>OU426979.1:157205381-158405381 GCA_911387785.2 Aelia acuminata | reverse complement strand
TGCGTACTCCAGACATTGCTCCTTAGGAATCTTCGTCTTTGGGCTATTAAGACTAATGGACATCCATCAGAGTAATTAATATCGAGTAGGTGAAGAATGTATTGCGAGTTTTTTCCGATCGTATAGAAATATTTGTCAGTGTAATGTCTGTAGTTAGTTAAAATTAACATTACTTCTCCTGGAGTTGACAAAGCAGTCCAGTGAAAAAGAATACATTTTACTATATATAAGGCCCTAGGATCGACTATAGTGCCATTCAGTCGATGGCTTCAGCTCCCCTCATGAGCACAGTAAGTAAGTTTTTATTTTGTCTATGTCTATATAGGATAAGTATCAAGATATGTCTCAACAAAATTATTTTTTTAGATGTCTCTCCTGAAAAAATTTAATGAAACCAACCCCGTTTACAAAAACTTGGGGAACTGACTATAGGACAGACATATAAAATTAACAAATTGACAAAAAAGGAGACGGAGTATGGCTTAGGAATTGAAGCCATTATTGAGAACATGGAAGTTGACGAGGGGCAGATAAGAACATATTTGCTGAAAAGATAACTGTTCGCTATAACTGATGAAGATATAGCACAGTATTATGGTAAATATTATTAAAATACATAATAAAGTTGTGAAAACATTTTTTTTTTACTTAGCTAATTGTTTTTTTTATGTTTTTAGGTCAACTAAAGTTTAAATATTCTGGAAAAAAGAAAAATTCATATGAATTAATGTTTATGTAAATATGACTAGTTTTAGATGGTGAGACTTAGTTATAATTTTTGTTTAATTTAATTTAAGGAATTAAAAAAATGAATAATAAAAACAATTATTTGTGTGAGCAATGTGGGTTATTGCTTCCAAATAGACGACACAGATGTAAATGGTTGTTTTTTTATTGTCAAGGCTGTGAGAAAGAATTTAATAGAAAGTTCAATTTTGAACGTCATATAATAAACTGTCAAGTTGTTAGTGGGGTTAGCAGTAATAATATGTCCAACGTGAGCACAATGGAAATACCGAATAAAAAAAGAAAATATAGCATGTTTGATAGACAGATGCGAGAGAAAGCAATTGCTGAAAAAAAGGGGATTATTAGAGCTTCTTTAGGAAAAGTGATTGAGGACATATACATTCCAAACGATAATAAAAAATGAGTAGCTACCGAATTTTTAAACACTAAAAAAGAACTCTTAGTAAATTTATTAAATTCTTATGTAGAAGATTGGAAATCTTTTAAAATAAATATAAAGTTAGAATGTACATATATTAAGAAAAACAGAAACACTATTAGTGAAAGAACGGATTTGAACTTTAAATCGAAAAGTAATACGATAGATGTTAGCATAAACCTCGAAAACTACGTTGAAACAACTTATGAAAAATTTTTAGCGGAACAGGGCGAGGTTGAAAAAAAAGGTTCAGGTTGGATGTACATTTCATTACATTATATCTGCTTACATTTAACAAAATATAGACCTTTTTGAAGATCCCAATATACTGAATTACCTAAAAAATTAAGGATAAACGTTGTGTTATAAATGTAAAAAATAATACTAATGATTGCTTTCGTTTAGCTACACTTAGTGATTATATTAGATCAAATGCCTTTAAGGAATACAACAATTTTCAAACCACATATTCCTTTGATTCGATATCATTCCCGACTCCAATAAAGGATATAAAACGATTTGAAAATTTAAATAATGTGTCTATAAATGTTTATGGCTTAGACGAGAAAAAATAATATGTATCCAATTATAATTAGTAAAAATGGAAGTTATGATAAAATGTTCGATTTATTGTTTTTACAAAATGGAGAAAATTTTCAATATTGTTTGATCACAAATAATTAGTAAGTCCTCAAATATCTTTGAAAAAATGTGCTAATGCTATCTGTCGCAGATGTCTGATTGTATTTCCGAAGACGTAGGTAAACAAGTTTGGGGAAAATGGTGATGAGCAAAAGTGAGAACATGAACTATTTTGTCGTAATCATAAACCAATTCAATCTGAATTTCCGAAAGAAAATAACATTGAATTTAAACATGTGGAATATACTTAACCCATTCCAATTGTAGTTTATACAGATATTGAATCTCTTTTAATACCAATTTCTGGACCCGCTCCTAATCAGTCCGTATCTTTGAATAATGCTGTACACGTGCATCGTGCATTTTTATACCTGTTTTCATGCACAACGTAATACCTGTAGGCGTTCAATTCAACAGCAAGACCTATACACCCTACTGGCTCATAATTTTATCTATTTGGAGGGATCGATCTCAGTGACGAAAGCAGATGGGACTTTCTGGACCAAAACTTCTAAATCGAACAACAGTTTTGTATTCCTCTTTGATGAAATATGCTACAAATTAAATGTTATAGAGATAGATAAAGTTCGCAATCCTGGAATAACCAGCACATTAATAGGCTAAGTATCGCAAACTCCCAACACCATCAAAGGATTAGAAAATGGAGGAAGGATTATGCCTAGCAAAAATAAAACGCTATCTATTGTAAAAAATGGGCATTTTAACGTTTGCATACCTCTTCATGTCGTTCTCGGATTCGCTGACATTTCAAACACATGAAAAGAGCAGATATTGAAAGGATAAGCAGGTATTGATACTTATCAGATCAAATACTGATTACAACTCAGTTTTTGGAGTCAGTGCTGGCAATGTCGATATTAAATAAGATAAGGTGATAGGAAAGTACCACATGTCAAGCTTTCCGATGAACACGAGATTAAGAATGCTTAAAGTAATAGACAAGAATTACATGTAACAGACAAGGGATTTGAATGAATACCTTGCTCCACCTACAGGAACATCAAACGAAACTTGGGCTGTGAAAACATCATCGCAATTGGAAAAACCACATTATATAATCGTCGCCAAACAGGAAGACTCAAACGAAGAGATAAGGATTGTGGTAACTTTGATCACTGCGATTTAAGAAATAGAAAGTTAGCTGATACACGCAACCTAATACAACAAATGTGAGTATAACATTGTTTAAAGAATATATTTAAAAAAAGTTTAAAGTTTAATCATTTAATATATTTAAAGTATTTGAAAATGTTTCACGAAATCAATATATCTTTTTTATACAGATATCCATAATATAAATTTATGGTGGACAAATTAAATAATGCTGTTAAGGAATTTAACACGAATGAAAAGCTCAAAATAGGTCAGAAGTATAGAATTATAGAAATCAAAAAAGTGACAACCAAATATGGTTATTCCTCAATTCGGAACAGTATCCTTATTATCTCAACTTGGATTGGGACAAGGGAAAACGGCTCTTCTCAAAGAAATGTATTGCAGGTTTCAAGTCAGCTATTACGGAAAAGACAACCCTGAACCGCTATTGAATAGACAAGATTTTATGGAGCTCGCCCCCATCATAGTCATTGATTGTTCTAAGCAAAGCGAAGCTATTAAAATGCAACAGTCGACATGAGACTTGAATTAGAAATGAATAAAAACTTTATTAGCGATAAGAGAGCCTACTGTCTCACGATACACGACAGGATCGTCGAAGACGAGGCGGGAACTGGTTTGGTAAGAAAGTTTTATTAAATACCCGGACAAGTACAGAATTTACTTCAGCATCCGAGCTGAAAGGAGATGGCAAACACCATGTCTAAACCTTCCACTCATCGCGTTCCAGTCATCGATTTGGTTAACGGACGTCGTGATTTTATAATAAAAGAGCTTTCGATAGTAGATGTAAAACAATCGACGGCGCAACACTGGTTCTTCGAAACCTCCACATCAAGAAGATGATCGATTATCTGAAAATCTTCATGAAATTACCTGGGATTACGGTGTACTAGAATATGATAAGTTAATGATCACTATTACAACAGCAACAGAAAAATATGAATATTAATACGCCAAGGGTTGTGAAAAGTGTATATTTTTAGATGTATTGAAGAGACATGTCTACGACCTTCATAACTTTTCCTCTCCATAAAATAAGTACTTTATGGAGGATTTAAGAGACAAAATTTAAAAAAATTTAAATAATTATCTAACCTCTTTTAAAACCATAAAAGTAAATGTCGTTTTGGAAAGCCTATTCATCAATCTGAGCGGTAAGATATGCGATAGAGCCTTCAAGACTGAAAATAAAGAACTATATATTTCTAGGGATTTAGATCAGTTTATTTCTAGCATCACAAAAAAGCTTAACAACGAATTTGAAGAATCACAACTAAACAAATCCGGATGGTATTTCAATAATACTTAAATATAGACGTACTTACGTTAAAAATTAACAAATATTCCCTGTTATCTGCATTATGTTGCATAGTTTTATCAAACTCCATAAAAAAAAAAAAAAAAAATGTTGTATAAATGTCAATAATAATGACAATAAGTGTTTCATGTGTTTGTCATCATAAGTGTTTTATCCTAAACATTAGTAGCTCTTCTTTTTACTTTTCTAGGCGTCAGTTCTGGTTTGGACTCTTTATGTAATGATTGTTTGTTTGTTTGTTATGGCTTAGAGGCGTAAAACCCTCAGGTCATCATCGCCTATAGATTACATTTGTTCGTAGACTGAAGAAATAGGCAAAAATAAATAAATAAAAAATAAAGTAATTAGATAATAAAAAAGTAGTGATTTTATCATAACACGTGGCAAATGGCAGACGCTCAGAAGAGTCAAACCAAAAAGGAAGCGGCATCAGCAGCTCCCACACAGTCTGGAAATCCAAGACGCAAGGGCGCAAGAGGCGATGCTCGCCGTATAAAAGAGTTCACTCAAAAGAAGATCGATAAGAGTAACAACTGGGCTGCACAAGTGGAAATGTCCGAACACAATCAATCTGAGTTCGAGAGGAAGACGCAGCAAGCCGCCACGGCGGCCAAACCTGTCATGAAGGTTAGTAAATCGACGAGGGAAACACCGCCCGTCGATGAGCCATTATACACTGGCCCATGTACTGGAACGAAGCCTGAACGTAATGTCTATATCGTATTATATAAATGACCATGCGGGCTACATGGTATTGGTCGAGGCTTCATACGCTAACAGCTACAGACACGGCAATCGTCCGCAAGGTACCCTTCGCTGCAAACCTCCACTACTGCAATGAGCTGTTCTGGGCCTATACAATAAATAACTCAGTAACCCAGACTAAGGATGATCGATTCTCTGGATTCGGAAACCCGGCCGAGATATTCAGGAACAAGAGCTCTATATCTCCGATGTGATCCGCGACTACTTGGCATCATGTAATGATTGTTTAATGTCTACAAGGGGTTCGAGCATATTCAATATTCTGGACACTACACTTCAACGACCGATATTTATTTTTCAAAATCTCGCTAGTTTTTATAATCTCACAAGTGACTTTTGAGTCCATGTCTGTAAATGATAATTATTTCTATGACTCCTCTTTATATTTTTCTAGAATGTCCATCATTTGGGTCTCTAATCTTGTTAATTACGAGACAGCGAGTCTTTAAAAAGTGTAAAACTTAAATATGGAGTGCTTACATGTTCATCATAACTATGTTACAGATTCAACTCATCTTGAGGAAATACTATTAAAAATTAAAGTTACATCTGATAAACAAGTCTCAGTGTACAAACATAACTTCGTGTTAAATAAAAACAATCAAGGTTCATATGAAGCCCATAACTTAAGTATCGCTTAATTATATCCTGATCTTCCTCATCACCATCTGAGAAATGGTGCAGACCCAGATATCTGAGCCTATGGCTCGGGAATTCACAGAAAGATCAAGGTATCATACAGAAATGGATGGAAAGCCAGGAGAGGATAAATAGGATCGGTTGCCTTTTTCTTCTGGTGGAGATTTTATGTTAAACAATTTATTCGAAGAAAACAAATCCTTTGTTGTTTATAATTAAAAACAAAACAACAAAGTAAAACATAAAAATTTTTTATTCGAAGTGGACTGCATAGGTCCAAAAATAACTGAATTCATATTCAAAAAAGAATTCATATTCAAGGTAACGAAGAGTTTGAAACTGATCCGTTACATGATGTTGGTACCGAAATGTATGTTGTTCAATGTGATTACAAAGTGTACTATAATTTTGTATTTGCTGGTAGAAAAAATAGATTTGTTTATAAATAAAATTTTTTTTAGATGGAAAAGCCTAATTCTTTTGTCTGTCCTGCCAGAAACATCCTTGCCAAGTTCATCAGAAAATATGACTTCCAATATTGGCCTTCCTTTTGGAGATTGCACTTCATAGGAAAGAATCCATTTCTTAATATTATAAGATTTCAACAATTACAATTTATTGTTATTAATGATATTCCCTTAGATGATTATTTTGATTTTATCAATTATTTAAATTTTAATGTTAAGGAGTTTATGAATGATGAATGGTTAATGAAGTTTGTTGATCATTATATTTACATTAGAGATCTTAAGGAATATAACCATAATTATATAAGGTCCTATAACGTTAGAAGACGTTGTATTGTTAATGGAAAGGGTGAAGAAATTCAGGGTTTAACTGAATTTGAAGTTCCACATTCTGATATTGATCCTATTCCTAGAGGAATAGTTCAAGATCATTTTAAGTCTATTGGTGAGGAGTTAAGGCTGTTTAATTTTAGAGAACGCGAAGCATCAATATTTGAACATAGGTCCAAAAATAAGAGCCAGGACCATCCACTACAACAAGATCCACCAGGAAGATTGTCGATGGATATGAAAAAACACGTTCTAGAAAAAAATGTTAGAACCGTAAGAAAAAAATTGTGCAGACAATGTCACATGTGGGCATCTGAAAAAGTGCGAAGTGAAACTTGTTTATGTGTAAATTTTGTGGCTTCATAGAGGTAAATGTTTTGAGCGCTATCAGACTATAAAACATTATTGGTATTCATTAAGTTAATAGTTGATTGAAAAATTTTGGTAACAAATAATATTGATGATAAATAATGATAAAATAATAAGCTATTTATTTGTTCAATACTACCCATATTGGGAAACAATAGTTTCATACCTACATTTGTATCTAAAAAGTATCAAGTCAAATTTATCCTTATAGACGTGAAACCCTTGAAATTTGTAGTTTACTCTAATTTTATTTAAAGAGCTTAGTCCTTTTACTTTGTAAGAAACTTTAAATGTGTTATGGTAACCAGAACAAATCGTAAAAAAACTACTCAATGGCTCGGAAGGTGGATCAAATTCTAAAATATAAAATATTGTAATCCAATTGTAATGCATCTAAGTATTTATCATAACTTAAAAATTATTATAATTTGCAATTGAAATATGATTGAAAATAATTAACAACCATTTTACTAAAAAAAAAAAAAAAGAAATTAAGATATAAAAATTTTCCACTTGTGAACAATAAGTATATGTAAATTATAGCAATATTTCATAACTAAGAAATATTATATTACTTCCTTATACAGTACTGGCACCCAAGACCCTTCATGGGTAGTACCTAGTGGTACAGGTTTTTTTTTTCCTTTTTTTTTAATAGAAATATTTCTTTTTGAAGAAATTGATATATCACACTGTCAGAGTTTAATTTTTTTTCTGTGGTTGAGTGAATATTCGATAACATTAAATTTTCTGTGCAATTTCAACAACTATTACACTTATTTAAAACTATTATAGGATATTTTAGTTTCTAAAAAATAATGATCATAACTTTCAAGTCCACAAATAAATTAAAGAACAATTATTTACAATATAAATTGATATGCATAAAATAAATTAAATTAAATCATAGAATCAGAGTAACATCACCAAGACAGAGAATCACTGAGCAGAGTTGTTAAAATTTCTTCTGATATTATTCTAAAAAAAAAAAAAAAATTAATAAATGTGCTGTATTTGAAATGCTGATGTAAATTGATTTATATAAATTAATAACGTAAGCAAAAGGCAATGTTTCTTCAACTGAATAATAACTGTTAAACTACTTCATATAAATCTATTTAACTACTTGATTCATACTAAAAGACAGTAAAACATCCAAAATATTTGCAATTAAATCTTGCTCAGCTATTTGCCAATGAACTATTCAAATATCCAATATAAATCACTTTTAATTTCTAAATTGTATGCACTTAATATCAATAAAACTTACCTCATCGTGTGTGTTGGTATAGAAGCATTGTACATAACACAAAAAATTAAAGCACCTTTTCTGATTCCATGGACCTTATGAAACTCGGAACACCAGTATGTTTCAAGTGGTTTGTGAATGTTATCTAAAAACCAACATATATAATAATAGAGAGATAGATATATGATACTTTATAAGGATATAAATTTGATGTCTAGGGATAAGCAGGTATGAATAAAAAAAAGAATTATTTTTCATGATATTAGCAAAATATTTGAAAAATTATATAAATATTTTTAAAAAACATGAAAATATAACAAAAGTTGTTTTGTTTTTTCTATCAACATCTTTCTAAAAATCGGTTTTTGGAATTTCTTTCACCAACCTCTTTCTTTTGTCAAAATTCATTGCTCCCAACAGCACCCCAAGAGTAGCAAAACTTTATAAAGGCCCTATGTCACACTGAGGGATAACAGGATAATCAAGAGCCATAAAAGAGGTCTGTAATAAAATACCATTTCAATAATCTGACATGGGAACAGTAAGATGTCTGCTAATCAAATATTTCAGATTACCGATGGTTCCATTCACTCACTCACATATTGGCACTACAGTCCATGTACGACTGTGGCCTCCTTTAACAGCTCGCTCCTTTTGGCTCACTCTGTTGGAAATCTTCTCCAACGATGACCACCTAAACCCTTCAGGTCTGCCACGACATTATCCAGCCATCACAGTCAAGACTTCCCTCACCTTCGTCGTTACCCTGGCTTCCCATAGAGCAGCTTTTTCGCTATTCTATTGGGATCCATCTGCTCTAAATGCCCCAACCATCTTAATCAACCTAGCTGCAGATATCTCGAGAGACGATATCTCCATAGAGAGATGACATCTCCTTCCCCAAACAACTCCTACAGTTGCTAATTATTTATGATTCGCCATACATCTCTAGTTTTCACAGCATGAAAAACTTTATATTTGACGAAAAACACTCCTTTCCCAGAATTTTAAAAATCTAATGTTTTCTGTGGTAAGAATTATACAGCTCTTCATCACATCTTTTTGCGGTCCGCATAGTCTTCTGGTCATGGATCTCAAACCCAATTTACCTTGCAGCTCCTAGGAACTCTTCCAGTGCACCTGGTAAAGCTTGCTGTGTTCATGCTGAGATCACTACATCATTCGCAAATTTGCAAAAGCTATATGTTGGATTAGGTGGTTGAATATGCTACACCCCAGGTTTGTTCTAATTTTATAAATTGCGGACTCTGACAACAGGTTGAAGAGCAGTACAGACAAACGGTCACCTTGCCCTATTCCTTTTCACACTTTAGATCCCCTGTCCAATCTTGACCTTACAGGATCCATTCGTAAGAGTCGCCCCAATGAGCAGAATAAGTTTTTTTGGGATGCCATGCATGCATTTGAACATGTTCCCCTGTCAATAGATCTTGAAATCTATAAATACATGGAGGAAAGTTACATTGTACTCACTTGATTTCTTGAGCATTTGCCTAACTGAGAATATATCGCTGTTCCAGAAGAACAATGACGTAACTGTAAAATTTTGAGTAATTGAGTTTAATTGCTTAATGATGGTATCACAAAGCCATAAAGTGTACGGTGGAACGTCGTAATTGTAGTTCGACCCTTGGCAGCTCGGGCATAGCTGTGTCGTTATTGAAAGATCGGCTGTTTGACCCCTCCAGTCCGGAGGTTGTGTTTTTTTGGTCTTCTGTAAAATTTCAGTTTTAGCAATTGGGTCATTGTTCTTTTGGAACAGTGATATGATCAGTGGCTGACCTAGCCGAAAGCAACATTAGTATTCTCCTACTATTTTTTCAGTCCATTTTGCCTGTATTCTTCTGATCGCTATAGATAACGCTTTATAGAAGATTCCTATGAGGGATACTCCACAATAATTTCTACAGGCTGTTCGGCTCCCCTTATTGAATACTGGACAAACAAGTGACTTAGACTATTGCTCTGACATTTTTTCAATAGTCCGAAAACAATGCAGGAATCCGATATCAAAAACAGTATAGTACACGTCCTCCCAGATGTCTTCTACTCCTCTCCTATTCTCGCTAACTTACTCCTGAAACTTGCTTTGTATTTCCTCGTCATTAATTTTTCTATGAGGATATGAGGATCATTAATTTTTGTAGGATCACCTCTTCTTCGCCAGCTTCTGCATGTACTTGGTTAAAACAAGAAAGTGGTCACTATCAGCTGAGCCGCTTTGAATCTCCTTATGTCCAGTAAGTATGAGCCATGTCGTGAATCTATCAGAATATAATCAATTTGTTTCCTTGTCATGTTGTCGGGGATATCCATGTTTCTTTGTGAGCCTCCTAGTGCTTAAAATAGGTGATTATGATTCTGAGTCCCTTTTTTTCTGCAAAACCAACTATTCGGATACCATCGTTATTACACAGAACATGTTTACTTTATATAATAATTATGTTTCTTAACACTGAATCTTTCCTATTTGCATGTTGCATGTACCCTTAGTATTCTGATATAAAAAAACCTTCCTTCAAGTCTTATATAACAGATACGTTCATTTATTCCCTGTGTGCTTGAGACTCTTTTTTTATCATGAACCCTGTGCCAAAGGTATTCTGGCTGTTAGCACTGTTGATGAGGATGTACTTCTGTAACTCAACCATCTCCACCTTCCTCCATCTAATTTCTTGCGATTCCACAATGACAACATTGTACCTTTCCTCCAGACCAACTTTTCCTCCAGATTTCTGCTTGTGCCAGCTTGTACTAGACTACTAATATACTAGTTAGCCAGAGGCAGATAGTTGTTTTTATTACGCCTAATACTTATCTCTTCTGTGACCTTCTATCAATTACTACTTCAGGCATTGGTTGGGACTCCCCTCACATCCAAATGGGCCCCCACAGGGAAATAACAACTTATCTTTGCTGACATCTTAATAGCAGTTAGTAGGTTTTGTTCCAAATTTTTTGACAAAGGTGGCCATCCCCACCTTCAAGCCTCCTCTTTTCTCAACCGAGCTTGGGACCAACTTAAGCAGAGGTGAGGGTTCCATTATAAATGCAAAATAAGGAATTAAGATCAAATAATGCAAACCTAGATTGTTTTATTGATACTTATTTAATAAGAATAGATAATATGTTTTATAGAGACAGTTCCACTTAGAAAAAATAATATAATACAAATTAAAAAATTATTTTTAATATACAATATAATATATATATAAATTACAAGTTAAAATACATGGATACATGATTCACATACGATGGATTTAATAAACTTAACATTTTGTTTTTGTTTCCCAAAAAGTCACAAACAGTAGCATAGCCTATTCCATAAACCACACTCAAAACATTAGGTCTTTCACAAAGATTGTGCCATTGAATTTTGAGCCATTTGTGATTCATCTTTCAGCATTGTCTGTTCACGCAAATTGTTTCGTAAGGATGCCATCAAAAAAAATAAAATAAAAAATCAACTAACAATGAATGAAATGAAAATTGTAAATATAAAGATGAAAATTTATCCTGCCGTCTGCATCTGTTTCTGCTTAGTTTATATTAGGCAAGAAAAATGAAACTCAAGGGTAAACAACTAATATGTGACAGGAATACAATCCTCTCTTTTCTACTACCATCTCTATAACCCGCCAAAATAATTTCTCCTGAACCTGAGATGACAGGAACCTGTCAGACCATGGAACGAGTCAGATTAACAAACGTCAAATTATCAAGATTTTAATGTGCCATATAATGTATAAAGTGCATTTTTATAGTTTGTGTTTTTTATATTTTCCATGAGAATTTAAGGTGAGTGATATACCAATCTAATTTAATTTTAAGCAGACATGGTCACAAAACTTAATCTGATATTAAATAGTATTTCTTACCACAATCGACCAATGATGCAGCCGCCTGATAGTAAAATGTCTTGAGAACTTCACTAGGAGATCTGCTCTCCTTCTTACTCAGCATTGAACAACTGTTCAACAAATACTTTCCTACTTTTTTATCGACGAGAAGGAAACTATAATAAGAATTTCAACTTTTTAAATGGTTTATCGTTATGTAATGATATGTAAAAGACAAACAAACTAATAAATTGCTCACCCTAACACAGAGTTATGAAGCTGAACAGTTGATGGTATACTGTGTGGACGCGCATTGAGAGTGGACCTCAGTGGCGCAACCAATGGAGACCACACCTGAAAAGCAGTCTGTTGGATTGAGGTCAGGTCAGGTTTTGGTCCACAGAGCACCGTCACCCAAACTCCGAAAATTAGGCAGACTCCAACCAATCGAAATGGTACCTGTTCACAAATCTTCATTACTCCACAATACCGAATACAGTTCACCTTTACAGACAACTTCTTATTAATCGACTATTAAAATACACCTTATATAAATTTCTATACATATATAAATAAAAGACTGTCTAAAACAAGATTATAGAAAACCTTCAGAGCAGCATAGCTAGCTAGCTAGTTCAGGGCCAAAATGATTTTACTTTAAAGAACCCTTAAAAAAAAATTAATATTGAAAAGTATTGAAGAGTGTCAAGTTTGGTAATTTAAGTTTTAAGTCAACATTAAGTTCTAACCTCACAGAGAATAAAAAAATAGAAACTGAGAGAAAAAAATATTTTTGCAAAATTGCTAAATTGTGCTTTCAAATATAAAAAACCACCCTAATTTCTAGTTTCAATTTATTCACTTCATTTGCAAAAAAAATAATACCCTCCACAGTTCTAAAGACAAAACTGATCTGCTGTTCAGAAACTGAAATAATAAAGTTAGGCTTATAATAGGAACTATATCTAAAATAAATCTTACCGTAGGGCTCTTCCCTGGAAGAAATACTGGAATGTCAAAGGCAGTGCAGTTAGAATTAGCTGAAATAATATGTGACAAAAGCTTTCTCTCAACAGGATCAAGGTCCCACCAAGCGTCGGTAGCCACTGCTATACAATTTTCGACAGTTACGCACCCAAAGAGGGAACAAATACATTCAACATAAGACTCCAAGCAAACCTAAATAAAATAAAAAGGAAGATAACAATATGAAATAAGGCAGGTTAGGGGGATTTTAAAGAATTTAGCAACTTAACATCCTCCAATTTTTTTCATTTTATTCAAGAAAAATGCATTTAACATTATCAGCTTGCACGCATTCTCATGAGGATATCCCACCTCCTCGTGCCAAAAACAAAATTTTAAAATTAACAAATTGACCAATTTATAAATGAAACTGTATGAAAGGTACAAATAATTGTTTATTTTACTGCCAATGTCAGAAGTAAAAAAAAACATTTCCAATCCTGTAAAATATCGTGTATAGTAGTAGAGTAAAATATTGTGTAGAGAAAATTTGAATAAATCTTACCATTAAGGATGATTTTTCAGCACATATAACAGTTTCTACACAGTTGAAAATCTGTGTTGAGCTTCCAATGTGCCTATCACCAAAATCCAAGCATTCGATTATTTTATCGACTAACAAATAGCAGGGCTGAAAACACAAAACAAATTAAAAAATTTATTGCAGTTGCAAAGATTTTTTTACTTTCACTAACCTATAAATGAAATATGTAGGAAGGGAAAGAATTGCGATCGTAAAAAAAATTTCGACTTCCAGTTTTCAACGGAAATACACCTTTTGGGGTCCCCTAGTCCTAATAACCATGTTCCGCAAAAAGGTTGTTGTGGGTGTAAACACACTAGTTCAAAAACTATAAACCGTAAGAACCTGAAATTGGTTTGGTGTATATATACACCTGTGATATGACATCAAAAGTTAATAAAAATTGAACAAACGGAAGGAGGACTTTATTTCATAAATTTTATCACATTTTTTTTTATTATTTTCTCCAAACGGCTCAAACCATTTTAATTAAACTTATCTTGATTAATGATAATCAAGTTTTCTTTAATATCAGGTAGGTCGTGTGTTTCCATAAGATAAACATTTCTAATTCTGTTAATAAGTGCTGTAATAAATTTTTATAATATATCAGGAAACTGAGAATCTCAGAAACAATAAGTTTATTCAGAAATAAATAAATTTAGAAAAAATCGGCGGCATGAATACATAAAAAACACATAAAAAATGTTGACACTCCTTTGCATGCATTAAACTTTAATAACAGCCTACTGTGAACAAGGCCTAATGCGCTTGTGACAGATTTGCCTACATGTTTAAAATGCTTATTATGTATGTTTATACTGTTTAATTATAAGTTAAGTAGGTATGTTTATAATGCATATCTACTTAACAGAAATAATTCCCCCCTGAAAGTCTGTTAATCCCAATACTTAAACAAATTCAAGGGATGGATGCATGAGCAACTGTCATTATACCATCGGATATACTTGGCTAATAAGAGCACTCAATTGCTTGAATGATATTCCCCGAAAGTTTGGAAAAGAAAAGTAATTCATATTTAGAATCTTCATAAAATATTTTATAAACACAAAATCTTACTCTTAGTTCACGCTTCAATCTGTCAACATTCTTAATACTTTTTAGATCTTCGATGCCAACAGTCAGTATCATTGCAGCAAAAACAGTATCTAATAACTGAGCAAGCACAATATCATCATTTAATGCTGAAACTGCAATTAAAACAATACTGAAAAATATGACAATAAAATAATGATTTTAAGGCCGACTGAAAACTTTAGTTTTTAGAAGTTTATAAAATTACCTCTCTTCATATTCCTTCCAAAGAACATTTGAGGATTCTGTCTGTGTATTCAATAATTTTACACCATGAGATTTACTGAATAAGTGGACACCATTCAATGAACCAATCACCGAAAAAGGAAGCTAAAAAAATTTAAAAAGCTATCATATATTATTACCCAAATAATTATTTATTAGAGAAAATAAAAAGTCTAAACTTACTGGGTCAACTCTTCCAAGGTGTCTCGTGAATAGAGGCATCCCACCAGCAGATGTAACACACATTACATTCACCCCCATTTTCGCAAAGAATGTTATCAGTAGCTAGCAACAATTATCATCACCATTCATCTACACAACAGGGAACATCAAAATGATAAGACAGGAACGAGATGATTGACCAAATCATAATCTTTTGTCGGTACGATCAAGTTTAACAAAAGCAATCAACAGTTTATATGCATTTCAAAACCTATATTATCTAGAGAAAAATAGGAATTATAATATTGAATTCAGGCATACCTAACACCTAATCTCCATCGCTGTAGACTGCCTTTACATAACAGGACCAAGAAAAGAACCGGTTTGGCAGCAGTGTTGCCAACAACCCAGAAAAATGCTCCCTCTAGACAGAACTTCCAAAGGGCAAGGCCAGCTTGGTGAGCGTGTCCCCTCCTACCAAAAGTGGTTTTTAATCAGCCCCTAAGCATTTATAATAAACATTAACAGATTTTTAGAGCTCAATCCCACTACATGTAACCCAAAATTCCGCTAAAAACATGAAAGTAAAAAAAATACTTTAACTGTTAAAATAGCAATTTTAACTAGAGAGTGAGATAATTTATTCAAAAAATATAAAGTAATTCTGCCCTACTTTATAGGGCTGATAATTTCAAAGCATGCCCATCAATCTTACAGACATTTAGTATATCGCTTGTTTGGAAGAAGATTGCCACAATCCAAAAAACTTAAATTTCACAGGATAAGCATAGGTTTTGAGCATTATTACAGTTCAAATCTATCTAGACTCCCTTTATTGCTCTCCTGACTTGAATGATACAATATGAAATAAAAAGAAAATACCAATTAATGGGGTCACCCAGGCGCGGTTCCAGAAAAAAATTTCGGGGGGGGGGATTGGTCGGTAGAAAAAAAAACAGCGTAAAAATAGCACACTTTATTTGCTTATGCTTATACATTAAGTTCATATACAAAATTCTGTATAAAAAATTCTAGTCAAAATTAAACTACACTTCCCTAGAACACTCGTAAAAGTTAGATGCGCAATTAATCTTTTTAATTCATCCCACTAATTTTTTTTTCGTCGAAATTTCTGGGGGGGATTGATCCCCAATATCCCTTCCCCGAAATTTTTTTCTGGAACCTCTCCTGCCTGGATAGGCAAAATTTAGGACTCCCACTGTAGCATCGTCTGATTAGCCTTAGTAGCATAAAAGACGTTAAACAAACAAACAGTAAACATACCAATTTATAATTATATCATATTAGAAGTTAAGTCCAGCATGATATTTTAAATGCAACATTTCGAATATAGCTATTAATATATACTTAAAGAAAAATTGTAATAACAATCAAAAATAAAAATTAATGAATTACTTATTTAAAATAATTAAATTCATTATTGAGACTTTTTTTAAATAATCATTATATCTACCATTGCATACATATATCAACGCTTAAGCTAACGAATGTGCAATGGAAAGCTATACACATTCTTTACTTAAACATGGTAGCGACGATGTATTATCGAACAATAAGTAACATTAATTAACATAATCTGACACATTTTTTAATAAACAATGTTACATACTTACATAATGTTACATTCAATAATAATCTGACATGACCAACTGATTTTTCTGAGTGTCTGTCCAAACCGATGCCCAAAGGGACTGTGGTTCACCAGGACTTGCTCATTCTCGCAAGATCAATGGCGGAATACTCCCAGCCCCCTCTCTCCATAAAAATTGTATAGGTAAAAAGAACTTGATTGCAAAAGCTGCATTATAGTCTGAAAATTTCCCGCAAACTAAAATCCCTATAAAACCTGTCTTCTGGACACTACTTCGCCCCACTAGGCTCAAAGGCTTTTTTTTTTTTTTTTTTGTTTGACAAGCTTCGGGCCTAACTTAAATGTTAGGAATTTCGATTTGAGTTCGTTGTAAATAATATCTATGATTTTCTCATAACTTTAAATAGAGTTGAAAACCAGTTTAGTTTAAAATGCAAATTTTATTAAATGAGCCGAAATGCAGAAAGAACCTCGTCACTCAATAAACGAGTGAAAATGAAAGTAATAAAGGCGTATCTCTTAAATACAACCTTTTCAAACTAAAAATAATACTTTTCTGGCTAATAAGAAGGTATGGTGATTAGATCTAATTTTTTGTTTTTTCTTTCAATTCAACAATTTGCAATTTTGGCCGTTCCCCTCAGTATTTATGCATCGAATACCTCCCTAACGAGTGGACCAATATGTATTCTAAATATTTTATCTCGTGTTTTTTTTCCTTCACTTACCTATAAAAGAATTATGGTGTATGGAAAAGTATTACGATCTTGAAAAATTTCGACGTCGGGTTTTCAGCGGAAATATTCCGTTTGAAGTTCCCATTAGTCCAAATAACTTCGTTTGTTCGTGTGTGTAAAAAACTATAACTCGTAGGAAACTAAAATTAGTTATTTGAATTATGTATTTTGCTAGTAATGTGACAGCAGAGGTGACATGAGAATTATGTAACCTGAAGGGGCACTTTATAACCGACGATTGTGATTAAACTCCTCATGTTTAAATGACAGATAATAATTAAAATCTTATGCTTAATCAGATTTAAGTATTGCTTAATATGAGGTATGTTTTATTATATATAGAGCTTAAATGGCGAAGGAAATATTCCTCCTATAAAATACACTTAATTTTGTTTATTTGGAGTAATTAACAGCCATTTTCTCCCTAGTGATAAGAAATGGCTGAATACAAAAAAATCATAATCAAATAAACCAAAAAAAAATATATGTTTTCCTAGTATAAAAATTTCAATTTCAAGAAGAGTAGTAGTAAAGTATAATTGGAAGCTACAGTTATAAATAGAGTCGGGATACTGAGAATTTAAGAAAGAATAATAGTTAGTTTTTATAAATATTTTTATAATTATTTACTCAAGTGATGTTCTCTTGAATAAGGAGGTAACGATGAAAAAATAATTACTGGAACCCATTAGTTTCCATAATGGCAAAATGGATACCATTTGTTTTCACATGGATAGGAGGACCGTACCAATTGCAACTGTTATAAAACTAAATCAAAATTTATGGAATTACAAACCATCTAAAAATGTTTGATTTCGTGTTGCAACGGAAATAAAGAAAACTTTATTGAGAGAAGGTGAGATGTAAAGAGTAAGAAAAGTCACAAGGTATTCGAAAATATAAAAACTGACCAAAATGTAAGCGAAATATTGAAACTTAACTATTTTTCGGTTGTTATGCCTTTTGGACTGCTGATTCGCCATAAGAATACCAAAGAGCTCCCTCTAAACTTTTAGCAGATTATATAGGGAAAAGAAGCCAGATTAAAATATAAAATCTCTTTCATAATTATCTTCATTATTTCTAAATATGTTCACAGATAATGCAGATAACATTTTCAACATATATGTTATTCTGTATACAGAAAAAATAAAAGAATATCGTTAAAATTGGAAGCAGCACCTGAGGCTGCCAGGATAGAGAATTCCCTGTGAGATACTGGAGTACATGCCGATTGTGAAAAGAGATAAATATTAGCAAAACGCGGAAAAAATGGGAATGATCTTTGAGTTTGGAACAGGCAACAGCCTTAACCCTGTGCATAAGATGAGATGATGATACAGAAGAGAGAAAACATAAGATGGTGATGATGATACATATAATCAATTTTTTAAAAATACAATTCCTTTAGTGACATTGATTTCAAGTTATTACATTTTAAAAAAATTAAAAGCACTTTAATTAATAATTATACATAAATTTATAGTCATAGTATTTGTTTTATTCAAATCTCATAGGTCTCGCAACTGATTAACACAGTCAGCCAAAACTAATAAGAGATTTTCATCTAATACTGTCAACAAGTGATAGGCTGATGGGCTGTTGCCATTTGCCAGTCCATGCCATGCTTCTAATAAAATAGAATTATTAAGTATTTTTGGCCCTTGGAAATGAATATGGGCGGCGAAAATAGCGTTTTTAGTTTTTTTACCTGCCTTGCCATTCTCCTCCTCTGGTATATAAAAACCATACGATCGAAGTAAATCTTGAGCGATCATTATTATTTTGGGAGAAGTTTTCTTGTTTTTCTCATCATCTCCCGAAATTAGAATCTTCGGACTCTTTTTCAACACAAGTTTCTTCCTAGGATACACGCCGAAATTTCTTTTAACAATCCCTGGATAAATTTCAGATGCTGTGGCGAACTTCTCCCATGGGAAGTGTGGGTTGGGATCGATCTTATTGTAGCTCCAGTCGCTGTGAGCGATCATAAGGCGAGGGTTCAGGGTGGGAAACCTGTCGCAGAGGAATTCGCAAAGTAAGATGTTAGCCTTGATCTGCTCTTTCGTGAAAGGTTCGTCGCCAGAATTTACGTTTTCGATTCCTATGGACCAGCTGTTCATGTCTCCTCTTCCACTATGTAAAATATCGCAATTGAAAGCAATATTGAAATAGGAAAGATTAGAAGCGGCAATTTCAATTAGTTTAGATTCCTTAGACAGCCTCCCAGCGCCTGCGTGAAATGCCCTGAACTCTTCTGCTACGATCCGTTGGACGGTTCCGTCTTTGTCGATCACGAAGTGAGAGGAGACTCTTGGAAAAGTAATCATATTTGGATTTTTGATATGAGTGAAAGTGTTGATGGTACTGTTGTAATTTCCGACAGTATGGTGTTGCACTATAAATGTTGGTAAAGCGCTGTTCTTCCTCAAGTTAAAGTTATTGCATTTGTCAGGCTGAGGAAAATTGAAAGCGAGGCCATCGTCTGGGAGAGGATACGCTCCCAAGTCTCTCAAGAAGTCATTTTTGATGTTCAAGCTTGATACGATCGTAAGCAGAAGATTGGTGAAGATAACAATGTTGAGGTAGTTGTGTTTCAAAGCTGCCATGGCATCAGACTAAAGATAACAAATTGCCGGGATGTGGTTCCCATTGAAATGGCCATTTCCAAAGGGTGGGGATGGAACGGATGAAGATAATTGATAAAATGGGGACATAAAAGAAAAAGGAACAAGTAATTTGAGAAAATTGCTGCTCGGAGTCATTGATCGATTGTTTTCACAAAGCAAGAATTCCTTATGTTGGCAACATAAGGTAATACAAATATATATGAATATGTTTCTTCCCTAGCATATTTCCATTATTTTAATTGTATTAGTGCATAGATAATGAAACATTTTTATTAATATATATATATATATATATATATATATATATATATATATAGAGAGAGAGAGAGAGAGAGAGAGAGAGAGAGAGAGAGAGATGTTAGATTGTTTTTGATTGTATTGCAATTTTCCTATTACCTCACTATAAAATAATTAATAGCATAACTTATTTTCATACGGAAACTGCAAAATAATTTATGCTACCATTTGAATGTCCAAAAAAGTAGATTTCCGTTTCAAAATATTTGTGAGCAAATAGAATTATCTATAAATTATTTTATTAGAAGATAAAAGATTCGACCACGGCCGGGAATCGAACCCAGGTCCTCCGCATTATCTAGAATTATCTATACTTCTAATTTTAATTTATAAAAAGATATAAGTATATTTCGAAGTAAAAAATTGAAGTTAAGTGAGGAAATCCCTTAATGCAAAAGTAGAGACGTATTTTGAAGTAGAAATTGGGGTATGCCGTTTTTTCTCTAACGTCGATTCATTTTTCTAAAAGGTTTTTATTTTTTTCTTCCCTCTTTCTATGTAATAAAATACATTACCGCCTTTGTTATACAGTTATTAATATTTTTTAGAATATTATTAATAATATTTATTAACAATTTCAAGTAGTTTATCCATTATAAAATCCATTGGCGTCACCAGCACCAAATTATTGGGGGGGGGCTTATTACTCTCACGAATAGGTAAAAATTCGGAAGGCTAAAAGTCGAAATAACTACGCCTAAAACAACAGTTGGCACTTTTAATCCCTCCTCCAGCGATGAATTTTAAAGATATTTATAATACTTGCCAATTTATGTCTCAATTAGAGTGTAAGTAGTTTCCTCCTTCCAAAATATTACGGGGGGACACGCCCCCCCCCCGCGCACAGTGGGAAAATTTTGTCATTCAGTGGCCAAAAACTCCTGATCGAATAACGATAATCGAATAATTCTTTTTTCATTAAAGATCATGGGATTTTCTTTATCAGTGAGATAAAAAAAAATAAAAATACCATCACTCTAAGTGTTACAAATTAATTTTTATATTAAGCCTTTCTTCACTTTAATTTAAATAAAATAGTTTATTAGAAACCGGGTTATACGTAGAGAATGAAATGAGTCAGTATTATTATCTATTGAGCTTTCTGCTTATGTACATGTCTTTTTCAGGCATTTGCTCCATTTGAAAGATTTTTAAATAATTATTGTCTAAAGAAGAAAAAATCCAAAACAATTAATTTAAAATATAAAATTTTTAGTACTTTTAACGGAAAAAAATATTTTCAAATAATTCAACTAAAAGTATATTTTATGATTTAGTCAAATTCGAAGCCGAAAATATACCAAAAGTTCAAATATAGGGATTTAAATCTTAAAATCTGTATATCGCCGATCGATCGCATTTGATCGATCTAATTCTATTATGGTATTTTAGCACCCTTCACTCTCTATCACTGTGAAACAAATAAGAACCAACTATTGCTAATAAAAGAATTTATATCAATTTAAATATTTTCTTTTCATAAATTTCATAGTCAACGTGGATTAGATCAAAACGCATTTATATCCAATAATTTTACAGCCATTCTTCTTATTTATAAAATATGTTTGGTGGATTAATATAAAAAGTAAAGCTCAATAGAAAAAAAAGTTAAATTTATTTTAAGCAAAATCTAAGCTCATCTCTCTGATATTATTTTTTTTCTGTATTCACTTACCAACTTACTTAGATTCAAAATTGACGTGTTTTGATAAATATGTAAAGGCCATTCCTCAAATTCGTACATTTTTCCACATTCATTTACTTATTTTTGTTTTTATTTTCTCTTCAATTTCAACTTGAGTTCCCATCTTTAATTATTTTTATGATACGTGTGTTCTATTTTCTCAACTGCAATATCCATTAAACGGCTGCATTTTCATCTTCTGGGTATTATGTAACAAACATAAGTCATTAATGTACCTCTTTGATGTGTTTCACAGTAAATGATTATTCCGACATAATGACATTGTATGTTGAGGTGTTAACATTTTCTATGGAATGAAAATCGTTAACGCTATATTATACAGTAATATATAAGTATATCTTCTATCTTTTATATATACAAAAATCTCGTGTCCCGATGTTTGTCGGAGGTAAAATCAGAAACTACTCAATGGATTTTGATGAAATTTGGCTCACTGTTTGTAGTTTTGTCCAACTTAAAAGATGGGATAGTTTTTATCATGATTATTGACCCAAATATTTCTTTTATATTTTTAATTTTAATGCAAATACAGAAGGCTTCGTGTTTCGAATTATTGACATGGCGTCATGTTTCGATTTTGTTTATAAGCATGCTTTATTAATACAAGTTATCATTTTTATAATTTTGTATAATGTTATATTAGTGCAGTTATTTGTTCGTTTATTATTATTTTCCACGACAAATAGTTATATAAATCTTTGTATTTATTGTTAATGTTTATTAACCAATAAATAAATCAAGAAAAGGTTAAATAAATTCTCAACAGAGTACGGAATTTTGGTTCCTTTTCATTTTTTATTTCTATATCATTCCAATTACTAGCTAAACGCTGAAACGCTTTGCTGTGGCCCATCCTAATATCAACTTTTAAAGAAGTAAATACATAAATGTATTCCGGTGAAATTTATCCCACAATATCATTCCAAATTACACTCTACATTACTGTATTAAATTAAATAACTACTTTAAAATCGAGAATGAAAGGATTACAAATCGGGACATTTTTTAAATTTTATATAAAATGATAATTACACCTCTATTATCACTAGCTGAGCAAAATATTTATCATCGGATTATGCTGGCGATTGATAATGAACAAGGCATTTACATATCAATATCGTTAATTCTGGCGAAGATAGGGTTACAACGAAAAATTTCATTGTGAGTTGCATCGTCAGGCATTGCTGCCACTTTGTTAGATGGTAGACGAACGGCACATTCAGGGGGGGTGCCCGGACAGTAGGGACGCCCCCCCAATATTTTGGAAGGGGGAAACTACCTGCAATCTAACTGTGACCATGGGCGGATCCAGCCGATCGTAAAGGGGGGGCTGCAGCCGCACAGTCCTTTATTTGTATCTGCTAATCAGCTTTTTTACCTTTATGTTCCCTTCCCACAACTAAAATTCTACTTGTTTTGATTGTTTCTTGTTGTTATTTTCATTTGACCGCACCCTCAACCATTTCCATCTCATATTCTTTTACGGTCAACAAATTTACTTGTTCTGCACATTATTTGTTCTTTAACTTGCTTCCTTACATTAAGGAAAGTCAAATTCTATCTTTAAATTACGAATAATTTTCCAAAGGGAGGGACTGCAGCCCCCACAGCCCCCCCCCCCTGGATCCGCCAATGACTGCGACATGAACTGACAAGTTTTATAAATACTTTTAAAATACATCGTTGGGGGAGGAATTAAATGTTCAACAGTTGTTTTTAGACGTTGTTATTTTTGACCTATCTATGAGAATATTGATAAGTCCCCCCAATAAGTTGGTGCTGATGAAGCATATGTTCGGTGGTACGACTCTCTGGAGACTTTCGCCAGACATTACCAGTTACTCCCCGCTCTACTTTTGCCGACGAGATTAACGCCTGTTTAAAGCAATCTTTTTTATGGCGAAGTTTCGAAATACTTCGATGGACCATAAATATGAGAGTACTAATGCAAAATGATCAATCGGCAGATGTATTTTCTAAACAATTGCTCGATATCGGAAACGGTGAAATAGAGCTGCATAAAAATTCACAATTTATAAAATTTCCAGATAATTTCTGTACTGTTGTAGAGACGAAAAATGAACAAATAGAAAGTGTCTTTCCTGACATTTTGAATGATAGTTTGGACTATAATTGGCTGGGTAGTCGTGCTATTTTGGCAGAAAAAAAGTTTATGTTGATGAAATCAACTTCCAAATATGTATAACAGTTGTTGCCAGGTAAGCTAATTTCTGTTAAATCAATTGCCAATGTTGTAGATGAAAACGAAGCCGTAAATTTCCCAACTGAATTTTTGAATTCCATGGATATACCAAGAATGGCACCACACAATCTCCAGTTGAAGATTGGCTCACCAATCATTCTTCTTCGTAACTTAAATCCACCTGAATTGGGCAATGGTACACGTTTGATCATTAAAAGGATCACAGGGAATGTTTTTGAAGCAACAATTTTGACTGGAAGGTTTAGAGGAGATACGTCCTGTTGCCACGTATTTCCCGTGGTGCCACATATTTCAGAATTTTCAATAAAACTTAAAAGGCTTCAATTTCCGTTTGGCTTTTGTCATGACCATAAACAAATCTCAAGGGCAAACAATGTCCACTTGCGGCTTGGACTTTGAAAATCCGTGTTTTTCCAATGGGCATTTGTATATCGCCTTCTCTCGTTCGCCTCGTGTGGGGAAACCATTAAATCTGTTTGTGTCAGCAAAAAACAGGTTAACCAAAAACATTGTGCAACAATTAGTAATTGAATAAATAAAAAATATTAATTGTGATATCTAAAAAAGTAAATTATTAATGTAAATAAATATTTGTAAATTAAAATATTATTTTATATTTTTTGTAAGCAGAACTTAACAAACGAATCATTAATAAAACCTACAGTGAAATATGAGATGTAAAAACCTTTCACTTTCCTATATTCTTTACCAAACACTTTTAAGTGGTGTAATGTTCTATTCTCAATCCCGTAGGATTTTGATTAGCTGAAAGGTTTTCATCTTTATCAGTGAATATTGGTTTGTCTGTATTTAAAAAAGATTAGGGGATAATTAATTCAACGCATTATAGCTACTAAGCCACAGCAAAGTTTTTTCAAGGTATTAAAAATAATAAGTTTTTTAAAATACTATTATTTTTATCAGAATATTAATGGTGAAATGGTCCTCTAAATATTTACTAGTTTCTGTTTGTTATTCCCTATAAGTCACAGATATTATAATTTATTGCAGTGATTAAAATAACTACAAAATTTAACAGCCGTTAGCCCTTTCGATTTATCATTATTTCTTTTCTTAATGGTCTTCAAAGACAAATCATTATTTCGTTAAGATCAACTTTCTTTAACAGGTTTTAGTCCATATATCGTGAACGGGAATCAATAGAAGGGTTATTTAGGACTTACTTAGGACAGTAAATTAAAAACTAGTTTTCGAATGTTTGTCTCTGATGCCATTCCAGAAACCACCAACGATTACTGTTCTACTTAGTAATGCCACCTTACAGGTCATTCATAAATCTATTTGTAAACCAGGGGCGGATGTAGCAAAAAAATTGGTGGGGGTGGGGATCAGGACTCCGTGACTCATAATCAGGTGGCTGACAGCACCATGTTTGTCTGAGATTATTACCTTGTATTAAGAAGGGCTGCGATCTTTACAACCAAAAGGGTAATGTTTAGGGCATTATTCGTTTAAAAATACAAAAAAATCAAGTCACGAAAATTCACGGGGTCATGAACAACAAAAGTAACAAATGAACTTCTTAAACGTTAACGTTAAATATACAACGACAAATATATAACGATAACGTTATAACTAAAGGCCGGATTTCGTGCAGTAAAAATTTTAAAAACGTGCAATAAAAATTAGCCAAACGTGCAAAAACGTGCAATAAAAATAAAAAACACTGACAAACGAGCAGTAAAAATAAAAAACACTGACAAACGAGCAATTCAACCTTCTGCTGTGTGAAGAGGTGGTGTATAATTAAAAAAATCAAATATTAATTTAACATATTTATATAATTATTGTAATGTACATATGTGCTTACAAAAACTATAAAAAAATTGTTTTCTAGAAATCATAATTAAACAAAACTAATAATATATATATATATATATATATATATATATATATATATATATATATATATATATATATATATATATATATATAGTAAAACATAAATTTTAGTAATTTTCTACTAATTATATTAATTTATCAAATAGAAATTTCTAAAATTTTATTAAAATTTACAATAATGTATATTTCCAGTTCCGTGAAGTTATATCGTCGGTCATCTAATAGGTATGTATTTCAACTGTGAAAACATGCGCTCCACATTAACACTTGTGATAGGACATCTTTTGTAGTTATTCAATATTACTGGATCCAGCTCCACATCTGCGTCTTCCCCGTTGAGAGCTTTGTTGTAAATTTGTAAAATTTTGTAGCCCGTGTTTTTTTCTATATCTAATTTAAATTTATCAAAAAATATTTTTCCCTTTTCGTTTTCGATTTTTTCTAATTCTTCCCCATCTTTCTCTATGATATTAATCTGTGACCTCAACGTTAAGTTTTGCTCTTAAAGCTTTTTTATTTGCGATGGTAGAACCGATAAATGGGATCTTATAAATGCTAGATCTGATGCCACAGATGTAAAATTTAAAACAGATTTTACTTTTTGCACAGATACTGCGTCATCTTCAAGAGTAGAAACAAACTCTTTAAAATTATTAAAATGATCTAAATAAAATAGGGCTGCTTCGATCCATGTTTCCCATCTAGTTATCACAGGTTCTGGGGGAAGGGGGCAGTCCCTACTATTTCTATAAGCTGTCACGCGGTGAGGAGCTTTTAAAAATATTTTTTTCCCATTATTAACAAGTTTGTTGACAGTTGGGAAAATTTCCCTCACGTTTTCAGCTACACGGTTTAAACCATGCGCTACACAAGTTACATGTACCATATTTGAATAAAAAACTTTTAATGCTTCTCCAGCTTTTACCATATACGGAGCGGCATCGCTAACAAATAAAAGGATTTTATCTTGGTAGGATGTTTGACAGAAAACATTTGCTGAACTGTCGCTCACAAATCGAGAGACAGTATCGCATGTTTTTGGAAGCTGCTTGCATGAAATGAGGTATGGTTTGGGTTCAATCTCCGGGTGTAGGATTCCAACAATTAAACTGCAAATATAAAGTCCCCGTGGGCCTGTTGTTTCATCTACCATGATGTAAACATAATTATTTTTCGTATTTCTTCAACAGAATGTTTAAAACAGTTTTTGAGATAATTTTTTCTTAGGGTGCTCTCGTCAGGAATGTTTTGTTTTGTTATTTTTGCAAAAAACACTTAAAGGGCTTGGACTGCAGTTTATTGAATGTTATATTGGAAGCGACCATGACCTAACATGAATCGGTAAAAAATGTTTGTTTATTGTCTAACGACGAGCAGCTTTGTGTGAGTAACTGTTGAATTGGGGCTCGCTTGGATTTTTGAGCTGCAGTTAACTGTGTGTGCCCACCTATAAAAATAAAAAGATATTGGGAGTAGTCTAATGCTATCGTGTGCTACTTATAAAAGTATAGAATGTACGTACTTGAGTTGCAATGAGCATCCACTTGAGATTTTCGATCCGAACCAATTGATTTATTGCAAGAAGAACAAAAAATTGTTTTACCGTCTGATTTCAATTATGGGTATGGTTTTATCCAAATTTTGATTTTGGAAGATTGGCTGGCTGTCACTTTAGGCATTTTCACTATTTCACTTGTTTACCGAACTAAACTCAACTTCAGAATGAAATGAAAAAAAAGGAGTAAGTGGGAAGGTTGAGTCAAATCAAGTTAGAACTTCAAAGAAAGTTTATACAAAAGGGACATTGTTCGACATAATACCATTTCCTTAACGAGTTTGAAGAAATATTTTGAAATCATAAATTATTTTTTCTTTCTTAGAAAATTAGGTAGATAAATAAATTACAAATACATACATACATCGGTATTATTGTTTGTGATTATAAAATAAATCATAACTATTCTCTATAATAAAAATTTAAAAAAAATTCAATATTTTTAATAAAATATCAAAAAGTGCACTTTCGTGCACTGAAAACCTAAAATGTGCAAATTTGTGCAGTAACCCTTAAAAATGTGCAATTTCGTGCAAAATAAAACTTACACATGTTAATCCGGATGCCTTAATTCGTGTAAATAACTTGTCCCCGATCGATTTCAAGAAACAGAAAAAAAAGTGCAATTGCACGAGAATCCGGTCTCTAGTTATAACACACACAATCATACGACTTCAGCAACACAGTCAAGAAACAGACTTCAACTAACTCGTTCAGTCACTGCTCCTTATATATAATCGTAAATAGTCGGGCCTGGATCATTCTAGAACAATGTAGGCAGATCTACGCCTTTGTGGACTAGCCGCGAAAGATCTAGACCCCAAAAGTTCGTTCTAATCGCATATTTTGTTCCAACAAGCGGTATGGGAGGTTACGCCATGTGTTTTTTTTACTTTCACTTACCTATATATGAAATATATAGTAAGTGGAAGTATTGCGATCGTGAAAAATTTCGACTTCCGGTTTTCAACGGAAATAAACGTTTTGGGGTCCCCTGAGTCCAAATAACCAAGTCCCGCAAAATGGTCTGTGTGTGTGTGTGTGTGTCTGTGTGTCCGTGTGTGTGTGTGTGTGTGAACAGACTAGCTCAAAAACTATAAGCCGTGCGAATCTGAAATTGGATATTTAGTGTATGTATATGTCCGCGATGTGACAGCAAAAATTTCATCAAAATTGGTCAAACAGAGGGGGTACTTTATTTAACAACTTTTTACGTTTTTATCGATTTTCTCGAAAACGGCTCTAACGATTTTGATTAAACTGAGTATTTGATCTATTTATATGCCCGCGATGTAACAGTAAAAATTTCATCAAAATTGATCAATTGGGGGGGGCACTTTACTGAATAAATGTTGTCTCATTTTCACGTGTATCTTTTATTTACTCAAAAACGGCTTTAACGATTTTGATCAAACTTGTTATTTGGTGTATGTATGTGCCCGCGATGTGACATTAAAAATTTTATCAACATTGATCAAATGGAGGGGGTACTTTACTTAATAAATTTTGTATCATCTTCACGTGTGTTTTTAATTTACTCATAAACGGCAAAAATAAGAAATGAATGTGGAAAAATTTGTGACTTTGTGAAGTGGCAATTAACAAAACACATCAATTTCTAATCTAAATAAGTTGGTAAGTGAAAGTTGTGTGTTGCGCGCACGCACCAGATTTTTTATTTGCTTATCGGTTTAACGTTACAAT
Organism: Aelia acuminata; assembly: GCA_911387785.2. NCBI lineage: Eukaryota > Metazoa > Arthropoda > Insecta > Hemiptera > Pentatomidae > Aelia > Aelia acuminata. The sequence continues at coordinate 158,376,076 of OU426979.1, read as the reverse complement.
ACATACTAAATAAATGCCATAAAAATTAAAAACAAAAAATTGGCTCCTCGGAACCCCGGTTAATAGAGGCCAGGATAATGGAGGTCCTACTGTATAAAATAATTTTTAATTTTACCTGCGACAGTATGGCAATGCAAACAATAATAAATACTTCATGGCGTCTAATTTTATAAGTATCTTTAGTTCTATAAAAACTTCATTTAGTCAATTAAAAATTAATTCCCGTTAAATAATATAAAAGTAGAAATTACTTCATACTTTTTCTTTCATATTTATACATTTTCAAACTTTTTAATTTATAATTTTTTTTTTTATTTGTATGATTTAAAGAGTTAAGAAAACGAATGGTTAGCCAAACAAATCACCATCTTTAGGTCCGAAAACGGAATCATTGAAATATTGGACCCATGGTAATTACAGAGTTTGCCATGATAATTACACATTTTCTGACATGGCAATTACATTTTAAACTTATCTCAAATACCTTGATCATTATAAATAATGCTGAAATCCAAATTATATTTATAAAACTGATTTCGAAATAGCTGGACAAACTAAGTAAAACAAACGGAAAAGGTACATTTCAAGATGGTAAAAAATGGACTGATTGCTTCCCCTCATCTACCCAGGCTAGACGAACATTTTACCAGCCGGCCCCCAAGACGGAATTCTGTCCTTGACAGATACCTAATAGCCTACTTTAAATCACTAAGGAATAGGAGAGGATTATAAATTTTAACTGAGATTTTTAAAATTGTATACATAAAGAGAGTTGAACTCCTCTACTGTGGAACGTTGTGTGTTTCTTATAAAATTATATTTTTACTTTCACTTACCTATATTTTATTTTATTTTATTTTTATTTTATTTTTATTTTATTTCTCACTCTACCGTACCTTGAAGGTAATACGAGTGTTAGCAACAGTGGTATGATAAGCATGACTGCATAACATACCATTGCTGCTAGTAGATCACATTACTTCATAGTCGGTGCTCAGTGTCTAACATTTTTCAGATCAGCCACTGCCCTCTTCTTCGCCTGCTGTGTTCTGCGGCCTGACTGGAGATGCATGTCTTCTTCCCAAGGTGAAGTGGGTTGGGCCCACAGCTTCCTTCCACCCGGACACAAAATTTATGAAGTGCTGGTAGTTGTCTTTAGACACCAGCTGAGGAAGGTCGCTCTCCGACAGTGTGTAGAGCCCAGTTTCTCTCAGCAGCTTGGCCCTTAGTGGCTCATAGGCAGTGCAGACATTAACGACGTGCTCAGCGGTTTCTGGGACCCCGCAACTGGGACATAGAGGATCAATGTTCATTCCGTGCTTGTGAAGTTTCGCTCGAAAACCTCCATGTCCCGTTAGAATCTGAGAAGTCCAGTAGTCCGGGAGGACCCACGTCTTCTCTAGCCGCGATTCGACGGTGGGGAAGTATTTCCTTAGCGTAGCCCCGTTCGGGGTCGTCACCCACCGTCGATTCCATTCTGCCAAAGTGTTCTCCCGGAGGATCTTCTTCCATTTGGTGGGGTCTGCACAGATTCTTCCACGTAAGTTTGCTGGGATATCCGCCAAGCCGTCTCGTTTAATTTTATACCGAAGTAGGTCTTCTTTTAGGAGGAGGTCGAGAGGAATAGCTCCTCCTAAGATCTGCACCGCCTCGTGAGACACAGTTCTGTATGACCTGGTCACTCGAATCAGGGCCATCCGTTGGATTGTAGCCAACCTGCTCTTCTGTCGGTGCGAGAGATCTCCAATCCAGGCAGGAGCCGCATATCGGAGTATACCAACAACCACAGCATTATAAATGGCTATGGTAGCTGGATATCTAAGGCCCCAAAACGCGCCACCTATGCGACTCAAGCCATTAATGGCAAGGCTTACCCTACTTCTCAAATAGTCCAAGTGAGGCGTCACATTGAAATTCCTCCCTATCCTGATTCCAAGATAGGTGACAACCTCACTCGGAATTATTCTTGTTCCCTGTATACTCATTGATATAGGGTGAGCCCTGTCTGTTTTACCTCTCAAGAGGATAGCTTGGGTCTTGGCTCCTGCCATCCTCAATTTCTTCCTCTCACACCATCCTGCTACCAGGTTGGCGCAACGTGCTGCTTCATCTTTCAGTCGGGCCCTGCTATTTGAGGCTACTACAACAGCCAGGTCATCTACGTAAGCGGCCGTTCTGCGGCCTGACTGGAGATGCATGTCTTCTTCCCAAGGTGAAGTGGGTTGGGCCCACAGCTTCCTTCCACCCGGACACAAAATTTATGAAGTGCTGGTAGTTGTCTTTAGACACCAGCTGAGGAAGGTCGCTCTCCGACAGTGTGTAGAGCCCAGTTTCTCTCAGCAGCTTGGCCCTTAGTGGCTCATAGGCAGTGCAGACATTAACGACGTGCTCAGCGGTTTCTGGGACCCCGCAACTGGGACATAGAGGATCAATGTTCATTCCGTGCTTGTGAAGTTTCGCTCGAAAACCTCCATGTCCCGTTAGAATCTGAGAAGTCCAGTAGTCCGGGAGGACCCACGTCTTCTCTAGCCGCGATTCGACGGTGGGGAAGTATTTCCTTAGCGTAGCCCCGTTCGGGGTCGTCACCCACCGTCGATTCCATTCTGCCAAAGTGTTCTCCCGGAGGATCTTCTTCCATTTGGTGGGGTCTGCACAGATTCTTCCACGTAAGTTTGCTGGGATATCCGCCAAGCCGTCTCGTTTAATTTTATACCGAAGTAGGTCTTCTTTTAGGAGGAGGTCGAGAGGAATAGCTCCTCCTAAGATCTGCACCGCCTCGTGAGACACAGTTCTGTATGACCTGGTCACTCGAATCAGGGCCATCCGTTGGATTGTAGCCAACCTGCTCTTCTGTCGGTGCGAGAGATCTCCAATCCAGGCAGGAGCCGCATATCGGAGTATACCAACAACCACAGCATTATAAATGGCTATGGTAGCTGGATATCTAAGGCCCCAAAACGCGCCACCTATGCGACTCAAGCCATTAATGGCAAGGCTTACCCTACTTCTCAAATAGTCTAAGTGAGGAATTATTCCTAATATAATATATTATTCCTAATATAATATAAAACCTCACTCGGAATTATTCTTGTTCCCTGTATACTCATTGATATAGGGTGAGCCCTGTCTGTTTTACCTCTCAAGAGGATAGCTTGGGTCTTGGCTCCTGCCATCCTCAATTTCTTCCTCTCACACCATCCTGCTACCAGGTTGGCGTAACGTGCTGCTTCATCTTTCAGTCGGGCCCTGCTATTTGAGGCTACTACAACAGCCAGGTCATCTACGTAAGCTGTAGCGGGGAACCGCTCTTTTTCCAGGACGCCCAGCAATTCGTCGAAGACTAATTTCCACAGGGCAGGACCGAGTACAGAGCCCTGAGGGCAACCCCGCTGCACTGTCTCTTCTACCTCATAGAAGCTGCCACGAATTTTTAATGTCCTGTCCTGCAGGTAGCTTCTAACCAAGCCATACAAGTTGCTGGGCGCTTCAAATCTCTGCAGCTGCTGGAGCACGCTGGGCCACCAAACGCTGTCGAAGGCGGAGGTTATGTCGAAGAGTAGAAGCATAACATACCTCTCCGCCCTCTCCTCAACATCACAGCGCACTCTCAGCAGTGCATCTGCGGTTCCCCTTCCTTTGCAGGATCCATACTGCCGTGGGTGACTGCCTCTGGAAAAGACTGGCCTTAAACTGGTCATCATGAGGTTCTCTAACACCTTACTCATGACGGGAAGGAGACAGATTGGCCTATAGGACTTGGCTAGTTGCTTATCCCTATCTCCTCCTTTGTAAATGAGCCTAACATCAGCTGTTTTCCAGCTTTTGGGAAAGTATTCCCTATCCAAGCAATCATTAAATAAGGACAACAGTCTTTCTTCAATATAGGGAATACTATTCCTTAAAACAACAGCGTCAATTGAGTCTAGACCAGGAGCACTTTCTCTTTTGTCTTTTGTTTATCCACGGCAGCACGGAGATCCCATATATCCCATGGTGGGCACAGATCCGTTCCAGGGGGACATTCCGTGGTACGTCTTACGAATTCTTCCTCTTCATTATCTAGGGACGGATCATCTCTGGGGTAAGTTTCCGTAATAAACATTTTGGCAGAATCTTCAGGAGTTTTAGGTTGAGCATCATTGTGGCGTATAGCTGCTATAACCTGCATAGGCATCAGCTTACCCAATGCCACTCGATACGGAATACCCCAGGGGCTCTTAGATGATTCCTTGATAATGAATTCATCCCAGGACTTGCGTTTTCGTAATCGCACTTCGTTCCGGTATACCCTGGCTTTGGACCTGTACTCCTCCCGAAGTGTACTACGCCTCTCATCGCAAGTACACCTCTGATACAAACGCCGGGCCTTGTAGAGCTCTCTCTTTAGTAAGGTTAAGGCAGGCGACCACCATGGGACAGGGCTTACCTATATATCACTTACCTATATATGAAATAAATAGTGAATGGAAGTATTGCGATCGTGAAAATTTTTGACTTCCGGTTTTCAACGGAAATACACGTTTTGGGGTCCCCTGAGTCCAAATGACCAAGTCCCGCGAAATGGTCTGTGTGTGTGTGTGTGTGTGTTTGTGTGTGTGTGTGTGTGTGTGTGTGTGTGTGTGTGTGTGTGTGTGTGTGTGTGTGTGTGTGTGTGTGTGTGTGTGTGTGTGTGTCTGTGTGTGTGTGTGTGTGTGTGTGTGTGTGTGTGTGTGTGTGTGTGTGTGTGAACAGACTAGCTCAAAAAATATAAACCGTGCGAACCTGAAATTGGGTATTTAGAGTTCGTATATGCCCGCGATGTGACAGCAAAAATTTCATCAAATTTGCTCAAAGGGAGGGGGTACTTTATTTAATAAATTTTTAAGTTTTTTTCGATTTTCTCAAAAACGGCTCTAACGATTTTGATTAAACTTAGTATTTGATTTATTTATATGCCCCAGATATGACTGTAAAAATTTCATCAAAATTGATCAACCGGAGGGGGACTTTACTTATTAAATTTTGTATCATTTTCACGTGTTTTTTTTTATTTACTCAAAAACGGTTTTAACGATTTTGATCAAACTTGGCATTTGATGTATATATATGCCAAAGATGTGATAATCAACATTCATCAAAATTGGTCAAACGGAGGGGGCACTTTATTTAATAACTTTTTAAGTTTTTTTCGATTTTCTCCAAAACGGCTCTAACGATTTTGATTAAACTTAGTATTTGATTTATTTATATGCCCCAGATATGACTGTAAAAATTTCATCAAAATTGATCAAACGGAGGGGGGACTTTACTTAATAAATTTTGTATCATTTTTACGTGTTTTTTTTATTTAATCAAAAACGGCTCAAACGATTTTGATTAAACTTAGTATTTGATTTATTTATATGCCCCAGATATGACTGTAAAAATTTCATCAAAATTGATCAACCGGAGGGGGACTTTACTTATTAAATTTTGTATCATTTTCACGTGTTTTTTTTATTTACTCAAAAACGGTTTTAACGATTTTGATCAAACTTGGCATTTGATGTATATATATGCCAAAGATGTGATAATCAACATTCATCAAAATTGGTCAAACGGAGGGGGCACTTTATTTAATAACTTTTTAAGTTTTTTTCGATTTTCTCAAAAACGGCTCTAACGATTTTGATTAAACTTAGTATTTGATTTATTTATATGCCCCAGATATGACTGTAAAAATTTCATCAAAATTGATCAAACGGAGGGGGGACTTTACTTAATAAATTTTGTATCATTTTTACGTGTTTTTTTTTATTTAATCCAAAACGGTTTTAACCATTTTGATCAAACTTGGTATTTGATGTATTTATATGCCAGAGATATGACTGTAAAAATTTCATCAAAATTGATCAACCGGAGGGGGGACTTTACTTAATAATAAATAATTTTGTATCATTTTCACGTGTTTTTTTTATTTACTCAAAAACGGTTTTAACGATTTTGATCAAACTTGGCATTTGATGTATATGTATGCCAAAGATGTGATAGTCAACATTCATCAAAATTGGTCAAACGGAGGGGGCACTTTATTTCATAATTTTTTTTCAATTTTTACTTTCACTTACCTAACTACACACTGTGTGTGTGTGTGTGTGTGTGTGTGTGTGTGTGTGTGTGTGTGTGTGTGTGAACAGACTAGCTCAAAAACTATAAACCGTGCGAACCTGAGATTGGGTATTTAGTGTATGTATATGCCCGCGATGTGACAGCAAAAATTTCATCAAAATTGCTCAAAGGGAGGGGGTACTTTATTTAATAACTTTTTACATTTTTTTCGATTTTCTCAAAAACGGCTCGAACGATTTTGATTAAACTGAGTATTTGATCTATATATATGCCCGAGATATGACTGTAAAAATTTCATCAAAATTGATCAACCGGAGGGGGGACTTTACTTAATAAATTTTGTATCATTTTCACGTGTTTTTTTTATTTACTCAAAAACGGCTTTCACGATTTTGATCAAACTGGATATTTGATGTATGTATATGCTAAAGATGTGATAGCCAACATTTCATCAAAATTGATCAACCGGAGGGGGGACTTTACTTAATAAATTTTGTATCATTTTCACGTGTTTTTTTTATTTACTCAAAAACAGTTTTCACGACTTTGATCAAACTGGGTATTTATGTATGTATATGCCAAAGATGTGATAGCCAACATTTCATCAAGATTGATCAACCGAAGCGGACACTTTATTTCATAACTTTTTTTCTAATTTTTAGATTATCTCAAAAACGGCTTTAACGATTTTCTTCATATTCGTCATGTTTAATGAAAATTGAGTGTTATTTAATATCAGGTAAGCGTTTATTAAAATGTTCTGAGGGGTTTATAGAGCAAATGAAAACAAAAATAAGAAATGAATATGGAAAATGTGTAACTTTGAGAAGTGGCATTAACTAAACGCATTAATTTCTTATCTAAGTAAGTTGGTAAGTGAAAGTTGTGTGTTGCGCGCACGCACCAGATTTTTACCTTTTTGATCGATGATCTCAAAAACGGCTTTAACAATTTTTATCAAATTCGTTATGTTTAATGAAAATTAGTTGCTATTTATTACCAGGTAAGTTTTATCATTATTAAAATGTTCTGAGAGGGCTTAAATGGGGAAGGGGCCTTTTTTGTTTTCCTATAAAGTACCTTTGTTTTAGTTTATATTGAGAAGTTAACTGTCTGTCATCACACCTAAAAATAAGAAATGGCTAAATATGATATATGAAGAAAATCAAGTAAACATATACAGGAGAAAAAAAGAAAAATAATCCGTCAACTCATAAAACACCTTAAGCTCACGCATGCGCCGTACGCCTTTAATGACAAACCAATGCGTAATTATTACCTATAGATGTTCTGTTCATTTGAGAAGTGGCAATTAACAAAACGCATTAAGTTCTAATCTAAGTAAGTTGGTAAGTGAAAGTTGTGTGTTGCGCGCACGCACCCGCGAAATGGTCTGTGTGTGTGTGTGTCTGTGTGTCTGTGTGTCTGTGTGTCTGTGTGTCTGTGTGTGAAGACTAGCTCAAAAACTATAAACCGTGCGATCCTGAAATTGGGTATTTAGTGTAGGTATATGCCCGCGATGTGACAGCGTAAATTTCATCAAAATTACTTAAAGGGAGGGGGTACTTTACTTAATAACTTTTTAGGTTTTTTTCGATTTTCTCAAAAACGGCTCTAACGATTTTGATTAAACTGAGTATTTGATGTATAAATATGCCCGAGATATGACTGTAAAAATTTCATCAAAATTGATTAACCGGAGGGGGGACTTTACTTAATAAATTTTGTAACATTTTCACGTGTTTTTTTTATTTACTCTAAATCGGCTTAAACGATTTTGATCAAATTGGGTATTTGATGTATGTATGTGCCCGAGATATGACTGTTAAAATTTCATTAAAATTTATTAACCGGAGGGGGGACTTTACTTAATAAATTTTGTATCATTTTCAAGTGTTTTTTTTTTTATTTAGTCAAAAATGGCTTTAAAGGTTTTGATCAAACTGGGTATTTGATGTATGTATATGCCAAATATGTTATAGCCAACATTTCATCAAAATTGATCAACCGAAGGGGGACTTTACTTAATAAATTTCGTATCATTTTCACGGGTTTTTTATTTACTCAAAAACGGCTTTAACGATTAACAAAAATAAGATATGAATGTAGAAAAATGTGTGACTTTGGGAAATGATATTTAACAAAACACGTCAATTTTTTATCTAAGTAAGTTTGTAAGTGAAAGTTGTGTTTTGCGCGCACACACCAGATTTTTATAAAGTGCCTCAATATCGGTCTCTTAACTAGCCCTAAAAGCACGCACACACTTCAGTGGATATTTTGGGAAACATAGGTTTTTGAAACTTTTCAGAAACCCATCGTTTCTAGGAGTTAGAAATGACACGTCAAATCAAACTTATAACTTTTATTTCAGTTTACAAAAATAACAAAAAACAACAAAAATAAGTACCTATGCATTAAAGTAAAAAAGAAAAGAAGAAAAACGAGATCTATTTACTAATCAAACAAAATCTTGAGAACCATGCATCATTCCCAACTTGTCATTTTAATCTTCTATAAGTTTGTACCACCTTTTTTTCCTTCTTCCTTTTCTGGGAGATATTTTGGATTTTATTCAGATCATCAAACAGGAATTCGTGGTATCTCAATAAATATTTTTCGCACTCGAAGCAATTAAAGCAAATCAATCGTCTCATGGCCAATCTGTGGGTGTCTTCTTTCCTATAGACCATTTGATGAACCTTCATAGTGCCGCGGAAGGAAGGGAGGGTTGGAGGTAAAACGATGACGCATATCTTTTTTAACTCCTTTGGAGTCATATCCTTCACTTAATTCACCCGTCTTTTTGCTTGTTTTCACCTGATACTTGTTCCTTTCTTGTTTTGCTTCAATGACGGCCAAAACTGGATCACTCTTGATCCTTTCCCTCCTCTTCCTCGCATACTCTTTCCATTCCTCTTTGGATACTACTTTCTTGGTCGAATCCATACACTACAGTAAGCGACAGGAGGTTTACTGAAAAAATTAACATGTTCGACGAAAGGATTTGAAAAGAAAGAAAAAATACCAAATCCAATAGTCCGCAATGTTCGATTTTGTTTTTTTATTTTGACCTCAGCACATTTTCCAGATTGCATGATGATAATATGAATAAACTTTATTTTCATTGCCCTTTTCGATCAAAGGACCTTAACCGAATAGGTTATGACGTGGTGGTAGCGATATACTGGATAGTGAAACAATTTAGAGTAGGTAATTAGAGAAAATATTAACATTAGGCTGGAACTTTTGCAATTAAGCATAACCGCCCCTCCTTGCGCCTCCTAGCTTACCGCTAGCGTACATAGCCGTCTGTTCGGACTACACTTTGCGAATATTCGATAATATCGGACAAAAGTATCGACACATAAAAAATGAAGTAATTTAGCAAAAAAAGATGCAATGGAATTATTTGACAAAACGGATCTCTTCAAAGGAGTGACACCGAGGCACCACGAAAATTCAATAATATCAAACAAAACTCATCGAAATAACGCCACACATTTGTTACTAATTAACTTAAGAGTACTTCTAAGTCTCTATAACTAAAGAGAGCCAATATGTACAAGTTTTCATGCCAATTGACCAGTTAAACAAACATTGAAAATATCGGTTATATCGATACTTCCTATATAACGTTGAACAATTAAAGTATTGATGCAGCTATGGTAAGTGCTGGAAGCAAAGTATCGATACTTCGACATAACGAAAGTATAAAAACGTCCCTTATACACAACGGCTAAATGTAGCCCCGGCCATAGAGTAACATATTTATCTGCACCTACAAATAATAATATAGGTTTATATCTATTGATAACAAGCTAATAAAACTTAATAACAAACTTGATAACAAGGTGTTGTGACATATTAACCCTCAGAACTAGTCTCCCTCAATCCCCAAACCACGTCTCACTCCATAAAAGTTTGATTTTTTTCATTATTTGTAGGGAGTGAGGTTTTGAATTTTTTTATGCTTTGCTGGCCAGAGGTTTCAGATTTTCTCATATTATAAAATTCTCATATAATGTGACCATTCATGCTCATATTAACTGCCCATCATTAATATATTAAACACTTACCTTAATTTACAAAAGTCTTGTAGGGAGTGAGGAAGTATAAAAATACTCTAACGAATTCCACCACAAAAAAATTTCTTCAACGAACACAGGTGGAGAGATCATATGGACTGCATAGTGACCACCACGTGTAATTATTATCTCCTGTGAAAATGTGTTCTAATATAATTTTTAAGTAATTTGGATGTGTGATTTTCAACACAAAAGACAGTATTTTCATTGTTTAGTTGTTAGTGAAAATAGTTTTTGTTAAATTAGTCTGTAAGTGTCTGAAACTCTTAATTTGAAAAACATGTGAAAAGTGAAAGGTTAGTTTTAGTGTTTTTTTATTTACTTTTTTTTTTTCTATTTTCTGTGTTTAAAAACTAGTGTTAATTTGTGATATAAGTGTTAGTTTTTAAGAACAAACAATAAGTGTACTTAAAAAACTAAAAAACGATATAATAAACATAATTTGAAGTAACGATGGCTGAAGAAGATAACAATATGGATTTGCAGCATGAAGCAGGACCGTCAACTGAAGTAAATAATAAATGGGAAGTCATTACAGGGCGAAAAAGGTCAGCATCTTCAAGGGACCCGAGAATATGCACAAAAAAACCTAACATAACGACCAGTAACAGGTATGAGACTCTATCAAATATGTCAAACGACCAAAATAATGAACAAAATAATGTTCAAAAAAACACAATTGATACCAAGAAAATCAAGCCTCCTCCCATATATTTAAAAGATGTTCAAAACATTGAAGCATTAATATCATTCTTAAAAAAAGAAATAGGCCCAAATTATTTCAGTATAAAGACTACAAACAGAAACGTGATTGTTTACCCGGCCACTCCCGAATCATATAGGGGATTAGTCAGGTGTTTAAAAAAAGTGAACGCCGAATTTCATACGTATCAATTATTAGAAGATAAAAACCCTCGCGTGGTGATCAAAGGACTTCACCCATCAACACCGATTTCGGCAATACAAGAGGAATTGAAAGCATTTGGATACGAAGCCACAAATATTACAAATGCAATATCAACGAAAACTAAATTACCACTACAAATGTTTTTCGTGGATGTAACTAAAAATACATTTAATGAAAAAATATTTGATTTAGACCATATTTATTACACTAGAATTAAAGTAGAAGAGTTAAGAAAGAAAAGACAAATCCCACAGTGTTTTAGATGCCAAGGCGATGCGCATACGAAGAGCTACTGCAACCACCAGCCACGCTGCGTCCGTTGTGGCGAAGCTCATGAAAGCTCAACCTGTCTAAAACCCAGAGACAAGCCAGCAAAATGCGCCAATTGCTCGGGGGCTCACCCAGCCAACTACAGAGGATGTCAAGCCCTCAAGATCCTTCGAGCTCAGCGCAAAAATATTCACCGCCCTTCGCCGGTAATTGCTGAACCACCGGACCTTGGAGAGTTTCCAGCCTTGCCAAACCAACCTCATCACCAGCAGCCCCCGGAACCTATTCCTGCATACTCAAGAATGCACACTCAAGTTCACCCTCCACCAAACACTGAAGCACAACCTCAACATCAAGCCAGGTCAGGTATGAGGGGGATCAGTAATCAGCTGGTGCAGCCAGTTACCTCTGAACCTCCTCACCATTTAAATTTATTAAATAATTTAAATACTCTCATCCAACCCCTTTTCAATCTTATTACTCAAATTTCACAAATAACACAAGCCCTAGCCGCTACTTATGGACATTAGATCTTTCACTGTCGGGTCCCTGTCAGTCCTCCTTTGGAACTCTAACGGACTAATACAACATAAAACGGAACTAGAAATATACATTAACCAGAAACGTATTGATATTGTATTGATAACGGAAACACATCTCACTTTACGCAACAAACTTTCTATACCAAACTACATTTTATACAGAACGGACCATCCCGATAACAATGCTCATGGAGGAACAGCCATATTAATAAAAAATACCTTAAAACACAACCCCATACACATAGACTCGACGGCACAGATACAAGTAACAGCCATAAACTTACAGACCAAACACAAAACTTTAACAATAGCCTCAATTTATTGTCCACCAAAATATTCTATTAATGTTCAAATGTTCATTAATCTATTTGAGTCATTTGGGACAACATTTCTAGCAGGCGGGGATTATAATGCAAAACACACAAAATGGGGCTCTCGCCTGTGTACTACAAGAGGCAGGAATCTCAGGTGTGCAGCTCAAAACTTATCTTTGGACATACTTGCTCCCGATAAACCGACTTACTTACCCAATTCACAATTTAAAAAACCTGACGTACTGGACATATTTGTAGCAAAAGGCTTGAAGAATCTTCCAATGACTGTTACAACTGATACAGACCTCAGCTCAGATCATCTGCCGGTGAACTTGATGCTTGGTATGGAGGCATTCCTAAGAGAAAAAATACCGTCTCTCACCCGCGGTTTCATGAACTGGGATATATTTAGTAAATATCTTGATGAGCAGCTGAATGTCCCTCTAGCTCTGAAAACTGAAGATGACTTGGAAGAAGCAGTTGAACTCTTCACAACATCTGTTCAGGAAGCTGCCTGGTCCTCCCAAGAAATAAGAGAAACGCAAGCACCAAGTTCACCGTCCTACCCTCAATATATCCGTGACTTAATTGGAGCTAAGAGGAGAGCACGTAAGAAATGGCAAACTAACCGACTTCCTTCGGACAGACGAACTTTTAACAAACTTAATAATGAACTAAAAAAAGAAATACGGCAATTTAAACAAACTAACTTTGACAAATACTTGCAAAATCTGACATCAGATGACAACAGCTTATGGAGACACACCAAACGGCTTTTAAAACATTCCGAGGTTTCAGCCCCTTTGAGAAATGATGATGGTTCTTGGGCTGTGACGGACAAAGATAAAGCTGAAATTTTCGCTGACCATCTTGCAACTGTTTTTCAACCCCACACAAACTTAACAGACACACTCCACGAGGCCTTTGTTGAAACAGTTTTAAACTCCCCTCTTCCGATGTCTCTTCCACCAAAATCCTTTACTCCTTCGGAGGTATCAAAACAGATTATGAAAATGCCAAAGAGGAAGGCTCCTGGTTACGACCTTATCACAGCTGAGTTACTTCAAAAAATCCCCAGAAAAGCTTTAGTCTTTCTCACAACACTATACAACGCTATACTTAGGACAACTAAATTTCCTATCCAATGGAAATACTCAACAATTTTGATGATCCCTAAACCAAACAAAGACAAAAATAAACCTGACTCCTATAGACCTATTAGCCTTCTTCCTTTATGCTCCAAAATTTTCGAAAAACTATTACACGAACGTATTCTTTACTTACTGTCACAACAAAACATATTACCTGATCATCAATTTGGCTTCCGCTCACTTCATTCCACAACACAACAGCTACACAGAGTAACAGACTTCATATCTTCTGCTCTTGAACTAAAACAATACGCTTCTGGGGCTTTTTTAGATGTTACTCAAGCGTTCGATAGGGTTTGGCACCAAGGCCTTCTTTTTAAACTGAAACCTATGCCTCCCAGTACTTACTATTTAGTCTTACAATCATATCTCTCCGACCGCTTTTTCTCTGTCCGCCAGGGCACAGTAATCTCATCAATAAAACCAATCTCTGCAGGCGTCCCACAAGGTTCAATTCTTGCCCCACTCCTGTACTTAATGTACACAAACGACATACCAACTGACAATAACATACTTACTGCGACGTATGCTGACGATACCGCTATTATTACAAGAAACACGAATCCTATACATGCCACCCTAACATTGCAACACAACCTTGACAACATACAAAATTGGTGTAGAAAATGGAAAATTAAGATAAATCAAGACAAGTCACATCACTTTAAGACACGAAACATGCCCTCCAGTCTACATAGACAATCACCCAATACCACAAACAAATACAGTAACATACTTGGGACTTACTCTCGATCGAAGGATGACATGGGGCCCACGGGTAAAGATGAAACGAAAAACGTTAAATTTCAGACTAAGACTATTATACTCCATCGTACATAGACGTTCAATGTTACCCCTCAGACAAAAACTTAACCTATACAGCTATTTACTAAAACCTATATGGACCTATGCTAGCCAAATTTACGGACCCGCAAAAAAGACACATATTAACAAAATACAAAACTTTCAATCCCAATACTTAAGATTAATTACGAACTCACCACCCTATATTTCAAACGAGACCCTTCACAATGATTTAAGAGTTTCGACTGTGAAAAATCATATACGTATGAATTACAGACGGTTTTACGACAAACTACATGGACATACCAACAAATTTGTACAAGATATGGGAAGACGTGACATTCCTGACATACCTCGGCGAAGGCTGAAGAGGAGTTGGATGAGGGATCTCCTAGTCTGACAGAGTAAATCGTTTAAATGCCAGGAGGATGCACCACTGGGTGCTATCTCCCTCATGCCTACCAATGCCTTTTGTAATTATTTTAGCACATTTGCTTATTGTAATTGTACAGGTGCAAATAAATTGTTTAGTTAAAAAAAAAAAAAAAAACGAACACAGGTAGTCTAATGAAAACAAAGCTAAGTTAGTCCGGTAGTTATGTAGCAGCTGCGTTACCTTATATTTTTCAGGCAGTGAAATATATCTTTTCCTAGTTGTGGAGTGTTAGTTAAGAAAATTTTTAGGGTGTTAGGAAAAACTGTGTGACAGAAATAAAACCTATGAGATGTATGGTTAAAGGATTTTATTTTCATAATCTACCCAGATATATCGGAGGGCACACTGAGGGCAAAAATATTTTTTTCAATAATATATGCACTCAGTTAGGGTAGCATAAAAATATGAGATGTAAGAAACCTATACCGTGTGACAGTTGTAGGGAGTGAGAATTGACGTAATTAACAATTTTTAACTGTAAAACATATCAACTTTTCAGCGTCAGATTAGTTTGTCCATGTAGGGGCCAGGTTTTTTTATCTCTCCAAATTTTTTGAAGTTTCTATGACGGATGGTTTAGGCATAGAGGCCGTGTGACAAAAAATAATCCATATATATAGTAAGAAAAAATATTGCAATCGTGAAAAATTTTGACTTTTCAATGGAATACACGTTTTTGGGTCCCCTGAGTCAAATAACCAATACAAGTCCCGTAAATGGTCTGTGTGTGTTTTGTTTTTTATTTACTAAAAAACGACTATGACGACTTAGATCAAACTGGGTATTTGATGTACGTATATGCCCGCGATGTGACAGCCATAATTTCATTTCCCGTATTATGAAAATAAAAAAAATTCACCAAAATTGGTCCTAAGGAGAGGGCATTTTATTTAATAAATTTTCTCTCATTTTTACGTTTTTTTTATTTTTCTCTCCAAAACGGGTGTAACTATTTTAATCAAAATGGGTATTTGATGTATGTATATATTCCCGCGATGTGACAGCCAAAATTTGATTTCCCGTATTTTGAAAATAAAAACTTTTAACAATAAAAAATGTTATTTTATTTTAGAGTAAATACGTAATGCTTAAATTAATTAAAGTATTTAAGGTGTGAAAAATGTCGTATAAGATAATCTTTAATTAATTATATTTTAGTTTAAATACTTTAGTTCCATAATAAATTTCTGAAGGCAATGTAAAGTGATTTTAGAGGAAAACTAATCGTTCTCGATTTCCGGAAAGGTATATAAGAAGAAATATAAGATATATAAGAATCAGTAAGAGAAAAACTTTACTACGATCGTAAATACACCTCCTATCGATTCACCTTCACGATATATTAACAAAAAGCAAATCGCTGTAAAAAAAAAAAAAAAAACCAAGCAGTAAAAAAAACTTGACTGATGATGAAATATGGTTCCTTAAAAAAAAGAAGTAAGCAATAATGAATCGAAAGGTACTGAGAACTTTCAAGTTT
Organism: Aelia acuminata; assembly: GCA_911387785.2. NCBI lineage: Eukaryota > Metazoa > Arthropoda > Insecta > Hemiptera > Pentatomidae > Aelia > Aelia acuminata. Next base: position 158,359,997 of record OU426979.1, on the reverse strand, counting down.
TGCGTTACAGATACATTATAACTTATGGAGATACAGAAAAATAAGCATATACTCGTAAATATGGAAAAATGTGTGAAGTTGAGGAATCGCGTTTACATATTATCGAAACACGTCGATTTCTAATTTAAGTAAGTTCGAAAGTGAAAGTGTTGGTATGTTGCGCACTTCGCTCCAGATTTTTTATTATTATACTAGACGTTTAGACATCCAGAGCGTCCGTCTTCAGGTTTAGTCTAAGTCTAGTTAGCATAAAAAATTATTTCTACATATACTCGTTATAATAAATAAAATATATAACAATAATTGAGTACAGTAATTTCTTTCGAGAGGCTTGGGATGATGTACCGAGGCACCTCCACGCTGAAAGGTACAACGGAGGAAGAAGAAGTTCATTCCTAACATTATCTTTAATTATGAACGAAGTTACTGTACTATAGTATTGTGATATATTTAATTTATTGTAACAAACTATAATATGTAGGAAGAAGGCCCTGGAGGTCGAAACGTATTAAAAATCTTAAATTTGACGTGGAAAATAAAAATTTGAATATTATATCATATATTAATTTTTTTATTTAACATTTTATGTACTATAATACAAATAGGATATAATTATTTAATCTTGTTTAAATATATTGTAAGCTTCCTCGGTTAGCTCTTTTTTCTTTTTTTACTTGTATACTGGTCTTAAATCCGTAATATATGGGTCGCTTGTTACAAATAATTGGTAGAAAACATCTTCATTTGTTGTGACTCGAGATATCTTCCTGGAATGATGTTCCCTTTACTGCTTATATGTTCCTACTCACCATGAGCCTCTTCTGACAGGGAACCGATACAAAGAGCTGCGTGCTCAATCATGTCTGCAACATGCAACATGGAAAAGAATTTTGTGGACGGTCGGTGGGAGATAGTACCGAGTCACTGCCATCCCAGCCGTTTCCGCTGTATACTTGCGACATGCTGCAGTATCAATCGGGTACAGAGATCAAATCACATGTAGTACTGTTTTTAATCTCATAATTAATTCTTCATTTATCCCTGTAATCTGCGCGGTTAACGTAGGATTTTCAAAATACTTGAAACAATAACAGCATCAAACTCAAATAAATGTACTGCCTCAATTTTCATGGTTGAGAGCTCTAGTGCAAAGGATCACCATAGACTATAAGCAAACTGTGCAACTTCAAACAACCTACTTGTAGTCGTAGTTTATTTGATTACACTGGTCGACAAGGTTTTTTTCACAAGAGATCTGAATAGTGAATCTAGTGGCATTTTCCATCCTGAATTCAGATATGTAGTCAGAATTTTCCCATCAGGCATAGTTTTTCTGTAAAAGCTACTTTTCAAAATATGATTTTAGCGTTTTCTTTGACCTGTCATAGGAACCGTTAACTCATATGTAGCTATTTTACTCAAGCTGTATTATTGAAATTATTTGCAATGTCATGCTGAAGCGCAATAAAACATGACTGTGCAGGTTCATTGTTGTTGTTTAGACATGTTCAGACCTCTTTGGCATTGTGATGTGTCAATATTGAGCTGACTGTGAGATTGTTGAGTTGTGAAATATTTCCTTCCTTTCTGTTTAGAAGTGTATTGTGTATGTTGTGCATGTTGTATTTCTATGCTTTATTTTTTCATCATGCTAAGAAATTGTGTAAATCATGCAGATAATTCCTGCTATATTTGTGGTGAGCTGACCTTCAAGTCTCAGAGGCGAAATTTGACCCCACTTGTAAAGAAGTGTTATAAACTTTACTTTGGCTGTCAAGTTGGTGATTTTGATAAGAGCTGGGCCCCAAATACATGCTGTGTTTCCAGTGTTAGACTGCTGACTGGGTGGAAAAATGGTACACATCATATGCCATTTGCAATTCCCATGATTTGGAGGGAACCGAAGGATCATTTAACTGACTGTTATTTTTGTTTGACAAATATTAAAGGAATCACATCTAAAACAAAATATACAGTTAAGTATCCGAATTTGCAATCTGCAATGAGACCTGTCTTACACAGTGAAGAGTTCCCCGTACCAGTATATGCAGATACAACCTTAAGTGATAACTCTGGTTCTGACCTGACTGAAACTCCAAATGATTCAGATGAAAATAAAAATGATCTTACATATGAAGCCAGTAGCTGTTCATCAGAACCATACTTTCCCAATTAGCAAGACCTTAGTGACCTGATTCGCGATTTAAATCTGTCTAAACAGCAAGCGGAAGTTTTAGCTTCCAGACTCAAAGGGTGGAATCTACTCCAAAAAGATGTAAGAATTAGTAGATATCGTAGCCGCCATAATGTTTTCAAAGTATACTTCTCTGAAGAAAATGGTATTGTGTTTTGTAATAATATTTGTTCAGTTATGGAAACTCTTGGGCTTCAACACCAGCCCACAGTGGTCAATAATCGCTTTTTGGCGGACATAAATCTGCCATTTCCACAATTTTACAGATAAATTGATGGGATCTTTTTTATTACATTCGCGATAAAATTCAAAAACCAAGGAAACATTTCCCGTTAAGATTGCTTTGGTATAAGTGTCCTTTTTACTTACACAAAACCAGGTTTCTTGTGTGTTAATAGATAGTTTTCGTTAGTATGCAAAAAAACATGGAAGAACTCAATATTTTTCAGAATTTTCTTTTTTATTTTTTTAGTCTGAGGGTGGGCTTTTATACCACCGAGTATCCAAAAGAAAATTCAAATGGCATAGAAGTTATAGGTATTTTAAAAACAACTAAAAATTCAACATTAATCTGGATTTTCTCCTTTTAGAAATAAGATATCAATATACCGATTTCACTGAAAGTTTACATTCAACGGCTAGTATATTACGCATGAGCAACATGAATTTGGTTTGCTTATTAGGGTACAAAAGCAATTTATATACTACGTTTTTTCAATAAAAACTGTTTTTCTTGGTTTCAAAGGGGTGCTCCCCGGAGTTATCACTGGGGTAATTCTAGTCTTAATTGTACTACGACCACATAAAAAGATCAGTTAAATTCACTTGCGCCTTCTTTAGAAAAGTGTGTTTTGTATATGTTTACAGAAAAATTGGCAATTTTTGGCCCTATAATCTGCTCTAAATGGTACAGGTATATTTACAAGCTCCTTCTAATCTATAAATTAAAACGACTACACCTATAAATAACGTCTTCACTTATAAACATATACTGCGGTATCATACAGTATCATAAATTTTTTTTTATGATGGTAGAAAAGTACGTTTTTTCAATCATTAAAAAGTTCAATTTCACCGGTGCACGCACATTTTAATTTTGAACTAGTTAAAAAAATATAGTCTTTCCACTGTTCTACAAGTATCTAAGTATTCGAAAACCAAGAAAAAAATAGATTTGGGCTACTTTCAATTTTGAGGTTTTTTCCCAGGTTGGACCACTGTGCGGTCTGTTCTGAGAGTGGTGACTCATGCACTTTTCTGGTTTTATACGGCGGGTACACATTAGTTAACGAACTTTTTTCTAATTATAAAATGATTTGAATAGTGAGGTAACCCCTCTTAGTTAAATATTTAATTATTAAATAAGCGATTTCTATTTTTGGGGGGGAAACTGAATTTTATTTGTCTCAGTTAGAGGCTTGTCCATGTTTCACCTCACGGAGTATATACGCGATTGTAGAAATGTAAATTAACAGAAATTGCTTGTTTAATAAACTTTTTTTCGTTCGTGTTTTTCGTCGTAACATTAAACTCATCTACCGCTAGAATAAAAAAAAATTCTAAAATGACCGCGGATAATCCGCAAAGTGGATAATCCGCCAGCGGATGATCAAGAGTTTACTGTACATTTTTCATCCTGAAATTGATTTTATGAAGTTTATTTGAATGAAATTAAAAAAAAAAAGAAAATATGATTTTGGAGTCTAAAATGACAGAATATATATATATATATATATATCTTTTAAATTATTGTTTTTTTAAAACCGTTTTTTTCCCCTGTACTTATCTAGAACACCCTAAAAATACAGAAGACCAGCTTAGTTTCATTAACCTGCTAAATAGTAAAGTAGAACTTCACAAACAATAATTTAAATGATAATAATAGGAATTAAAATAATCAAATAACGAAAACTGCTTCGCATCGGCACAGTTTTCTGTGGCAGATCCACGAGTGCCGCATCGGTCTGCTCTGCTCGGCGTCCCAATGACCTAAGGCCTAAGGTCTAAGGCCGAGCGCACATTGAGACACTCGCGACGCAGAGCAGAGCAGAGCAGTTTTTGTGGTAAGTGAAAAAGATAGGAACCGCGCACATTGGGACGCAGAGCAGAGCGAGGCAGAGCAGGCCGATGTGGCACTCGTGGATCTGCCACAGAAAACTGTGCCGATGCGAGGCAGTTTTCGATATTTGATTATTTTAATTCCTATTAATATCATTTAATATTAGTGTTTGTCAAGTTCTACTTTTCTCTTAAGCAGGTTAATGAAACTAAGTAGGTCTTTTGTATATATAGGGTGTTCTAGATGAGTACACATTAGATAAGTTATATAGGAAAAATAAAAGGTTTTAAAAATACAATAATTTAAAATATATATATATATATTTATGTTATTTTAGATTCCAAAATCATAATATAATTTTGAAATTTCTCGCTATTCCAAAAGTGCATAATACGAGTGTTTTGAATTTTTAAAACTAAACAATTTCAGGATGAATATGTAGTTGTAAAATTAGTTTTAAAAAAATATATAACTATATTAAAATTTAGTTGATGGCCTTTCTAAAGTTCTAAAAGTAGATACTTTTGCTTAAATATTTTTAATATTGTTATTTTATATGTGACTCCTTATTTTGGTTTTCGTTAGTTTTTATTCTAGAAAAACAAGTTTTCCTCTAATAGATACTAGAAGTTAATTAAACTATTCAACAAGTTATGATCTCAGGAAAATTTGACTGATATTATTTCACCGAAAAAAACATAGGCTTTATGGAAACGTTGATTGAAAAAACAAATAATGTATATGGGACGTTCTTTTACAAACCGAACACCTTTCTGACCGACACATTTTAGATTTAACTGAAACTTTTTTTACGGGTTCTATATCGAAAAAAAAGAGATACGTGTAAGAGGATTTTTTTTTATTTCTCTTTTTTTTCAATATAGAACCCGTAAAACAAGTTTCAGTTAAATCTAAAATGTGTCGGTCAATTTTTGTCCAAATCTGTTCGGTTTGTAAAAGAATGTCCCATATAGGTAAGTGAAAGTAAAAATTCTTATCAACACATGGTCCAGTCCTCTCTTTTTGCGATTAATTGCGGTTTTCGATAGTATCTTTTTTATTTTTTATTCAAATATATTTAAAAAAATATATATATGGGACATTCTTTTACAAACCGAACAGATTTGGACAAAAATTGACCGACACATTTTAGATTTAACTGAAACTTGTTTTACGGGTTCTATATCGAAAAAAAAGAGATACGTGTAAGAGGATTTTTTTTTATTTTCGATATTTTGAAAAATAAACAAGATCGAAAATTCGTGAATTTGATGATTTATCGGTAATAGCCTATTTTTCAAAAATTCATAACTCCGGTTCTGTTTAAGCTAAAAAATCTAATTTTTTTTTATTTTGAAGGTAAAAAGACAAGCTTTAAGAAAAAAATACTTTCAAAAGAGATTATCGAAAAATTCAAATTGTTATTAACAATTTCAATGTTTAAATCGGTTTTTAACAGTGGCCCCACCCATGAATCAACTTTTTACTATTTTTATCGTATTCTGCGTCAAATTTTCTATCGAAAACGCTTTTAAAAACGATGGAGAAGTTATTTTTACTGTAAGAAAAAAATTAATTAATTTAGCGCGGTACGTCACATCGACAAGTGGGTCACATTTCACGGCTCATATTCTTGTTTTACACCGTTTATCTCTTAAATACAAATAATTGTTTCATTGGTTTAATTAAAAAACATATTTTAGTAGCCAAGAAGATGGGAAAAATAGAAAAAATACATAAATAAAAATAAATAAAAAACATTGTTGAAAATGAAATATTTTTATTAAGATTTCGATAATGCATTAGTTAATAAGAACAATATTTGGAATGTTTACATACAATATTTAAAAATAAGACAATGTTTACATTTTCTGTTTAAAATTTTTTACAATATCCTTTTTTTCGCAAGATGAAAACCGTTTTGCTTCCAATTGCTGTAAAGAAATCGGATTAATACAATGATATTTTAAAGTTTCTTTTATTGTTAAAGCTTTTTGGAAACGTTCGGACAATTTGATGATTTATCGGTAATAGCCTATTTTTCAAAAATTCATAACTCCGGTAAAAAATTAATTGATTTAGCATAAGAATACAAATGAGAAAAAAAACAATTGTCCGAACGTTTCCAAAAAGCTTTAACAATAAAAGAAAAATTAAAATATCATTGTATTAATCCGATTTCTTTACAGCAATTGGAAGCAAAAAGGTTTTCATCTTGCGAAAAAAAAGGATATTGTAAAAAATTTTAAACAGAAAATGTAAACATTGTCTTATTTTTAAATATTGTATTTATTTTTATATTCCAAATATTGTTCTTATTAACTAATGCATTATCGAAATCTTAATAAAAATATTTCATTTTCAACAATGTTTTTTATTTATTTTTATTTATGTATTTTTTCTATTTTTCCCATCTTCTTGGCTACTAAAATATGTTTTTTAATTAAACCAATGAAACAATTATTTGTATTTAAGAGATAAACGGTGTAAAACAAGAATATGAGCCGTGAAATGTGACCCACTTGTTGATGTGACGTACCGCGCTAAATTAATTAATTTTTTTCTTACAGTAAAAATAACTTCTCCATCGTTTTTAAAAGCGTTTTCGATAGAAAATTTGACGCAGAATACGATAAAAATAGTAAAAAGTTGATTCATGGGTGGGGCCACTGTTAAAAACCGATTTAAACATTGAAATTGTTAATAACAATTTGAATTTTTCGATAATCTCTTTTGAAAGTATTTTTTTCTTAAAGCTTGTCTTTTTACCTTCAAAATAAAAAAAAAATTAGACTTTTTAGCTTAAACAGAACCGGAGTTATGAATTTTTGAAAAATAGGCTATTACCGATAAATCATCAAATTCACGAATTTTCGATCTTGTTTATTTTTCAAAATATCGAAAATAAAAAAAAATCCTCTTACACGTATCTCTTTTTTTTCGATATAGAACCCGTAAAACAAGTTTCAGTTAAATCTAAAATGTGTCGGTCAGAAAGGTGTTCGGTTTGTAAAAGAACGTCCCATATATGAAATATATAGTAAGTGGAAGTATTGCGATCGTGAAAATTTTCGACTTCCGGTTTTTAACGGAAATACACGTTTTGGGGTCCCCTGAGTCGAAATAACTAAGTGCCGCGAAATGGTCTGTGTGTGTGTGAACAGACTAGCTCAAAAACTATAAACCGTGCGAACCTGAAATTGGGTATTTAGTGTATGTATATGCCCACGACGTGACAGCAAAAATTTCATCAAAATTGCTCAAAGGGAGGGGGTACTTTATTTAATAACTTTTTACGTTTTTTTCGATTTTCTCAAAAACGGCTCTAACGATTTTGATTAAACTCAGTATTTGATTTGATCTATTTATATGCCCGAGATATGACTGTAAAAATTTCATCAAAATTGATCAACCGGAGGGGGGACTTTACTTAATAAATTTTGTATCATTTTCACGTGTTTTTTTATTTACTCAAAAACGGTTTTAACGATTCTGATCAAACTTTGTATTTGATGTATTTATATGCCCGAGATATGACTGTAAAAATTTCATCAAAATTGATCAACCGGAGGGGGCACTTTACTGAATAAATTTTGTATCATTTTCACGAGTTTTTTTTATTTACTCAAAAACGGTTTTAACGATTTTGATCAAACTTGGTATTTGATGTATGTATATGCCAAAGATGTGATAGCCAACATTTCATTAAAATTGGTCAAACGGAGGGGGCACTTTATTTTATAACTTTTTTTCCAATTTTTACCTTTTTGATCGATTATCTCAAAAACGGCTTTGACGATTTTTATCAAATTCGTTATGTTTAATGAAAATTAGTTGTTATTTAATATCAGGTAAGCTTTATCATTATTAAAATGTTCTGAGAGGGCTTAAATGGGGAAGGTGCCTTTTTTGTTTTCCTATAAAGTACCTTTGTTTTAGTTTATATTGAGAAATTAACTGTCTGTCATCACGCCTAAAAATTAGAAATGGCTAAATATGATATATGAAGAAAATCAAGTAAACATATACAGGAGAAAAAAAGAAAAATAATCCGTCAACTCATAAAGCACCTTGAGCTCACGCATGCGCCGTACGCCTTTAATGACAAACCAATGCGTTATTATTAAAGATGTTCTGTTCATTTGAGAAGTGGCAATTAACAAAACGCATTAAGTTCTAATCTAAGTAAGTTGGTAAGTGAAAGTTGTGTGTTGCGCGCACGCACCAGATTTTTTTAATAAGAATTGGATGTAAATATAACTCTTCTCTGTTATATTATCTACTTAATTTAATTATATCCTCGTACAGAATAGAAAATAAGAGAAAATAAATTTTGTTCTGGGACAAGGTTCCTCAAGAATAACAGACTGGAACAAATAATAAAACTACAACTGGTTAAATAATTTAAGAAATGTGGATAGTTAAAGATAATATTTACATTAAAAACCCATAATAAATAGTGATAAATAATAAAAGTATACAAAGTAGTGAATGATATATTCATTAATCAAATAAATAATAACGGTAATAAATTAAAATAAATAAATTTCCAAGGAAAAAAAAAAGAAATCAATGAAAAAACATTATTCCATAATGATATAATGCTGTTAAAATCGTATCCAAGGATTTTATGAGATTTGTGCTTAGTATAATTCTACCAACTTAGAGCTTAACCAAACCTCCCATTACCTGATTTTATAACATCACGGAAAAGTAATGGTTTTAAGCTATCGATCCCTCAGATTAAATAGTAACTTCAATGTAATTATGTAATTACCCGACTGAGACGGAAATATTTCAATAGATTGTTAAGAATAATCTGTTTGCAAATTCTTTCGTGAGCTAGTCTTTTCTCCATTTTATCACAATCTTTTTTACCTTGACTTTTGATAATGCAATTTTTTTTGTGTTCAACTCTATATACGAATCAGATTCTGATCTTAAATCCAAGAAATCTAACGTAGTTTAACTAAAAAAGCCCCTGCCTTGCCGAAACTGCGGCACAGAAACTGCTCTTCAATGTGCGCGGGTAACTGTGCGACGCAGTTTTTTTTTCGTGCCGCCTGCTCTGCTCTGCTCTGCGTCGCCTGCGTGGCACAGTTTGATGTGCGCCTTACCTTAAAGTTGGGTAACACGTCTTATTTACATAAGTACGTAGACACCGGTGTTGTAAGGAACTGTCTGTTTCTATAATATTAAAAATGCAAGGATCGGCGAATATTTTTCTAATGTGGAATTTATTACTTTTTAATTGGCCATTGCTTTTAGATAAGTACCTTTGAAAACTCAAATGTTAAAATAAATGAAGAGAACGTCAGAATAATAGTAAAAAAAATTTAACAATTGGGACATTTGTCAAATGTTGTCTTAATGATTGCCTAAAAAAGACAATACTATTTTAAAATAATAATTTAACTTTAGTAAAACTAATTAAACATTTGTAAACATAATAATTTAACTTTAGTAAAACTAAGGAAGTAAGGAAAAGAACAAATAATATGCAAAACAAATAGAATTTTAGTTGTAGGAAGGGAACATAAAGTTAAAAAAGCTGATTAACAGATAAAGGGAAGGGCTATGGTGCTGAAGCCCCCCATTACAACCGGCTGGATCCGCCACCCATGGACTCAATGCTACACTAACGCTCCAAAAATAAATATTTACGTTATTAGGAATATTTTCTTAAATTAGCAGAAACTTGCAATTTACCAGATAATGCTTAAAATGACTAGAAATATTGTAAGAATGCCGCTATCTGACTACAGCCAGACGAACTCGGAATTAACTTTGTTTCTTGATGTTTAGAACCTAAAACGTGAATTAAAAATTTCGATTCTAAGACCATAAAGTTGTTTAAGACGAACTTAGTAGGCTTCTCTGCCTTCGATGGTGAGGAAACAAAAATGTTCTTTATTCTGTATTAAGTCTTTAGTACGTTGGAAACTTTTGATACTATATATATCGATATTTTAGCTCGATGTTTACTCTACTAACTACTGCTAGTCACTTCGGGACAGTTTACTCCATATTTATTTTGAATGTCCTAAAGTGATTTTGCAAAATGACATACACCACTTTTGAGGTAAGGACTTATTAATTTTTTTTTAAACTATAGACCTATAAAATAAATTATTTTTGCAAGCTGTTCGAAAGTTGCTAGATCATATGGTTTATGCCAAGAGAGTATTAAACTGCTTAAAGGTTAAGTCTTGAATAGACTTCAGTGTACATTCATCATTTAATTAATTTTTGGCCCTCTAATAAATAAAAATTAAGTCATTCATGGATTCAATTTTAAAAACAGTAGGTTGTTATATACACCGCCCTCATCCTGATAAAGAAGTCCTTCAGCATGGGGGACCTAATATTTTGGAGGTATTCCCTTCCTAGTGTGTTCCTTTTAATGTTATTTATCTATTTTTTTAAAAATTAATATTGCTTCTATAATTTTTTTTGTTAAAGCAAATGGATGTTGATGAGAAGAAGGGGGAAGGCTTTCGTTCTTATTACATCACGAAAATTGAAGAACTGCAATTAATAGTTGCAGAGAAGAGTCAGAATCTTCGAAGGCTTCAAGCACAAAGGAATGAGTTAAATGCTAAAGGTATAATTTTTTGTATTCTACCTGAGATAGGTTTTTTCAGTAGATTTATCGCTCTGTTGCTTCTGGGCATGGCCTATTTTTGGAGGTCATGTGACCACAATATAAGCTTATTCCAAACGTGTCCTTTTGAGTTAAAGAGGGCTCTGATCAGCTTTATTAGATCCCCGCTTTCGACTCCCACCCCACTGTTCAGAGATGAAGAAACCTCCAAAAGGGAACTTTTTTAGTTGAGATCAGTGCCTCACTTAAGGTCGCCATATGAAGCAGCATAGCGATGCTACTACTGAATTTGTATTGAAGATGCTGTATTTTATATGTAAATTTAATTTTTAGTTAGAATGTTGAGAGAAGAATTGCAGCTACTACAAGAACAAGGATCTTATGTTGGGGAAGTAGTCAAACCAATGGACAAGAAGAAGGTTCTTGTTAAAGTGCACCCTGAAGGAAAGTTTGTTGTTGATATTGATAAAAATATTGATATCAATGATGTGACTCCTAATTCCCGAGTCGCTTTGCGTAATGAGAGTTATACTCTTCATAAAATCTTACCTAATAAGGTAAATAATTGTTTTAAATAAATAGTTTAGTTAGTTTATACTTATCAATAAGAAAGAATAAAAAGAGGTAAACAAGTTAATGCTTGGTCATTCTTGGAATTCTTCCTAGAATTTATTTTATTGATGATTTAATTAATAAATATAACTAAGAAGAAGGCTTGCGTGTTTTAAACTGCTAATATTTTTCTTCCTCATTACTAATTTGATCAAAACCAACATAATTAAGGTTAATCATGCTGTAATTTTATTCTGGATAAGACTTTACGTTAATTGACTAGTAATTTTTTTTTAGAAACAAGCAATAAATAAACCGTCCGGAAGCTATGACTGTATACATTCTTAAATTTTAGGTTGACCCTCTGGTGTCATTGATGATGGTTGAGAAAGTTCCAGACTCTACATATGAAATGGTTGGAGGTCTTGACAAACAAATTAAAGAAATTAAAGAAGTAATCGAACTACCTGTAAAACACCCAGAACTGTTTGATGCATTAGGAATAGCTCAACCTAAAGGAGTGTTACTTTACGGACCTCCAGGCACAGGTGATATTCTTATCTATGCATGGCGCATAACTAATTTAATTTACTAATATTCAATTTTTATTTTTCCATTATAACCTCCTGAGCATTGAACTTAAAAGTTGAGTTTAAAAATATGATACTTTGGTGCTGGTGGAGGATACTCGTCCTGCAAGTGTTTTATCTCTTATTCCAACCCTTAAGATTACATAGAGGTTCCTGTTGTTTACTAATTGTAGTTGGAATGTCAAGATTTATTCTGAGGTTGATAACTGATAGGGTTGATAATCTTTCTAAGTGGAATGTTAACAGATATATTCAGAATCGGCCATTCTATATCATTATCAGCCATCATATCTTTGAAGATCCCACTGTGGAATAAGTCTAACTGAAAAATTATAAAAAGTATCTTAAATTGTCAGAATTAAGCACACCCAGAATTTGGTTTCCGGGTCTTACCCCGGCACCCAGGACTCATCACCAAGGGATACTATTTGCAGAGTCCAGCATATCATGTGAGACATCGACACAAAATTGCTTTGGCTCCGCCGTCAGCAGCCATGTGAATTTCACTACCACTCTGCTCATGGCCAAATCTTTAGTCAAGGTACTCACTTCTTGTAATATATTAGATAGTCACAAGACTGTCTCGCAACACCACACATTCACTTTGGCAATGACCTGGTAATTTCGGCACGTTAATGGATGAACTGATCAATGTTCAGCCGTCTTGAAATTTCTTATTCCTTAGTCTGATTGACATCCATAGCTTCCTCACCAAAGCTATCTGAATTTTCAGGATGATTTCCACCTGGCTTTCGCCTACCAGGTCTGCAAGTTTAAAATGTCGTTTATTTCTTAAAATATATACACAGTAATTTAAAAAAAAAGTATAATATATTTTATTCAAAGTACTGGCCCTCGCTTTCTACACATTTTGTCCATCTCTCGGGCAATTTTTGGATACCATTCCAAAAGAATGCTTCATCTTTATTTGAAATCCATTCATCGAGCCATTTTCTTACATCCTCCAAATTGTTAAAGTGTTGCTCAGCCAATGAGTGTCCCATCGATGAGAAGAGATGATAATCAGAAGGCGCCAGGTCAGGTGAATACGGCGGGTGGGATAGGAGTTCCCAACCAAGCGAAGAAATCGTTTCCTTAGTCAATCTGGCTGAATGTGCAGGAGCGTTATCATGCTGAAGAATGACTTTGGCGTGCCTGTGAGCCCATTCTGGGCGTTTTTCGATCAATGCGTGACTCAAATTGATCATTTGTTGTCGGTAGCGGTCGGTATTGACTGTTTCGCCGGGTTTGAGAAGCTCGTAGTAGACTACTCCCTTCTGATCCCACCACACACACAGCATTGTCTTCTTCCCAAAACGATCCGGTCTTGCACTCGATGTGGATGGTTGTCCTGGCGTTACCCATGATTTTATTCGTTTGGGATTCTGAAAATAAATCCATTTTTCATCGCCAGTTACAACTCGATGCAAAAAACCCTTTCTTTCGTGGCGTAAAAGCAGCATTTCGCACACAGTTTTTGTTTTTCCATCTGTCGTTCGTCCAATTCATGTGGAACCCATTTTCCAACCTTTTGAATTTTTCCCATAGCTCTCAGGCGATCGGAAATGGCTTGCCTAGTGACATTCAACTGTTCTGCCATCATTTGTTGGGTTTGGGTATTGTCTTCGTCTAATAAAGATTGCAATTCGACGTCCTCAAACTTTTTTGGTCGATTTTCTCGTTTTTTATCAGTAACATCAAAATCACCACGTTTGAAACTTTGAAACCAACGTTCACATGTCTTGACGGTTGGAGCAAGATCGCCATAAGTCTCAACAAGAATTCGATGACATTCAGATGCCTTTTTCTTTTGATTGAATAAGAAAATCATGACATGCCGCAAATGCTCTTTATTTGGCTTAAAATTAGACATTTTTAACACCAAAGAAAGGTATGATACGTCCACATAAACGACTTAAAAACAACTGACTTTTGTAAACAAATGACTAACAAACGAAATAGCGTTTAGAGATAAGCAAATCCTTCAATAGGCTAAGAGCGCATTCTATTGGAATTAAAACGACATTTTAAACTTGCAGACCTGGTAGTTTCTTGCAAAATTTGATGCAGTAGCGCTGCTCCAGCTGTTCCGTCATTTAACTTGCTATGTAAAATATGAATCTATTTCATCATATTGCAAATATTGATTTACTCCAAGGCTAACTTTTGAGGCTTTAAATATATTTTAATGTTTATAATATCCTGTTATAGGATTTTTTCCAATATTTTAGGAAATGCTATAGCTTCATAAAAAATAACAGTATGCCTTATAACAGTTATAAGTAAACCATTTGTAACAGTTTTAACCAAAAGGTTTAATTTTTCATATATATTTTTCAAGGTAAAACACTTCTAGCAAGAGCAGTTGCCCATCATACTGAATGCACGTTCATTCGTGTATCAGGATCTGAACTGGTACAGAAGTTCATTGGAGAAGGATCGAGGATGGTTAGAGAATTATTCGTCATGGCAAGGTGGGTCAATGTTTTTAAAGAATTGAAAAGACATTTATGAGAGTTTGAAAGGGTTTTTTATTCAGTATTGGAGAAAACACCTTTCATGCTATATGTAAATAAATTTAGATTTATTACTATATATTTCATATATTGGTAAGTGAAAGTAATTAAATATGAGTTTTAATGGGGACCCCCCCCCCTCCCCTGAGTTTGTTCTAACTAAAATTTTATATTGAATCGGAGTTGATACCGAATCATTTTATGAAAGTAAATTTCATTAAAAAAAAACTTTGTTCTACATTTGGGCTTAATCATTAAAGGTATTAGCATTATTAGGATGATTATCAGGATTTTTAGTCAAATTTTCTTTGTTTGCAAAGCCTAGGATTTGTTCCAGAGTAATACTGTGATTGCCTCTGTTTTAAACTGATTGGCAGTCCCTGTATTACTCTGAACTCAACAAGCCCTGACGAAGATTCACATGTTTGATCGAAACGTAGGCTCTCCAAATAAAGAAAATTTGACTGAAAATTCTGATAATCAATTATCCTAATCTTAAATAAAACTGTTGACCATTACACACCTATATATAAGCATTATCCATATTTGATTATGTTCAGTATTTAATTTAATGCATTTTTATTTATAGGGAACATGCTCCATCTATCATATTCATGGATGAAATCGATTCCATAGGTTCTTCGCGTATCGAGTCTGGCAGTGGTGGTGATTCTGAAGTTCAGAGGACAATGTTAGAGTTATTGAACCAATTGGATGGCTTCGAAGCTACCAAAAATATAAAGGTAATTAATAATAATTTCAGAATTGGATTAATTATATATAAATTAGTTTAGTCTTGTTGCTCACCACACGCAACTTTCAATTACCGACTTAATTAGTGTTAGAAATCAACATGTTTTGATAAATATGTAAAAGCTATTCCTCAACTTCATTCATTTTTCCACATTTATTTACTTATTTTTGTTTGTCTCTTACTCTTGTGTTTACTCTCTGAAATAAACTAAAAAAATTTGTTGTAAATAAAAGTTTTTATTTGTGATTAATGAGAATGCAAACATAATACTCCATCTCGTCCGATTTTATAATTCTCTATTTAGTTGTTGAAAACTTTATATAGGTACCATGGAAACAAATAATTTCCATTATGTTCCTAAACACTGACAACGCCTTCCCATGAACAGAACTTTAGCTATAATTTTCTGTTGTTAAAGTCTTACTTCCCATTCGCGGATTCAACTTGTTTAACACATTCAATGCCCACTAACAATAAGCCTACATCCCCGGGGGCCCAATGGTTTTTTTTATTCATTCTTGTAAATAACACTTTAATGAATCAAATCAATCATTATAACATGGATGTAAGTACCATTTACCATTTTTTTATATAAAACCCGCCAGGCGGGTTGTGGGCCACGTACGTCCCTTCGTATTTCTAAAATAAAATCAGTTTTTATTGCGTAATTTTTAATTAAATGTGAGAGCTAGCATTTTCTTTCAATAAATAACTCAATTAATGTAAAATGCATGTCAATTTATTTTTTTTGGGGGGGGGGCATACATTTTTTTCTGTTTTTTTTTATTATAATTTTACTGGGTTGTATGAACAATTATTTCTAAATTACCTTTTTTTTCCTTTTTTTAAATCCCACTGGGATATATGGACAGATGAAGGGAAGAATTGAAGGAGGCTTTAAATAGGTAGAGGAAAAATATTTAATAAAACAATAAAATAAAATACATTTATTTTTATTAAATCAATAAATAATTACAATTAATATTTGTGAAAATCACATTACTATGCAAAAAAAAATTCGTAAAGATAAATATAAATCGATCACAAATTGAGAAACAAGTATGAGGCTTCCAAGACATCAAAATTAATAAATAAAAAAAATCAACTTACTTGTAAAAGGGACTAGTACTCCAAGAAGCGTAACACTACACAAAACACACTGCCACGGATAAAAAAAAAAAGTTTTCGAGGGACCAACACTTTCAATACACAGCGACTACCCAGTGAGAGGCCCAACAGTAAAATGAAGTAAAAACGAGAGGCCCTTGCCGATCCAGGTAGCCGGGAAGGCAATAGGTAGGTGCACCCGCCTGGCGGGTCGTGGGCCGCTGAGGTTAGGTCACGTGCACCCGCCAGGTGGGTTGTGGGCACCGAACGTGTTAAAGAGTTGCCGAAACATTTTTGTTTATTTTCTCCTGTATATTTTCATCAGTTTCATTTCCTATTTTATATATAAGCATTTCTTATTTTTAGGCATAACTTCTCCGTATAAACAAAATCAAAGGTACCTATAGGAAAACGAAACATTTTCCTTCACCATTTAAGCCCCCTCAGAACAATTTTATAATGATAAAACTTACCTGATAATAATGAATGCTTGATCCTCATTAAATTTGTCGAGTTTGATCAAAATCGTTTGTGCCGTTTATGAGAAAATCAGAAAAAATGTAAAATGAGAAAATTTATGAAGTAAGTGTCCCCTCCGTTAGACCAATTTTGATGAAATTTGCTGTCACATCACAGTTATATACATACACGAAATACCCAATTTCAGTTTTGTACGGTTTATAGTTGTTGAGCTATTTTGTAACTTTCAACAAAAAGTTTTCATAACAACTGAATAGAAACTTATAAAATTACATGTTTCGGAGTATTATGTTTGGTATTGTTATACTGTTACAAATAAAAACAATATGTAGTTCTTTGGTGAGAGAACACATAATACTCAGTTTTGGGTGTGAAAAACATATAGTACAAGTTAATCTTTAATAATTGTATTATACTTTACAAAGTAAAGTCCCATAATAGATTTTTTTTAATGAAATATTTGGTAGTCTTTTTAGAACATTAATCGTTAGTTAATGAAAAGGCATCCAAGACAAATATCCAAAAATTAGGTTTAAATTTATTATGAGCCATAAATACCCTTCTTTCGATTCCTGCTCACGATATATCGACAAAATTGTTAAGCAACCTCAATGGTGATAAAGTGATGATTTATTATTGGGCCCCCATAAAAAAAAGTATTATTATTTGAAAAGTTCTGAGAACTGTATAGTTTTGCAATAATTATTATGCTCTATATCTTATTAAAAACATACAAGCAATTAAATGTGGAGAATGCAGTTTCCTGTAAAGTTGCTAAATAGTGTTCTGTGTGCATCCCACCAGATGTTTTTTTAATGTATCCTTTTAGTCATGTAATATGTGGTTATGATATATGATTATGAAACAAATATAACTTAATGTAATATTGTATTAAGTTATAGAAGAAGATATAGAAACGTAATAAAATATAAAGATATTTTAAGAAATGTAAAAAAAACCATTATTTCATGTTTGTTTAAAGTGCTTTTTACTTTAGGTTATCATGGCCACTAATAGGATTGATATTTTGGACCCTGCTCTTCTGCGCCCGGGAAGAATTGATCGTAAGATTGAGTTCCCCCCACCAAATGAGGAGGCTCGATTGGATATCCTTAGAATTCATTCACGTAAAATGAATCTTACTAGGGGCATCAACTTACGTAAAATTGCTGAGCTCATGCCAGGAGCATCTGGTGCAGAAGTAAAGGTATGTTATTATTTTTAATCAGTTTGAAACTAAAATTGATATCAATATTGTTTCGAAATGGAAATGCTATGCATATTTAATTTTTTTAAGAGTATTCAGATGTTAAATATTTGCTCAATTATCCATTAAATGTGCCAATAAAGATTTACTGTTGTCTAAATAACCATTTTCTTAGAATGTTACAGGGCTAAATTCATTACCAGGTTTTGTTTTCCCCTTTTAAATTTTTGACTTTAGATCACCACTGGGTCAAGATCATACTATAAATGGAATTCTCAAAGTTATCTATGTTATCAATTCTACCTTACTTAACAGCCTATTACTTGCATTCCTTACTTTTCTTACCGTTTGCCGTCACTTGGCACCTCATTGTCCTAAAATATTCTTCAAGTAGTACAAGATTACTTTTTTATGTATGCAAAGAATTTTGTTTGTTTCCTGTTCACCACTCTGCCTTATGAGCAATTGTGTATTCCTCAACAGTGGTTTACAGATGACAAACTCTTCATTTTCTTGTGTCCCATACTTGACAAATTTTCTTGTAGTCTTCCTGATTTTTATAAATTTGGAAATATTAAACATTCATTAAGAAAATATCATGTTCTCTATAAATCAATCATTCTACATCTTGTAACTACATGTAAATTGGTCTATAGTACATGTTATTCACTCTAAATGAGTAGCAAATCAAGAAGTTTTACATTGCATATTCTCTAATATTAATCTTTCTTTTCTTATTTTAAAATTAACTACCAATATGACACACATAACTTGATTAAGCATAACTGAAAAAAAAGGGAACAGTGTCAACCTCTTCCTTTATCACTTGTAGAAAACTATAATAAGCATTAATAAGTCATACAGTATAAAGCATACATATATAGTGATTGATAATTAGTGCCCACCAATGTTTTTTTTTTCTTTTAGCAAGTAACGCTTCTTCAGGGGTTAAAATATAAAATATAGTTAATTATGTTAAAACCCAGATTATGTTCATCCCAAAATCTATAAAACCCTACATGTCCCTTTCCAATCAGCCGAGTTGGTCACTCGTTATTTTTTTTTAATCTTCCACATATTCCACATCCAAAAAACCTTTACAATGACTTTTTGTGGGGGATCTGTTTTCTGGCACTGGAGTAAGTAATAATCGATATAATAAGAGCAACCATATGAGTTAGTATCCATTGAAAGGCGACAAAAAATAGGTAGCCTCACGCTGCAGAGGGACCTTAACCATGTGTTCTTTCTGCTCGCATCTTTAAATTTACTGGATTGTTTCTCTACACCTCTTTCCTAACGATACCATATGTTTTTGGAAATAGTAAAAAATTAAGCATACTATGATGGTAAATGCAGTTGTTCATATTCCCAAAAAAACTCAACATTTAGTTTAGATAGATGATATTAATTATGAGTTCAATTAATAGGTTAAAGACAGATGGTTTTATGGTTCTCCTGCAATTATCGGTGGATTTGGCTTCTTACTTGTAGCCACTAACCAAATGGTGACTATTTTGACGAATGGACCACTGGACTACTCTGAATATGGTTATCTTATGTTCTAGGATGATTAATACTAAGAAATTAAAAAGGTTTTGAACTTTTTTTTTGGTACCTCCCCTTCTTCGCCTTTTTAGGCTATATGGGGTTTCCTGGGCCAGGGATTGATGCTGAGTATTATTAAATGTCCCCTGGCTCCAGGTTTTGAACTTGCCATCTTCGGGTTCCCAATCTTATTTTTCCTTGGGCAAAGTGTATTTTCTAAGGTTTTTGCCAACTTGGTCATCCCGCCACCCCCCCCCCCCCCCAATCACTGTAGTTAGCCACAAAAGGTATCTACACCTAGGTATTCTATATATTGTAACTATGGAAACCTCTCACATTAGATTTCAGTATTTTAGCTCCCTAATACATTTGAGTTTTGAACTAGTCAATAGCAGGATTTATCATTAAAGTCACCCTTCATTTATCATAAGGAGAACCCTAAAACCATAAATTTTTTCGATAAGAAACCTACATATCGTCGTCACCATGCTAAAGTAACAAATGTGCAACTAAAAACCTATGCATATTCGTCACTTTAGCATGGTGACGACGATGTATGGTAGAATTCACTGGCCATTCAAAAAAACAATTTAACTTATGGAATATACTTCATACTCATTATATTCCATTCTAAATTTCTCTGAGTCCTTGTCAGGAAGTAGGTTAATTTTTTTCACTTTCGTTACTTATTTGAACATTAACATGGGTTTTATATTAAAGGATTGCTAATTGCTGGTCCACCTTTTTAAGGATTATTAATTTATTTGATTTATTAAGTTACCAAACTGAGTAATTTCTTTTCGACTTCTTTTATGCTATCAAGGACTAGTACTCCTTAGTGGAATCTTATTAGTCTATTGTTTAATTAGGATCATTAGCCCTTTAACTACATAGGTAGTGGGGCATGAGGTGGTCCGCTGTTGTGGGTTAGTAGGCATACAGAGCAGTCCCACTGTGCAGAGTACTTTTACGTTACCGTAATTTTAATTAATCCTACACAAAGTTTTCTATCCTCCATTCTCAATCCGGACTGTGGACCAGCACTGGTGGAGTTGAAAACTTTTTAAAAATTAAAAAGCTTCCCCATCACTAGCACCCCAAGAGCTCCAAAAGCACTCCCTCACTATAAAATTTTTTTGCCATCACAACTATTTTACAACACTAGTTTATGCCACAGTAGTTGCAAATAAACTAAAATTAGACAAAGAGTAAATAGGCAGATATAGAAAGGTTTGATATCAGGCAAAAGGTTATGTTATTTACAGAAAGCTGAAAAGCAACCGTGTTTCAAGGCAACATAGTAAGGAAAATTACCTCTAGTGGTATAGGGAAATATTATAGATTCCAAAAAACGTCAAAAAAAAAGCGCTAGTTACCTGGCTCGTATATAAGTCAACAGCAGTGAAGCGGAAAGTCAAAGGAAGCTGGAAATGGCTCATATATGAGCCATCTGCAGTTAACCCTTTAGCGACCGAATACGGCCGGGTCAGAGCGGCCTGGCTGGACTGAGTGGTAGAAAAGTAAACTGTGCCCGCTGAACCGATTACTTTTTGACTCTTCAATCATGTTTTTTTATTTAATTCCTTATATTTTAAAATTAAACTCACAGTAAGAAGGACCTTCAAGACTAAGTAGAAGGGTTGATGGAGGTAGAAAAGGGTAGTTGTAGGTAGCAGACACAGAACGAAAAATAATATAGCCAAAAGTGGATTAGTACATCTGTTGTCAAGAAAAAATACTCCAGCTTGTCATGGGGACACCTAGATGGCTCTGGGAACTGAACTAGTATTGTAGCTCATGGTCTAGAAACGCCGGAGAAGCAAAACTGTTATAATAGTCCATGGTCGCTGAAGGGTTAAGACCCATGATGCTGTTCCAAGTTTATGGTTATGTCCAGACCCACTATATGCTATAGTCTGGGTTCTGCATTTTTGATCTCCCGTCAACTTGAACAAGAAGTGCTCAGCTTCACTGCCATTAGTCTTCGAGTAAGTATCCTAAGAATAAGAGGACAATTCAGCAATATCTGTATATTGAATACACATGCATCGACAGAAGATAAGGACCCAGAGATAAAGGTTGTCTACTTTAAAGATTTGGAGATGGCATGTGATACCATACCATGAAGATAATGCTCGGAGATTTCAACGCACAAATTGAAAAGGAAGCGGAGTTTTAACCCATTATTGGAAATCATAGTCTACCTAGCCAAACAAAGGATGATGGAGGAAGGCTCATAAACTTCTCAGCCTCTCGCCACCTTTCCATAATGTCCACTTATATTCCCCCACAAACTCATACATAAATAGACCTGGTGTTCTCTGGATGGAATTTCTAACTACCAGATCGATCATATTTTGATATCTACTCGGCATTTTAATAGTGTGAATGATGTTCGGTCTACAAAACTCTCATAAGACCCGTGCTTACCTATGGCTCAGAATGTTTGACTCTCCCAAGAAACCAGGAGATGATTCTATTGACCCTCGAGCGTCGAATCCTTCGCAGAATATATGGTGCTATTTGTGAAAATGGCGTGTGGAGGCAGCGTTCCAATGCCGAACTGACCGCACTCTATGGGAACGCAGATATGACTTTTATCAAGATTGGTCGACTGCGCTGGGCGGGACATCTTGCGAGAATGTCCGAGGACCAAATCCCACTAAAGATATTAGAAGAGCAGCTGTATGGATGAAGACGGATTGGCAGACCCAGGCTGCACTGGGCTGACGGTGTGGCAGATGATGCTAGGTCCATCCATGGTGCTCGCAACTGGAGAGCAGCCGCACAAAATAGAGACGACTAGTTGTCGAAGCTGCAGGTGGCTCTGTTCCCTCGAGGAATGTAACGCCACAAAAGAAGAAGTCCTACACCAAGAAAGTTATAAGAACAAAAAAGCGAAGAGTGTTGTTAAAAGGTTGAAGAAATTAAATCCTCTAGGCAAAGAAATCAAACAAGGAAAATGCATAAAAGGTTAACACAGTTAATAGTGGATGTAGGAACAAAAATACAGTTTTTAAAGATGATAAGGGAGGACTGATCACTGAAGAAGTCCGTGAACAATGGAAAAAACACTTCCAGAGGCTCCTAAATCATGAACAGGCTGAGGAAATGGAAGCTGTCCGGTGTGTGAAAATATTGAACTTGGAAGATGATAACCTGACAAAAAAATCATCATGGGATCCTTGCAGGAATGAAAAGCAAGTTGCCTGGGTCAGATGTTCTTCCAGTGAAACTTTTTGAAAAGAGGTGAGCTGGGAGATATCACTACTCCACGCTCTAATTTGTAAAATTTGGGAAGAAGAGGTGATCCGTAGAGATTGGGCTAAGGGTCAAATTGTGCCAATATATAAAAGAAAGGGAGACATTATGCAATGCATGAACCGCAGAGGAATCAAGTAGCTCAATGTCGCTTACAAAGTCTTCTCGGTCATTCTTTATGGAAGGATATTTTGCTACATAATATTGTATGGCGAGCAGTTAGACCAATGAGGAACCATCAACAATAGGACAGCCCAGATAATGGCATATGCTGACAATGTGGTTGGTGGTCATTGGAAGATCCTTAGCCAGCATGAAGGGGGAATTTATCAAGTAAGAAGGAAAAAACCCTTGCATCCTCAGCGGATATGCTTTATTAGTGACTCTGAGGTGGAGAACAGTTTCAGTTATCTCCTATATCTTATCAATGAAGATGAGGAGATAGGAGCAAGATTAGTGTCAGGAAACAAGGCCTACTTTGCACTGATATGTCTATTAAGAAGCAGGCTTTTGAGCAGGGCCACTAAGATAAGGCTGCATAAGACACTAATTAGACTGATAATAACATGCACGGGAGACATGGGCGTTAAATAAATCTGTTGCTGATAAAATTGATAGATTTGAAAGACAAGTCCTAAGAGGTATCTTTGAATCGAAAATGGAGAAGGTGGCGTTGAAAAACAAATAGAGATATACCACTTCTATTAGGAACTGTATAAGTTATATTAACATATGCCCTTGGTAATAATAACTGTAACCATTTTAGATCTTAAGTCAAATTAACATAAATAAAAATCTGTTTTTTTTTTTCTTTTTAACACCTTTTTATAATTTGTTTTTAAATTTTAAATTTTTTTTTTTTTTTAAGGGAGTCTGTACTGAAGCAGGAATGTATGCTCTGAGAGAGAGGAGGATCCATGTTACACAAGAGGATTTTGAAATGGCTGTCGCCAAGGTTATGCAGAAGGACTCCGAGAAGAATATGTCTATTAAGAAATTATGGAAATAAACGACTCACTATTATTATCTTTTTTTTACTCTGTTTAAAAAGCTTTAAATATAGATGTTTGTGAGGTTTTGTTAAAAATAAATATATACTATAATCATAAACGTGTATATACAACTTGTATAGTCATCCTTATGAAAATAAAAATAAATAGGTGAAAATAGAAAGAAAAACTGAGGCAACAAAATTGTTACAAACAATTCTTAAAAATAATTTTACATCTTATATTTAAAAAAAAAAAAATAAAAAGTAATAATATTACAATGCTAAGAATTAACCCTGGGAGGCTTAAGTATTGAGTAACTCCTAAGTACAATACGAGTTAAATATCTAGCTCAAAATAAAAAGAAAATAAATACAATTAGGTTTATAGCCATACACACTTCGGATCAGTGTATGCTCACAATACTTAAGCCTCCCGAAGACTAATCAAAACGGCAGACTTACAACATTATTGTTTCCTTAAAACCAACTGAATATAAATATACATATATATTATATATAACAAAATGATAATGTTGATGTTTGTTTTTAAAAAATAATCTGGGCCAACAAGCTGAAAATCGACTGGGTCGATATGGTCTTAAGTCTTTAGTTGGGAAGAGACATCAACTGTTACAGATTATTAAAGTGTAATATAACTCTAAAGCATTATTAAGACAATTAATGTACATGAAACACAGCATGTGGCACTACATAGACAACTACATTTATGCAAGAGAGAAAAACCTTAAATCGAAGGTAAAAATTAAGATTTTAGAAAACAAAACATATGTGAAGCAAAGGTCTAATTATGAACTTAAATGGGTAAAAAATAATTTATACAGTCACTCAAGCGCAATATATTTGAAAGATTTCAAAACATTCGTATATATAAAATATAATTAAAAGGGAGACATTTTAGGATACGGAATGTAATGTCTATACATACTTTTCTTTTTTTTTTTCCTTTTTTGATCTTTTTTTTTTTTCAATTATTATCCAAATACCAGAAACTCAAGGGACAAAGAAAAAAATGAATACAGACAGGGTAAATCTTGCGCGCACTTTTCACTCCCGCACAAATTTAAATTTTTTTCCATTCATTATAATTTTTATTTATTAATAATAATGACGATGAACATTTGGTACTGTATTTCTTCAATCAGCTGCCTTTTAAAACTGACGCCAGCAATACATAAACTAAAAAGTTGTGTTGGTGATAAAGATGAGATTAGGGGCAGCTAGAGTGCAGAGAGCACTGGGGGCCCCTGAGATGAGAGCGCGTCGGGGAGGAGGGGGCAGGCTAGCGGTTGGCGTTCTTCAGCTGGTTCGACAACCAATCGAGACCTTCGTAAAGGCCATCGCCTGAGGTCGCGCACGTCGCTTGAATGTACCAGTTGCGATTGCGCAATGAGTGTAGGCCAAGCTTGTCAGTTATCTCAGCTGCATTCATAGCATTTGGCAGATCCTAAAAGAAAAACAAGTCAACAAATGAGCTACTTCGAACAGATAACATAAACCAGCTCTATAAAATTGAACATTTTGATTATGAATATTGCAATAGTACAAAGCAAGGTATATTAGTAAGCCTTAAAACTAACTTTAAACAAACTTAAGTGAAACAAGACATTTAAGTACTGCAACACAAATAGCTAGTTTAAGAAATAGTTGACTTATGGCATATCGCGTCAATGGCTTAGTTCAAAACTAAAACTAAAAAAAAAGTTTCCTGTTTTCCACCAATATCTGTAGCCTATAATGACTTCTTAGACACATTGCTGTTATGAACTATGGTTAATAATGGCAACATGTCAATAATGTTAATTGGTTTTACTTTCAAATTTCAATCTAGCTGAATTTTTTTAAAAGCATTTGAGCTTGATTATTTTAAACCCTTGATTTTTGAGTGGTTACAGTTTTGAAATGAGCTGTATTCAAATTCATTTTAAAATGTTGGTACCTAGTAGATGTAGAATTTGATAATCTAAAACTACAAAGTTTTTCCCCAAAACAACTCATTTCAAAAGAGCAAAATCATTTATAGAGTTGAGATATAGATCAGGTTATCGACGTATTGGTAAAAATACTAATTTTTTGAACTTCACAATAGAATTAATATCCTGAAGTTGTACTCAATTAATGCAAAACTTATTGTTCTCTATTTTAAGAGTAACTTGTCGGTTTGGATGAGTCACATATTAGATATAGATGAAAAAAAAAAAAAAAAAAGGCAGACAAGTTTATTTTATGCTTAATCCATTTATTCCCAGATATGCATTTGCACATCAATAATTATTAAATTTTGTTAATACATTATTACAAGATTTTTGCTTTGTTTCCTATTTTAAACTAAATTTACTAATTTAGGACCTTACCTACTGATTGAAACCGGGAATCAAAACAAAATCTCTAATTACTGAAAAAAATATTAATATTATGATGCATTAACAAATCTCTGGCATATACTTTCGCAAACCATATTTAAATTCTCCTGGAATGAGTACCCTTATTATCATAAGGCCTTAGCTCCAGAGCCATATACTTATCACAACCGTATAAACTTATGGTGACCCATAATTGATTCTGACTCATCGCAGCCAATTATCGCACTCATCGCAGGTCTTCAGTGTTTTTCATAATTTCAATTTTCCAGTTAAAAATGCTATCACTATTATCAGGTCTGGTTAACACCAATGTTTAAAAAAAATTAAATGCACTCATAATAAATTAAAACTGAAACCATAGATTACATTTATTATTTATCTGCAAACTGTGATAACATATGAAATAAGTTAAAAAAGAGATAATATGCCAGTAAAGTATTATTTTATAAATAAAATCATGAGCAGTTGAAAAGTAGTAACAGCTTCCCTGGAATTGTATTAATTGATTTACATTGCTTCGTATTACTCTAACAAGTCATGTTTAATTAGCATTCATTGAAGGAGGGAAAAGGGAAGTAAAACAATAGCCACCCTGATAAGCAGTATCAACAGATAAAATGATCTCTTTCAACACGCACTCCGTGTCACAACAGATGAACTGTGACCATATAATGGAAAACCTTATACTATTGCATACATCAATCAGAAATGCTGATAAAGTTTGTCAAACACTAGTGGAGATAAGGATAGATTTAGCAATGCACTAGGAATTAACAAATAACAAAACAGGAGGTGTTTAAGAGAGAGAAATTTCAATCCATTCTAAAGTCTATATACAATGATAGACTTAACTATGGTTTAGAATGTATAACAAATTAATACTTAAAAAAATTCAATAAAAGATGCATATATGACTGTAGTAAGGCGAAATGTAGTTATAACAATAAACTACAACTACTTAGGTTTGAAAGAAGTTAAACTATTGGCTACACTTGTAGCTAGTTAAGAGTGGGCAACTAAATTTTTTTAACTAATGGTTAGTAGTTAAATTTTTATTTAACCACAAATGTACTGAGGACTTTAGAAGAACTCAAATCTTTTGGTAAGGAGGAAAAAATTCAGAAATAATTCTGTTTTATTAATCTTACCAGATTCTTATATTTAAATAGTACTTATTTTAAAATTGACTAAAACTAAAAAGTAGGTAGGGGCCCATGAGAACTCGAAGATAGAGTTTGAATCCCAAGCACCATTGTTTTTCACAACTCGGCATTAAACCCTAACCTTTGATACTAGAAAAACCTGTACAGTCAGGAAAGCTCGGAAGGTGAGTAAAGAAAAAGTAGGAACCTAGAAGATATTGATAAATGACCTGTTAACAGTAACAATAAAGGTATTAGATTTTATCATATCATAATCTCAGTTTGTAAATGTTTTGGCTTTTTGTTTGTTTGTTGTTTTTTAAATTATTTTCATATCTTTCCTAAAATCAATGCACAAGAAAGTTGTCAGCTTTTCTCTAAAAAAAAAAAAAGTTGTCAGCTTCGTGTTTATCCTGTAGTTACTAGTTAAAAATATAATTAAATAGCATAATTAGTTAAATAATGTCCCACTGTGTCAAGGACCAATCTTAACTTTAAACTGCCACAAATGACGTGTCCTTTGATAGATAACAGATTTTAAGTTCAAAGTGCTCCAAAGAGGTAACAATAGTATACATATAAATCACTAAAGCCAACAGGTCCTATTAGCATATTCTGTTAAGACATATTTTTTAGAAAATTTCATAGCTGAACAAATGAATGCAAGGTACTAATTCAAATTTGAGCAAAAAGAAAATTCACTAACTCCATAAATAACTTTAGTAAACACTAAGTTCATTTAGTCAATTGCAAAAACAAAACAATTGAATCCAATCCATAATAAGTAAAATACTAAAGAACAAATTAATGTATTTGGTGTCAACCTATTCTGGAAATCAAAACTAGTAATTTTCTTTTTCAATCGTGTTTATCACCCAAGGTAATAATAATATCTCATGAAATAAGTAATAATAATCTAGAGAAATAATTACAAAGAGTCCACAAATAAAGAATAACACTTAAGCACATTTATTTCTTTAGAAACATGCAAATTACTAAGAATGAAACTAAGGAAGAAATGAACAATAATTATTACAAGCTAAAAACATCAATTAACAAGCTAAAAAAAAAGATTGTTGGGTCAAACACCTGCAATGTTATGTTAAAATGTTGGCTTTAAATAAAATAGTTTATGGTTATTGTAGACTTGTGCTCTTTAGACCACAACCCCAGACCAACTTTCTTCTTAACGAACTGAAACTTACTTAAATCCATAGATTGAGGGAAAAATAGAAAGAATCATAATCAATTAACTTTGAAGTTTTCGGGTAAAAACTTTCAAGATAATAACCTAAGCAATATGGTAACTTAGAATTCATGAGGCAACTATTAAATAAATAGATACATTGATATATATTTGGCGCAACAACCCGCTTGGCGAGTCAGGGCCTCCTCCAAACCGCAGTCTTGTGCAACAGCAGTTCAATATCTGGTGTCCAGCAAGGTTATAAAATCTGCAACTAAGCCATCCAACTACTTTGCTCTGGGTCGCACCACTCTTCGTTCTGTGAAGCTCCTCTGTCAATACTTTTTTCGGGATCTAACTGTCACTACCACATCATCCAACCACCTTGTTCTATTTCCATATCCATATCCATATCCAACCATCTTGTTCTATTGTTCTATCTTTGTTGTGCAAAGCTCCTTTGTCATTACCTTTCTAAATATCTCACTGTCACTCATGCATGCGACATGAACATAAAAAGTTTTCCGAGCTTGATAAATCAGACTATGTGTTTTAAATAAGTCAATATCCTTTATAATTCAAACAATCTTCCAAAAATTCTACTGCAGCTTGACAATGGATATCAAGTGGAGGATAGGAGAGACTTTCCTCCTCCAAGAAGATATATCGCACCGCGGAGTATTACTCAGTACCAGATGTCAATTCGGCAATCAAGTTCGAAAAAATTGTACAAGAAATTTTAAAATGAAACAATTAATAATTGAGGGGAATGGAATTCAGTTTAATAAAATAAAAATATATATTTACTTGAGACAATTCATACTTTGTTGTCTATTTAGAAAAGCAAATAGAAGATACATGCTAAGTAATGATTAAACTTGAGATGTGAACATTTAATAGATTTAGAGGTTGGTTGAATGAAACTTAGATGCAGATGCAAGGCTAGGATCAAAACTAATTTTTAATAAATTCTTCATTAGTATATAGTTTTGACCACAAAGGGGATA
This sequence comes from Aelia acuminata, assembly GCA_911387785.2. Classification (NCBI taxonomy): domain Eukaryota; kingdom Metazoa; phylum Arthropoda; class Insecta; order Hemiptera; family Pentatomidae; genus Aelia; species Aelia acuminata. The sequence continues at coordinate 158,330,418 of OU426979.1, read as the reverse complement.
AGTCCTAAACCATTATCTAATATTTACCCAAAATCTAATTTTATTTTTTTCCAAATCTTTTTTAATTAATAATATCTAGCTTAGCTGGTATGCCCCCACAATAGCAATGGGCTATAGCATTAAATATATATCTAATGTAAAAGTAAACTTTACATTATCTCAATTATAGAATATTAAGATTGTGTCAGTTCAGGAACTATGTTTTAAAAAATAAATCATTAAGAATAGATTTCTCAATATGATCAATCAAGAGTTTAACAGGAATATTTTTTTAAAAAATAGCATTACTTTAGTAAAAATTATGAAAGCTTGGCAGTTTCATAATATGTTATCTAAATGAGTATGAAAGATGGATGAATCATCCACAGACAGCAAATGGAGATTGCTTTTCATATAATTCAGGACAAGTAAAAGATCATAAAGCAAAGCTAAAAATATATTTTAACAATTAAAAAATATTAGTTAATATCGCGAATGGATCCTAAGTAATTGCTATACTATACTAAGGAACATTTTATAGTGTATGTTCTAATAATCAACGCATTAATCATCAGGCTAGCAATACATTTTTTATTACAAATAATTCAGAGCCAAATATCAAACACTAAGTTGGAACCTTCACTTGTTTATACATGCCTAGGCAATATAAAAATAAACTAAGAAAATCAAAAGCCAGGTTATGATGAATCATGTAAATAAGGAAGTTTTTTTAAGTATGTAAATCAAAACATTTATCATAATAAAATAATTATCTGTAATATGATAACCCAAGCTAATCAATATAATTTTACAGTAAAGGGAATAGAAAAAAATACACTCTAGGTAATATTAATTGTCATGATAATTATTTAATGTCAGATAAAATAAAATTATCTCAAAAGGGTTATCATAGAAAAAGAAACAAAAGACAAAACTGCATTCTAACAGTTTCATAAATAGGACAGCGAAACAATATAAACTGGAAACTATGAAGCAGTAAAAGAAACAATAACATTTTATGCACAATCCTTGATGAACACTCAATAATCAAACTTAATTATAAATTCATTCATTAAAACAAAAATGATGAGAGCAAAGATTGAAAAAAAAAAATATTTAATCAACTTGGGTGTTAGAAAAATTTTATGAAAGTTAATTTATCTTATCATTTTTTTTTAAATTAAAATTCTACGTCTATAAATTAATATTTATTATTTAAGAAATTAAATTTCCATTTTAATCAAATCCGAATTTCCCTAAATGATTTCAAAATCAATATTTCCATAAAAATTGTCTATTTTTGTGAGATGTCCCAATAATATGTCCTTAGAATGGATTCTTAACTTTTCAAAGTGCACAAATTTCGCTGTAAAACCAGCTTGCATGTACTCACTCAAATAAATGAGATTTTCAGTTGAGGGAAAGACTAACTCCAATTTCAATTTTTTTCAACAAAGCACTCTTAATAATAATCATCTATGATAAATTCACAAATTTTAATTTGAACTGTTAAATATGAACTTTAGATACTTTTACAAAATAAAAATGCTTCCATGAAAACTGTTGAAACTTGAATTAGTCATTCTGTCAACTTAAAGGCTCAAATAGTTCAATGGGTAAATGAATATTTAATTAAGATTTATGTAATCTTAAAGTTAAAATGAAATTAATAAATAAAAAGATCAACAAAACTAACCTGTTTGTTTGCAAAAATAAGAAGAACTGCATCTCTTAACTCATCTTCTGCAAGCATCCTCATGAGTTCTTCTCTTGCTTCACCAATACGTTCCCTATCATTACTGTCTACAACAAAAATGAGCCCCTGAAAAAAAAAATTAAGACAGTTTTTATACAAACATGATTAAAAATCGAAGTACAGGGTGGTCTAATGTTTACCTGAGTATTTTGAAAATAATGCCGCCACAATGGTCGAATTTTGTCTTGACCACCAACATCCCAGACTGTGAAACTTATGTTCTTATATTCAACAGTTTCAACATTAAATCCTGTTAAAACAGATTTTTAAAAATATAGTACCGACAAAACTTTTAAATTATACTTTTCTAGAGACAGTTTGCTATTTTAATTTATTATCATTCATCATAAGTATCAAGCTGCAAATGACATTCTAAGGTTAAATAAAAATACTTACCAATTGTTGGAATTGTGGTTACAATTTCTCCTAATTTAAGTTTATATAAAATAGTGGTTTTTCCGGCAGCATCAAGACCAACCATCAATATTCTCATTTCTTTTTTGCCAAACAGGCCTTTGAACAAATTTGCAAACATATTCCCCATCCTGGAAGGATTTGTGTGACACTAGAAAGACAAAACAAGAAAAAATGGCAATAAATTTAGAGTTATCAACATTATTACAAATTTGATACATAAAACGACAAAACTGTACCCAAAATAAAACTTGCAAAATTTGAATATAATACGACTTATTGCTGAAAATAAAAACTATTAGTTACAACTTAACAATAAAATAAAGGGAATTCAGTATAAAATTAGATAATCTCGTGATTTTCTGGGAAAGGAGATAATAAACCACAAACAAATTAACAGAAATACATCAAAAAGAAGATGACAAACATGCTATTATCATGGACTCCTCCCTGAGAAAGCCGAAACTGACCATTCATTACTGTTCTGATACGTTCTTAGGAACATAGTACATAAACTATAATGTTTATTAAGCGTATATAAACCTTTAAAACTCACCTTTATACAACGGAGATAAACTTATTCAACACTAAATAATGTAATAGATCAACACGTCCCAATATATGTGAAGACTAAGATGGCGGACGGTGTGTAAGGGGAAAGGTTCGTGGTTCTTGCCACGTAAAGAGCTGTTTTAAATGACGCCATTGGATGAATCAGTGGTCACGTGATTAAATGTCAACATGATTATTATATTTAACAATAATTTTTTCTATTTTCTTGTTTAGTATCCTAACATTATTAGAAATAAACCAGTGATTAAAATTAAATCCTTATGGTTTACGTTTTAGTACGATTTTACAATATTGCAAGACAAAAAGTATACGACTTTCATTTGTATCATCGGGGCTCAAATGCTGGTTACTAAGGAATATAATTTTGAATTCAACGAACTTTTCAATACTAGTTTTATATTTAATTTTCTTATTGAAAAGCATAAATAAAAGCTTCTGACATTTTTTCGATTTTCTCGAAAATAAGCTCAACTGATATTTACATACGCATGCTTTAAAAATCAAGTTAAACTTACTTGCAAAAAAGGGATTTTTTAAGTAATAGTGTATACAGTGTAAGATACATTAAAAATATTAACTGTTGAAATGTGTAGTTGTTAAAACTCAATGAATACATTATACGGTGATATTTCTCTCCTATATATAAATATAGAAGTAACATTACTTATATACAATAAGGTGAATCTCAAGTTTAACTTACCCATGGAACTTGAATATACGAAAAATTATGTGTAACTGAATAACGTAAGGAAAAGTTTTAAGTTGTGATCTTTACTCTATAACTAAAACTAAAAATATGATTCTAAAACCTACAAGATCGTTTTTATTTGTACATAATTTAGCTCTGTTAGTTCTGTTCAAGAACCTTGAATGAAAATGGTCACCACAATCCGAATTAAAGCTTTCTGTCAAAAAAACAAATGTCTACTTTCTGAACACTAAAAAAAAAACTCCCTTACAGCTAATCTATGGAGGCGCAAAATTAAATTCAAGTTTTTAGGATTATTTTTGAACTGTAGATAGATTGGAGTGTCCAGCACAGGTGGCTAACGGACAAATGTATAAAAAGGATTAACGAACTTAAGGTCTAGCAGGAAGCTCATGGAAGGAATACAGAAATACGTGCATAATTTTAATTACATAAAAAAAAAAGTTGTAATTCGAGATTTCTTTTTAAAATTTCCTGAAATATTTTAAACAGAATTTCATAAAACGTGCGTTAAATTGTTTTCATAAGGAAAACAATAAGTAAATAAAGAATTATAATAGTTAAACAGTAAACGTGTCTCGTCTTGAAGTACAGTACTGTACAGCTCTGTATATAGAGGTCTGTATAGCTCCGCGCTTTCGTCAGTTCTGGTCCGCCTTGGGCCAGACGCTTGTAATATTTTCTAAAGATTGATTTTAATATATAATTACTTTACGTTGGTCGTAGTCTTTAACCTGATTTTCTTCATGTTTACACGTATCAAAGGAACGTAGTAAGGAACGGACAATATTAATCATTTATTCGTTTTCATCAATTTTACATTCTATGTAATAATCAATTTTACACTCTACAAATCATGTGTAGGATTGCGTTTGAATTTCTAATAATTTCTTTGAAATGTTTGAAGGGGTAACAATTGTTAAACTTTTATTTTAAGCTCTTACTTGTGCTTAGTTTCGTGAATGTACTTATATTTATAAAATTGAATGGAAATTAAATTTTTCAAGTAGTAAAAATTATAAATTGTAATCACTCTCTAGTATTGCAAAAGGCTGCCATTATTAATTTTTTATTTTATAATTTAAAGTAAATAATATATTGTAATAATATTGTTAGTTAATCAAGATCAATAAACCTATTTACAAAATTTTGTTATACAAATACTTAGTAAAACAATATTATACCTATATGGTCTTAAGTAATAACTAAAACATAATAACTAAATCACAATATTGTAAATCAATATATTGATGAGCTATGCCATCAAATCCAATTACATCACTTGACCCTTTTAATTTTATGTTGACAAAATACAGTGAAGTGAACAAAACTATGAATATATTTTTTGATGAAATACGTCTTTAAGTCTCACAAGATTATTTGTGTATTTGTCATCTGAAACTCAAAAACGAAAAGTTTTATAAAAAAATTCCATCCTAAAAGAAAAAAAAATAAATGATTATTGACCAAAGGAGAACATTTAAGAATTTATTTTCAGGTAAAAAATAAATAGCTATGGTCAGTTATTGTAAACAGACTTACTATTATTACTATAATTAAATCGAAAATATATGTTAGATAGTCATTTATAACTCCAGAAGATTGTCCGAAATACTGTTCCCTGAAAGATGATAACACAAGACAAGAGCGTATTCGAACCGCAAAAGTATAGAGAAGTACAGAAAGTTCAGGCGTAATACGAAGAGGAATATAAAAGTTAAGTCAGTACGAATTCCTGTTCATGATTAATGAATGATGATCACCATTATAGAATATTTGTGGTCAGCAAAAGAATTCCTTTGTACTTATATTATGACCGATTTTATATAATTTAATATGTACTGGTGAAAAATATTTGACCGTAGGTATAACAATAAAGTGCGATGATAAATTATAAAATTACGTATATGTGAAATTACATAATAATTGTGTCCGACGTTTCGACCAGAGTTTCAGGTCTTCATCAGTACTGATACGCTTAAAAGATTCCCCGGTCACTATGAGTCTCGGAAACTTTTCAGCCTCGAAGTAAAACTGAACTTCGGTTAATACTGAAAAGAATACGATGATGTCACCGTGAAATACTACCATAAAAAGGGTAATATTGTAATTCTAACCCAAGCATGAAATTGACATATCGTCGTCACCATGCTAAAGTAACGAATGTGTAACTAAAAACATATGCATATTCGTTACTTTAGCATGGTGACGACGATATATCGATAAGGAAAGAAGGTGGTAGTAGCAGTAGTTCGCATAGGCACCGCGAGATAGCGAGCCTGTCAAAGCCAGAAGGAACATTGTGATATGAGTTCCAATCATTCTTTATTTAAAGCTATAGTTAAGAAAGTATTGATAGGGTCAACTCCCCTTATATGAGGGACTTCTAGATAGTGGGGCCCTTGCCAGGGTGACCGCCAGAAGGAAGAGATGAAAAAAAGATTTCTTTCGTGCTACTCTACCACGTTTTTTTTTTTTTTTTTGCACACCTCGCACTGTATCTGCACTTTACTAGTTTATTTAAGTGTTTGGACAATTTTACGGCTATTTTGGGTGCACTTATAAGCGCGGGTCTCGTTTTATTTCTCTCACGATCCAAAAATAAATTGGTTAATGTAAATGGATATTGATAAAAATCAATGACTGATTTTCACTCTGAGATTATAATATAATATACAAAGGCGTTTATTGTTAGTATTAAATATTTATAAAAATATATAAATAGTATAAAAAAGTAAAAGTATTAAATAGTATTATGACTTATTTTTCTCTGTTTAAACGCAAAGGACATAAATATGATGTTATTAGATAACAATAAATAATAGTTTCCCATATAATACAAATTGAACAATGTATTTATTAAAAGACTAGTTTGAATATACAGTTGTATCACTTTGACTGTGAGCTGCTGTATGTATTCAATAGTAATAAAGTATGTCAAAAAAGTGGTTTGGTGCTTAAAATTTTGAATATGTTTAACCATTTATTTGCTTATTTCCTTGCGTAGAAATTTTATTTAAGTTTACAAATTTTCCTCGCAGTATCAAAGAAGTGTTGTTTGTCCCATCAAGGAAGTAAAAAAATCTGGTGCCGTGCGCGCAACACACAACTTTCACTTACCATCCTACTTAGATTACAAGTGAATGTGTTTCGATAGATATGTAAACGCGATTTAGCAAACTTCACACATTTTCCCAGATTTACTTACTAATTTTTATTTTTCTCCATAAGTTATAGAGTATTATAATTTTATGATAAAACTAAAAATTTGCAACAAAGTTTAAAAGTTCTCAATACTTTTCGATTCATTATTGTTTATTTATTTTTTTAAGGGGCCCAATTTTATCATTAGTCGATTTTTTTACTGCTTGCTTGTTTTTGTTACTGTGAATTACTTTTTGAAAATATATCCTGAAGGTGAATCGATGGAAGGTGTATTTACGTGCTGGTTTTTGGTGATGATTAGGTGTATTACTATACAACAGGTGACACCTCTGTCTATTTCATACATAGGTAAGTGAAAGTAATAAAAAGCTTTTATTGATTAGCAATAGACATCATTTTTATTTAGTCTTGAAATATATATATGTTTGTTCTTTCGGTCACCAGGGGCGCTAGCACCGCATTAACTAATCGTTTGGGAAGGTAGTGTTGTTGGCTCTTCAAAACAAAAGTTTAAATTCAATGAAGCTTTACGTTTTGTATTACCGTCGGTTGTTATAAATAATTAATCTGCGATGGAAGTGTCGGAAGTAAATGATGTAGTTTGTGTCGATGAATCGGTCCCCTCTCCTTCTGTTGAAGTAGAAGCCTCAACCAAAGATTCTGCTGAAACTGTCTGTGCTGATAGTCAAGAAGAAGAAGAAGAACTATTAACTTTATACAAAGAATTTTTTCTCAAAGAACCGAGTTATTTTGTGGACCTTGATAAAGAAAAAGACTGCACCAAGAGATCTTGCATTAATCTCCAGTGTGATACAGGAACAGATTTTGTTGAACCACCTCGAATAGCTAGGTCCTACTATTGTGCACCAGAAGGAAGGAATTTAGCTATCTGTAAACCATGTTTAAAAAATGTTTTGGGATTCTACGAGGTAAGCTTTTTAAATGAAAGCTGGTAGTTAGTATAAGTATAATTCAATGTAATTGAAAACTAATATATTATAATGATTGTCATGAATTATAGCTCCAGCACTAATTTGGTATCTGTTTGTTTGGTTAACGTCACTTTATGCCATGTTATGGAAAATATACCTTGTATAGAAAGGCTTTATTTGAAAAAAATTGAATTAGTATTTTTACAAACAATATTATGATAATTGTTGAATAATTATCATATGTTATTTACATAACATTCACCCCACCTTTTATTTTAGTACATAGTCCGAAAGATAAGCAGGAATTTTTCTGTTTCTATATGATCGCTTGGGAGTAGGACTAGTCGGTGATCCTCTTGTTGCTGGGGCGTTAGTTGGTTCGGGTTTCTGTTCACTCTCTAGTTCAAGTTCTTGAACAACTTCTGAATCAGTAGCCGGTTCATGGACTGGAGTGTTCTTTGATTTTACTTCTTTTTCTCTCTCAGACTCTCTGATTACATTAACCTGTTCATCTAGCGCTCTCGAATTCAATTGGTCAACGCTCTCCTTCATCGTTTCAGTATGTTGTTTCAGAACAGATTCAGGAGGAGCTGCGATATGGCGGGTAGATACTAGAGCTTCTTTGCCATCTGGGTAGATGATTCTGGCATAATCAGGGTTCGCTTCAATTAAATGAGCCTCTTCCACCAATGGCTCATATTTGCTAACCCTATTTTGTTTTCTAACATAAACAGGGCCCGGGTTCATAAGCCAACCTGGTTTCGAAATTCCATAGAAAGACCGCCTAGGATGTTTAAACATCCTTTCATGCGGTGTCACGTTTGTAGAAGTACATAAAAGGGAACGGATTGAATGGAGAGCTTCTGGTATTACGCTTTCCCATTGTTCTGTTTTAAGATTTTTAGATTTCAAAATAAGAGATATTGTCTTCCATATAATACCGTTGTACCTTGTAACACCTGGGAATTGCCTCGTGGGTTATACGGTGATGAGCGACTTGTAGCGATCCCTTGAGAAACTAAATAGTGTTGTAGTTCAGCTGACATGAAGCTCGTTCCTTGGTCCGAGTGTATGAATGCTGGCATGCCAAAAATTGAGAATATAAGGGTAAGACTTCTTATCACAGTAGCAGCTGACATGTCCGGGCATGGTACCGCAAAAGGGAATCTTGAATATTCATCAATGACTGTCAATATGTATTTATTCCTTGTAATAGACGGAATTGGTCCTTTAAAATCGATGTTTAGTCTTTCGAACGGTGCCATAGCACGGATCAGATTAGACGGTGGTTTCTGATAGAAACGAGGTTTGATCTCGGCGCAAACCGAACATGAGGCTATTGTTCTCTTTATATCCTCCAGTGAATATGGTAGGTTCTTGCATTTTACTAGATGAAACATTCTGATTATACCCGGGTGTCCAATTTCGCAATGTAGTTGCTGAAGTTTCTCGACATCCTTCATCGACAGTGAACAAGAGATTCTTGAAAATGCATCTGCTGCAACATTTTCACGACCTGGTCGATAAACGATGTCATAGGAATATGGTGCAAGCTCCAACCTCCATCTCAGCATTTTATTATTTTTGATTTTCCCATTGTGGTTTTGATTAAATATGTAAGATACTGATCTTTGATCCGTAATGAGTTTAAAATGACGACCGATAAGGAAATGTCTCCACTTTTGTAGAGCTTCTATAATAGCATAAGCTTCCTTCTCAATAGGGGGGAAATTCCGTTCAGTCTTATTTAGAGTTTTTGAGAAAAAAGCAACTGGTCTTCCTGATTGAGAAAGCGTCGCAGCTATAGCTTGTTCTGAGGCGTCCGTTTCGACAGTAAATGGTAGATCTTCGTCCACGGCAAAAATACTGGAATTGGCGATTTCCTTCTTAATGGTGTTAAAATCATTGAGAGCTTGAGGGCTCATTGGGAACTTAGTGGTATTAATCAGTGATTTAACTTTCTCTGAAAAATTTGGTATCCATTTAGCATAGTAGGAAAACATCCCAAGAGCACGTTTCAGGCTAGGTGTATCTGCGGGGACCGGAAAATCCAAAAGTGTTCTTAAACGTTCAGGATCTGGGCGCATGGACATATTTTCTACCACGTACCCAAGGACTGGTATTTTCTGAAGTGAGAATTTACTCTTGTGTTTATTCAGAGTTAGGTTATATTTTTTTGTAACCTCCAAAAATCGATTAAGATTTCGATCATGTTCTTCTTTATTTTTCCCGCATACTGTTACATCATCGAGATATGCGAAGGTATCCTTTAGGTTTTCAGTTTCAATTATTTGATCGACGGTTCTTTGGAAGCAGGCGACACCATTAGTTACACCGAAAGGTATACGCGTGAATTGATAGAGCCTACCATTTGCTTCGAACGCTGTGAACGGCTTATCCTGTTGGCTTATTGGTACCTGGTGATAAGCACTTTTTAGATCTATTGCACTAAATATTTTGTATTGAGCTAATTTAGCGACAAAAGTTTCAATATTTGGTAACGGATAGGCATCAAGAAATGTATATTTATTTATGGTTTGAGAATAATCTATGACTAACCTTCTCTTTCCTTCTTTATTTACTACAACAACTTGTGCCCTCCACGGTGAATTACTCGGCTCGATAATTCCTTCGGAGAGTAGCCTTGACACTTCTTCTTTGATATACATTGTATCTTGAGAGGAGTAGCGACGAGATCTAACAGCTATGGGCTTACAATTGGGGTGCAAATTATTAAAAAGTGAAGGAGGGGTTACTTTCGCGCTTAGGAGACTGCATACACTAAGGGGAGGTCTTTTCCCCCCAAAATTCAGTTCCACTCGGTCATGTTGATTCATTATGTCGTGGCCAATAACTACATCAGCACACAATTCTGGTAGTATAAGTAATTTTACGTTTGGATAATCATGTCCTTCTAAATTTAAGTTGACGTAACAGTGTCCTATCGTAGAAGACACGTGGTCAGTAGATGCCAATACTATTTGACTTTGTGTAGGAAAGCAGTGAATATTGTTTGCTTGAACTGTCTTGTAAGATATAAAACTATCAGAGCTACCTGTATCGAGTAGTGCGTCTGCAGTTACACCATTGATTGAAATTTGGACGGTAGCTTTGGATAAGCATTTGGGAGAGGCGGCTAATAATGAAGCAACAGTTGATACGGAGTTCGAACTCTTCCGGTTAGGATATCTGATTGATCTGCACATCTTAAAAAAATGCCCTTTTTTTCCACATTTGTTACAAACAGCTTCACGTGCAACACATTTGTTGCGAGGGTGTTTAGGTGAATACCCACAGAATCCACATTTGTCAGGCGAGCTTTTGAGTGAAGCTAATTGAGATTCAGGGTTATTTTGAAAAATCTCCTCTCAGATGTAACCAGGTGAAGATACTCTATCATTGGTTATTAAATGAGTTTGATTAGAAAGGGAATTTAGTAAGTTGTACGAAGTCATATACGAGTTCGCCTGGTTTTCAGCTGCTTCCAGAGTTGATGCCTGGTTATAGGCTTCGTCTAACGTTAAGGATAAATTTTCTAATAGACGTTGTCTAATCTTGGGAGAAAGAAGACCCCGAATAAACGAGTCTCTTATGTAATCGTCTCTATTCCGTTCAGCTGTTACAGCTTTAAAACTGCACTCCTTGCTGAGTTCTTTAAGCCTACGCAGATACTGATCAACACTCTCTCCGGATTCTTGTTTCCTTGAAGCCAATTGATGTCGAGCGTAAATTTCATTGGTTGTTTTTTTGTAATAATTTTCAAGAGTGTTAATAGCATCTTGATACGTAGAGCAATCCACGATTATTTCATAAATTTTATAAGATACAAAATTAGCAATAAGTTTTAACTTATCTTCGTCTGTGGCGTCAATTTCTTCCGTGAAGTTTTCAAATGTAGTCTTCCAATGCACCCATTGACGTGTTGCCTGAGGCTCATTTGGGTCTAGTGAGAGAGGTTCTGGCCTAAAGAATTTTTCCATCCTAAATTAACTGATGAACGCAGGACGGTTAATTTTTGTCAAATAAATTGTTATGGAAAATATACCTTGTATAGAAAGGCTTTATTTGACAAAAATTGAATTAGTATTTTTACAAACAATATTATGATAATTGTTGAATAATTATCATATGTTATTTACATAACATGCCACTAAGGCTAATCGGACGATGGTACAGTGGGATTCCTAAATTTTGCCTATCCAGGTATAATTAGGATGGAGATCTTTAACGAGTACCTGACATCATACAAGCTTAGGACCTCCATTATACATCCTAACCGACGGACGGCATAGCCAAGGATTTTTTACTCCCATTAAAAAATCCTAGGGCCACTGCGGGACGCGAACCTGCGACCTTTAGTATTGTAGGATGCCATGCTAACCATTATACCCCACAGGTGATCCCTCATATATCTGTATTCTTATGAGCTTTTTTATTATTTACAATACTAAGAACATTACTCAATATCTTTCAGACTTGAGTTTTCTTATATAAGCCTATGATTTTACCCTCCAGTTTCTAAATCTAAGTCAATACAGGTTTTTAATTTAGCCTCCGTCCATAGTCCGACTCTTCAATTTTCTCGGTCTTCTTGAAGAAGTTGAAAATAAATTTCATTAATAATTTTTTTAAATTCCTTATAATTTAAAAAATGCCCTTTTTCTTTAACTCCATTCATAGTGCTTCCTCCATGGCCTTATTTAAACAACATTTATTTTTCCATTTCTTACTTACTCAATCTTGTATATAAATGTAAGAATGGTCAATATTTAGGTCTGCGCAGAAACATTTATGAATTATTCCTGTGAATTATTATCTTGAATATTAATATGAATTATTATCCTACCTAAAATTCATATTTTCATTTAATGTTGATATTGAGCCAGACAAATGTACTTCTCATATGAATTCTTTTTGTTATTCTTAGGGGACTTAAAGTCCCATAATAAAGGTACATTTTCATTCATTCATTAAAAAATAAAGAAGATTTACACCATTTAAAACAACTGACAGGCTTGTCAGCGATGAGGGTACATACTAGAAGCCGCATAGGTTGTCCCAGACTACTAGGTCTTATAGTATCTCACGGGGCAAGAGGGTTTCTGATCGAAGCTGGTAGAATATGGTATGGACATTGATACCAAATGTCCAAGTTGTACGTTACCTGAGACTGCTTCACTTGCCTGTATTGCCGATTAGGCACTGGGAGCCAAGTTACCGAGTGAGATTAAGCTCTACCTTCTGAATGAGAATGATCTCCCTCAGCTGGCGAAGGAGAACAACCCGTATTACAAAGCTTTGGGAAGGAGAGCTAGAGCTTCTTCAGAAAGACCACCGGACTGAGGAGTTGAAGAGGACAGACACCAATACATCAGTGATTGCTTGAAGAAAAATTATTTTTGTTGTTGAATGTTACAGCAGGGACTATCTAACAAGATTAAGAAAATAAACTCGCTGCTGCAAACAGGCAGAGTAGGATGAACAAATAATGTTCCTTTTATGATATTGTTTATTATTGTAAGTGATGAGACTCACTATCTAACTCTATCCGTCTTAATGGGTCTTGTTTATATTAGCCACAATAGTGATTAGTGACAGTAACAGTTACTTAATAATAAATTAAAAGTTATGGGTTAAAGAAACATATGTATTTATTTAATAGGAATTTTTCATAACAACAAACAATTAAATATACTTTTAAAGAGTTACTTCAAAGGTATCTGGAGGCAAACATTTCACGATTTTCGTAATGATGAGAGGCTAATCTAAACAAGAATTGTCTTAATCTTCTTAAAAAGATTTACCTAATGATGTTTTCATCAAAATGTTGCCATTTAAACAATATTATTCAAGCTTTAAGTATCAAAAATATTCTTTCTTTTAAGTTTCAATGCGTTGAACGCTAGAATTACCATATATATTATTGAAAATATGCCCATAATGTTACTTTATCCAAAACCCTGTTTCTATTTTAAATCTAGAGTAAAAAAAAGTTGGGGCAAAAAAGACACCTGATTCCTGAATGACTTCGCTCAAAAACTTTGAAATAAATGTTTAAATAGGTGGATTTTCATTAAGCAGGTGTCTTTTCAAACTTCCACATCTTAAAAACTAAAAGTAACCATGAAAAAAAAAATATATATAATGTCACAAAGTGGCACTGAAAAGAAAATTGTGTTAAGATTTTTGGGCGAAGCCAAGCCTTTTCAGGTAGCTCTTCCATATTTCAAATTAAAAGAAAACCGAAGTTAAATTGTGAGGACATTCCTCTAGAGACTAGTGAGAGAGTATGAAAAGCGCATTAAAAATAGCCTGATCAATGACTAAAAGTGGTTGCAAAAAAAAAAAAAAAAAAATTTACAAAATGTATTATTTATTTATTTGAACGTCCGCTTTATGCCACGAGGGCTAACCGGTACAGGTTATCTATGGATAACCAACCTCTTCTAATCCATGGCAAACCGCTGAGTCTGTTAAGTGAGGCAGTCACCGAACAGAATCGAGCAGGCTTGGGCGGGATTCGAACCCGTACCGCCAGAGTGGGAGACGAGACGCTACCCACTCGGCCACGCCGCGGCCCATTACTTATTTTTAATAGAGCTGATCTGTAATATTTGGTTTAAGAATCACTAACTATATTTTGATTATTTTTTTTGCAGGACTTATTAGATAAATTAAGAAGAGGAAAAGCAGTTAGTGATGCCAAATTTCCAGCCGGAACCGAAGTAATCATTGTCGATGATGATGAAGAAGATATGCTACAGAAAGTGCTTAAAGAAAAACATAGTTAGTTTATTATTTTTAGTTCTTAAATTTATTATTATCTCTCAATTTGAATTTTAACTTGTATTACTTATTGAAAAATAATTTTTATCTTCCTCTTTCGTCCTTTAAGATTATCTTTCTTTCATTTACCAAACCATAAAAAAGTTGACATTTATTGTTACATTAATAATGGGAAAAAAAGAAGAGAGTATGAAGTAGAGTAAATTTTCCACAATTTTAATCTGTGAAACCAGGGTTTGTCTAGTGATATAGCTGTATTATTAATATATAAATTTATTTATATTGAATTAATCATACCCAGAACCATAGGCGGATCCAGCCGATTGTAAAGGGGGGCTGCAGTCCTAAAGGGGGGGCTGCATCCCCACAGCCCTTCCCCAGGATCTCCCAATCAGCTTTTTTACTCTTATGTTCCTTTCCCACAACTAAAGTTCTACTTGTACTGCATATTATTTGTTCTTTAACTTGCTTCTTTACTTTAAGGAAAGTCAAATTCAATCTTTACATGATGAAACATTTTCCAAAGGGAGGAGCTCCAGCACCCACAGCCCCCCCCCCTGGATCCGCCAATGCCCAGAACTGAGTGTGATATTTAGTGTTTACAGCATTTGCCTCCACTCTATGTGTTACTCGAGCTGGAAATAATTAATTAAGTTATTTCTTTAATAATTTTTTTGAAATTTAAAGATTATTAATTATTAAAAATTATTGAATCTAATATACTTAATTATTTATTTCTAGACATTAATTCAATTTTCTTTTCCAATTATTTTTAGATTTCAATTTTGTTTTTCTAAGTCATTAATTTTTTTTTTAAATAATAAGTAATCTTGTTTTATCTAGTATAGATAGATATTAAATCTAATTAATATAGGTAGCATTAGACTCACTTTCCTGCATGTCATCAGTTTTATGAAAAAAAAAATCTTTAAATAATTTATTTTTTGAAGAGAAAAGATCTGGCTCCGCCGGGAGTCGAACCTGGGCAAGGCAATTTAAAATTGGTGGTCGGCCACAATTTAAGATTGGATTAATTAAAAAATCTTTAAGTATGATTTTAGAAAATATTTAATTTTCTGAAAAACTTAAGTAAATCACTAAATTCATAGTGATTTCCTTTAAGATCTTCCAACAACAATGTTGTGCTCTTTATATACCTTTTTTTATGTATAATAACGTTAGTTTTATTTTTGTGATATTAATGAATTTTTTAATTAACGCACAACAAGATTTTTATATACATATAAAGATAAATATGATCGAAATTCATAAATGTGTGCTTAAAAGTATATTTATCTATAATTTTTCAAAAGATTTTATTTATTAAAAACTTTATTTTGTCAAAAAGGTATTTAATGAATTTTCAAATTTTATGAATAAATCATAAGTGAGCTACACAGCTCACTCTGAAGCTTACATAATTTTATTTATCTTCTAGTTACTGGCCTCAAGGAAATAAAAGAAATAGCAGCAGAAGTGAAAAATGCTCTACCTGACATTTCTCTTCGATACAATATTGAAGGACAGATGGAAAATAATAAGAATTGTTTAGAGTCAGAGATGCAACAATTAGAAGGTATTTGTATGGGATAGAGTCATTTTGCTTTTATATCTCTATACATATAAGAGGCTTTGCCCTGACTGACAGAATCAACGCAGAGCAAAAACTACTTACGATAGAAACTTGAAGTTCGGAATTTAGATTTTAAACGGGATGTAGGTAACCACTAAGAAAGGAATTTCAAAAATGTAACCCCTAAGGGGTTTAAATGGCGAAATTGTTGTTTAACTCTAACGGACATCTAATTTCGCACTTCGAGAAAAAATATTTAATTTGGACTCATTTTAAAGAACTTGATACGACGAGTTTAACTCGAAAACCATGTTTTAAAGCCGAAAAATGAAGCATTCACGACGATTAAGCAATTTTTTGTTTCGGCGGTTTTAGTGAACTCTCTCTATTGCATGTCTCCCTCTCTTCTACCGAGCCGGCAGCTTCCCCCTCCAACATTCCACATACCGGAAGCTCTGATTCTACTAAATCTCCTTAACATCAGTTAACATATTATATTAGATCAATACCAAGATAATGATCACAGAATTGATTTTAAAGGATTGCGGGTGAAGCCGCGACGGGGAATGCTAGTTTATATATAATTTTATAATTACATATAAGTATATTAATAAATATTGTAATGTTAGGCAAACATATGATTTAGAATGTTTCTATACTCATTATTAGAAAGAAATAACAGCTGGAAGAAACTGTCAGAGTACATGTTTATGTCTACGATGTTCGAGTACCATCCGTGCCGGGCCAGAACATTCCATATCAGTCCTTTTACGACCATATATAAGGAGCAATGAGACTGGAGAGTTAAGTCTTGTTCTTAAGCGCAAGTCATATGATTATCTCTTTGTTACAAAGTGATAATTTTTGTAACCTTCTTTATTGTTTGTTTCAATAATGAATTATGATTATGAATAATTAGCTTTAGATAAATGACTTCGGTAATTAATAATGAATAATGATTATGAATAATTAGCTCTAAGTGTAAAAATAGATCGAAAACAAAAATTATTTGTATACAAGTAATTTTAAACTTGAAAGAAGGACTTGTTCAAGGACTCCCTGCTCTATGATAGAGGTTTTATGCTGATAAATTGCTAGATTATTATGCCTTTAGCATATCTCTCTTATTACGATTATAAGTTATATAATTGGATATTAGAATCTACGCATTAGCAGTGCTCACCTTCTACAGTAACTGAATTATGATTACACAACTAATATAATGAGCTATTTTACTTATATGTGTTCAGTTCACTGAGGTGAGATTCAATTCATATCTTATAAATATTGACATTTCATGGTTCATTGACATGGTGAGACAACTTTCTGGTGAAGTCCCTCAACAAAGGGAACAATGCTATTTATTGTAGGCATTATAAGTATAATGTTATGTATCGAATGGAGATGAGCACCTGTCACATTCCCCTTATTATTATTATTTATTTATAAGTATTTTGTGGGTTCGGGACTCGAGATTGATTTATTATTAGTCTAATGATGAATGTCTCCTCTTATCTGTTAGTTCATACAGATTTCCATACGAAGATGGAAGAGATTCATTCTATACTCACCTAAGTCTATAGCCATTCTTCATAAAATACTTATGTTGAAAAGTGGTTGCCTCCATGTATGTTTATAATAGCCATGGATGTAAGGAAGTGTAATATTTCTTGATGTACGATTGTAGAAAGAGGTGAGTAGATGTATATCACTCTCAGTTGCTAGGTTTCTCCCTTGATTAATTATGAATACCTCTCTCATAGTGCCAGTGTGCTTCCAATGAGGGTCTCCTGACTCTCCAAGTCAGTTCACGACTGTTGTAACAGAACAGAAAGTACCTTCCACACCTGAGATCCGATGTATAATCTTGAGCAAGGGAGCGCAGTGCATTACTCACTGAGCTGAACTGCTCCCTTAAATTTTAAACGGTATACAAGGGATTGTGTATAAAAAAAAAAAATCCTAGTTATTTATTAAAGGAAACTGAAAAATTATGATAATCATTAATTTTACAGATAAATATAAAGCAATTGAAGATGATTTAAATACAACTTACGAAAATTTATTTCATTCAATGAGGGAGCTTTATGAGACCTATGCTCCAGAAAGAGAAGTAAGTGCATATATAAATATTTCGCTGATGTTATTTGAAAAAGATTTATTCATTATTATATTTATGTATATCAATAACAATATTGTATTTGTTTTGCCAGGAAACAAATGAACTTGACTTACCTTATGAAGAATACAAAGAATCACCGATGAAACCACTTCAGCTACGTCCAGATGAAAATGTAATTTATCAATTATAATAAAGCTATTTACATGAATTTTTTAAAAAGAAGTTGTAATTAATAGTTATAATGTTATTGTATTTTCTTAGGATCTCATCATTACTGGGTTTCATCCCGAAAGTGGTCCTCCTAATCTTCCACCATTTGGAGCAGTCGAGAAGCCTAAAGTGAAGGCTTTTGACAAAGTATATGTAATGAAAGTGTCAGCTTTTTCTGAATGGGTACCGGCAGTTGTTGAGGAAGTTATACCCCCGTCTCCTGAAGTTAGTTTAATGCTAAATTGTTTCTTTTGCTATTAGCTGTATGTTTTCTTAATTTGTTGAGCTGTTTGTTCTAAATTATAATTTTCTTAGTATTGTTGGGTATATAAATTTTGAAGATTTTATTAATCCCTTTTTCTCATCCTTACTTGTTCCCCTGATTGTACTTTACTCAATGCCATTTTCCACAAGTTCTTTACTAGCTTGGTGTGCTGCTATAAACTTAACAAAAAGTTGAGTGAACATAAATTTAAATGAACTGAATTGACCCTATCTAATTATTTTTGTTCTGATTATTACATAAATAAAAAAATTGAAACAATAATGAATACTTTACATCTTATGAATTAAAAAAATGTGCCAAGAAGGTGAAGTTTTGTAAATTAAAATACATACCTATGTTCAGTTAGGAGTTATAAAATAGTTGTCAAAAGAAAAGCTGATGATATCTACTACAAATTTTACTTTACAAAAAAACAAACTTATAGTATCTTGTTGAGTATTATTAACTGGTATTAACATGTTCATGCCAGCAGCTTATTTCTTGTTTTTTCCTTTAGTCAGCTACTCTCAAAGCTCTTCACTCTATTGGAATAGAATTAATCATTTCAATCATTTTTATGAGACAATCAAAAGTTTACCACCAGTGTTATATGCCTCTATACCACAAGTGGTATGTGCAGCTCAATGAGGCAATCTTATGCGAGGCATCGATGGTTTGTGCTAGCGTAAACATGTTAAATATTCTATCCTTTGAATCACCAGAGTGAGCCTGTCCAAAACAGCTGGTCATTATCTCTTGCATATAGTTTACATGTGGCAACCTTGAGCATTGCACAGAAACTATCTTTTAAAAATAGTTTACTGTGTATATACTTATTAAGGCTAAAACTAAAATATTGAATTTTTGATGTTTTAACTTGTGACTTTTTTTTCTTTTTTCAGAATCCTAAGGCAGTAGAATGTTACAAGGTGATGATAAATGCTGGAAAGCCCTCAGCTTATCGGAAAGATGTCAGTTTGCAGTTGTTAGCATGTTACAACGCACCTCCTGTCAGGTTGCCCGTCGGATCACGAGTTATATCTCGTTATGTCAACAGACTGAAGAATACAGTTAAATTTTTTTCGGGTATGATTGCCGAGATGCCTTCCCACATCAATAATTTTCGGTAAATATTTCAATCTTAATGGTGTAGAGTGTTCTTGCATGGATGTAATATTGTTTTTTTTTAACGGAGAAAAATGCAATTTTGATGTTGCGACATGGTCTTATAGAATGGATTTATGGATTTGTTGTCCATGAAATCCTTAAACATAAAGCAAAGCCCTTATATATTATTTCTCAACTTTTATTTGTTATTATTATTATTTTTTCTTTTGGTATGCCAAATCTTTTTAATATATCAAGCCCAATGACAAAAGAAGCCAGGAAAAAATTGATGAATTATTATAAAATTTGTGCATAATTCAAAATATATTCAACTTTTGGTTATGTGCCTGGTAACTAAAAAAAGAAATCAACATTGGACCGTAAATAGCAAAATTACAGCCTGTTGAACCTGTGTATCTTATATATTCTTTCTAAATAGAGTTTTCTGTTGATATGCCATACCTTTCTTAATACTTCATCAAATTAGATGATTTAGGCATAATTTTGAAGATGGCTTATGTAGTCAATGATAGTCGAATCCTCCAGAAACCCCTTGCAGAAGAGCTATGAAGAAAACTTTATTTGGAGATATCTCAAAAGTATTTAACATTTTGTCAATTATGTAAAGCAAAAATGAAAGGCTTCTGTTTTCCTTATAAAATGAAAAAAACCATCAATGGAAAAAATCATGATAATCGTACCTTTAGCAACAAAGTTATAGCCTTCTGAATTTATTCATGTTTTAATTTACATAGAGACAAACAATTTACTTATTTAAATTTAAAATACTAATTTTGAGAAATTTAAAGAAATAAAAGTTAGTACTTGCTCGCACTATTTATTTTTTTAATTAGAATAATTTTTTTGGCTCTAAGATTCATGACCTGCCTATAACTTTCCTGTTTATAGGTATTTGATATTTTTTGATGATGGACAAGCTCAGTATGGTACACACGATTCCATTCGGCTGGTTTGCGAATCTAAACCTAACATATGGGACCATTTCAATCCTAAAGTTCAGCAGTTCATCAAGAGGTATTTGGTCACGTTTCCAGAGCGAGCGATGTTGAAAGTAAAGAATTTGGATTGTATCAAGACTGAACATAAAGGTATGTTTCATATAACAATATTTGATAAAATTGTATTAGAATAAAATTAGACATTTTTGTAATCACGATTAATGATATCTAAATTAAAGTAGAAAATTTCTACTTATATTATATTATACTTATATTTTATATTAATCAGATATCTTTCAATCAGCAGTTGGTTAGTAGTCAATGTTTTCTAGTCAATTTAGGCATGCTTATGAGTTAACAAAACCAAGATCAGGGTCACCTACTGGTTTATCCTAGTGATTATTTAATTAATTAACATGGATGGATAATAGAGGTTGGGTCGATCCAAGGAGAGTTGTTTACATTCCAGAACTTATCTATGGCTGTTGTGAAATATACTGCTTCAGTATTAGTCGAACCCTGGGCCTCAAGCTTAGAACTATAATAACTATAGTAATAGTTTTCTGAATGTTTTATGGATGCTGCTTCTCATTGGACGAGGGTTTTTTTTTTAGGACGATTCTTAGCTTACATCGGATGTTCAGAGCTTTCTGAGATGTTCAGCAGGGGTGGCTTTTTTTCTCAAATAAATTATAAAGCTTTGTTTTCTTTGAGAAAAGAATTTTATTATATATAAAATATACTTTTGCCTTCATACTTAATTCTACTTGCTCAGGGTCAACAGGTTACTGAAGTAAATTATCATAAGTGCCTCATATGGAACCTTCTTTTTAAGATATAACGAAATCAAGGATTCTGATCAATTTGCAGTCTTAGACAATTGATATGACTATGATTTTGCATGTTTTCATAATATTGTAACTTAAAATATTCCTATTCAACAAGTTAGTTATCATTGTTAATCTGACACTCTCCCCAAAATTTATTAAAATAATAGACTTCTGTTATTACATTCTAAAAATTTATATGTTCTCCTTTCCAGGTATGTGGGTTAATGCTCGAGTTGTTGAAATAGATTGTTCTCTTGTCCATTTGGTGTTCCTCCACGACAAACATTCGGAGTGGCTGTACCGAGGATCGACTAGGCTATATCCGATGTACATCGGGCTCCACAGAAAAGGGGCCCGGACGAGAGGAGGTCCTTTTGTAAGGGTGAGCTTAATATTTTGGTATTGAGGAGTTTCTTATGTTGTTATTAACCTGTTAACCAGGCGGGACGTATAAATACCTCCTTGAAATATATATTCCATAGATACTTGCATATATATATATATATATATTTATCTATCTATAAATTCACGTGGAAAATATAAGTCCCACCCCTTCCAGGGCGCAACACGGTTAACAGTTTAATGTTATTTCATTTAACCAAATTTGAAAATCTAAAAATAGAGGGGTGGGGTAGATGTGGGGAAACGGAAGGAAAGAGAATCATAACACAAAACAGGGTAATAAACAATTAAAGCAAAACTAACATAAAAAACAAACTAATATCAAAATCAAAGTATAAAGCATGCACCTTAGACCTACCTAATAGATGATTAGGCTTGGTGTTGATAGTCAAGGTTATTTCAATATAAATTGCTTAAATTAATCTTTATTTTTCAGCGCAAAGGTCCTTACGTTCAATATGATGTGGTTCTTTCTGATGATGGTGAGTACTTTCTTTATTTTATTATTTATTCTTGCATGAATTTCTTTTCCATTGCTTTCTTAACAGTATGAGAAGTAAGTAAATTAAATAATTAAAAAAAAAAAAAATTCTCTTACTTAATTGTCAGACTTTTTTTTTCATCAGGCGTGAAAGGAAAAAAATAAAAAATAATAATAAAGCTCTTGTTTTTGGCATAAAGATATAAATAAATGTAAAATGTAATTCCATTTAATAATCAATCAAATCATCGGTTCAACGACTCATTATTTAGATTTTTTAAATAATGTTTTATATTATTTTATTTTATTTTAATCAGGCTCCCTTCCATGCTTCACAGGCAATACAGGTATTAGCAGTAGTGGGATGTTACGCATGACTAAGCAACAACTCACTACTGCTAGTAAAACATTTATTTTATTTTTCCTCTTCTTCAGCTGTTCCCTAAGTGCTATACTGTAAGGATACTTATATTTTAAGGCTGTCTTCTTAACGCAGTTCCTCTCTTCCGGGCTCCTAAGTTGAAGTGGGCTGGACCCATCGCCGTTTTCCACCCATGAATGAATTCCTTGAACCGCAGGAAATTCTCTTCACTCACCAGCTGAGGGAACTCTTGCTCAGTGAGGTCATAAATTCCCATCAGTTCAGATCAGGCAGAGGAAACTTTATTAAATTTGTTATTTATCACCCAATCTTTGTGTACAAGGCTCGCATTGAGTCCTAAGGGAAGGCTTTTAAGGAAAAGCTACTTACGGAGGTGTTTTTTATTACTAAATTAATTATTATTTATTAAATATTGGAACAGTGCAGCTAAACGGTAATACATTGAAGTGTTAATGTTTTTCATAAAGAGTGTTCATAAATATTTAACCTCTTGAAGAGGTTGCATTTAAATTTAACCCTTAGTATGATGATCTTAAGAAATTTTTTTTAAAAACTTAAGAATTTAGTCCTCAGCAAGAAATGTGTAAGATTTTCATTTGTAACAAATTAAATTCTTTTTTTTTAATTTTAATTTTACCTTTTTTAATATTCGTGATTTCAAAACTATTTTAGAAGATAATCAGAATGAAAATTCTCGCCCTGTGAGAGCCGTTGCAAGAAAGAGTAGCACTCGCCTGCCAGACTCGTACGATAATGAACGTAGGCTATATGACAGAAGGGCCGCCTCTAGGTTCCCGCCACAGCAGGATGACGGTGTAATTGAGGTTGGTTTGCATTTTACTATGATGCTTTAATATTATAAAAAAATATTTTATTTTTTAATTTAAAAAATATGAATTTGCAAATTATATTAAACACTATATTAACATTATTTGTATTCCATATCTTTCTAAATATTTGATGAAATCTGATTATTGAGCTATCATTTTAAAGATCCCTTTCTCCTCCTATACTAAAAAAGGAGAAAATATCCCAAAAATTAAAATTAAAAAAAAAAAAAAAGTTATCAGTAAAAGTTAACTCCTAATTTACAAAACATCCAATTATTGGTAGATTATTTGTAAAGTAGATTAGTATGGCCATTTTAAGGTTCCTCCGATTCCAAGTAGTAGTAAAAGTAGAGTATAGATTGACTCAAACTTTTTACAGTTCTTTCCATTTTAGTAGAGGAGTGTATCTTTAATCCTTTAAAAAAAGTGTATTTTACTACTACTACTACTACTACTTTTATATTAAATTTAAAAAAGTCAATGAACATTTTGTAATTCTTCCCTATAGCACAGCAATTTAAAGTAGGCTATAATAATAATAATCTTTTATGGGTAAAACTCAGCATACATTCATTTATTTCCCTGAAGTTTAATATTAGACTAAGTAAAGCGTGTCCCGGGTTTAGCTAATTTTATAATATTTTATAATATAAGTTTAAAAGTATTTAATGATCCACTGTTTTCTTTAAGATTAGGACGATTGATTATCAGAATTTTCAGTCAAATTGTCTTTATTTAGAGAGCCTACGTTTCGATCCAAACATGTGAATCTTCGTCAGGGCTAAAATAAAGACAAATATATAAGCAGCATGTAAAGTATCTGTGCTAGAAGATGAGATTAATTACAGATAGTAACAATGAGAAGTAACAAAATAATGGGAACAAAACATCCATCAGTTGGATTTTGTTTCCATTATTTTGTTACTTCTTATTGTTATTTGTGTATACTGGGTGTCCCAGACCTAGTGTAAAAAAAAAAAAAATTGGGTAATACGGCATGCTAAATGTGGTAGAATGGCGCAGAAACGAGTTTCCTATCTCAAGCTGTTGAGGAGATATAATTTTTTTTTTTTTTTAAATCTTACTTTTTTCTAAAATATGGCAGTTTTCTCTACTTCAGTTTAGCATAGAAACAAAAACCATGATATTTTCTTAACCAGCATTAAATTTTCTTAAAGATGAGATGAGTACAGTTATTTTAAATTAAATTAAATCCTCTTTCAGTGGGTTTTTTAACGCGCAAAACACAAAACATTTATTAAAACTTAAATTATTAATAGTTTTTGAAAATTCCTCTCTCCTCACTGGAGCACCCTACAAGCTGTCAAATTTCCTAAAAACTGCGGAATTTAGTTAGCTTTATAATAGTGTAACCCATGATACAATTGTACTTTAACTTTTGAGTCTAAAAGTAGTTTTTCTGATGAAAAACACGCTAGAGAGTAAATACTTGATTGCTTCACGTACCTACTAGAAAAACTACTTGATTGAATAAAAGTATTAGTTATTTTATATTCTTTTCGATATGCATGAGGGGTAAAGAGTTGTGAAGGTGGAAAGCCCCCCTCCCCCTCCCCCCCAAAAATAAAATAAAATAATCTTATTTATAGGGAGTCAAGGTGGGGGAGGTGACCCAAATTCTTGCTGATTACCTAATGTTACAAACACTTAATGTATTTGTTCTTTGTTTTAATACTTATAAAAAATAACCATTTAGGATTATTTGAAGAAATTGATAACACTAATTCCAATCAGAACGTGATATCATAGTCTGGGCTAATGAGCAGCAGGGCACATTATGAAATGCCATTTTTCTGGTGGTGTATTTAATTTCTTCAAATAATCCTAAATTGTTGTTTTTTATAGGTTTAAAAAAAAAAACGAAAAAAATATCTCAAGCTATAGGAAACTCGTTTCTGCGCCATTCTACCCCGTTTAGCATGCAGAATTACCCAATTTTTTTTTTTACACTAGGTCTGGGACACCCAGTATATTGGGAACGTTTAACAAAGATTTGAACTCTTCACTGCTACCATCAGTTGGATTTTGTTTCCATTATTTTGTTACTTCTCGTTGTTACTATTTGTAGTAATGTTGTATCTCCTCTTCTCACACATATACTTTACATGTTGCTCATATATTTGTCTTCATTTTAGCCCTGATCCACATGTTTGGATGAAAAACGTAGGCTCTCTAAATAATGGAAATTTGACTGAAAATTCTGATGACCAATCATCCTAATAATTAAGTAAAATGACTGGGAAAAAAAAAGTTGGTAAAAACAAAAGTCTTCTTTTCACTTGCATATTCGGCATAATACATTTTAAAATAAATTTTACTTATTTTTTATTGTATTTATGACTATTTTATTATGTATTAATATCCTTTGTGAACTTATTGGCAGTGGTCAACTGATACCTTATATATTACTAAAAAATTTAAAGTTAAACCTTATTTTTTAATTGTACTTATGGGACCAAGTATCAATTCATTAGGCAAACTATTTACTTCCAGAACAAGCTCAATTCAGTAAAAATTAATATCAATAAAATGTGTTTTTAGTTATTAGTAACATCACAAATCAGTTAAAGATCTTCATAGAAGTTATGGCTATACTTGTTGATTCTGGGTATACTTGATATTAGATTATAAAGATAATCTATTCAAGGTTTATGTCCATATCCTCTTATGGACTATCTTTATGTCCATAACTCTCATTATTTATATTTGTATTTATATTAATATAGAACTGCTTGCCTAGTTTTTGAAAAGAAAAAAACAATTTTCAGCAAAGAATACCATCGAAATTAGTTAAGCCGAAACTATTTCGTCCGCATAAGTGTGACTCCAGTTGCGCAGATTGGTTAACCACAAAAGAGGAAGACACCAAACATTTGAATCCATTAGTCATTCCTGTGCTGTACGCCTTTTCCAGGTAAACTATGGGAATTATTCAGGTTTTTTTTTTTATGTATTTTTAAAATTGAATCGGTTGAACCTACTTAACTGAAACTTTTTCCTGCTACATTGAGCAGTGAGAGGGCTTTAAACATAATCAATATGGAAACCACCATCTGCATTGCGGAGTAACATAATACTTTTGGTTGATTTTCATAGAATGTATTGGTTTATACAGGACAAACCTATTATAAACCAAATTTTATATTTTTGTCTTTTAAAGCTGTAAACAAGTTTGGTAAATTGAGCGAAATATTAATCTGTTATCTACAATTCTTAGACATAATGGTGAACATATTGAAATTTTAGTTCTTTATTTATCAAATCAAACCAATTTAATATATGAAAGTATATTTACCAATCAATTCAAAATTATCAATAGAAGCCCAATATATTTTGGGGTTTTATCTTCGAAGAATATTCGCAATATTAAGCCCACTGCTTCTAACCATCAGATGAACTTACAATAAGTTTTTGAGGGAGAGTATAAATGATACATATGAGCTTCTAATCTTTTTATTCTAAACTCTTAGGCTTAATATTATTAATTTTAATTTATTGTTGACTGTATAACAAATTAAACAAATGGAAAAGGGCTCGGTTAAACACTATTAAGTAGTATTTTATTTTTGGGCCACTCCTTTTTCCATCGATATATGAATTGTTCTTTAACAAGCTCTTCTATCTAGTTAGCAAGCTGCAACATTTAGATTTGGCTTTAAATTTGCAATAGTTTGGTGCATTTATTTATTTTTTATTTTAGAGAAACTGAAGTCCCAACGAATGCAATCAGTTATATCGCACCTTGCGGTAGGCGCTTGAGAAACATTGTCGAGGTTATGAATTATCTGACTGAGACCAATTTGAAGTTGAGTTTGGATTTGTTCGATTTCGATCCTTGGGTGAACATATTCAACGAATATGTTGTCCCTTCGGATATGATTGTCATGGAGGTAAGAATATTATAAGTTATTATTATTATTATTTCCTGTTGTTAATTTTTTGGTACAAACAATTGTTTTTTTCTATCATGTTTTATAATTTTTCAATTTTTTGTATGTTTTAAGAAACTGATAAATTATAAGAAATTATAGATACTCCTGCACACTGTTAACAAAATTTTCTCCGAAACAGTAGTTTTTACTGTTATTCAGTTCTGTTTTTAGTCGGCCTGCATAATGGGTTCTAGGCCTGCCTCTGGGTCTTGTGCCAGTTGGTCGCGCTTCCATTATTTTTCTTGGATCCCTGTTCTCGTGCATCCTGCATATGTGACCAAACCACTTTAATTGGCGCCTTTGGAGTGTGGTCTTCAGTTGAGCTTTGACTAAGTTCTCCCTAATGGTTTATGGCACTTTAATACCATATTGGTGACTATAGTATCATTAGGCTTTTCTTATTGTAAACATAGTTAAAGTTAATCTTATTTTGGTTTTTAGGACCTATCTTACGGCCAGGAGACTATACCGATTGCTTGCGTCAATACTATCAACAGAAGTATTCCCACCTATATGGATTATATGACTAAAAGACGAGCTTGCGAAGGAGTCCCTCTGAATTTGGAACCTGGCTTCTTAGTGAGTTGTGATTGTACAGATAATTGCCAGGTAATGTTCTGGATTACAAAAGTTAGTTTTGATAAATTTGATGATTCTTATTTCTACATGTTCCACTTATTTCCAACCGTAATGATTGCTGCATGTATTAGCTTTATTAGTGAAGAAAATTACTCAATAGAAATATCTCATGTTATTTTAAATAAAACATTTTTCACTTATCTTTGAGTAGTTGTTTCGATGGAATAAAGAAAGTGAAGAGGTTGTAACTTCTTAAGATAGAAGTAGTATGGCGATCTATCAGTAATTATTTATTAAAATTACTTAATTATTTTTGTGTTATGATTAATATGATTTAAAAAAAAAAAACAACTAAAAGAGATGTTAATAGGAACGAATCGTATATTAGGATATAAATAGATAGTTCAAACACAAAGCCTTCAGTCTTTGACTAAGAACGATAGATGGCATTACTTCAAAATATACAAACATGTACTGTTATTATTACTAGAGAATATTATTAAATTTTAGAAGAGGAGTTGCTCAGTGAATAAGCCACTTTGCTCCTTAGTTGCTTTAATACCTGTGTTCGAGTACTGCTGAGACTTCGATGTTCTGTTATAGCATCTGTGGATCAATCCTGGGACTCAGCCTGTCTCATAAAAATTGAAACAAGTAATCTTAATTGAAATATTGGAGGAGAAAAACATGTTTGAGCTTGTTATCTGTCAGATCACCTTATAACCATTGACAAATTACTTAATTTTACTTCTTTATTTTCTTTATAACTCTTTTTTAATCAATGGGTGAGAACCCCATAAAATTCTGAGGAGTGAAAGTGTGCTTAATGATTGTGGTTTAGTGTCTAATGCCATTTGATAATTAATTCAGCAGTTCTTCCAACTTACTTTCTTAACAAAAAATAGAAATAAATAAAAATATATTTATGTGTGGTAAATAAATAACCAAATATATATTCAACATGAAATGGACCTGCTTTATTCTTTTTAAATTCCGAATTGCATTTTCTCAGAATTCATTGATCACATCAGTATAAATCTTTTTTCTACATATCAATTACTTTTTTTTATTTATTTATTTTTTTTTTTAAATACACCCAGTCCCTTAAAAAAACATATTTGAACATTAGAAAATGTGGTCAAAATTTTATGAAAATTTCAAAATAATATATAATATTCAAAAAATACTGATAAAATATCAAAAAACCTTCTTGACAAATGTTTTATAATAACTTAATAAACATAATGAAAAATAAAAGGTAAAAATAATGTAAATGGTTGCTGAGCATCAGAACAAGAACATAGGTTTTTTGGGGATTTTTTTTTTTTCACTCTTAAATTTTTCTAGTGTGAATATCCTCTCAAACCTTAGCACTTCTGAAGAAAATAAAAGTAAAATCAATGAAATATATTGAATAGTTATGGAGAAAACTTATTTTGCAACAAAGGTCAGTCAGGGGCTTACACATAAATTGAACCCCCTTAACAATGGGTATTCCCATGAATTTAAAAAATTTATATTTATTTTCAGAAATATGATTAAAATGAAATAACCATTTCTAGGTGTGTGTATTTACTTAACATGTTCTAAAAGTTTATGTTTATTTCGATGAATCAATTTTAAATATGTAAAATAAAACATATTTGTGGTGCCTTTTGAGACCTGCATTGTATTTTCAACTAATTACGATAGGTTAAATGATGGTCAGGATTTTCAGTTTACAATGATTTTATTATGGTAAGCCAACGTTTCGATCCAACTTGTGGATCTTCATCAGGGCTACTGAGTCCAGGTGAATCATCTACTGAGATCCACCTGGACTCAGTAGCCCTGATGAAGATCCATAAGTTGGATCGAAACGTTGGCTTACCATAATAAAATCATTGTAAACTGAAAATCCTGACCATCATTTAACCTATCGTAATTGAAGAACAGTTGACCATCTCTCACCTCTACTATTTTCAACTAATGATCATCTTATAGGATTTCTATTTATTTAATATAAGAATTATATTTAATTGAACTGGTGGAACATCTCATAAGTTATGAACAATAGGATCAGGTACGAGGGGGGAATCTGTTGTTAATTTTTGTACTGATGATCTAATCTGAAATTCAAAATTGTAATACTGCAATAAAGAGAGGTAAGAGCTTTAAATCAGGAGAAGAAGATTGAACAGAGTTCAGCTGTTGTTTGAGAGGGCTGTAAGGTGGGTTTTTTAGAGAAAATATTCAATTTAGAAGTCTAGAACTGTGTAGAGTTTAGATCATTGTATCTTTTTGTAAGTCTGATATTTTATGATTCATATTCGGTGTGTGAATAGATTTAATAATAAATAAATTATTGCAGGATAAATCAAAGTGCGCTTGCTGGCAGTTGACTTATGCAGAGAGCCAAGTCTTCCCCCCTGCTGCTGCTAAGAATCTCGATCAAGATTCCATTGGATATCAATATAAGAGATTACCTAATATAATTAATACAGCCATCTACGAATGTAACAGTCGGTATGTTTCTTAATAGAACGATTATTATTTTAAAAAATTGTTGGCCACCTATTCAATCAACATATTTCATGTTTAGATATCACTCGTCCAATGAAATACTTGTCATTCATAAAATTCAATTTTTATATGTTAAACTTTCTATTCTCAATCGCTTGATTTTTATACTAGCTGTAACATTTTTATCTTATCAGTAAATAATGAAGTGATTGTATTAAAAAAATTAGGATATAATTAATTCAATGCATTATTGTTGCTGAGCCACTATATAATGTTCTATCCTCAGTTATCTTCCAATTTTCCTCTATTATAACTGTGCAAGACCGATTAGACTTAATATGCTGTCCTGAACAATTGTTGTTTTCAAGTTAGGGCAGTCTTGCATTGGACGAACGATATGTTGACCATCTTATGTTTTTCAGGAAATTTAGATTAGTTACGACAACAATAAATTTAGTGGTTTATAAATTATTGGCAAATGATTTTAAATCATAGCTCTTTCCTATAATTAAGGCCTGATGGCTTACACTAGTATAATATACAAATATGTTTTTACTTCACACTATACTCCAAAAAAAATCTAATGCAGCAAATTCATAAAGACCCTTTATTATAATAGGAGCTGTTTGAATTTATTGAACAAAATTACCTTTTAAAATTTTATTTAGGTCAAATCCAATTTGCTTTTATAATATTGATTATATTATTCCACTAACAGAATCTTTTTACTAATTAACCTAATCAGACTAAAAATGTTAATATGAACCTTAAACACTCCCACCGTAAAAATTTTTATTAAGATAGAATTTATTCCGCAATAATGTAAATTTAAAAAAATAGTTATTAATAACATCATTTTTTAATAAAAAAATTAGTATTACCCTCAGAAAAAATTGTGACATTTTAGCCTTTTGGCCATTTAAAAATATTCTTTCCCTTTTAATATCTATAAAATATTTTTTTTTTGTAGGTTTTTATTTAGGCCTCCATTAATTTGGGGCAATAGTCTAGCTTCCCATGGGGACCTACCGTTATAGGAAGTAGGGCTGGGGATTTGATTGTATGATACTCTCTTTAAAGTATACTGCGTATAATACTAAAGTATAATCACTCTATTCTACCATCTATACAAAGGGTACTACAAAATTTTTGCAATGTAACTTGACAGAAAGACCCAGGAGGCTGAAAGTTACTGCATGTTCAGACCTATCCATGCCAGCATACTAGCCGCCAGTATCACATCTCTGGGCTCAGTTGTTCATTAGCAGTGACAGATTAAAGTGCATATTATGGCATCGTGGTCACGTAGTGAAGTAAGCACAGTTTTGCGTTATAATTTTGTGCGTGGTTTAAGCATAGTTCAATGCTTAGAAAAATGAAGATTGCATTGAATAACGATTGTCCACATCGTACAACTATATTTAGATGGTACAGAAAATTCGAAAGGGGCAATTTCACTCTGGAGGACGCTGAGAGAGAATGAAGGCCGCGAATGTCTGTAACAGAGGAAAACATTTCTGCTGTGAGGAAAAAGCTTGAAGAGGACCGTTGAGTGACATATCAACAGATAGAGAAGACATTATGCCTTCATGCACCAGCAATGAATGCATTCATTCAATTCTGAGAGACCAGTTAAAGGTAAAAAAACTTTGTTGTCTTTGGGTGCCCCATAGTCAAACGGAAGAGCAAATGACTCATCGTGTGACTTTGTGCCGAAAGGTGCTGAAACTATTTGATTAGGAACATTCTACATATGTGAACAGCATCGTGACTGGAGACGAAACTTGGCTACACTATTATGATGTGCCGACCAAGGCTCAAAACAAAGTTTGGGTATTTGACAATGAGGATACACCTGTAACTGGCAGAAAATCTCGATCTGTAAGCAAAAAAATTATCCCTGTATTTTTCATATCAAGCGGACTGTCTTCTGTCATTCAAGCAACGAGGAACTTCTGAGGGCTTGAGACAACGAATGTGCCTCAATCCCAGATGAAACTTGGTAGCGCTGGTTTAATGACTGGTTTCGACATATGGAGAAGTGTATTAAATGTGGTGGAAATTACTTTGAGAAAATTAAATAAATAAAGCTGTATTGCAAAACTTTTGTTGTACCCCTTGTAATATATTACCCACTAAATATGAACATTAAAAAAATGTTAATTATCTTGCAGAACTTTTATTTTACCATCTGTTGCCATTAAATTTTTTTACTTTTGACATTTAAATGACTCTCTAACTTTTTCAGGTGCAAATGTTGTGTAAAAACATGCTTAAACCGTGTTGTCCAACACCCACTAAAATTGAAATTACAACTTTTTATGACTAAAAACAAAGGATGGGGTACGAGGTGTCTCAATGACATTCCAGCTGGTACTTTTGTCTGTGTTTATGTTGGTAACATATACACCGAAGCAGTTGCAAATGAGGTATAAGATTAAATTGTTATTTATTTATTTTTTATTGATGAATAAGATAAGTTATCTTATATTATATTCATTACTGTGAGATTTTTCATATTATTTTTACTAAAAAGATCTAAACACTTACAATTATTTTTTTTTCTTTACCATTATGACACTACAAACACAAAGAGAGAGAAAGAAAGAGACATAAAAACTGCTGTTTATCAAAAATTTGAAAATAATTACTTAAATATAACAATGAAAAAGATATTTATTTAAAAATACATAATATTAATATGGCCAATGTAAAAGAAAAAGCATGGGAGAAAAATCTACATTTAAAAAAATTAAATATAAAAAAATTAACAAGATTTAGACAAATTCAAATTCAGCGTAGGTATAAACAAAAAATTGTGTATTCCTAAATGAAGAAAAATTTTAGCAATTACTTATGAATATATATACATTTCATATATATGTTACTTTTTCTCTTCAAGATTTTTTTGATTGATTGATGATGTTCAGTAGGGCGTTAATATTAAAAATAATGATGAAGGAGAATAATAAAAAAAAGAAGAGCGGTGAAATTACAGAGAGAGAAAAACAAAACTTTTATTCTTAAGGAAAATTACAATTAATAAACAGCTCGAGCATTAGATAAAATGAAATAAAATAAAGCTGAACCATATGACACTTCTAATAACAACAATAACTTAAAAGGTTATGAATGAATAAAGATGAAGAAAAAAAGAAACTAGAATTCTTGAAATTAAATGAAACTTAGCACTAACAATTTTACAATGAATTAAGGCCTTAGAGCATGTTAAGAAATGATCATGAAACATTTAAGAAAATTAAACAGAGATAAAGAAAACCAGACTAATTGACAGAGCTCTGTATTCTAATCCACTCCTGGTGATTCAATTAATTAGCTATTAAATACGGCGAACAAACTCACTAGTGTTTCTGAAGGCGAACTTCCGGTGAACTGAAACTCATAGAGATATGCTTGGGTTGCACAATCTCCAACGTTGACCTCTCTTCTGCTCTGAGGCAATTCTTTGAAGAAAAATGGCAATTGCATATAGTAAGATCTTACTTACGTGGTCGACTAGCAATCTGACCAAAGATAACACCTGCGTCGTGATGGCGGCCGGTGGCAGGATGATTGAGAGATGGAGATCTTAACGTGACGGCAGTCGAGAGCAGAGTGAGTGTCGGAGTGGGGAGGACGCACGTGGCGGTAGACATCCGACAGCTGATTTTCATAGCCTTCTTAACTTGCACTTAAGCTACGCACTTACAATAAGTTAGGAGGCATTGGATGGCGGGAAACATTGTTTTTAAATTCAAACAGTCTGAGACTGAACATCCCCCCCCCCATGGCGCGGATGCGGCATTATTGAGAGGGTAAGGGGCATAGGCGATTAACGGGACGTTTAAGCAAGCCTGAAGGGGTTAAGATGCTGGCCACTCGGGCTACATTGTCAGTACCTGGAAACAGCTCGACGACCCGGGCGAGAGGCCAGTAAAGGGGAGGTAGATTGTCCGTTTTGACCAGAACGAGAGAACCCGGAGCTAATTCAGGAGAGGAGTCCGTCCAGCGGGAACGCTGTTGAAGAGTGTGCAGATACTCTACCGTCCACCGTTTCCAGAATGATTGGTGAAGTTTATCGACTAGTTTCCATCTTGTTAACCGATTAACCGGGGTGTCGGAAACATCGCGACTAGGTGGGGCGTTAAGAGGTCGGTGAATGAGAAAATGGCCAGGGGTTAAGGCTTCTAAGTCTTGAGGATCCGGAGAGAGAGCGCACAAGGGGCGACTATTGAGAACGGCCTCTATTTGAGTCAAGAGAGTAGAAAATTCCTCGAAAGACAGAATCTGGGAACCCATAACAGTACGGAGATGTCGCTTGGTGGATTTGACTGCAGCCTCCCAAAGACCTCCGAAATGGGGAGCACTAGGCGGGATAAAATGCCATTGAATTCCCAGGGCGGATGAGCGTTGTGATATTGCCTCGCGGGTATCAGCGTGTCGCAGGAAACGCCCAATTTCGTTCAGCTGGCGACTAGCCCCTACAAAATTAGTACCGTTGTCACTATAGATGTCAGAGGGAACGCCGCGGCGACTGCAGAACCGAGCGAAAGCGGCAAGAAATGCGGGGATGGAGAGCTCGGAGGCGAGTTCTAGATGCACAGCTTTGGTGGAAAAGCAGACAAAGGCGCAGATATAGGCTTTAGTGACGCGGCATCCCCGAATGCGGGCAGAAGAAACCGAGAAGGGACCGGCGTAGTCGACTCCTACTTTAAGAAAAGCATACGTGGATGAAACACGGTCTTTAGGGAGCGAACCCATGGTGGGAATGAGTGGTTGGGGGTTGACTTGAAAACATCGGTTACACTTTGCTAGGCGATGGCGAACAACGTTCTTTCCGTCTAAAATCCAAAATCTCTGGCGAATGAATGAATGAGTAGCAGATGGACCGGCGTGTAAGTTGGTAAGATGAGCATTATCGATTATTAAGTGAGTGAGGGGGTGATCCTTAGGAAGTAATGCCGGGTGTTTAGCATCAAACGGGCGAGGAGCAAGATGAAGACGACCGCCTACGCGCAAAAGGCCGTGGGAATCGATGAACAATTGTAAAATGCGTTTAATGCGCAACTTGGAGGCGGGTTCTGACGCGGCTTTATATTCATCTGCTAGCGCGACTTGTTGGACTCCGCGGACTAGGGTATCAAGTGCCCTGTTTAGTTCAACGGCGGAAAGCAACCCGGTATATCGGCGATCAGGATTCCTACAGTTGTGGGCGAAGCGGAGGCACCAGGCGGTGATTCTCTGGAGTTGAGTCAGGGAAGAATATCGACTTTCCAAGTCGAGGGAAGTTAGGGCGACACAAGTGATGATTTCTTTGGAGATTCGACGCTCCTTGTTAACGGCGTCAGGCGGGGAATCTATATGCGATTTTGGCCATTGACTAGGCGGTTTTGATAACCAGGAGGGACCTGTCCACCACAGAGGATGACGGGTGAATTCATTGGGGAATAGCCCCCGAGAGGCACAATCGGCGGGGTTTTCCTTACCGTCAATGTGACGCCATTGAGAAGGGGAGATAACTTCCTGTATTTCAGTGACGCGATTGGCCACGAAAGTTTTCCATCGGTGCGGTTCGCCGCGAATCCAGGTGAGGGCTACCGCGGAATCGGAGAAAGCAACGATATCTTCAAATGGTTGAGGGAACATACCGAGAATTTTAGTGGTCAATTTTGCTAAAAGGTGAGCTCCGCATAATTCTAACCTAGGAAGGGATACCTTTTTGAGGGGAGCTACGCGGGACTTAGCTATGAGTAGATGAACCGCGATTTCACCGGCGGATGAGGTAGAGTGGAGGTAAATGGTGGCCGCGTATCCTAATTCTGAAGCGTCGCAGAAGGCGACCAGTCGTTGACTGCTGCGGGATTCCTGATAGAAGGGGAAACGGCGAGGGATGGATATCTTTGATACAGATTCAAGTTCGTTTTGAAAAATATCCCAATCGCGGGTAACATCGGCGGTACCTGGTCCCCCGGGCGGTATCTAAAGGTCCCTGGTTCTCCCGGGTTTCGGCACCAAAATGTTCAGTAGGGCGTTAATATTAAAAATAATGATGAAGGAGAATAATAAAAAAAAGAAGAGCGGTGAAATTACAGAGAGAGAAAAACAAAACTTTTATTCTTAAGGAAAATTACAATTAATAAACAGCTCGAGCATTAGATAAAATGAAATAAAATAAAGCTGAACCATATGACACTTCTAATAACAACAATAACTTAAAAGGTTATGAATGAATAAAGATGAAGAAAAAAAGAAACTAGAATTCTTGAAATTAAATGAAACTTAGCACTAACAATTTTACAATGAATTAAGGCCTTAGAGCATGTTAAGAAATGATCATGAAACATTTAAGAAAATTAAACAGAGATAAAGAAAACCAGACTAATTGACAGAGCTCTGTATTCTAATCCACTCCTGGTGATTCAATTAATTAGCTATTAAATACGGCGAACAAACTCACTAGTGTTTCTGAAGGCGAACTTCCGGTGAACTGAAACTCATAGAGATATGCTTGGGTTGCACAATCTCCAACGTTGACCTCTCTTCTGCTCTGAGGCAATTCTTTGAAGAAAAATGGCAATTGCATATAGTAAGATCTTACTTACGTGGTCGACTAGCAATCTGACCAAAGATAACACCTGCGTCGTGATGGCGGCCGGTGGCAGGATGATTGAGAGATGGAGATCTTAACGTGACGGCAGTCGAGAGCAGAGTGAGTGTCGGAGTGGGGAGGACGCACGTGGCGGTAGACATCCGACAGCTGATTTTCATAGCCTTCTTAACTTGCACTTAAGCTACGCACTTACAATAAGTTAGGAGGCATTGGATGGCGGGAAACATTGTTTTTAAATTCAAACAGTCTGAGACTGAACAGATGAAAAATATCTAGATACTAGATATTTTTGCACTAAAACTTTAAATTAATTATCTTAAGAAAAATTCTTAAATATGATATTTTTGTCATATTGTTTCAATATTGTATAGATCTCCTTGCAGTTTAATCTTCCTTAAGTCCTGATACTTCATTATCTAAGATATTCGAAATGAAGATATTAATTAATATGAAACTTAAAATGATTTATTTATTCCAGGATGGAAAAATGTACGGAGATGAATATTTCGCTGAACTTGATTACATCGAAGTTGTGGAACAAAGTAAGGAGGGTTATGAGGAATTTGTGGATCCTGAGGAATATTTGAATAATGAAAAAGGTATTACTTCAGTCCTTTTTTTTTTCTATTTAACTATTGAAGCAGAAATTTTTGTTGCTTTCATTATTTTTTTCATTTATTTACTATACAAGTAAAATTAACTTAACGAAGAATAAATAGTGATAAGGCAATTATCTTTTCCTGTATTCAAGTCTGTATCGTAGCTTATTTTGGGGCATCATCAAAATATCAATATCATTAAACACTTTAAGGTCTGGCCACACATGTCCAGTATTTAGTATTTGTAATCTATAGAAATGTTTTTCAATCATCAAGAACCTAAATGATTCATGATCTAATTTGTAGTCCTCGTATGAAAATATATTCAAATTTTATCTCCCTTAAGAAGTTATTGAGAATTTTAAGAGAACTTTTTTTTTTTCTATTCAAAATAAATAAATGAATAGCGCTAGAGAAAATATTGTCCTCGACCTCATTGGCATTTGTATATATTTATAGGTTCTGAAGCACGTAATAACAATGGAAATGGTCGTAATTCTGAGGATGAATTTGAACCAAACGTTTGGATTTCCCCATCAGAGTACAAGAAGAGTTCAGGGTAAGCTGGCTGACGACATATATTTGATGACTTGTTGATTGTTTCAATATAATTAATTGTGGTGGTATGAACCTATTTATCTGAAAAATAAACGAAATGCTTATCACTAAAATAAGATTTTTTATTCAGAAATACAGTGAAATCCTTTTATAACAATTTTATGTTTTAAAACTGAAGAAATAAATTTGGACATTTATAATGTTAGCGATGATGATATTCCATAATTAACGATGTGAAACTTGAAAAAAAAATTGGTTTTTCACTCCGGTTAAAATTATATATGTATGCAGTAAGTTTTGAATGGATGAAAAATATGAACATTATAGAAGATATTTATATTATTAGTTATAGCTCTTTCTGAGCATCATGAGTCATTCCGTTTCCAATTTACCATTTCCTTCTTACTGAATTTTCTTTGCACTCCCTATTTCCTTTGTACTGTGTATATTCTCAGTTCTATGTCGTTAGTCTTTCCTCTGCCGTTAATTGAAATTGAGTTGAAAATGACTTCGAACAAATGTTTCTCTTTTACTGTAACAGAGAAAATATGAGATTATTAATAACTATAATTAAGTAGTTACATTAATGCAGTTTTATACATTTTTTATCACTTGAAATATATTCTTGCTTGCACTTCTGTTGTTTTTCTGCTTTA
This sequence comes from Aelia acuminata, assembly GCA_911387785.2. Taxonomy (NCBI): domain Eukaryota; kingdom Metazoa; phylum Arthropoda; class Insecta; order Hemiptera; family Pentatomidae; genus Aelia; species Aelia acuminata. The sequence goes on along the minus strand of OU426979.1, from coordinate 158,291,486 downwards.
TTATGCAAATACCTTATTACAATAGAAAAAAATTATTATGACTGTTAAAAACTTTTGGTTTTAATCTGTAATTGAGATAAGTAAATTTAATTTTACTAACAACATATTCATAGAAAGCCAACTTACAGAAATTTAAATTCATCATCGAAGCGTTCATCTTCATTTAAATTTCCTTTATTTTTACAGAATGAACTTAAGAAAGCGGTCAGCAAGGAGTGCCAATTCAGATTTCAGTGAGTTAATTATAACTAATGTATGATTCTATGTTATAATAATGTTCCCTTCATTTGTTTTTTCTTTCATTTTATTTGTTTCTCCTTCATTACAATGGAAGTTATTTTGTTAATGTTTTTTTTATATTGCCAAATTGTTCTTTGTAACAAAGTTACCTTTCAAATGAATATTTCTTTTAATTATCTTTATTATAGGTGATAGTGAAGATGAAGACAATTATGGGCTGGATGATTCTGATGGTAAATTTATATAAATTATTTTCTGCATTGTAATATTGTGTCTTATCATATTATAAACATTGTTTTTATTTACTAATAGATGAGCCGCAGGGTCCTGTCAATGTGGACATATCAGATAATGACAGTGTCTCATCATTAATGAAACCTAGTGTTAGGAATTTTTATGGCAAAGATGAATCTGTATATATAATGGATGCGAAAGCAGCTGGTAATATTGGACGATACTTAAATGTAAGAAATCTTTTTGTTAAATTTATGTACACTTTACATAGGTTTTAGAGTTAATTTATTTACAACTAGCATTCCCCGTCGCGGCTTTGCCCGCGAGCCTTTAAAATCAATTCTGTGAACATTATCTTGGTATTGATTTAATATAATATGTTTAAAAAATCAATTTAAAAAATACATTGTTCCAAATGACCGAAAAGTTAATTTTTAGCATTAACTTGCTATTAACGCAACTAATTCGAAGTGGAATGTAAGCGGTAGGTGGAATGTTGGAGGGGGGAGCTGCCGGCTCGGTAGAAGAGAGGGAGGCAGGCAATGGAGTGAGTTCCGTAAAACCACTGAAACAAAAAATTGCTTACTCGTCGTGAATGCTTCATTTTTGGCTTTAAAACACCCTGTAGGGGCTTTCGAGTTCAAGATCATTAAAATGAGTCCAAATTAGATATTTTTTCTCGAAGTGCAAAATAGGTGTCCATTAGGGTTAAACGACAATTTTGCCATTTAAACCTTACGGGTTATATTTTTTAAATTCCTTTCTTTGTGGTTACCTACATCCTGTTTAAAATCCAAATTCCGAACTTCAAGTTTCTATCATTAGTAGTTTTTGCTCTGCGTTGATTCTGTCAGTCAGGACAAAGCCTCTTATGTATATAGAGATTAAGCTTTATTTAGTCAAATTCATTTTATTTTTATTTAACATTTCGTTCCTATTCAAGCATTTTTTAAAACAGTTAGCCAAACCTATTTTTTGGAAAAAATCTTTATCTTCAAATTAAAACATTTCATTTTCAAAAATAAAATAAAATATAAGATAAAAATCTAGAAAAATAGTTTTCATGCTCTAAAAAACAAAGGCAATAGACAGATTTCTTTAGTTCTATTTTATACAACGTCTAGCCTGCGTGAATTCTACAAGAATTATACAGGAATTTTTTATTTTTATTTTAACTGAACTTTGTTTTGAAGTTAGTTGTTGCTAAGCAACTTGGAACCATGTCATAACCTTTCACTTTTATTCAAACTTGTATATTTCATTCTAATGCATATTTTGTCTTTGTTTTAGGATTTCCAATCACTTATTAAAAAATATGTCTATTTTTTATAATCAAGTGTGATTTTATAAATATTTTAGTTATTAAACTATTATGATTCATTAGTTTTTAAGTATAAGTGTTCTCTTGTGAAGTATTTTTTCTTTTTTTACATAGTTGAGTGGTTTAAACATTAGTAAGCAATGTTGGAAGAAGAAATGACATCAGACAAATTAAAGGAAATGCTTAAGAATTGGTTTACAGAAAAAGAAAATAAACAAACTCTTAAGACTTTTGTTAGGAGTATAATTTTAAATAAATTAACAAAAGAAGATGAACAATCAGATTTAAAATTTAAAAATCTCATTTTAGATAACATAGATATTGCTATAGTATATTTTGTATGTGATTATTTAGCCAAAAATCATTTTCATTACAGTCTGAGTGTCTTTTCCTCTGAGATATCTTGTACAAAATTGAATGAGTATGTTTGCGATTATTTTAATAAAATATCATACAAATGGAATGCGAAGAAACCACCAATGCTTGAATATTATACAGTTCATAATGTCCTGTTGACTCTTAATATTGATCCAGCTAGTTCAGTAGGGAGTGAAATCATTAACAGGTATTATTTGCTTTGTGAGGGTTCATTATTAAAAGTTGTTGCCTCTGCTATGAAGAATTCCAATGTAAGTAATTCTCATTTAGAATCACATTCTCCTTTCTCTCACGGTGTGCCCTCTAACCATTCGTTGGAATTGCAGATGAAAGTACCTTGTAATCACAAGAGTACAAACATACCATCAGAAAGCCATGTAAGCTGCAAAGAGACGTTTTCATATGAGGTGCTTGAAAAATATTTACGTAAAAAAGATTTCCAAATCGAACGGAGGATAAACTCACAGAAACAAGAGTTTTCTCGATGTAAAAGAATTTTACTGTCTTGTCATGGTGCACTTATTACAAAATTGAATGAAGTTTATCAGCTTATGGAACATATAAATGAACAGAAAAATGATATTGCCCGAAAACTTCAAGTTATTGAAAATATTAATGTATCAAATTTACTAATTGAGGAAAAGTTGAAAACTAAAAATGTGGAACTAGTTGATAAGGCTGTGTTGGTTATGGAATCCAAAAATGTGAGAAATGATTTCACTCAGACCAAAATACCAGTATATGCTGATAAAGTTACTGAAACTATAATTAGAAAATCGATAAATGTTGCTTCACAAACGGATTCCCAGGTTGATTCTTCAGTGCCGGTTCGATGGGAACAAGAAAAAATTGAATTACTACAATTCATTGATCAACAGCAGGAGAGAATAAAGAACTTAACTGAGAAAGCAATGGAACTGACTATGAAAATAACATCTCAGCAGTCAAGTTATCTCCCCGAGAGAGATGAAGCCGTCAATTATTCTCATCCCTGCTCATTGAACGATCCTCATGGAGGTCTAGAAGAAATCATTAACAAATCTGACGAGGCAATAAACAAGTTCAATTTCAATTTTGAAGTATTAAAGAAAAAGACACATGAAGCTGAAAAAAGCTATTCTAACTTCCTAGAAAATTTGCTCAACAGTTAAAAGTGAATGTAGAATAGAAAGAGGAATGCTTAATAGTTTCTTAACTGTAAATTGTTATTAATATTGATATTATTTTTACTTTGATACAAATGGATCAACTACTGAATTATATTTAAAACTTCATCTTCCATGAAGTAGGATATTTATTTCTCATTTGCAAATTATGACCCAAATAAATTTTATTTTTACTTTATCCAAAAAAATGTTCTTTGCCTTATAATAAAACCTTTAGTTCTAAATTTTAATACGAATAACATCCATCTCTTAAAGTGTTGTGTTGTGTGATATCTGCATTGGCAAATAAATACCGTAATTTTTAATAGCTCTATACTGCCCATACTAACACCCATGGCACTGGGTGCTACTTCTCCTACAAAAGAAAAGCACCACCCAGGGGGGGACTCGAACCCGCAGCTCCGGCATGGGAGTACGGCGCTTTACCGCACAGCCACACCGGGCCCAGGTCTTCCTCTTAATCACTTTCCTCCAGGTCTTTCATATAACTTTTTTGGTATCGGGTCTTCTGTCATTCTTTGTACATGGCCCTAAGACAATGATATCAGGTTCAGCAAAAAGGTCAATCAACTCTTGGTTTTTCCTTGCTCGCTGCTACTCTGATTCACATACCACTCCATATATCATTCGGAGAGCTATCATAAGTCACAACTGGGAGACATTTTGGGAATAGAACAATCTTTAGAGTGCATACTAACAATTAATGCCTGAAGTCAATCATGCCTTTATTTCTTCTCTTATTCCATTTTTGTCTGAGATCAATGACCCTATAGTCCATTCCACGTCGACATGGCAGTAGATCTCGTGCGCTGTTGCCAAATCTTCAAATCTACGATTTTCATGTTAAAATCTGAAAAACTCCATTTTATTTTTTTATAATTTTATAATGTGCAGAATTTGATTCTCTATCAGCCTATCCTAAAACCAAAACACAAAAGATAAATCTACAATCGCAATAAATTATTTTTAGTAATTTTGTTACTTAAAAATTTTAATAAAAATTCTTGTTTCTCTCGTCCCTGTGTCCTTATTTTTAGAGAAATTGCTTTGAAATTTTTCATAGGACGCCAGACGTTGTCTACAATCGTAAAAAAGGAAAAAAAATGTTTTTAATGTTGTTCCTTGCTTATTTTTTGGCAAAATGAATATAAAAAATTATATTTTCGATTTTTAAGAAGTAGCCTGCGATTAATTTTCGTACTATAGCAGTCTATGAAATTTTGGAATAACCCTTATAAAAAGGACAATTCAAATTTAATTTTAAGCTATGTCCAACCATTATGGGAGGCATATAGCTGGACTAATTAATTTTTAAATTAATTAGCGCAAGCAAGCGGAACGCCAAGAGCAGGACCACGGTCTCATTTAAAATAGTCATTTAATATAGTCTCATAGGTGTTCCACCCCAGGCGACTAAATAAAGATATAATACTTAAGATTTAATAAGATATATTCTTTCAAGTACTTTGACACAAAAGGTGGGAGTTTTATTATTGAATTATTAGTGTATAGAAATAAATTAAAAATATTTTATGAACTACGTGCCCAAGAACGAAGTACGTTAATTACGATAAAAACTCCAAAAAGTGAAATGCTTTAAATCTTTCCTGGCTTGGGAAAAGCCTGTTTAAGGTACTATAGATTGGCGATCATTTTAATCACCCAACAGGGCTATTGCCAGGATCATGAAATACATTGAATCATAATTTTTCATGTCAGGGTGGGTAGTCCATGGTCCAGCTCTCGGCGTTCTGCTCGCTCACATTTAAAAATTAATTAGTCCAGCCATACGCGTCCCATAATGGTCAGACATAGCTTAAAAATAAATTTGAATTTTCCTTTTTATAAGGGTTATACCTAAATTTCATAGACTGCTATAGTACGAAAATTCCTCGCAGGCTACTTTATTTTCATTTTGCCAAAAAATAGGGAAGGAACAACATTAAAACCATTTTTTTTTCTTTGTTTCGAGTGTAGGCAAGGGTGGTGTCTTTATGAAAAATTTCATTTCAAAGCAATACCTCTAAAAATAAGGACACAGGGACGAGAGAAACATGAATTTCCATTAAAATTTTTAAGTAAAAAGATTACCAAAAATAATTATTGCAATTGTAGATTTATCTATTTTTGTTATTTTCATGTTCTTTTATTTTTAGGATAGGCTGATAGAGAATCAAATTCTGCACATTATAGAATTTCCCCCGAAAAAATTGGACGAAGCTGAAATTAGTGGCGTCACACCGAGGAAGAAGGACAAAGCGATCTAGTGTGGTATGTGTTAAAGAGAGACAGAACTCCCTTTGGCAAAACACATACTGCCATCTCAACATGGAATGGACTATAGATATTTGAATTTGTCCACCTCTTCAAAGCATTGTCCACATATTTCAATCTTAGGAATACTTTGCACCTAACGGAGATCCGACTTTCTTGAAGAGTTTCTGCTTTAATCAGTAGACCTAGTTTCTTTGTAGCTTCCTGAACTTCCTCTGAGGCATCACCATTGATGCTAGTGATCTTCCTGTAATGACTATATCATTTGCATACAGCTGGGTGAGTCTATTCATAATTGTTCTGCTTGGGTTTATGGAAATGGCTCTTACTACCATTTCTAAACCGAGTTAAATAATGAATGTGACAATGGATCACACTTCCTGGGGCCATTCGAGACATCAAATCTCCAGGATATGTTATTTTGGAAACTAGTATGGCACTTTGTATTTTTAGGGTGATTTTTATGAGTTGGACAAGTTTCTTTGACAATCCCAAGTATTGCCGCATTTCTTTCTCGCTCTGCATTTTTTATCACACCAGGCATTCTTTGTACTAGGAAAGTTGCTCCTATCACATTTTCTGCAACCTTTGTTATCGTGAGCATAGGCTTTTTCCACTTCCCTTCAACTGTCGTTTCTTCTTCCTGTCTGGATCCTGGAATTCTTTTGTCGCACTTTCTTCAAAACACTTGGCATATTCGGGTATCTTTAGTTTCCCTAGATTTGGCTCTGTCATTTTCTGGGCTGTGCCATACATCCCTGTTTCCTGGAAAGCTTTCTTTAATTTATATTGTGGCCCTATTGGATGATGTTAATCAAACGTCATGATCAAGAAAGGTTTAAGTAATTCAATTGTAAGTTAATTGTTATTTAACATTATAAAATGCACTGATTACAGCACACTACACTCGTCTCTACATTACACACATGATTACCTTCCCCAGGTAACCGCCCCGGATGGAGGAGCACATTGGGACATTCTGAGGAGGCACCACCTCCACCTGGTTCAGGGGCAGCTGGGCCAATAATCATCTCCCCCTAAACTTTAATTATTTTGAAACCTCAAAAAATCAGGCTTGACTATCTCATAGTGCTGGAGATGCTGAACCAATACCAAACCGACATAATTGCATTTCAGGAAATTAGGTGGGTTGGGAAAGGAGTAATAGAAAGGAAAAACCACACTATTTTCTACAGCTGCGATGATAGGCTGCATACCTGCATGGCTTTGTGGTCTCTCTACATGTAAACATTAATTTATGGCCTTCAGACGAGTCCACGGATTTGTTTAATTATAATTAAAGGCAAATTCTTTAATTACACCCTGATAAGTTGCCACTCACCAACTGAGACTTCTGAGGAGCAAGAGTTGGAGGATTTCTATACTACCTTGAAAAACCAATCAATGTGTGTCCAAGGGCAGATATTAAGATTGTAGCAGAGGACTTAAATACTGAAATTGGAAGAAAAAGTTACTATGGCAATACAATTGGTTTGCATAACCTTCATGACATAAGCAATGATAATGGCAGCCGTTTCATAAATTTCTGCGAATCACAAAAGTTGATTGTTGGCAGCACCATATTTCCCCACAAAAGCATTCACAAGGTTACATGTCATCCCCTGATGGAGTTACTGTCTACCAGATGGACCATATTCTTGTAGTTCCAGACATAAGCCAGATCTCTTTGATGTACGAGGAGAGCGAATCTAGATTCCAATCACTATCCCTCCATAGCAAAGACAAGGTCAAGAATCTCTAACGTCAAATACAAAAGAGGGAAAAGAAGCGAAAAATTAACTCCAGCAAGCTGAGGAATCTGAGCGGTTTGCATTTAAGGTTGACGAAGAACTTGTTCTTCTTGAAATACACATTCATCGTGATGTAGAACAAGCATGGTTTGGCATCAAAAATTATATTTAAAAAGCTGCTGTAGAAACAATTGGAATGGAATGCTATGAGAGAAGATCTAACTGGTTTGATGAAGAATGTTGAATAGTCACAAATGTGAAAAACCAGGCATCAATGATCCAAAGGAGCATTTACAAGAGCATCAGTGGAACTTTATCGCCAAAGAAGAAAAGAGGTAAAACAAATGCAAAAACCGAAAAAAGTATCTGGTAAAACAAGAAACTAAATAAAGGAGATTGTCAGCGCAGACATCCAAATGATTTTAAAAGTTTCTATAGAAGAAGAAATAATGAGCATAAACCATTCAAAACATGATTCACTGCATGCAGATGGAACCCTTCTCACTAGCATGGATCTCGTAATGATGATATGGGGGAACCATTTCAATCAATTATTGAAAGTCGAACATGGCAGTGCTTAACAGCATCTCTTGACCCATGACGATTAGATAGAACCCCCTGATGAGGATGAGGTGTGTGATGCCATTGAGAAACACCAGGGATCGACAACTATTCAGGAAAGGAGGCGTAAACCTTTTAAAGGCTTTACAAAACTTATTTATATACATTTGGACATCAGGAATCATGCTGATTTAATGGAAGAAGTCGATACTCTGCCCAATTCATAAAAAAGGGGAAGTACTCGATTGCAAAAACGATTGAGGCATTTCACTATTTTCCTGCGGGTATAAAATATTCTCCAATATTCTATATATGCATCTTTTTTTTTGTGTCCAACCCTTCCTCGCCATTTAGGCTATACGGGGTTCCCCCCCGGGCCAGGGGAGAGGGTGGGGGATTAATGCCGAGTATTATTAAATTTCCCCTGGCTCCAGGTTTTGAACTTGCTACCTTCTGGTTCTCAAATCATCTGTCCGCTTGTCAGTGGCAAGGCGTATTTTCTAACGCGTTTAGCCACTCAGCCATCCCGCCACCCTCTATATATGCATCTCTTACCATAAGTGGAGGGCTCACTGGAAAAGTACGAGTGCTTATTTCGCAAAGGAAAATCTACAGTGGATTAGATCTTCTTGCTCCAGATTATCTTTGATCATCTTTGAAAAAGCAGAGAATACTGCTCGTTCGGATGAACAAGGCTTGCAGGTTTGCGAAAGACGAATCTACGGACCTAAAAATTCGGACAGATATACCTCGGAAGAGGTAACCAAAGTGTGTATAATCTCCTTGGTGAACCCAACATAGTAATGCACATCAGGATGAGAAAACCTATAGCATTAGAGAGATGCTCTATGTAGAAGGGGCCGACCACGTAGCTCATATGTCAGAGGATGAGATCCCCAGAAGAATAATGAGCGAGGACATACACAGTACCAGACGCAGAGGAAGACCACAGCTTAGGTGAAAGGAAAGTGTAATGGAGGATGCCTTAAGGATAAAGGAGCGATAATTTGATAGGATATTTTGTTAAACTGTCTAAAAAATTTTAAAACTGCCCATAAGCCTTTTGCTAATTGATGGATGGACCCTAATTTTTTTTTTTTTTTTTTTCTCTCTTCCTATAAACAAGAACATGATCACATGTAGTCTCGATTAAAACCTTTTTACTTTCACTTACCTGTATAAAAATATATAGTAAGGGAAAATATTGTGATAGTAAAAATTACGACTTCCAATTTTCAACAGAAATACACATTTTGGGGTCCCCTGAGTCCAAATAACAAAGTCCCGCGAAATGGTCTGTGATCAGACTAGCTCAAAAGCTATAAGCCGTATGAACCTGAAATTGGGTATTTATGCTGGGTATTTGGGAAATTTGGGTATTTATGTAATTATGCCCGTGATGTGACAGTAAAAATGTCATAATTGGTCAAATGGAGGGGGCACCTTACTTAACAAATTTTATCTCATTTTTTTTTCAGCTTTCTCAAAAACGGCTAATGATTTTGATCAAAACTCGTCATGTTTAAGGAGAATCATGTATTGTTTAATATCAAGTAAGTTTTATCATTAAAATGTTCTAAGGGGCCTTAAATGGGGAAGGGGACTTCTTTGTTTTCCTATGAAGAGTACCTTTTTTTTTTGTTCATGTGAAGAAAGTAAAAAGAGAGTAAAAATAAAAAATGGAATCTACATAGAGAATTATAAAATCAGACACGATGGAGTATTGTGTTTACATTTCTGAATTATCACAAGTAAAAACTTCAATTCAATGATAAAAGAATTTTGTGTACTTTGGAGAGCAAATAAAAATAAATGAATGAATGTGGGAAATTGTGTGAAGTTGAGCAATGGTGTTTACATATTTATCAAAACATGTCAATTTCTAATCTAAGTAAGTTGGTAAGTGAAAGTTGTGTGTTGCGGGCATCGCACCATATTTTTAAAACTAATGTTAAGCAACTATTCATGGGCACTTGGAACAACTGTAGGCAACTTTCAATCGAATAGTTATTACTAAGTTTCCAGTATCCGGCTAGATTTTTGTTACCTACCCTTTCTTACTGAGTTTTTACAAATAATTTGTTTAGCTTTTATTTTAGATTTGTCTGAAAATTACCTAGTATTTCTTAAAATACCTTTTAATTATTACTAATATTATTTTTATCATTTTATAGCACTCCTGCGATCCCAACATTTTTGTTCAGAATGTTTTTGTTGACACTCACGACCTGCGCTTTCCTTGGGTTGCATTCTTCGCCTTAAAGTATATCCCCGCTGGGACAGAGCTTACCTGGGATTACAGATATGAAGTAGGGAGTGTGCCAGGAAAAAAGCTGAAGTGTTATTGTGGTTCGGAATATTGTCGTGGACGTCTTTTATGAATCTTTGTTTTTCAGTTGTAAATATTATTCTATTATTAAATAAATTTACCTTAATTTTTAATTGTCTGATAAAATGTAGATTTACAATTAGCCTTTTTCTGTATATAATTGTCAATCCGACTTTTATTTTTTTTTATCATTTTATTTTATAAATAAGACGATATCTGTTAGTAACGTCCAGATTGTACATATCGTAAAATTCATGTCCATACTATGTTCTTCTTTATTGAAATGAAAATTAACTAGGTTAAGAAAAGTATTTGTTTTAGTCATCAATTGAATTGTAATTGTTTGAGATTTGTATTATAAATTTAACAGAAGTTATTATTTATTTAATTGCTATGAAATAGTAACATTTATTGTTATTGCATTAATTAATTACATAAAATTAAAAGTAAAAATTGTTCCATTTATCTTGTTTTGTAATTTTATTTTTTTTTTTTTTACAGAAGAAATTACATGGTTACCATTAATTTAATTGAGGAATTTCAATGTAGTTCGTTATTTTAATTTTTTTAAAATTATATGTTGGAACACAAGCTTTAAATTTATAACTGCCTTCAGTTTTAGCTAAGTTGTCTAATTTTAATAAAAAATTAAGATTAATTTAAAAAATTAAGAATTTAGAAATCCTGTTAAATTTGTCAAGAACTTAATTCTTGGACTAGGTTCCTTGAGAGTAACAGAAATATTAAAGAAATACTGGCCAGAATACTAAAGTAGTAAAAATCATAAAAAATTTACATTAGAGCTCAATAAAATAAATAAATTATATATATATATATGTGTGTGTGTGTGTGGCTGCAAAGTAGATAGTAAATTCCAAATTAAAAAATAATTTTTCAATTTGCTTGCAGATTTTTAACACATTAATCTGTTTATTTACCAGCTTATAAGGTTAGGATCCCGCTTAATGTTAAAATTTATTCATCTCAAGACATCGCCTAAAAAGTTTTATAAATCTACAAATTCATGTGCAAATTAAAAAATTATTTTTTAGTTGGTAAATTACATTTTTTTTTTTCTAATTGCACAATTAAATATGAACTCAATAAAATTGTAATTTATTCAATTTTCCATAAATATTTTATTTTATTCCAACGGTTTTTCTACATTGCCATTACCATTCTCTCATACGGGTCCGAAAATTCTCCTGATATTATTTGTCCCTTTCAAATCTATCCAGCATGCTGATATCTTTTTTCTTGAAGGTCCTAGTTACTCCACCACCTATCATGATCTTGGTTTTCCTCTCATTAATCCTTTAGCATCTGAGCAGTGCGAGTGTATTGCGGCCCCTTTGGCCTGAGACCTTAGACCGACAGCCATGCCAGGTGGCCTCAATACTTTTTGCCACATTCACTCTTCTTGTGGCAAAGTTTTCCAAAAAGTTTTCCAACATCCTTTTTCATCGGACTCTGGACCGACATTGGTGGATTTAAAAACTTTAATTTTTTTAAGTAATACTACTAATTATTACTACATCTTAAGAAATCTAAACATTTTTTTTACTAAAGGATAAGGTGCAGGTAAAATTAATTTGGAAAAACTCGAAAAGAACCCAATATCAATTAGTTTACAACCCTCGGAAATTTTTGAGGAAACCATAAACCTCGTCACTGGGAAATACCGGACAGGCTAGAAACAGGGTTGGAGAAACGCAAATGTCAATTATGTAAAAATAATTTTCATATGTCCTGCACTCGTCCTAAATATGAATAAGAAAATGATGACTATTTTGTCTACTCGCCATGCTCCTCTAATATTCATGAAATTACAAAAATAAGTGTAGGAACGTACCTAAGTAGACATACTTGCATATAATTTTTAGAACTGTTATATTAAAAGTTGTATATATCTGTTTATTTTATAACATTTTTAAATTATATACTATATTTTTTTTTTACCAGTTGTTACCTACGATTTATGAATGTTGCATTCCTAAATAATGATACGATAAATCCGAAAGCGAAGAGTAAAAATTCAATTTTTGTTTTAAAAGAAGCCACAAAAACATCTCTTAAGGTGCTGACTACTGGGGGTTTTATCCTAGTGCAATAGTAAAATGGAAAGAGTTAAGAAATCAATTAAAGTAAGGTCCGAAGTTTCAGTCTTCTAACACTGAAGCGGGCGAAACTGATATATCAGTCTACAGGCCACAGGGACTACAGCGCTCGAATGCTGAGATCAACAATGTAATCATGAGACCACATAATGAATAGCAGTTTATTGGAAAGGGAAGAAAAAAAAACAAAAAAATTTATCAACATCTATAATTCAATAAAAATTGATAACACTATATATTAAAAAGTAATAACAACCTATTCTATTAATTGGAATGGATTCAGTAATAAGAATATCTTTAAATATATACAATTTTTAACTTATAATATCACTTTTCAAATACACACTCTGCACCTGGACAAGGCATTTACTTTACGGTGTTCCCTTTTATTGATTTAGATAACTAGTAATACCCAACAACACGTCTCAGTCTTATCGACCAACCTTTCAGCTGAAACAGAATTACAGACATATAATTAAAATATTTCAAATAAACAATAAGTCTTGTTTATAACTAATAGATATGGATTATTTTCCCATAATGTACATAAGTTTAATTTTTAAACAATGTTGTTTAATTTTAACAAAAGTTTAATTTTTAAACAATGTTGTTAATGCATGAAATTGTAATGCATTGACATTATTATGAAAATTATTGCACATAGACATTTTTCCTCCACATAAATAACAAAGTTTTTCTATTTATATAGAAATAATAATAATATTTTTTTGGAAATAATTCAGTTCTTAAAATATGTATTTTAAATTTAAATATTGTTGTATTTACAATTTAAATATTATTACATTTGTAATTTACAAAACATGTCCTACTAACGTATAATTAAAATGAAGCAAGAAAAATCACCTTAATTACTATCTTGGCCAAAAGAACACTGAAATCCGAGGAGTTATCAGTCCTGTAAGAATCGTTGATAGTAGGTTGACTGAGTGGTTATCCAGCACTCTAAAACCACAGATATACTCCACTCCTGGTCCCGGTGTTTCAACTATCATACCGTTCTTTTTATTAACACCTAATGAACAGTAAAAAATTATAAAATCATAATAATTGAATATAAATATTACAGAATATAGATTGCTCTTTATGACCATTAACAGCGATTAAAAAAAATAATTTACCAAAAGAGGTGAAGAAGAGAGTCTAAGGTTATTATTGATACAGAATATTATTTTAACAAAACAATAAACAATAACCAATATGGATTAAGTTTGAACAAAAGCTTTCTTATCTTTATAAATCACACAATAAAGTAATTGAGATAAATTTCTATAGTAATTTTCATAAAAAGTTTAGGTATAAGATTAAATATCTACAAACAGATCTTTATTATTGACCTCGTTTCTTTTATTTATAATTCATGAAATTTCCCGTATATGACCTAAAAACAAATTACAATAAAATAAATGTACCTTGTCGAAAAAAATTGCAATTTATTTTTAAATATGCATGGCGTGAAAACAGTTTAAATGTCGGATATATATATATATATATATATAATACCTAACTATATATAATCTGTGACCTCAAATAAAAGAGAAGTTGTTACAGAAGTAAATGATTTGCAAAATAAAATACCTGAATACTGCAAAGTTGCTCCGAGCAGGGAATCAATAATACTGCCAAGAAGACCGGCAAAAGCAGCAATAGGTATTATTTTCCACTGAGGCTGAGAGGCCGGAGGAACAGAAAAAAAATATAACACCAAGAAGTGCCCAATGCCGACAACACCACCACCCAAAAAGCTCAGAACTAGCCCTATCCAAGAGACACCACCATTCACCCCTATAAAATAAAAAATGTTCTAGTAACTATTTAATTTTTAACATTGAAATTATTTACTAGAAAGGTAAATCAACAAATTCCTAAGAATAAACTAACAATATCCAAATGGCTAATTTACTTTTTTAAATCTTTACAACTTTGATATTAAAATGCATAAAAATGAGGTTAATGTTTATATTATTGGCTTTACTGAAGATAGAATTGTATTTCATTTGTGCATAAACTTAATTTTCAGTTATGGTTGTCATGACTTGCTTGATTTGAAGAAGGGACAGGTGGGAATACAATTTTGTATTCTAAGTCGAGTACAAGGAACTATATGAGGTGATAATGCAGAAAATGTGGAGTTTCAAGTGGTCTATTATTAGCTTATTTAAATAGTTAGACTTATGAAAAAGAGCCTGAGTGTTTTGGTATGTGGGAGGATAGTTTTGAAAAAAAAGGTCAGTTGCAATAGTGTTGGAAGAGTGGCTCATGGGCATGGCCTGTTTTCAGAGGCTATTTGACCATATTATCAAATTACCATGGCTTCTTTTGCAGTTGCACAAGGCTCTGATTAGCTTTATTAGATCCTAGCTTTACACTCCCGTTCGCTCTTCAGAGATAAATAAACCCCCAAAAGGGTCCTTTACCTTAGAGATTAGCCTTTACTGTAAAGGGTGGATTGTTGACCGGCACTTGAGTCACCGTTCAGAAATTCGACCATATTGTTTTTGGGCAATTTTCCCCTACAAACTGGATCGAATAATTCTTAAACCAAACTACTTCAAGAACATATTTTATGAAAAATAGTGTAAAATTTGTATACATAAAAAGTAGATTTTTATTAATAGCTCTAATTAGGATGGATGTAGGTAATTATTATGGATGTAGTTCTAGTAGGATTTAGCTCTAATTATTATGGATAGAATAGTTAATTAAATCATTTGGGAACATCTCAACACATCGTTCCAAATCAGCAGTAATAATTTCAGATTCAATAGAAAACTATATGTATAACACAAAATGAATCCTTGGTGTATCAAATTAATATCTTCAATTGACGATTACGCCTTCTGAAAACTGAACCAGGATTTTTTTAATGAATTCACAAGCATGATTCTGCCAAAGTCAATTCAGTGAAATCGAGAGTTACTAGAAACAGAGTCGTGCTTTAAAAATATAACCTTTAAAAAGACAAACAAAACCATTATGCATCATTTGAAGGGGTCGGGGCAAAATAGTGCCAAGCAACATTTTTAACAAAAATAAACTGTAGTTGCCGTCTCTTGTATATTATATAGTACTGTATGTCTATGATGGAAATGCCACCAGAAATATGACCACAGAGCACTCTCTAGTCATATTAAGGTTGCATTGCCATCATAGACAAATAGTACTACATAATGTACATCAGAAGGCAGCTACTGTTTATTCTTATTAAAAATGTTGCTTGCCACTATTTTGCCCCAACCCCTTCAATTACAACAAATGAAAAATTTAAACATATTTCTAGCTTAATTATTAAATCTTTTTTTTTTTAACATTTACCTTTAGGTACTTGTTTTCCTGTTGTTATTAAAAATGGATCTTTCTTGGAAAGTACTGTACCAAGCTCTGATGCCCATGTATCCGCATTGCCGCAGGCAAAGGCACCTATCCGAAAAGAATTTTTTTAAAACAATAATGAATTATTTGACAGCATTTACAAAAGTCCATAGATCATAAAAAAAAAAAAAAAAAAAAAGTCACCTAATACTCCTAGGGAGAGCCAAGAGGACCCGTAATCAGTGGTAAAGTCGATTGGGCGCTCACCTGAACCACTATCCAACAAGTAGAGGACTGCTAGCTGGGCAGCCATCCCACAGTTACATAAGCCTTGGATCCAATTCCTCTGGGAACCTGAAGGATTCATTCATGAAACTGCAATTAATAAGTACATTGTAAAAGTAAAAGTTAGGTGGCTTCTTAAGTCAAAACTCAAATACTGATTATAAAACAATTCATAACTAAGGAAGCATACACTTATTTAAGGGAAAGCCTCTTAGTAAATAAAGCAAAACTGCAATAAGCGCTGTTAAACTGGATCAGTGTGTAACATTCTATCCAATTTTTGATAGATATTGGATAACTAAGGAAGCATACACTTATTTAAGGGAAAGCCTCTTAGTAAATAAAGCAAAACTGCAATAAGCGCTGTTAAACTGGATCAGTGTGTAACATTCTATCCAATTTTTCATTACAGTCTGTATGCAGATCCTAACTTACACTTAAACTGCATCAAAATGTGAGAAAAAATGAAGAAAAAGTAAAAATCAGCGAAATGTGAGAAAGTTAAAATTACTTCAAATCACAATAAATTTCAAATTTTATCTTCCTTTGAAAATAATTCTATTTATTATACAATCTATAATTTGATTTTCTACAGTTAATAATTTCAATATGACAGTCTGACTCTTGTAAGATAAAATATGATAAGCAATATTTTGAAACACAATTAAAGTGCCCATTAGTTCCCAGATATCTCAAAATGGTAGATTTATGGGGCTTAAAGTAGCAAAATTGTGCAGTTTCTACAAAACTATACAATATCTTCCCAAAATCTATGAAACACAATTTGTCTCGTACCAATCAGTCAAAAGTGACTCTAGCATAATCCCATCGCATCCTTTTAAGTAAAAAAGGGCTTGATTAACTAGCTTTATTAGATCCCAGCTTTCTTCTGCCGCCTACTACAATTAGCAAAATGAACTTTCCAGAGTTTTTTTCTTCTTTTTTTTTTTTTTTTTTTTTTTTCAAATGGCCACAATGACTTTTTGGGAAGCCTTGTCCTCCCTGGAGCCAGATTTGTTGGTTAATCAGCAGAATGAATGTACTCCAGACATAAAGCACTATAGAAATCGTGGCAAGGAGAGATATTAAAAAGGGTTGTAATCTAGTACACAAAACAACAATATTGACATAAGATACAATAATGATTGGGAGAGGGGTTGACACGTTCTTAGAAAGTTTATGAAGTTTATTTTGCAAATTATGGCAATATAAATTTATTTATTTTACTAGCCTAGTCATCTTAGTTCTGTGCTACTTTGCAGAGCAATGTTTTTATTTATGGCCATCTCTAGCTCGGTATTAAACCGTAACAACTAATAAGTTTACTCCCCTATTCATCATTACAATTCGAAAATTTAATTTGATATTTTCGAACGATCTATTTGGTATATCCTAGCCATATAGTTTCAGGAAGACTGCATTCATTTATATCTGATCATCATGCTTTCATGGTAAGTATAAAGAAACAAAAAAAACAAAAACAGAATAACATAACAAAATATGAATTAATAGATCAACAAGGAAGAAATTGATCACACTTACCTTCTTTGAAACTCTCATCAATTTTACTCTTAACACTCTGTTTATATTTTGTAGCTTTGGAAGATGTAACAAAGAATACCATCAGATCTATGAGAAAGGCATAGCTCGCAAGAGTTAAAATAAACGCGATCAAAAGTCCTACAACAGATCATTAATTTATTACTATAGTCCATAGTACAAATAAGTTATTGGTTGAAATTTAAAAATTACCAATCAAAGCTCCACTTTTGTTTATAGACTTTCTCTTCAAACCCCAAGCAGCAAATGCAAGGGGGATGAGAGTAGCAGCAAGCCATCTAGTAGGAGGTATCACTTCTGTAACACTATCAATATTATTGACAAGGGTAAAAAATCATCAGGACAAGTAGCAGGCAGTGATACCTACCTCCAGTCCCCAGTTTGAGCCGAGTAAAAGCTAAGTTTCCAGCCCACATAAGCATAGAAACAGGAATAGACACTAACAAAAGAAATATTGGTGTAGCTGAATGGATACTCCACTTCTCGGTTTTTTTCTTCGTATCAGCCATGCTGTTCTTCTAGTATAAAATCACAAAACTGTCCTCTGTTCCGATTCCGACCTGGTTATCAGGTTAAATGTCAAATGTACTTTGACCTATATAAAAAAAATTCAATAGGCAGCAGCATAATTTATTAGAGCCGCTTTGATAGGTTTCCTAACGAGATTGAATGACAAAGCGCAAAAGATTAACTATAAGAAAAACACGTTATAATTCAATCAATGCCAGTTTAAATAAAGTATAATTACGTCGGAAGAGGTCGTCGTTCGCGAATTTTGCTTCAATGTTCAAACCAATCGAAGATTATTTCTCCAATATGAAAACACTTCTATCATATTAATAAAACAACGGAAATTATTTAAGGTTAATAAAAGCCGTAGGTCACCAAATATATCATATCTTTATTTAAAGTATATAATCCTTGACGTTTCGGCCTCAATGTGCCATTCTCAAAAGACAAAACTAAAAATATAAAATAAAAAATTAATTAAATTTAATAACAATTGATATTAAACATTTTTTTTACACATTTTAATTTATAAATACCTTTATGCAGGCGGGCGCAATCGACTATAGAGTGCGCTAGTAGCATTTTCAAAATGTCGGAAAGAACGGGGATAGACTTAGTTGATGTAATAGAGATAGTTGGTAATTTTAAGAGACCATTAATTGAAGGGCAGGCTATTCTTGATGCAAACCACATAATAACATGTGGAATAATATCTAGAAGTAAAAAAAGTTATTTTACAAGCCTTGTGCCTTCAAACTAGCAATTTTAAAGGACTGCCCCATCAAATAAAAGTGGAAATCAAATTTATTAATAATAATAAGCAATTTTCTTGTCATTGTAAGTGTAAAGCTGGTAGTTCTGGTAAATGCAAACACATCATTGTAACTTTACGTTTTTCGGTTAGACATAACATTAATTACCTATTCATACAATCATTGTTATGACAGCTTAGATTCTTTGTCATATTATTTATTTATTTGTCAAAACTTTCAGGCTTCGCATTGAAAACTTGGAACACTTAAGCACAACGGATGTAAGACAAAAATGGGGAACATTAAAAAAGAAAAACAAATATGACACCATGGTCCCAATGTTATTTGCTTAAAACCAACATTTTGGCATAATAAAATGTCAAATACTAATAGTTACCTGGATAAACATAGTTACTTTCTTTAAAATGAAGATTAATATCGTCATATGTTTCGAAACAGGCTTATCTATTCTTAATTTTAATCAATTAAGAATTAATTAAATTTTTAATCAATCCACTCTTTAAGAAGCTTTTTATTTTTTGGAAACAAATGGAATGTCACATCTTTAGATTTTTTTTAAGAACACTGAGGGACCGAGCAATACCTATTAGACATTTTTCCAATAATTTTTTGCTCAATCGGGTTTTAATTATGGAAAAATAAATTAAAAACGGCAAAATAAACCTATGAATCCCAGGTAATCGCACGGCTTCTATCCCCGTTTCTCTAGTTCCTTCTAGTTCCTCAAAGAAGCAGCACCGTCGCTTGCGCTCGCCTATAGTCACCACTTATCCTTCTAAAAGAATTTGTCAATAATTTTGGAAAATATTGATATTTTTAGACGCGTTAAAAAAATCATTTATAGTTTTCAATTGTAATTAAGTGTAAAGCCACTATTTTCCTTCGGAATGAGTTTTTCCCTTCCACCACTCAGATACAATAATGGACTTCCTCTCACCAAACAATATGATGGGATGTTAGTTTGTTTAACGATCGGACGATGCTACAATGGGATTCTTAAATTTTGCCTCTGGAGGCATAATTAGAATAGGAATCTTTAACGAGTAACTGACATCGTGCATTTTACCTGGTATCCGAGGGACGGCATAGCCAAGGGATTTTACTCCCTTTAAAACATCATAGGGCCACCAGGGGACACGAACCCGCGACCTTTAGAATTGTAGGTTGCTATGCTAACCACTACACCACAGTTAAAACCATGATGGGATGATGTCTTGATCACTTCTTGATGCAGTTCGTCTTGGGCTCACCATCGGACTTTTGGAAGACATGTCTTTTTTAATCATCTTGTCCTCTCAGCATTTGGGAAATGTGTGAAAATGTCCAGAATTTATCGCGATTCGAATTTAAAAAATAAAATTTTAATCGAATTTTTTAAAGTTATATTCAACAAAAATTAGCCACTTAAATAAAGACAACATTGTTTACTTTAACCAATGATTTATGAACTATTAAAAATTTCTGATGTTTTCTTTGTCCAAACATGTGATAGCTGTTCATAAATCATAGCTGGTCACCCTACATATGGGACCTCCTTGAAAACAGGAAGTAGAAAATTTTCAGGATCACAATACTTTCCTTAATATAAATCATATATAGGTAAGTGGAAGTAAAAATAAATGTTCTGTATGGGCTTATTCTAAACATGACTGGCAAAGGTTAATCTATGCATAAAAATCAGGAATATAAAGTGTACATAGGAAGTGCATTGCTTCAAAAGGAGCTCCATCCAAATTATGCTGAAATGCCTTTTTTTTTTTTTACTTTCCCCATGTTTTGGAAATACTACCTCATACTGCTAAGTGCAAGGATAAAATTATGTTTACAATGAAGCAGTTCTGATAAATCACCTCTATCCAAGATTTCTTTCATACTCACAAGGTTGAATTGGATTATTGAAAATAACCATTATTATTTTTTTCAATATTAATTGTTCCAGTTTAATAAAAGGAAATTTCAAAAATCTTTCATGTTTTCGTTTTTCCATTTTGGTGTCAAATTTATTTTATTTTTTCTCTATATTTTAATCACATAATTCACTTCTTGTAACTGCTATCTGCTATCTCCAGTTATGATAATTTTTGGAATTAGAGGAAAGAGTAGTATATCTTTGAAACATCAAATTTTTAACTCAATCCAAGCAATATCTCTGAAATTTTCAACATAACAACATAAATCAACAAGGGAGAAAAGAATAGAGAAAAACTTAGTTCTTATCTAAAATGATCTGCTGCATGGAAAGGTTTTAGAGGACCTTATAAATCTAGAGGTTCCCATCCTGGTTATATAAAGTCATGGGCAGATCCAGCCAATCGTAAAGGGGGGGGGGGCTGCAGCCCCCACAGCCCCCCCCTGGATCCGCCAATGTATAAAGTTGGTTCTATCTTTGGAGTGAACACCCTCCTTCTCCCACCTGACAAGCAAGAAATGATCAGATAGGTGTTAAGACAAAAAAACAAAACAAAAATGAAAAAAATAAAACAGATAAACTCTTAAGAGTAAAGTCTTAAGATCTTTACTTATAAATAAAAGTAGCATATTAGGAACAGCAGAAAAATAAAATGAACTTTAATAATTGTTTCTCATTATGTTTTTATTAAAGATGAACTTGAAGAACATATTCATATTTGAAAAAATAAAACAGATATTTACAAAAAAAAAAAAAAGGAAGACGTACAAAAAATAAATAAAATTATGCCATCATTTAAGATTAAAAAATAATCTTAGCCAGAAACTGCTCGTAACCATTTCTTAAGCTCATCGAGATTTGGTCCAACATCTTCTTTATCAACAGCGAAAGATTCAGCAAATTCAACCTTAGACACCAATTGATCAAAAGTGAAATCTTGCCCAGGAGAACCCAGTTTTACTCTATTCTCTGTAGTATTTTCATCAGTACTTTGTAGCTGGCTGGCTTTGGTTTCCCGAACTGTGTTTCTGTTAAATGAAAACAACTTGATTAAACAATAGTTTATGTATATATATATACATATGATATAGTCAAAAGCTGTCACTTAGTGGCTAATGGTCTTCTGCACTTATATAAGTTAACATTGTCTGCGTTTTAAACTTAAAAAAGATCTTTATTAATCTATTATTAGCATAAAATGAAAAAAAAAAAAAAAAAAAAAAAATCACAGCACACTATTAAAAGAATGTCATAGAATATTGGGTACATGGAAAATATTCCTTTAAAAATTTTATGATTAAGTCATGATGAAGCTGCTTTTTTACATAAATCCGGTTTTCATGATTTTATTTTTTTTCTATTTATAGGGAATACAGAGACCTTTCACTTTTGCACTTAGATAATGAACAATAAATTAATAGTTTCTGAGTTGTGCACAAATAAAATATATATTTATTGATTTATTGAAAAAGAAACATACCATTATACTCTGTAAGTTAAAAAAGATAAAGCATTCTTTTATTCATAGCTCTTATTCTGGCATTTTATGGGGGAATCAGTCTATTTTTCCCACCAAAAAAGAAACTAATGATACTTCAATAATTAAATATGAACCAGTATCGCATAAGAAGTTATCGCATACAACAAAAAAACATCTTTTAGAAATAATATGTATATATGTATTGACCCCTTTACCAACAATCAGGCAATTTTAAGGAATTATATGGGGGAATGAACATAATTTTTTGCCCATTTAGTAAGGTCTCTTGAACATTGTAAATTTTCTT
Organism: Aelia acuminata; assembly: GCA_911387785.2. NCBI lineage: Eukaryota > Metazoa > Arthropoda > Insecta > Hemiptera > Pentatomidae > Aelia > Aelia acuminata. Next base: position 158,268,961 of record OU426979.1, on the reverse strand, counting down.
TAAACATTAAATTATTTATTTAAATTATTAAATTATTAAATATTCGTTATAAGAAGAGAAAAGATTGGCCTTGGCCGGGATTGTAAGCCGGATTTGCTTATATTTATATGTGTGTGTGGAAATGTTTCAAAGAGCTAAAGATGTAGAATGCAATAAAAATATTTTTACACAATTACTCTCCATTACATGCGGGTGGAGGAAATAAATCCATTTTTTTCTGTTTTACTACTTGAATACAGCTGCTTTTTGAAAAAATGATAGGACATCGAAAACGTCTCAATGAGCTACATAAGTATAAAAAAATGAAAGGACACAGGCGAAGGAAGGAGATTTACACTGCTCAAATTGAAACTTAAGCATTAATTTTTTATTTTTTATGAGTAGAACCCTACTTAGTCGATAGGACAAGTCAGAAAGCATAATTAAAGGTTTTTTTAATGGACCAAACTGGTGAGGGGGCTCCAAAATCCACTGGGGACAGCGTTTAGCCCTTTCTGGGAAAATTACCCATTAAGATAGATTTGAAATAAGGCCCAACCCTTATTAAAACTTAAACATATTAATGAGGCATGATATAAATTTAAAATTTAATTTTTATTTTAATTAATCCAATCTTAAATTGTGGATAACCACCAATTTTAAATTATTTTTAAATAATTTATTTTTTGAAGAGAAAAGATTTGGCTCCGCCGGGAGTCGAACCCGGGTCTCCTGCCTTACATGCGAGGATGCCAACCGCTACACCACAGAGCTCGGCTCAAGGCAGAGCAAATCCTTCCTCTTCACTGATACCTACTCCCCCTATCTCACAAGATTTGCGAGTAGTAGCGGGAGGTGGACAAATTTTGTCCAATTTATGATAATTATTGACATAAGTCAATTTTTTAAATTATTTTAATTAATCCAATCTTAAATTGTGGATAACCACCAATTTTAAATTATTTTTAAATAATTTATTTTCTGAAGAGAAAAGATTTGGCTCCGCCGGGAGTCGAACCCGGGTCTCCTGCGTTACATGCGAGGATGCCAACCGCTACACCACAGAGCTCGGCTCAAGGCAGAGCAAATCCTTCCTCTTCACTGATACCTACTCCCCCTATCTCACAAGATTTGCGAGTAGTGAAGAGGAAGGATTTGCTCTGCCTTGAGCCGAGCTCTGTGGTGTAGCGGTTGGCATCCTCGCATGTAACGCAGGAGACCCGGGTTCGACTCCCGGCGGAGCCAAATCTTTTCTCTTCAAAAAATAAATTATTTAAAAATAATTTAAAATTGGTGGTTATCCACAATTTAAGATTGGATTAATTAAAATAATTTAAAAAATTGACTTATGTCAATAATTATCATAAATTGGACAAAATTTGTCCACCTCCCGCTACTACTCGCAAATCTTGTGAGATAGGGGGAGTAGGTATCAGTGAAGAGGAAGGATTTGCTCTGCCTTGAGCCGAGCTCTGTGGTGTAGCGGTTGGCATCCTCGCATGTAACGCAGGAGACCCGGGTTCGACTCCCGGCGGAGCCAAATCTTTTCTCTTCAAAAAATAAATTATTTAATAATTTTTATTTTATTTTTCAAAACTTATACTTACATCTCTTTTTCAAGCAGTGATTTAATGACACCAGAGTCCTTAGCCATTGGCACATCTTGCTTATTGCACAGGATCAAAATATTTCTGCAGTTATTAATGACCGCTTTATCGGTCAGGAGGTTGTATAAGTATCTACATAAAAAATATTCAGATAAATTTTAACTTAAATAAGGATTAACCTAATTTTAAATGGAATAAAATTGTTATAATTCTATGTTGTGTCAGTAAAGACTGACACTACCAGATTTTTTGTCTTTTCTTGGTTGTATGTTGAACTCAAGTTTTTAATTTTATTTTTTACCTCTGGTGCACCAAAGTCAGGTAAATCCATCGCCCCTACTATCTTGATATAAGCAGTATTACGAATTAGTTTGTTTTCGTAGATTGCCGATTTGAAATTCCAGAGGCATTCGTGTGATTTATATTCTTGTATAATTCTATATTAGTCTTGAGGTTAAGCAGATAGTAGTCAAGTTTTTTTTAAATTTTGAACCTTTATTAACCTCACACTATTTTTACAATAGTTGGTTTAATGTTTTGGCACTAAGCCATTTTCGAGAAGAATACCTGTGACCACAATTTTTCAAATAAAATAGGCTGACTACCCTTATCAAAAATTAAAAAATTTTTTACTAGTTAAAAACTATAGTCACTTTAGGTAAGAATCACAGTCTTGTATAAATTTCATTGTTGTTTCAGAGCTCCATTTATAGACATTTTGAATTTAATAAATCCAAAAAGATGTAGACGGGGAATAAATCGCTCTACTATGTTTACTATGTTCACTTTGACTGATCACACCGACCGAATGGAGTAGAGTGGGCCGGTGGTGGGGGTTATCACTCGGCCGGGTGAATAGAACAGCCTCCTATTCACTGTCTCGCCCAAATCACTCGCCTGCTACTATGCCAAGTACTGACTTTGCTGATTACATTAACCGAGCACTCGGCCGAGTGCTTCAGGCCTAAGGTACCTACCTAAAAACGATAAAGCACAGGAATCTGAAATTCGGTATTTGATGTAGCTATATGCCCGTGAAGTGAATTTATGAAAGTCGGCAGCGCAGCATTTGTTGAAAAACTGACTCATCTAATTATTAATATTTAGGAGTCAGCGGAGAGACGAATGGAAGAGACTGGTGGAGGAGGCCAGGACTCGTCGCTGAGTTGTCGAGCCGCATTGATGATGATGAGGAGTCAGAAAAAATGACAGAGACTTGGAAAGAACCCATGGTTATACCCATATTAAAAAAGATGGAGATTCAAAAACTGCATTAATTACCAAGGAATCAGTCTTCCAAACACAGCTTAAAAAGTATTCCTAACTGTCTAACCTAACAACCAGAGATAAAATGTAGTTGGGCGATTGCTAAGGAGAGTTCAGGAGAAATAGGTCCACAATAGACAAGATTATCTCCCAAAAGCAAATAATGGAAAAAACGAAGGAATTGAACTAAATCATATAGATTTGAAATATGCATATGATTCCATTATTACAAAAGCGCTGTACTGAGCAATGGAAGTTGGGTATCCCACCTAAAATCGAAAAAATTGATAGGACTATTGAGAAGTCTAGTCTAGTTTAAGCATATAAACCCTCTCCCAAATTTGTGATGGAAACAATCAAGCAATAATAAAAACATACTTACTCAGCTACATCTTTGATCTCCTTTTGAATACTGCAAGAATCAACAACAAAAACCAAAGCCCTAGCAGATGATTTGTATTCATCCAAATACCTATTCCTCACTCTTTCATTCCCTGGGACATCGATTAGCTGCAATGTACCCTGAAATATCCCGACAAATTTTATGAAACAGTAATAAATAAAGAAAAGAATGACTGAGGTTATATACTTCAATTTTACCTTTTCATTTTTATAATAAGCCAAGTTTTCCTTCATCGACGTGTAGGTATGGATAAATTTATTATGAGCTAGTCTTGAAAATAGCAGAGTTTTCCCTGAATCGCAAACTCCAGTCAATAATACAGCTTTCCTACCAATGCGTTTGCTTCGAAGAATAAGAATTACTGGAAAAAAAAGAAGTAAATATGATTCAAACCATTTAGTTCCATATGCTACTTCAAAGTTAAAATCAGAAGTTTGACTGAAATACCAAGTGTATAAAAGATAAATATATTCTTACCAAGAGTAAGGAAAATCACTATCAAACCAGTAATGATTTGCAAACCTAATTTGTCATTGAAACCCATTTCGAACATCATGCACCAAATCCCTCCAACTTGTTTTTATAACATACAGCTATGGAAAACCTACCTGACAACTAATGTTCAGTCACATTGACCAAAGAGATCCAAAACTTGTAATCAATAACTTGATTAAAGTTTCAAGTAACGTATCGCACTTTATACTACTAATTAGGATAGTAATAAACAGGGATTGAAACAGTTATAACTTATTACGAAAAAGTTCAACTTTAACTGCTTTTTTTTTTTTTTTTTTTTTTTTTTTTTTTTTTTTTTTTTTTTTTTTTTTTTTTTTTTTTTTTTTTTTTTGGGACTTTAAGGCTTCCACTAAAGCCCTAGACTGCCCATACTAACACCCATGGCACTGGGTGATACTTCTCCTACGAAAGAAAAGAACCACCCAGGGCGGGACTCGAACCCGCAGCTCCGGCATGGGAGTACGGCGCTTTACCGCACAGCCACACCGGGCCCCAACTTTATCTGTTATTAAAAAACATTTATTAATAACCTATGAGCGATAAAAGTTTTTTCAAAACAGTTATGTAAAAGTTCTAGCTCATAAAAGTTTTAACTGTTTTAAAACTTTTATAAATATAATAAAAAATATATCTTTTTAGGATTTCTTTGATTTAATTATTTACCACTATGCCATTTGCTCAAAAATCAAAACATTAAACTTTTCGTAAATCATTGATATTAAGGAATGTTATCACGTCAACCAGGGTGGTGCTTTTTATAAAAAATATCAAGTATGAATTTCGGGGTAGGGGGGAATTTCAAAATATCAAAAAATCATACTTTTCGTAAATCTTTGATCATGTTATTTAAGGTGGTGGTTTTTTAAAAGAAATTTCTACTAAGAATTTTGAGGGGGGGGGGGGGAGTAATTCGAAAATATCAAAACATTTACTTTTCGAAAATCTTTTATATTAAGGAATGTGATCATGTCATCCAGGGTGATGGTTTTTTTTTTTTTTAAATCTACTATGAATTTCGGGGGGAGGGGAGCTAATCCATATGTGTAATTCGAAAATATAAAAACATAAACCTTTTCGGTTATCTTTAATATAATGAAATTTAATCATGCTATCCAGGGTGGTGGTTTCGAAAGATATATCTATAAATTTCGTGGTGGGGGATTACCTATTTTAAATTATTTATTTATTAACAACTGCCAAGGATGCACCAAGAGAAGGTGACAGTAGGCGCTGCAGGGGATCGGGTAACCGGGGAACACGTCTGAGACAACACAATAATAAGGAAAAAAAATATAATATTATTTTTTGAACCGCCGCAGTCTCAAACTAATATTATTCCTGATGTTAATATTAAAATTTGGTCACCGATTTGATCATTGACATTTGATCACTACCGAAATAAAAAATTGATATTTTCGAATTATACCTATCGGGAAAAATAAGGATACACCCTCATTATCTCCCCAAAGAAATCGGAATTTTAAATATGTAATTGGTAATGCGAGCGACCCCCCCCCCACCACTCCCACGAAATTTATATTTGATAATATTTTCGAATTTTACGTACCTGAAAACATAAGAATGCACCTTCATTTCAATGAAATCGGTATATTTCACATTATTGCTAATCAGTCGCCTACCCACCAACACCACCAAAATATAAACTTGATAATATTTTTGAATTATACCTATCGGAAAACAAGCATGTAACCCCCTCAAACCCCAATCGGAATGAAAGATCCTTAAAAATAAATAAAATGACTACACAAAACGTTTACTTAACAAAATTTAGTCAAATAGAGAAGAAATATTCTCCTGTACTTTTCTCAAATGCTGTACTTGATGACCGGTGTACTCGCATAATTAAAAAAGTTGATCATGGAGAGTTTCAAGAGTACACATCCTGTATCCGTACTTTTTACTCATATTACTTTTTGCCTATCATCTACACTGTCAAAGAATTCCAAAAAGTATAAAATTTTAATTTAAGAAAACTTACCATCGAAATTGGAAATAGATATTTTTTAAAAACACTACCTTGGGTAATACATATTTATTGTAATTTTTAAGTTTTCTGTTGGAAGATTTAAGTAAAGGTTTAAATTTTTCTTTTTTATTACATTTATAAATGTTTTAAAAAACTTAAAACTTTTATGAGAAAGAGCTTTTATGTAAAAGTTTTGAAAAAACTTTTATTGCTCAGAGGTTATAAATAAAAGTTTTATATAAGAGATAAAGTAAAGCTTTTATTTTTTTTTTATCGAACCGGGCTCATATTAATTGAATTACCCCCATTTACAAAGTTCATAGTTAAGGAATAGAACCACGTATAGAAGAATTATAAAAAAATAAATAATTTAAAAAAGGTAATCCCCCACCACGAAATTTATAGACATATCTTTGGAAACCACCACCCTGGATAGCATGATTAAATTTCATTATATTAAAGATAACCGAAAAGGTTTATGTTTTTATATTTTCGAATTACACATATGGATTAGCTCCCCTCCCCCCGCCGAAATTCATATTAGATTTAAAAAAAAAAACACCACCCTGGATGACATAATAACATAGCTTAATATCAAAGATTTCCAAAAAGTATAATTTTTTTAAATAGCCCCCCCCCCCCCGAAATTCATACTGGATATTTTTTTAAAAAACACCAACCTGGATGATATGATAAGATTGCTTATTATCAAAGATTTCCGAAAAGTATAATTTTTTGATATTTTGAAATACCCCGCCCCCTCCCCGAAATTCATACTAGACATTTTTTTTAAAAACACCTACCTGGATGGCATGATACCATTGCCTAATATCAAAGATTTCCGAAAAGTATAATTTTTGATATTTTGAAATGAAAATGAATGAATGAAACACGCGAGTGTGTTTTAAGATTTGGTCGGGTAAGGACAGTATAACTTTTTATATATTTGTATATATAATCAATAATTTTTCGATGAGTATATTTAAGCTGCTAGAATTATTAACTTAGAGGCAGAGAAACTTTTGAAGAGCTGTTGAAAAATACATTTTACATTATTATAAAATCAATATATATTATAAAGCAAAGTGTGCAATGTGCGTGCCGAAAAGGCTCAAAAACGACTCCACGTAGGATTAAGGAAGTTATGTCTTCGTTTAGCAATATGACCCCTTACGGAGAAGAAGGTTTCCGTTTTTCTCTTAAGAATGTAACATTGAAGAGAAAAGGGCTGGAATTTTAAGCCTCTCGCACCATTTAATTAGCCTCTGAGATTGAGACACGAGTTTATGAATGAAATATTTAGTTCGAGCACTAGGCTACCAAGAAGCGCTAGGGTGCGTTTCACTCAATGTTTATTGTCCATACATTCGGTATGTAGGTAATCGTTCTATATTTTTTCAGCTGTTCTTTTTAAATTACTAAAAAATTAAGAGAAAATAATTAGTTTGCGTTTAATAAAAAACATTTTATAAAAAAATATTAAACCGACTTCGAAACCTAGGAACCAGTAAAAATAAATTCACTGAAAAGTATGAAATAATTACGTTCTGATTTTTATGAATACACAGCAAAATTGAAAATGGTATAAAAAGTGGAAAAGTGCAATAAGACGAATAATTTTATTTTGATTTGTACAAATACACATTAATTGTTAATAAAAATTATTAAATTTAAATATTAAATACTATGTTCAATACAACACAATCTTTTCGGAGGCGGCGCAAAATAGAAATAACATGTTACTGATACAATTCCATTAGTAGGCATTGAAATCAATAGCTGGGAAGAGAAGATCCATTTAGAAGATTTTCATAATGTCTAGTGTAAAAAATTTTAAATTTTGCGCCGCCTCCGAAAAGATTGTTTTGTATTGAACATAGTATTTAATATTTAAATTTAATAATTTTTATTAACAATTAATGTGTATTTGTACAAATCAAAATAAAATTATTCGTCTTATTGCACTTTTCCACTTTTTATACCATTTTCAATTTTGCTGTGTATTCATAAAAATCAGAACGTAATTATTTCATACTTTTCAGTGAATTTATTTTTACTGGTTCCTAGGTTTCGAAGTCGGTTTAATATTTTTTTATAAAATGTTTTTTATTTCACAATATTTAGTTGGAGAAGATAACAAATGTAGAAAACCGTACGTTGGTTTAAAAATTTCGTTGGTAATTAATTAGTCGTTGGTAAAATAAACGTTGGTTTAAAAATTTCGAAATCTTTTTACGCTCTACCACGTTTGTCTTTCCCAGGTCTTTTTATTATACAATAATTGTATAAAATTATTATGAAATACACTTTACCTTTTCAATTTTATGAATACACACAGAAAAGTGGGAAAGCGGTGCGTGTATTATACAACACACTACGTTTTATGATTATAAATGGATTTTTTTTTTTTAAAAAGATCAATGTTCAATTGGGAAGGGAACACATAAAATGTTTTTCCACAATGCCAATATTTTTCCTTTGCTAAAAGTCGTCAGTACTTGTCATTTACGTAGAGAATCAATGTTCCGAGATGTGTTCAGTTAAATATACATAAATACATAAATCCGGCCATTCCAAGATGAAGTAGATAAGTCACTGAACAGTCAAGATTTTGGCCGGTTTTAGACAAGATATCGTTAATGGAGAATCGATGAGGATGCTAATATGACCTATAGTAAATTTGAAAGTAATTTTTAAATTTTGATTGCTTGAATTTTTTTTTTTTTTTTTTTTTTTTTTTTTTTTTTTTTCGGTTGGCGCATTAGGCATAATGAGACCTTTGGCCGCGCAGTGTGGTCTTCTTACAGACATTTGTTTTGCTTGCGGGAGTACAGACAGCCTGGAGGGGGTAGCCCAAACCTCACGTTGCTGCAAGCCATGGTCACCATGGTACAGCGGCTGACTGCCCATAGCTCCATAACCAATCCCATTGGGGCCAATTTGGCAGTGCCCTTCCCACCGATGGCGTCAGCTCTCTCGGGTTCAAGGACAGTGACAAACTGGTCTAGGTCCAAGGATTATGGTAGCTCAGAGTCGGCAGGCCCCGAGGACCTATATTTCTTTCCCTGAAGCATACGGTCCCTGAACCAAACCTCTGGGCGGTTACTGACATCCTGGAAAACCACACCACGATTCTCGATGAGATACACGGGGAAGGTTCATCACTCCTACGCCCGGTCGGTGTGAGTCGCCTCCAGTAGGCTGACGGGCCTCACATACCCGGGGGTGGGGGTAGGCTTGGACCGCGTGGCTTTTATTAGTGGGCGGTCACCCGAATGGAGCGGTCACCCATCCAAGTACTGACCACGATGGACGTTGCTTAACTTTGATTATCTATTGCAAGCGCCCTTGTCCACTCGGCCATCCCGGCCCCTTGATTGCTTGAATATACTTCTGAAAACTATGGCGATATTATACACGTCTTCATAGGATTACATCATTGGAGAGGAGTCCCTGCAAAAAAAGGGGCAACCATAAAATTTATCGATATCAAAAAGACTGCCCCGCTAGGATAGAAGCAACAGGGTTTGGGACTCACATATGGTTAATTTATTATTACGAAGGATATTATTATTCTCCGTATTAGACTACTGACTTAATTCCAAAGGTTGATTCAATTATGTTCGTAATTCCTTTCGATGAATTTTTGACTAAATTTATTACCGAAGTACTATGAATTATATCCTTCGTAATAAAACATTATTCAGAAAATAAATTGCTAAACAATGTTGCTTCAATTCTAGTAGCGTAGCATTTATCATCATTTTTAACAATCATTTCCATGACTGCCAAATTTTTGCTGAGGGGACATTCATACAATGAGGTTGTTTTCGGGTAGTTATCAAGTTTTATTTTGTAGTTTTTATTGATGAATGAACACCAGCAAAAGCCTCGATAGTTGTAGAAACAAATTTAAAAACCGATACTAGTAATCCGGATAACATAACAGAAGTGTCACCCATAAAGGATCGGCACAAGACCTCCGGCAAGATATTCAACAGTAACCGAGTGTATCCGGAAGAAGACAGAGGTATCTGAATCCTTTATTAAGTCAACTGAAAATGAGCTTTTCCAGGAATTAATGTATTCTTTTTTAATGCGCATAGTCAATAAAAGATAGTAATCAAAATCTAATTTAAACCAATAATAGCTACGATTTTAAATTTAAACGATCCTTCGGGAACTTGAAGAAGTCTTAAATTCTGCTTTAAAACGATTACCAATACTCAGTCTTTCTTGGAATTCCACGAATTTTGTTGTCTTATGATTATGGTGTCCAACCGTTGATTAGATCTAAATTAAGAAGGTTTACTGTTATCGGTGAATATACATCTATCTATTATTTATGCTAATATCGCTACAGAAAACGACAGCGATATTATATTCTGCTGATATTTATATCTTCATTTAAATCTAATGTTGAAAAATTAGTTAAGGTTATGTATAGGTTTGTTCCAACAAGCACGTAAAACACATCGATATCTAACAGACTGCTCATGTTCTCCCCCCACTCTTTTGATTCTGAATTTGATTGGTTGGTTTTCCCATTTGATTCATCCAGCAGTAATACAATATTTGAATTTGTTAGTTATCAATTAGTTTTAATAGCTTGTTGGAGCATACCTTATGTTATATATGCCATATGTTTTTCCAATAAGTAAACAATTTGATCGATAATTAAATAATTATTTTCATGTTTTTTCCTGATAACTTCTTAAATAAATTAGGAACCCCAAAAAGGTTTAAATGGGACCAACTTGGGAAAATACTCTACAAGATGCAAAAGGTTTCGTTCCAATTGGTCCACCCATCTCTGAGTACTCGGTGAACATACATAGAAAAAAAAAAAAAAAAAAAAAAGGCACAAAAATAAAAAGTCACATACGTATCGAATTGAGTAACCTCCTCTTTCGTTCGAAGTCGGTTAAAAATAAAATAAGTACTTTATATCTCAGCAATCAATTAGAAAACCAACTGGATTCCTTAAAAAATTAGTTTTCTCATGAGAAGGCTAATATATGATCAGCACGTTACATTTAATCTATATATAATATATACTAAAGTAAATTTAATGCAATATGAGTGAACATTTCTTAGTAGGACAGCGAGCGAATAAAATTAGACATAAAAAAAAAGAGATGAATTGACTAAGTATAAATCGAAAATAAAAAGTTTGAAGTATTCTTATTGTATTTATGAAAAAGAAGTTGGTTTGGTTACTACGTATGATGAGCATTCCAGTTGACAAAACGACTAACTCCAAAAACAGCATTCAAGATTTTATCATCCCTCATAGTTCAAGATAAATAGAAATATGATGAAAAAATTGTGCCTTCAAGAAATTTTGGTTTTCACTTTGTAATAGTATAAGATATGCAGAAACCGTTCAAATCACGGGGGGTTATCTTAAGGGAGGTTGAAATGTAAGAAAGGTCTTAAAAAAAAATTTCTATGAATCTTCGGTAGTTTCTATACTTCTGGATCAAATAGGACCATCATAGCAGTCAGTGATTATGTTTTACTCTTTTTTTAACTGAGAGACCAGATTTTTCAACAATAATCTAATAACTTATTATCTTCTGACTACTTGGAATGGGCTTATAGGATTCAGAATCACAGAAACCATAAAAACGATGCATAACTCGAAAAAGTTGCAGCAAAATTAATTGTTCATTTACCATTTTCAACCCCCATTGTAAATTATACAGGGTTCCTTATTTGGACGGACTCTGCAGATCTCAAATCTGCAGAATATTGATACCAAGTTAAAACCGAATTTACAAGACAGTGCTAATTTTGTTCAATATTTCCTTTAATTTTTAAAGTTTTTTTGGTATTAAAACTACCACACAACTACCGGAGCGAAGCCGGGCACCCTAGCTAGTATTATATAAATATATGGACATCTGTGATAGTCAGTATATAACAATAGTGAATTAAGAACCAAACCAATTTAATTAATTTTACTTTCACTTACCTATAAATGAAATATATAGTAAGTGGAAGTATTGCGATCGTGAAAAATTTCGACTTCCGGGTTTCAAGGGAAATACACGTTTTGGGGTCCCTGAGTCCAATTAACCAAGTCCCGCAAAATGGTCTGTGTGTGTGTGTGTGAACAGACTAGCTCAAAAACTATAAACCGTGCGAACCTGAAATTGGGTATTTAGTGTATAGATATGCCCGCGATGTGACAGCAAAAATTTCATCAAATTTGCTCAAAGGGAGGGGGTACTTTATTTAATAACTTTTTACGTTTTTTTCGATTTTCTCAAAAACGGCTCTGACGATTTTGATTAAACTGAGTATTTGATCTATTTATTTACCCGAGATATGAGTGTAAAAATTTCTTCATCAAAATTGATCAACCAGAGGGGGGACATTACTTAATAAATTTTGTATCATTTTCACGTGTTTTTTTTATTTACTCAAAAACGGTTTTAACGATTTTGATCAAACTGAGTATTTGATCTATTTATATGCCCAAGATATGACTAAAAATTTCATCAAAATTGATCAACCGGAGGGGGGACTTTACTTAATAAATCTTGTATCATTTTCACGTGTTTTTTTTTTTTTTATTTACTCAAAAACGGTTTTAACGATTTTGATCAAACTGGGTATTTGATGTATGTATAGGCCAAAGATGCGATAGCCAACATTACATCAAAATTGGACAAACGGAGCGGGCACTTTACTTTTTAATGTTTTTCCAATTTTTACCTTTTTTTCGATGATCTCAAAAACGGCTTTAACGATTTTTATCAAATTCGTCATGTTTAATGAAAATTAGGTGTTCTTTAATATCAGGTATGATTTATCATTATTAAAATGTTCTGAGGGGACTTTTTTTGGGGGGGGGGGGGTTGGGGCCTTTTTTGATTTGTTTCCTATAAAGTACCTTTCTTTTTGTTTATATGGAAAAATTAACTCTCTCTCGTTACATCTAAAAATAGGAAATAGCTATATATGAGATATGATAAAAAATAAAGAAAACATAAAGAGGAGAAAAAAGAAAAATATTCAGTCAACTCATAAAACTCATTGAGCCCATGCATGCGGAGTTCGCCTTTAATGACAGACCATTGTTCATAATTAAAGCCGTTCTGTTCATTTGAGAAGTTGCAATTAACAAAACGCATTAATTTCTAATCTAAGTAAGTTGGTAAGTGAAAGTTGTGTGTTGCGCGCACGCACCAGATTTTTTAATTATCTTTTTAAAAATTACCTATTGTTATTTTTTTTAAAATTACCTATGTTTATTTTTTTAATCATGCTTCTTTATTTTGAATAATATAAAAGACAAAGTGAAATATGTTGTACTTCAAAAGTAATAGAAGTGAACAACTATATTTCACAAAATTCAAATTTAACTTAATTTTCTCAAAAGATTTTAACGCTACACCGACCATATGATTTCGATAAAGTACAGATGGTGGTGACTGGGTCAGACCTAACCCACAAATGTAAATAGCAAATGAATTCCCCTCCAAAAATGTTGATAAGGCATGAAGATCAGGAACTCTTGATAGACCTGAATTGACTTGTAGGTACCGGATAGGGTGTGATCAAATATCTTGTTGTTTACTGATATTGGCCGCCATATTGGAGCGCCCAATCTGATGTAGTAACATTATTATTACTTATAAGGATCACATAACCTAACATTAAGGCAACACTTTTATAACATTGATAAAATTATAGTGGGGCAAATATGGTTTAAAGTAAAACATGTCATATAAATATTTACTATAACAATCACATAATTATGTTAACATATGCATTTGGATCAAATCCAACTTTACAAAATTTGTTTTAACAAAAATTATATTCCATTTTTTTTTAATTCAAATATTTATACAAACTTGTATATAATAATTCATATATTATCAATAAACACTTTTAGATATATGTATACAAACAAGTATTTTATGTGAGTACAAGGTTTAAACAATTAGAATATAAGTAAAATAATATTTTAAACTTGACTAGATTTCAAAATATGTTGTCACATAAATAATAGAACTTCAAAAGCAGTTGGCATTTCTTCACTTCCAAAAATTTAAATCGATTACTAGCTAATTGAAATAAAATGCACAATCTTATTAAAGAAAACTTACCTAGATTAATATTAGAAGATAAAATTATCTAACTATAATTTTTCATACACAGTAATACAGGGTGAGTAGGTTACATAAACATTTTCTGGCCAATATAATCAAACTTCTCTAAATTGCACATAACGAGTTTGGCTTTTTTTTATTTTTGAATATGGTCGGTATAAAGCCATAGTGAACTAAGCGCTAAACCATTTTAATGAATTTAATTTTTTTTTTTTATTAAATTATCTATTGTTATACTTCTTAATCATGCTTCTTTATATTTGAATAATATAAAAGACAAAGTGAAATATATTGTATTTCAAAAGCGAACACAATCCTATTTCACAAAATTAAATTATAACGCCAGTGTTGTCAAAATATGGAGTTTGGCACTTAGTTCACTTTGGCGTCACCCCGACCATGTATTTATGATACATTAATATCAAATATGCTAACCATTAATAATATAAAAAAAAGGAATTAATAACTAAATGCTAAAGGAATACACAGGATATAATATTATTTACTTTGACTCAATAGACATCAAAAATTCAGTGGTTCGTCAAAAATTAGTAAACCTTTTGTAAATAAAGGTTTTTTATTTAGAACTCTAATGTCTTAACAAATTTATTTATTAAGACTAAAAGCGAAAAAAAAGAGAATCTCTACACAAAGAAATTCATGTATTGAACCATCTACTTGAAGAATCATACAGGTTGAAAACCACAAAAAGTAAACATAAGTGATAAATACAAGACAACACAATCATGGGTGTATACAGCCAATTGTTAAGGGGGGTTGCATGCGATCCTGAAAGATCTGGTGGCGAATTAACAAGCTCTTATACCATTATGTTCTTTTCCCACAATTGATATGCTATTTTCTCTGCATATTATTAATTTTTCATGTTACTTCCTTCCATTCAAATTCCGTCTTTAAATAACAAAAAGTGACCCAAAAGGGGGTCTGCAGCCCCCACAGCCCTCCCCTGGATCTGCCCATGAACACGATGACACACATGGATTCATTTCTTTAATCTTAAGAAATTTACTACTGTTATACATTAAATTTTAAATACATGCCCAATTGTTATTGCATGATGTAAACAATAAGTTCAAAATAATGGCAAATTTGAGTTAGAATAACAAAAAAAAAAAATCATAATATTTTCAACATAATTTATCCTTGGGTAATATACATAAAAGAACTACCTTCCCTATTGATGATAATAATAAAACAGCTTCTTGGAGACAAAAATAAATAAGCTTATAACTAATGAAATCCAATTAATAAAACTGAAAGACATAATTGTTCAACTAAAAACTTTACAAAAAAAGAAAGAACAAACGTCTCAAAATAGAAGGATATTTTCCAAAAAATTTGAATTAATATAATAAATCCTTAAAAATAATAAAAATTAAAGTTAATTTTAATATTATTTTGATTATAGGCAATAAGACGTTTGCAACAGTTCATTCATTTCAATTTTCATACTAATTACATAACTAGAGTATGAAATAGATTTGTGAAATTATTTAATAATCATTTCCATCAAATCAAATAATAAAATTTAGACTGCTAAAAGTTGTAATAAAAATAGTAAGAACAGAGGATTTTAGAAGTTGTCAATAAAAACTTGAGATCTCAACATTACTTAAAAAAATAAATAAATAAATATAAAAACTTTACAACCAGTTCCAATATTCCATTTTTCAACTTCATAAAAATTGTATTAAAAGGCTAGTATTAGGCAGTCTTATCAGTCATGACAATTACTGTTACAGTATCAATAAATAATTCAAGTAATTTTTCATATGAATTAAATCCATCCTTCTAACACTGTATGTGTTAATTTTAATCCACCAATCAACCGACATCATAAATATTTTACAAATCCAAATGCTGGGTGTCTTTATTAAAAGGACATGCCAAGAGCTTCCTTTCTGAAATGCTGACAAATAAATTAAATTCCTTATCCTCATCATTCAATATAATTTATTTAATTTATTATACTGTTACCATATTATATAAACTTCAATTTATCAGTTTTCTTTAAAATAATATATTCAAGTCTAGAGGCCCCTACGCATGCCCCAATCTGCCAGCCCAACTGTGTTTGGACAAAATAACGAGTTATAGAATTTAATTTAATGACAATCTACGAATAATTTTTTTTCATTCATGTTAAAATAAAAAATAAATATAAATAGTATCTCTTTGGGATTAATCATATTGTTTTGGGGATCACTACAGGATGTTCAGTCGGGACCAATTCGTCGGGTTGGGCATACTACCCGACGAATAGGGTCAATGCATACTAGGGGCCTTAATTCGATAACCAGGTCTTCAAAACACAAGGGAGTGCTTGAAATAGACCAAATGTTTTTAAGACCAGTTATCCATGAATACCTTGTTATTTTTTTTTTTTAATTGATACACTTTATGTTAATCGTCATTACTGTATGTATTCAGTATTCTAATTTTCAATACACTAACATAACTTCTATTAACATACGTTCTTATGTAATAAATGGTATACAAAACATCGCACACACAGTACATCTTGATTTTTTAACTTTAAAGGGGTTCTTTTTAAAGGATCAAAGAACAATGAAAACTGTTCTATATGCACCACTAATGCACTAGATGTGCGATATGTTCTCATGCTAAGATTGTTAAATATTTGAAAAAGTTTTGGGAACATTTGTTAGTAATATTTTATTTCACATTAAAAAGTACTCCTGTCAGATCAATCATTAAAAAGTTGATATTTAGCCCTATTGGGTTGTTAATGTTTCAATGATAACTTTAAAATACGCGCATTTTTAAAAGTTAACTTTAAACACGCCGAAGCATGCTTTAAAAAGCATTGAAGTGTACCAATAAAAAAAAAAAAATCATAATTGAAAGATAGGTTTTAAACCTGTCACATATAAACAGACTTATAAATGAAAATTACTTAAATGCATAAAGTATGATGATATAGAATATTTATAATTTCATAAACAAAGAGAAAACTCCTATTAAACATCAGGTGCAGGTGCAGGCCTGTTTAATTTATAAAGTTACAACCACACAAAACACCATCTTTGAAAAGTATAAAAAAAATAAATAAAAATAATAATAATTAGTATTAATGAGGTAAGGGTTTGATTCAGAATATTTCAGAATTAAGTAAGGCCTAGAAAAGGGAACTCCCAGCAGATGTCCTCAAAGTACTGTCACTGTTGCGGTTTCGTGTTAACATCTGCAAAATACGGATGTGCCATAGCTTCCTCTGCTCCCATCCGTTGGGAAGGATTACAAACTAACAGCCTTGAAAATTTAGAAAACAGTAGCAATTAATAAATTTCATAAAAGAGTCCATGAGAAAGAGAAACTTACATTAGGGATAAACATTTCACTAAGGAAAATCGGGGTCACCTGTGATGTAGTGGTTAGCATGGCAACCTACAATACTAAAGGCGACTAAAGGTCACGGGTTCGTGTCCTGCGGTGGCCATAGGATTTTTTAATGGGAGTAAAAAATCCTTAGCTATGCCGTCCCTCAGATAGGAAGTAAAATGGAGGTCCCGAACCTGTACGATATCAGGTACTCGTTAAAGATCCCTATCATAATTATATCTGATAGGTTAAATAATGGTCAGGATTTTCAGTTTACAATGATATTTATTATGGTAAGCCAATGTTTCGATCCAGCTTGTGGATCCTCATCAGGGCTAAAAGAAAACAAATATATGAGTATCTATGCTAGAGGGTGACAATAAATGGATACATTACAGAGCTGATAATAATATAAAAGATGGTATACATAAATATTAAAATAAGAGGCTGGTTAACAAGATAAAATAGAATCTGATATTTACCTACTGAGTCCAGGTGGATACTATGGATACTAAGACTAAAGGTAAAAATAAGGTGAGAGGTAGTGGTAGGGGGTAGGTTTGCCGACTTCAAAGGTTTATGGCGGGGAAATCCAACGCTTTTGAAGTGAAGGCACATGACAACTGAGTGAACAAAATATTTAAAAACTAACAAAATATATGGTACTGTATACAAATAGTTGTGTCTGGACTGAATAATAACATAAAAATGAGATAATACATAATGAAACAATGCATACAAATTTGGAAAATATATAGAAAGAAGCATACAATACAAAAATAATAATAGTATAAGAGGTACAGAGATAATTGCAGGTACCTATGAAATCAAAACTAGGATTTGAGGATGCGGAAGATGTTAGAATAAGTGGATGAAATTATCTCTTTATCTGTTTTGTGATTTACCGGGTTATTAGTTTCTAGATGGATGAAAATGGATTCTGAGAGGAGACGTTTGTCGTGGTTAGATACAGTTGCTAATATGGAGGGGTTCTCAAAGTCGAAGGCATGGTTGTGGGCAATGGCATGTTCTGCTAATTTAGATGTAGACGAATTACGCGTGGAAATACTGTATTTATGTTGATAAATACGTTTTTTTAAATAATTTTTGGTTTCACCTATATAGCAACTGTTGCAATTAAGCGTGGAGCACTGGATACGATAAACTACATTACACTTGTCTAGGAGAGGTACAGGGTCTTTGAGTTTTGTATAAAGATTTTTTAATTTATTGTTATTTTTTAATACTAGGCGCATGTGTGGGAAACTCGATGAGAAGGATTTTTTAATTTTGTTTGAGAGAATGGGGATATATGGGATAGATCTGTATTGGAAAGTAGAAATCGGAGGTTGTGAAGAGTTGTTAGAGAGATTTCGAGTTTTAGCATTGTTATTGATAAGTGTTTTTATTGCTAAATGCTAAAACTCAAAATCTCTCTAACAACTCTTCACAACCTCCGATTTCTACTTTCCAATACAGATCTATCCCATATATCCCCATTCTCTCAAACAAAATTAAAAAATCCTTCTCATCGAGTTTCCCACACATGCGCCTAGTATTAAAAAATAACAATAAATTAAAAAATCTTTATACAAAACTCAAAGACCCTGTACCTCTCCTAGACAAGTGTAATGTAGTTTATCGTATCCAGTGCTCCACGCTTAATTGCAACAGTTGCTATATAGGTGAAACCAAAAATTATTTAAAAAAACGTATTTATCAACATAAATACAGTATTTCCACGCGTAATTCGTCTACATCTAAATTAGCAGAACATGCCATTGCCCACAACCATTCCTTCGACTTTGAGAACCCCTCCATATTAGCAACTGCATCTAACCACGACAAACGTCTCCTCTCAGAATCCATTTTCATCCATCTAGAAACTAATAACCCGGTAAATCACAAAACAGATAAAGAGATAATTTCATCCACTTATTCTAACATCTTCCGCATCCTCAAATCCTAGTTTTGATTTCATAGGTACCTGCAATTATCTCTGTACCTCTTATACTATTATTATTTTTGTATTGTATGCTTCTTTCTATATATTTTTCAAATTTGTATGCATTGTTTCATTATGTATTATCTCATTTTTATGTTATTATTCAGTCCAGACACAACTGTTTGTATACAGTACCATATATTTTGTTAGTTTTTAAATATTTTGTTCACTCAGTTGTCATGTGCCTTCACTTCAAAAGCGTTGGATTTCCCCGCCATAAACCTTTGAAGTCGGCAAACCTACCCCCTACCACTACCTCTCACCTTATTTTTACCTTTAGTCTTAGTATCCATAGTATCCACCTGGACTCAGTTGTAAATATCAGATTCTATTTTATCTTGTTAACCAGCCTCTTATTTTAATATTTATGTATACCATCTTTTATATTATTATCAGCTCTGTAATGTATCCATTTATTGTCACCCTCTAGCATAGATACTCATATATTTGTTTTCTTTTAGCCCTGATGAAGATCCACAAGCTGGATCGAAACGTTGGCTTATCATAATAAATATCATTGTAAACTGAAAATCCTGACCATTATTTAACCTATCGTAATTGAAGAACAGTTGACCATCTCTCATCTCTACTAATAATTATATCTGGATAGGCAAAATTTAGGACTCCCACTGTAGCATCATCCGATTAGCCTTAGTATCATAAATGGATGTTAAACAAACAAAAAAATAAGGAAACTCATTATAACATGATGATAGAAAATGAAACTGCCTGAGTAAAGAACAACACCAAAGTACATCTTGCTATTCTACAGGTATATATAATGTAAACAGTATATATAGTAACGAACCTTTTCTAGACTGGGTTGGAGGTCAAGATTTATTCTGTGGGTCTGTCATAATATAAAAGTCAAACAGTTCAGGGTCGATTCGAACTGCCACTGGTGGGCTCGAGAACCCTACAGCAGGCTACTCGCGTTAGAGTAGTTGGAAGTCATGATACTACCAAATACAAGTTATTACTTAGGCTACCTTATACATCATAAATATAACTATCCGATATATAGTATGTTCTTTATATTACTAACTATAACATCCTGCTAACAAATATAAATAAATTAATTATTTTAATATCGACTGGAAAAAGCTTTTAAAATCATGGTTAAATAAGTGGTTAATAATATTTGAAAATAAGTATTAATAATATTGTTCATAAATAAATTATTTAGATTACTAACCAATCAAATATAAATATAAAAATAATTACCTTTGGAGTAAATCCCTCCCCTTAGAATTTAGTTTTGGTACTACCTAGAACAAAAATTAATAATTTAAGTTGTTCACCATTAAATGTAAAAGATATAAAGACAAAATAAATTGTATCAATGAATAGCGGAGAAACAAGTATTAAAAATATGAAAATCAATCACCTGAGCAAAACTCATACTCGGATGATAAATGGGAAATGGTTTGTAATCTGGTAGATGAGTTAAGTTAGGCCAAGTTTCCTCCGTAGGTGTTCCAAGTAACTTAAATATCCTTTTTAGTTGGTCCTCTACATCTGAGCCAGGGAACAGTGGTCGACCAGCATTCGCCAATTCTATTAGACAAAAAGGATTCATTTTTTATTTCCAAAAAAAAAATCTAGCAGAATACTTTTGTTAAATTTTTTATTTTATTTTTTTATAGAAAGAATTTGTAGCTATGAATTTACCTACAGTTTACTCCCATCATATGAACTATATTATGCAACAAATGATAATCCCTAAAAGGCGTTAATCATATGCATGAATGTTTATGGCACCATGAGAGGGTGAAATTGAATCCGTGCCCATTTGGGTAGAAGTTTAGATCGGCTCCTGAGCATGGCATATTTTGACACTGTTCAGTGGGGCCTTGATTTCAATTGAAAAGGACCACTTGTTGTTCATTTATTCCTCTAGATCAAGAAAATCGATCTGTGATGTAATAAAGGTAATCAAGGTTCTTTTTACCTGAAAAGAACAAAAAGGGTATTCACTAATATCACAGTCACATAATCAGTCAAAATCAGCCAAGCCCAGAAGCCGCTCTTCAAAACCTGTACTCCCATTTGTACGCATTATTGAATATATAATAGCAGTTTACTTGAGTCTAAATGCTGTAAGTTCATCTTAAATCTGTAGTTAAATAGCATTCCACGTCTATTGGATTCTTTCCCACATCTATTGTAACCTTTTCCAAGTCAAATGTTACAATTTACAAGTTAAATGTAACTATTTCCAAATCAATTTTAACCTTTTCCAAGTAAAATGTAATCTTATTCAGGCTTGAATGAATCCATAAATATTATGATTAATTTATTTTTTTTTATTTAAAAATAATCCTTTTAATTTCTTTCTTTAATTAAAGATTTAATTAATTATTTGCTTTACTTAAGCAAGTTAAAATAATTATTTTTAAATAAAAACATAAATAAACCATAATATTTAGGGATTCATTCAAGACTGAAAAAGGTTACATTTGACTTGGAAAAGTTATGTTTGACTTGGAAATGGTTACAATTGACTTGGAAAAGGTTACATTTGACTAGGAAAAGTTAGGAAAACTGGAAGCCTGTTGGAGGATTCCGGTGTTCGGAACTCCAACTTTTTTCTGTTAATGAATTAAATCTAGCTGAGGTAAATTTAATAAGTTAGGAAATTTTTATGCCTCCCCAATAATTTTCAACATTCGTTTTAATGCTTAACCGAAATTGATGTTCTCACTTATTTTCATTCTCTGGTATGGCAATTGTTAGATGGCAATGATATATAGATATGGCAATGGTATGGCAATTAGTAGATAGTAATTAAATAATGTAGAGAAGAGATATATGAAGAATGATTAATTAAATAAACAAATTTATATTAAGAACAAGATCTGGGATTGTGGGGTAGTTTGCAAGTGGCTAAACATTGATAATTTTGAAGAGAATGAACAGTAAGTCAAAAATGCCAACTAAGTTTCATACTCAGTAAGAATAAATGTATTAATATTGCAGAGAGCAAATCGTCAACTTGTAGTTTTATTATTATAATTTATTTTATTTTTTATTGATAGTATATCTTTACCTCAACCTTCTAATTTTACTTGAACACAAAGATATACATACAATTAACTAACATCTATAAGGTAATTGTTAAATATTTAAAAGTGGATAGTAAAACCCACTACATGCAAGTTAAATTTAAATAATTTAAGACATCCTTACAATGGGTATTAATAATAGTCATAATAGCTAACATGAGTGAACAAAAAAGTAGCAACTCCAATCTATATGCATAACCAATATGTTATAAACATTTAGCAGATAAATAAAATTTAAATAGCAGGAAAGTTGAATAAGCTGAAAAAAATTTACAAATTGAGTCATGTAAAATATAAAATTTAGCATATTAGTCACAGGTACAATAAACTTGCCAGATATAACAATTTACCTACTTGTTTTTCAGATAAAAGTGACTGCTATACCTGCAAATATGCAACCAGCAGACCACATATCGATAGAAGTAGTATACAACTTGGCACCAAACAGAACGTCAGGAGGTCGATACCATAAAGTAACAACTTCGGCAGAATAACATTTTACAGGAATTCCAAAAGCACGAGCAAGACCAAAATCGGCTAACTTAAGTTCACCATTCTGTAAAATACAAAAATAATACAATTATCATTTTAACTGATAAAATAAAATAAAAATAGCAGTTATACTTGAGTAATTTCACTTCTGGATTAGAAGAGATGTGCCAATAATTAGAATGGAACTTGGAATACTACTAGGAATACTACCCTATTCATTTTTTTTTTTTTTTTTTTTTTTTTTTTTTTTTTTTTTTTTTGCATGTTATGTGAAGATAGATATTCAACACACCAGATTAAATATATTGACTATAAAAATAAATGTAAGAATCAAATACTGAAATAAACATTTCTAAGAAATGTTAAAACTATAATTTTAATGGAAGAGAAAAAGTGGTTCAATCTTTTCTCTTCCATTAAAATGATTTATAAATTATAAATCAATTATTTAAAATTAACTTTTTTTGTTTTAATTGTATTGGCTGAAGATGAATCATTTCTTCAGAATTTAGACCCACTCTGCTGATTAGGCATTTTATGTGAAATGAAATTTAGATGCACCTGACATTCAGAAATGTCATTATAATAGTGTTACTCACATAGCAATAACATATCTGATAGAGAAAATAATGACCTTGTTAATTAGAAGATTTTGGGGTTTTAAGTCCCTGTGTAATACATTATGACTGTGACAGAAAGCAAGTCCTCTGAGAAGTTGAAACCTAAAAATGTAAACAATTAAAAAAATCTGATTTGCATGTCATCTTATAAAGAATAAATACATCAAGAACATACATAAAAGATTTAACAATATCCAGGTCAATTTCTCCATTTAAACTGTCAAAGTACTTCTTCAGGTCTTGATCACAATGTTCAAATACCAAAGTTAATTTTTTGTCACTATGTAGAACATCATAAAGGCGAACAATGTTTTTATGTTTAAGCTCCTTCAACAGGCATATTTCTCGTAAGGCAGATGAAGGAACACCCTTGAAAACATGACCAAATACTGTAAGTTAATGTATCAAAAATAATCAATGGAAAAATTTTATCAGCCTTACTTCATCATCATCATCAAGCCTAACTCTTTTGAGAGCTACTATTTCCAATGTGTCTCTATTTTTCGCTTTAAATACAGTACCATAGGTTCCTAAAACGAATATTGGTTTTAAAAATAAAACAACTGAAGGGGAATAGAATTTTAGAAATATTTATAATACCTTCGCCAATTTTTTCCAATTTCTCATATTTCTGCATTTTAAAATAAAGTTAAAATGAATGCATCAGGTTAATTATTTAATTAAGAAGGTTCTGATATAGAGAGATAAGATAATGGCCACAATGAAACTCCTCAATAATAAAAATAAACAAACACTTTGAGCAAACCCGGGAATCTATATCGTTCACTGATTGGTCAAAACGAACCTCTATTATATTTTAATCGATAGTAAACAGATAACTTGTCATCTTTTGACAGATCGTAGAATACTCTTATCATTACAGGAACAGGCCAAAGGAAAAGTGAAGTCGCCAGATTTCATTTTTTAAATGGGGGCAAATCTGTCTATGATTTATCTATCTTAGGTTCCAACCAAAACCTACATATTTTCTTACCTTTTTTAAATAAAATGCCAACTTAGAAACTACTTAGCAATACCTTATTAATGGTTGGTTCATTGGTTATATATTTTAGGGAAATAAACATAATAAATATTTTATTAAATTTTTCGCTTAATATATTTTAGGATCCACTGTGAACTTTGGGGCGTTCAGATGGCCGGGTATCGAACCTAGGTCCTCTGCATCTCCTTGGCAGCGCTCTTACCACGGGGCCATTCTTAGCTGTGTCGATCCTTTCTCTTCAGCGATCCCATCCACCCCGTCTCGCCATACTGCAGGGCAGTAAATGGGGGGCTGGTCAAATGTCCAGATGACAAGATGTAATTGACTTACCGTCACAGTTAAACATTATATGTTGAAATATAATTTGAAAATCTGTTTTTCTTATGTTCGTTAGTATTCAGAATTGGAACGACCTCTGATTAGAGCTAGTTACTTGAAAAAATTCGAAAGTCGAGGACCCCTGTATAACCTTGAATTACAGGAGTAAGCTCTTAAGGATGAAAGAGATTAGATAAATCTAACTAAGCAGTAGTGAAAGAGCTTTCATTAATGGATTATCAGACCACGGCTTAAAAAAAATATATAATGATTGTTTGAACGATTTCATTTTCAACGCTCTCCTCCTGAGCAACAAAATTTTCTTCCTAAAAAATTCAACACGGCACTTTTTTCCATGTTTGTGCACTTCTTTCTATATCATTACATAGACTTCGCTACTTGGAGGCATTTGAGGTAAATTAGAAATTCAATTTGAAAAATACATAATTTTAGTAGTCTTTAAAGTGATGGTAATAGTATTTTAATTTAATATTAACGGAAACAGAGCTGATAATCGATTTAAATGATACGATGTTTTTTTTTTGGTATCGATGAGGCTGGACTTCACTGACACGTAGGTCAATTCAAAACAAGCTTCCCTGAAGATGGGGAACCGGCGTGTATATTTGGTTTTCTCATTCGTGTTTTGTGCACATTTAGCTCTAGTTTATAGTGAAAATGAAACTTTAGTTCTTTTAGATAATCTAGCTATTAAAGAAACGCATTCCATGTTTTTCAAATCTCTCAAAGGTGCTTTTTTTGATGAGGTTATGTATTTGTATAGGGTATGTAGTCCCTCCTATTGTTTTATAAACCTTGTTTAAATTTCAGAGAGGGGTTATTCTTTGACATTCAAGCTGGCGGATGATGCTGGACTTTTGCTGTCAAAATATGGAGGATTTCTGTATGATCACCTTATAATTTTTGCACCATCAGTTGAGGAATTTGGTGGTGCTTTGAGTGTGCAAGCAGTTGCAGAATTTATCGATGGAGGTGGTAATGTTTTAGTTGCTGGTAGTAGTATGTCTGGTGATATTTTGAGAGAACTGGCTTCAGAATGTGGGTTTGAGGTTGATGAAGAAGGTGCTGCTGTGATAGATCATCTAAATTATGATGTCAAGGATCAAGGAAAGGTATGTAAAATATTTATCTTTTATATTTAAGTGAGTAAGAGTAGTTGCAATACATCTCTAAAAACTGGACACAAAATTTTTCATCCATCTTTGAATTTTTATGATCACAAACTTTGTTTTTTTATTTGTATCAATGTAACATGAGCATTATCTTGAAGAGAATTATTGCTTTTATAAATGGTTGGTTAAAAAGCCAACAAAAGTAAAATAAAAATATTAAATGGGTGATTTTATAGTTATGACAATGGACTGCACGCCTCTACAGTCAATATCTAATTTATGATGGGTAGCTCTATTGACCTCTTTTATGTAAGAATACCAAGTGATTAAAAGTCTGGCCCGTATCTTTTTTTTATTCCTATAATATACTATGGTTGGTTTATTTAATCTGTTTGTTTTGTTTTTTTAAGTTCTAAGTTTGTAAGTTGGTTAGTTACTAAAGTGCTGTTAATTACTCCTTGTGGAATTGGCCAAGATTTCATTGTCAGTCCCTAAACAGAATCCCAAAATGTCTGAGTGGTTCGAGAACAGATAGAGATGACCATGCATTTAATATGGCACTGATCTCAATTGAAAAGAACCTATTGGGGTTTTAGGCTCTATTGAGTTGTACTTTTGGGCGAGGGCCAGTATGGCGCTCTTTCGTATGGCTCTGAATTTTACTGAATAAGCCCTGTTTTGGGGGTTTATTTATACATATCTGAAGAGTGAGTGGTAGTCGAAAGCTGGGATCTAATAAAGCTAATCAAAGCCTTTGTTTAACTAAAAAGTATATGATGGGAGATCGCTTATCATATTACTATAACATAACTTGTTGGAATAGGCCATGCCAAGAAGTAACATTGCAGTAGTGTTTCCGGGGTTCTATATTCCTTGTTGATTGTGGAAGTTTTTGGAAGGGCTTCCTTATGGATCAAGGATTGATTGATCCACCTTAATATTCTGGGCAAGCTTAGGGTGTGTGTGACCCCCTGATCGGGGTTAAGTGGGGTTTAAAAGCCCTCTCCCGGAAAACAATGAAATTATTTCGGCCACAAATAACAAATTCTTATGTATTTTTACCTGCTGAGTTCAAAATATCATAAAAATCACTGGTTTTGGAGGTACACGTGAGTCACACATCATTTTTATAGTGCCAATATTTAGTTTATGCTAGTCAACAAAATGTTCTACAGCTATTTGGAAGTTATAAACCTTATTACTTTTGTTCCGGGGGGAGTGGGGGAGCTCATGGGCAAGGTCTATAGGGGAGCTATAGCAGTTGCTGTGCTCAAGGTCCTGAGTTCGAATCTGGCTTGGCAGGAAATCTTAAATATTCTGCCCCAGTTTGTCGTTCAGTTTATTTCAGAGCAGATTTAAATTGAAAATCAAGTAGTTATAATGTGAATAAAATTAAAACCAGTAAATTAAAAAAAAAATAGAGTTAGAGTAGAATGTAAAGCTATCATGAAATGTTACATTTTGAAATCAAATAAAAAATTGTGTGAAGGTTATTGTACCACTCTTGTATGTTATCTATTAATTTTATTTTAAAGTAAAAACCTTATTTTGAAGTTAAATACCAAACGAAACAGTGGTTAACATAGTCTCCACAACAAAAATAACAACCAAGAAGTGGTAAACCATGTCTTGCTCCTCTCTGCTTTCATTCTAGCAAACGTAAAAAGGCTTGATAGTTCCTGTCCTTCTTTTAAAGTTTTCTGTAATTTTTTTTCAAATCAAGACAAAAATATTAAGTTTTTTAAAATTTTAAGTCAACATTTGATCACTAATTGTTTGAGTTGAGGCTCCTGTGCGATGCACCAGCCTAGCTGTGCCTTAAATGTTTTTTATACTTAGCCTATCTTGTAATTCCATCTGGTGGTGATTAATCACTTGTTCTATCCAGGAAAGATTAGTCACTCTTGTTTAGTGCTGATGAAGGTGGATTCTGAATAAACAATGTAACAGGCAGTTGAACTTTAGAATTTGTCTTCTTATTAAAATGAAGCTTGGGAAACCCTTGATCATTTGTGAGATACTCCTTTTTTTAACAAGATATAATTACAATTATAAGAGTACTAAAAAAATTATATTTATGTGAAAATAATTTCATGCAATCATTATTTTTTATAGCATACATTAATTGTTGCGGATCCAAAGAACTTGATAGATGCTCCTGTGATTGTCGGATCTCGAAATATTCCTCCGCTCCTGTATCAAGGAACTGGGCTCATTGCTGATTCTGAAAACCCACTTGTTCTGCAGCTGCTCACTGGTGATAGCACATCTTATTCATATATACCTGATCAGCCAATAAAGGAGGTATGTTAAAGCTTATTACGGTATCTTACAGCTTATTATATTTTTCTGAATATTTTTAATTCCCCTCTTTATTTTAGTATCCGCATGCTGTTGGCAAAAACACACTGATGCTGGCAGCTCTTCAAGCGAGAAACAATGCAAGAGTTGTATTCTCTGGCTCCTTGTATTTCTTTTCTGATGAAGCTTTTACATCACCTGTACAGAAGAATGGGGTTTGTATGATACAGATTTTTATCGTCAATAAGAGATTCATACCATAATTATTAGAAAGTAAAGTTATTATAATAATAAAATTCCTGCATTTTTTTATAGTGTTCAGTATTTGAAATATCCAATACCCTCATAGAATTGTCAGTTTTGCTTCACTTTATTTCTATAGCTGATGTGAACAATAAGTTTAATTAAGAAAATCAGATATTAACAGGATCTAATTAAAGCCAATATGTTTTTATCATCAATATTGACATCGTGGGTTAGCAGTTAGAACATAAATTTTCTGGAAATGTTAAAATTTGAAACTTGTGTTTAAAGTTTGATCTGATCATCCTGAAGAGTTATTGTAATAACATGTTTTAGGCTCTTTTTGAGTAATTTGAAAGAAAAAATGACAAATTCATTAGAAACCATGTTACTAGATATCATGCAGAGGAAGCATTCAATAATATAATTATAGTTATTTTAATGCCTTAATTTCACAATGAAACATTTTTTATAACTAATGTTGTGTACCCATTCAAAGTACAATTTCCTACCTACGGAACATACCATTAAAATGAGGAAATTAAATGTTTTAAAAGAAAATTTACATAATTTTTTATTATTATTCAAGAAATTACTAACTAAATAGCCTATATTATAAATATAGAAATCATATGTTTTTTACCTATTTGATCTCTGATTTGACTCTAGGGCAAAAAGTTTGAGATTTCCGGAAACAGGGATGTAGCTACCGCATTGAGTAAATGGGTTTTCAAAGAGAGTGGAGTCTTAAGAGTGAAATCGACTTCGCATCATAGAGTTGGCGAAAAGCAGCCACCTGCAGCTTATACCATTATGGATGATGTGGTCAGTATTTTTATTCTTTATTTATTAATCTTTATATAAATGTTGGGTCCAAACTGGGCATCAATGAACAAATTATTAGATTTCCTTACTCTAGTATCTAAGTTCTCCCGACCCATTCTTGAAATTATAATAACAAATAAAAAAAAAGTTTATATTTTCCTTTATTCTTTTAGGATATAAATGAATTTGCTATTTGCCATGTTTTAATTATAATAATAGTGTTAGTAAAAAGGTCCGTCGATCTTAATTATATCAAATAATTGGAATTAGAGTCAGGAGCAAGAGTCTTTGCTAGAGTGGGGCCTTCTCAGAACTTAGCCGATAACGAGGGCTTATAGTACAAAGTTTGGCCCTAAGTTTATACTTGACATACTTATATAAACTCAATGATTTAGGCCATCTAATTACAAAAATTATTACAATTAAAATATAATCATTCTTATTAATATATCCATACATAATATACATCATAGCCCTCTTAATATAGTTACAAATAATTATTTGTGGGTCACCAAAAATTCATTAAGGTTTCAATTGGTAATGGCATGTCTGATTTGTGATTATTAATGTTTGTAGGTTTTCTCTTTGGAAATAGAGCGAAAAACTCCAAATGGCTGGGTTCCACATGATGCGGATGATGTTCAATTGGAATTTGTTCGTATTGATCCATTTGTCCGCACAACTCTGAAGCGCACGAAACCTGGCCATTATGAAGCAGTTTTCAAGATTCCTGATGTCTATGGGGTGTATCAGTTCAAGGTGGACTACAGCAGAATCGGCTATACTACTCTTTATAGTTCCACTCAGGTAGGTTTTTTTTATTTTATTTGCTTATTGATATTTGTTTAGCTCTATCTGTCTTATCTAAGTTATTTATTATGAAAACATTTAATATTTGTACTTTTTTCTTTTTGATTTATGATTACTTTTTAAAATTTCTTTTAATCAACAATACCTCATCCTATTATCATTTTAAAATTTTATGCCGTAGCATAGGCTTATGTCTTAGCTTCATTAGAATTTGGAACCATTGGATCTTGTGTTCCATTGTGAATAGAGAACCATAAACAAATGATTCTTGATTCGATTCAACAAGGCTTTATATATTGAAATATCCTTTTATATAGTTTAAGATTTAGTTAAAATATTATAATAAAATCATTATTTATGAATTTATTATGTTATAGGTTTCTGTGAGACCTTTGGAGCATACTCAATATGAAAGGTTCATTGCTAGTGCCTACCCTTATTATGCAAGCGCATTCTCGATGATGTTTGGAGTTTTTGTCTTCTCTTTTGTGTTTTTACATTACAAAGATGAGCCATCGAAGTCAAAGCAAGAATAATAAATAAATGACTCTTTGAATAATAGTCGAAGATTGAAAATATATCTGAGGAATTCTTTTCCTCTTCAAGAACAAAGACTTTTTACATATGAGAATTTGTACATAAGAAACAATACAAATCTAGTAAATAAATTATTTGATTATATATGTATTGTATTTTTTTGTACTTGATTCCCTCTTATTTTAGAGTTATTTTTTAATTTTCCTTTCTTTCTTTTTAAAAAATTTGCAATAAAGAGATGAAGATTACTATAATCAGTAGCTGGAATTTTGTCTGATAACTTGTAATTTTAGAAAAGTAGCTCAAAATTTATTTTAAATTTACCTCAATAGTTAGAAGACTCATAGCAGAAATCAGGGAATAGGATAAATAGAAAACATCACACTGTAGCAAATTTAATCTTTATATATTAATACAATTAGTTTATATATTTATATTAGTTAACATTGGTAAATATAATTGAGGTGGTAGCAGTATGGAGAATGAAGTGGGCATGTAAAATTGAAAGGCTTGGTAGGTAATGAATGTCTAAAAGGTTAGTAAATACTTTGCCGACTTGGATGGAAAGATCTGAGGACTAGGCCAAGAAGATGAGAGGATTGCATCACTGCTTATCTTGAGAAGTTGGGCTTGGATGGAAAATATATTTAATATGTCATAATATGATAATACTAAAAAATGAAGTGAGCAAGTAATAGGTGGTATCGGCATCTAAAATTCAGGTTTGCTAAACCTGTTTATTTTATAAGAATCCATGCAGTACGTAAGGAATAGGGGTAAATAGAAAAAAAATATATTGAGTTTGCTATGCATTTATTGATTCAATTTTATCACATTATTTATGATATATACTCTAAGAGAAGTCAACATTTTAAATATTCTGGAATGATTAAACAATAATGATTCATAAAGAGCGATATTGCCCTTAAGATATACAACTATCAATACAATTTTATTTTGGGCTTATATCACAACAAAAATTATTATATCTTATAAATATATTGCCTTTTTTTTGTTATTTATCAATTGTTTTATTTTAATTTTGCTCTTAACTAAGCAAAATACTCTATTAACAATATATTGATACAAAAATGATTCTTAAATACATACATAATTTATTATACACCAAAAAATATTGAAAATTGTTTCTGGAAAATTATTTGAATAATAACCATAGCTATGTACTTTATCACAACTCTAATGGTCACCATAGAGGAAGCAATTTTCATTTTAGATTACATTCTCATATCTATTAGATTACTTTTCTTTTGCACATGACTATTGTCATGCCTCTACTAATAAATAACTACGATGGTGTTATAATAAGTATTTTTACATCCTTCGTGTATCCATAATAAATTTACATCTCAATACTTCAACATATCTATACAAATTTAACAGTACAATAAAAAAAAAAAAAGATAAGAAAACAAACGAAATATATCTTTTAAAAAAGAAATGACTTAAATTATTAAGTAATTTGTATATGTATAAATACATATACAAACTAACACAAATGTAAAAATATATTTATATATAAAACAATAAGTGAATTTATTAAATTAATACTAACTGGTAAATGGATAAAATAAAAGCCATGCAGATTCTTATTCCTTAAAAAGAAATATAAAATAATAAACGTTATCAAACACTGAATTGAAATTAAGTGTTAACAGCAACCAAAATATATATATAAAAAAAAATATATAAAGGTGTCAACATTTATCCAAGATTGCATGGACGCGTTAGAACTGGACCCAATTAGGATTACTTGGAGTAGTAGCGGCCCTAGAACAAACCAAATACACGTATCCTTTGAATCTATACAGTCTCTATGAAAAAATATATATTATATATGGAACCATAAAATTCCATTAAGTCATATTTAAGAAGTTATAAACTGTAATTGTTATCAACAATGTCCTTTAATTTAT
This sequence comes from Aelia acuminata, assembly GCA_911387785.2. NCBI lineage: Eukaryota > Metazoa > Arthropoda > Insecta > Hemiptera > Pentatomidae > Aelia > Aelia acuminata. The sequence goes on along the minus strand of OU426979.1, from coordinate 158,236,431 downwards.
CATAAGAGAAAAATAAATGTTAAATTTTTTTATTAATTTTAAAGTTGGTTTTAAAATAACTCATTTTAAATTGAGTTCAACTTGGACTTTAGTTTTTTGAATGACTAAGGCTACTCAGTGAAAATTTTTTAAGGAGTAGGGAAAAATATAATGCTTAAATTTCAAGGATTAGTTTGGAATGATTTTATAAATGAGATTAGGCTCTTTAACGATATTAATACAAAGCAATCCAAACACCAACTTACAGAAATTCATAATAAACACTTACCCAGGGCTTGGACTAGGGGCAGAGGCGAACTCGCCCCAGGACTCAGGTTTGGCAGGAGGTGGGGCTTGATGAGAGGGGGACGATGTTACAGATGGTGCAGGTGGTGGAGCTATCTTGACTCCGCCAGGGGGCGGAGGTAACAGGCCGCCTCCACTCGGTTTAGATTTAGGTTTAGCATTCCCATCGGAACCATCCTTCTTCTGTAAAATTGTGATAAAATGTTATATACACTAATAAGCAATTTATTAAAGATAGAAAAACTCATTTAACCAAAAAATTATCATAGTAAAAAATAATATTTTTGGGCTGCTTCCACTCGATTTAGATTTAGATTCAGCATAAACTTCGGAACCATCCTTCTGTAAAATTTGACATATATTAACAAGTAATTCAAACAATCCAATAATATAATCATTATTAAGATAAAACAAAATTAATAACTTTTTTTTGGCTTTAGGATTTTAGCAAAATTCGGTTAAAAAAATTAATAATTAAATCCTAAGAAAAATGAATTTATTTATTTATTGTAATTTATATTGACCACATTGTGACAAATGGAATAAATTTTTAAAAAAAGAAGGAATTATTTGCTGTTCTTTTTGTTTATATGAGATCAATCTAAGATGATCTATCTCTTAATTATAGAGACTGATATAATACTACACGAGTACATAGTACACAGTATATAGTACTACACTATTACAAAAGCATGACCACAAATGAGTCAGCAAAATGAAGATAAATATGAAAAAACTTATAATATTAATTGTCATTAGTAAATGTTTTGCATAAATCCCTATATATAAAAAAAAAAATTTTTTTTGGATATTAAATGAGACTACATATAATAAATTATAAATTTCACGTACAGTTATTTTCATATTAATTTTTATAGTTTCGCCTTCTTTAAACTTTAAATCAAGTTCAGGCTTAGGAACGTCCTTTTCTTTTTCTATCTCTTCTGATTTTTTCAACCAGTTGAAATGATCTTGTAATGCTACGTTGAGATCAAAACTATCAGAGCGGTCTGAAAATCCAACTCCAATAAAAGCAGATCGTCCTAGAAATAAAATTTGTTTAAGATTAGAAAATGTACATATTTCAAAAGAAGGCACATTGAAATATTTAATTTAAAAGAATATAATCCAGCCAATAGGTCTATAATAGAACATCACCTACATTGTCTTCTTTGAGGAACTGATAATAAGATAACCCACACACAAAAAAAAAAATATAATGAAAGTAGGGAGACTGATCAGATAGCAAGAAAAACAATCCAACTACCATATATTTGTTAGCATGTATGATTAGTAGGGCTAGGATTCCCATGTAAATACATATTTGTTCCAGAGGCCGATACCAACTGGTACTATCTCATTCTATATGTTTTAGCACAATTGGGATCAAATTAAGCCTATTTCAATTTACATATGTGACTTAATTTACATATTTTGCAAATTTTTACATATTTTATCTCCATCTTTGTTCATTTTTATATTTCTTTGCAACAAAAATTGAATGAGGAGTGCAGCAAAAAAAAAAAAAAATATATATATATATATTTTAATTGAATTGACCCTTCTAGTGCAACTGTTATTGATTCTTAGAACCGAACCCCCTTCAAAACAATTCCGAGATTCCACCTCCCTTGACTTTTTCTATAAAAAAAACCAGAGCAAAGCCCTTTTCTTATTTAGTGTTTATTGTTAAGTCGTAAGGTGCGTGCTACTCTTGCCAAAAACGATTTGAAAATTTAGTTTTCCGATTTATTATACATTATTATATTGGAATGGGGAAAATCTCAAAAAAAACCAAAGAACGAGTTTTAAAATATCTTCGCGAGTTTCCAAACGAAACATTCAGGGGTGATGGAGACATTTTGTATTGTACTTGTTGTGACAAGGCTGTATCCACTACACAACGATTCCAAGTGACCCAGCACATTGCCACAGGATCTCACAAATTGAACAAAGAGAAAAAGTCGAAATTAAAGCAAAGTTTCATCACACCCTCTACCTCAAGCGAAAATAGTAAGTCAACTTTTTATACAGATTTGTGCCGAGCATTTGTGCAGGCAGACATTCCATTAGGTAAAATAAACAATCCCTGTCTTAAACACTTTTTGGAAAAGTACATTGAAAAAAAAAATGCCTGATGAATCCACCTTAAGAAAAAACTACCTGCAAGATATATATCAAGAAACTCTTGCAAAAATACGAGAAAATATCAAGTAGGGGCCAATTTGGGTTTCAGTTGACGAGACAATGATGTAGAAGGCCGATACATTGCCAATATTATTGTTGGAAGTCTCTGCTCAGATTCTCCTTCAAAACCATTTCTTTTAAATTGCCAGGAGTTGGAAAAATGCAATCATGCAACAATTGCAAGGTTTTTCAATGACTCCATGAATCTTCTTTGGCCAAATGGTGTACAACACGAAAAAGTCTTTTTGTTTTTATCAGATGGAGCTCCGTACATGATCAAAGCAGGAAAGCATCTTAGAGTATCTTTTCCAAAAATGCTTCATGTCACATGTCTCGCTCACGCATTCCATCTTGTGGCTGAATCAGTTCGGTATGCTTTTCCTGAGGTATATTCCTGAGGTAGATTCCTTGATTTCAACTATTAAAAAGATTTTTTTAAAAGCCCCAAGCCGAGTGGGAATTTTTAAAGAAAATTATCCTGAATTGCCTTTACCTCCTCGACCTGTAGTCACCAGATGGGGAACTTGGTTGGAGGCTGCTATGTACTACGTTATGAATTTCGAAAAAATAAAGAACGTCATATCAAAGTTGGATGGTGAATCAGCTTCAGCCATTTCGCAAGCTCAGAAATTGTTGGAAAATCCGAATTTGAAAAATAACCTGGCATTTATTTCCTGCAATTGCGCTTTCATCGCTTCCACTATCATGCAACTTGAATCACAAAACTTGCCTCTATTGAAAAATATACAAGTCGTCAATGAAGCAATTCGCAAAATGGAAGAGGTCTCAGTGGAAATAGGAAAAATAATCCAGACGAAATTGCAAGATGCCCTTAAAAAAAATCCATGCTGGAACGATTTGCTGCTGATTGCGGACATGATAAGTGGAAAGGAGGTGACAGCAAAACTTTCAATTGACTGGAATCCTTCTCTCATAGCCGCTTTCCGAAACGCTCCAGTTACATCCATTGAAGTCGAGCGGTCATTTAGCAGATTTAAATCAATACTGAGGCCCAATCGACGTAGTTTTACTTTTGAAAATGCATTTAGTTTCAAATTGTTACCCTTACGATGGATAACAAGTTTTAGTTTTTACATTTTTAATTTATAAAATAAAAAGTTTATTGTATTGAAGAAAAAATATGAGAGTGTGGACCCTTTCAGAAGGGTATTTACTGTTTATTTTACTCATTTGCATATTTTTATTGAAATCAATAAATTTTTATAAGCACATATTTGGCATTTGTAATTACATGAAAATCCTGGCCTTATTCATATTGATTTAAGTTTTAAATAAATATACTTCTTAAACTATTTCAAATAATTACTAAAGCATTTTTTAATGATTTTGATTTTACATATTCTTCACTTTTACTTAAATATTGTTAAAAAAATAACTACATATATATGTACATATTCTACTTTTTTTATTACATATAAATCCGGGCCCTAATGATTAGTAAATGATCTCAGGGGTGGATCCATGGCGGAAAATGGTATCCCCCTAACATAGTGCGTAACAACATCATTGGAATAAATTTATACATCTAAGTTGTCAAAAAATTTCTAGTACTATAGTATTATTGTAAATTAAATATAATTCACATCCTTTAATTAAATAAATAAGTGAGTTTTTTTAATGCTTTATAAATTTATTTTATAGTTTAGTATTTTCTATGAACCAATCCCCCTTCCAAAATTTTTATCTGGGACTGCCCCTTAATAGTCTTTAATAGCAAGTAGTTTCACAAAAATTTATCTGCATATCAAGTATCACATACACAAAACTTATTTAAATCTAATGGTGCGTCTTTACACATAACAGAAGTAATAATAAGACTAAAGATAGGCTATTGTTTGATTTGTTATCAATATTATAACGTATAAAACTGAATATGACGTGAAAGTACTAAGTAAACATTAAATTCAAATCTTAGATAAATTATAATTATATAAACAAAACCTGAATGAACAATGATGAAATGTTACATTAAAATCATTTACAGTACAGCTAACAATTTGATATCTTAAATTAATAGCTAAAAGCGAAAGCATTAGAGGAATTTACCATTGTCATCTTGAATTCTAAGAACAAAATAACGTGAGGAATCCGATACAGGTTCAATCGCAACTCCAGGATACTTATCTATAGGACATTTTGCAAACAATTCTCCACTGGTTTTATCTTCCAGTTTTAAGACGCACTCCTTGTCTTTAGCTACTAAACGCATTCTACCAGTCCACTGTGGATCAGATAGGTTCCAGTCTGCAGCTCTGATATAGAACAATGAATATGCATGGAAAAATGGAATGAAGAGTACAAAGTATTGGACAAGAAAAATAATATTTACTTATGTCCTCTATTTGTTGTGATGGGTGGAACTTTGAACACAAAAACTTCATTTTTAACGAGCAAAACACTTTCGTAAGAATCCATAATCCAAATTTGTTTGATACTCTAACTAGTGTACATAAATCAAATTCCAAATCCCAATAAGTTACAACTTGCTAGGTAGAGGTTTCACTAAAACACTTGGGAGTATTGCCAACCTATGATGTCAACTACCACCTGTTATATTTATTCTTGTTACTAATTACTTTGACAGCAATCAAAATATAATGTCATTTAAAATTTTAGATGTAGTAAAAGTCTCAATTATTTGCGAAAATGTTCATATTATTTGCTTTTAATATTCAAAAACATTTGGCTACACTGCGACTTGAAGAACTTACTGTTTTCTTTGAAGACATCTAGCTATCATCGGCTGGACCCGTGATGTGTTGGTTGTTTTGATTGTGAGATGTAATTCAATTCAATCATATTTTAATGACGTTACGGAAATACATTAATATGACCAATATAAAATGTATTGTGCTAATTTCTCTGCACATCGTCATGGTTCAGATAATTCATACGAATTCTCGAACCTCATATCTTTGGAAACTGAACAGTGAAATTAACATGATTGAGCCTGGAAATATGCAGAAGTTACCTTATCACACGGAGGAAATTTTCGACGACCCTATATTCAATATTTTGGTGTCTACTGTGCACTATGGGAATTCATGGACTAAAAGAAGTAGTGATAATATTTGTGCTGACTGTCAAAAAGTTAATTCCACTCAGGAGGTGTAAGTTTTTCCTTATTTATTTCAGATACCATTAGTAAAAGAGGATTAATTTATCAGCATCAAATGTTATTAGAGAAGGTGTAGTTTAAATGGTCAATTAGTGTAGTTTTAATTTTGATTGAGAATCTTTCTTAGCCCTCGATTGTTTCAGGCCTGAGAAAGCTACTCCACCTCCTCAAGAGCAGCAAAATAAAACAAAATATCCTGAAGATGATGAAGTTTTAGATTGTGGAAAACCTGTTAATTTCACCTACTATGACAATTTAGTTGGTATCGCTAACAGGTTATCTCATCCCAATGTTCCTGAACCACAGGTTTTTTTGTTTTTGTTTTTGGTTTTTATCAGTTTCAATGCACATTTATGATTATATTGGCTTGTAATAATCTTAATGCTTTACAGATTTCTCTCATCTTCAAAAAGAAGAGCACTGATATAGACGTTGCTGCATTAGAAAGGAAGCTTAAGAAAGCCAAGCGAGAGAAACCGAAGTCAGTTCAACTTTATAATCAAATAGGCAATTTCTGGAGACTGAAGGGAGACACCTACAAGTCGATTGAGTGTTTTAGAAGAGCTCTAGCTGTTTCTCCACATAATGCTGAGGTATGTAATAAATTTTCCTAGGGATTTGACATATATTCAATATTATCATAAATGTGTATTAATGAGGGCTATTTTTCTAATCGATGTGTTTTAAATTACCTTATGTTTTAAAGCTATTGTATATTAAAGAGTTTCATTAATGTCCTTAAACATGGTATCAGAAGTGGTAGTAGCTTCTTGAAAGTGATTTTCTGTGATGTATGGAAGATTTGTATTCTTTAGTGAAAAAAATTTCCAGGAAGGATGGTTGAAAGAAATAAATGTGAAGAGCTAGATTCTTGCTTAGATCTATCATTGAAGGGCTCTCTTCTGTATTCAGTTGAAAAAGAGGTAGAACGGTAGCTAAAGGTAGTTTTCAACATAATTTTGAATCACTAAATTTCAACTAATCTGGAAAGCATAGGCTACGTGGCACAAAGCATACAAGTTATTCTTAATAGCTGCAGATTTAGATCAAACAAATTTTAAAAGAAAAGCGCCTCTATTTCTGTCTTTATTTGGTATACAAGGTTTGATTATATATAACTCATTTAATTCAAAGAGACACTGTGACATCTGCTAACTTGATAAATTTAATACTAGTTTCAACCCCAAAAAGAATATTACCTTAAAGAGAAGATTGGCAGATTCCCGAGTTGTAGGCTAAAACCAAGAGTGTTAGTTGATGATTTTGCAACGGACCTCCAATGATATTTGGACGGTTGAGGCAGAAATGAATGGTCATATAATCGCTTGCCAGTCGGATTCAGGTGCTCATTCTAATTGTTCGTCATTCGATGAGTTCACCTTTTTGCAATTGGATCCAGGTTTAATAAAACCATCTAATACAAAAATCACATCCTTTTGTGGCACAGAAATTCCTAGTCTTGGCTAAGGGAAGTCAGTCCTTGCATGCACGTGCTCATCGTCTGACACCTTGTTCGTCGCTGGAAGGACCAATTATATATTTACTTACATGAAATTATATTGTGCTCATTATTTCTTTCTGTTTTTATGAGTTTTGAATTATTTTTACAGGTATTATTAAATCTCGCGAGAGTGTTGTTTACTCTTCAGTATCTTGATGATGCTATTTATCTTACTCGGAGGTCTTTAGAGGTCCAGCCACCAGACAAAAGCGCTTGGCAGCAATATTTTACACTTGGAGAGATATTCAAGGTATGTACTGTTTTATTTTAGTAATTATAACATGATCAAATATAATTTATAATATAATATTATTATCATTATGTCATATGAACATGTTTGGTCTGCCCTTCCCAGTCTCTAATCTCTTTCTAGCAACAAAGAAGTTTTTTTATTCATTTTTGTTATTAAAAAAAATTTTTTTTATTTTATTATTAAAATTTAAAATTCTTATTTTATTTCGAATGTACTTTGATTGAAATAAAAATGCCAATCTTTGATGATTTCCTAAAACCAACTACATAGTTTAATGGATACTTGGCCAAATTGATGTTGAATATACACTATTGAAAAAAGGTCAATGATTTCATGTTAAAAAGCAATTTTATTTCTCAAAATAAATATTATATTATGGAAGTAAGAGTTACAAATACTGAAAGGCTTTTTTTTTAGCTCTATAGAGGAGTAAATAATTTTAAAATTAAGAAATTTGTTTTATGCAGACTTTCATGTTCTACTACTTTTATCTGTAACGTTTCAGGGGTTGGAACATGAGCTTAATCCATATTAAAAAAAAAAAGAAAATGATAATACTTTCTAATTTTCGATAATCAATGATGGCGCAAAGACTCAACTTATTTTAATTTCAAGTGAGTCATTTGATAAGAAATGTCATGCTCTTTTCTTTTAAAGAGGATACCAAAGTCGTTCCTTAATGGCTTGCCACTGGCACAACTAAGAAGGAGCTTGGGGGCTAAAGCCAACCTCCCCTAGCGACCGGAAGAAACTTTTTTTCTCACTAAAATCACACACCAAATTAAATATAAATTTTAAGCATCATTTTTCCATTCATTTCTTTGTCAAATAGATAATAATATATTTTGTTCTTCACAAACATAGTAGGATCTTTTTCAAAATTCAATAAACTGGTATAAGCCCCCCACCCTGATAGTAATCCTGTTTTGTGCAAGCCACTGCGGACACATGGAAAGCATTTTGTTTTATTTTTATGAATATTAGGATCTTTATCCACTAGTTAATAATATTTTTGAATGAAAACATTTGAGTGAGATATGTAGTTATTAAGGAAATTAAAATTTAAAAAATGAAACAGATAGTTATTAATTGAAAAAAAACATGGTTTATGATTGTTCATGTTTTCCTGAGGACTTTTCAAAAATAAACCTTATCAAGATGTTTGATGAATCTTTAATGTATTATAGTTTTGTGAATATTGAAAGTCTATGTTAGTATTTATATTTGCATTAATTTATCCTAAAATTATAAATTCTATTTTTTTTTTTTTTTAATGTCTCCATGTGCATCTCGACCTCCTTGGGTCTATTGTGGCCTATTTTAATGCCTGAACTTTAAAAGTTATTCTAAGGTTATCAGTAAATTTTATAAAGCTCGTTGGGTTGACCAGATTGTATAAATTGGTTAAAAAATGCATTTACTAAAAAATAACTTCAGCAATTTTTTTAATTTAGTACTTTGTTTTAAAAATTAATTTGGTTAATTCATTCCTATATTTGATGTATTTGTGCCTCTGTTTCTACCATACCAAGCTTGAATTAACTCTAATAAATTCCAAATTTTCTTAGAAAAACTTCAGATAGTTATTTTGACCATTGAACTAGTTTTGATCTCATCTGCCTCTCACAGGTTTTGCTGCTTATAGCTCTGTAACATATATATGTCAATATAGTCATCAGAGTTAGCAAATTAATATATTACACAAGTATAGTTAAGTTATTTTTAAGCACGCATTGTTATGAATTATTGTCAAATTAGGCATATGGACATTATCAAGAAGCATCGCTCCACATGAGACATTGCCTGCAGCTGCGGCCTGGCTTCGACCCTGCCTTAGCTGCTCTCAAGGAGATGGAAGCTAGCCCAGACAATAACATTCACGTTTATACTCTCCTCATCATTGTTTGCCTGGTAAGTTATCTGGGTTTTTATTTAGTTTAATCAATTCCATTCATATTATTGTTTATAATTCAATGTCTTTCAAAGAATAGGTAACTTTCAAGTAACCACATTGGTTGTTACCTAGGATCATTAAAGAACAATTAAGAACTATTAACGGGCAGTATAGGGCTTCAATGGAAGCCTTTAGCCCACAAAAAAAAAAAAAAAAAATAAAATAAGAACTATTAATAAATAACTAATGTACAGATGGTTTATTAATTTTTCTTTTCTTCTAAATTTGGTAGCAAGATTTTTATATTATAAATGATGATTTAAAGTTATATTTAACTAGCTGTATATACCGGTTTCACCTGGAGAATTTCATTTTTAAAATCTATAAAGAGAGACTTTTATCGACTCAAACGGTCGATTTTGTAAAAACCAATGTAAAGCAAGATCAAAATAATTTTTATAACAATAAAGAATATACCCAGAGATTGGCTGAAGTTATGCAATTTTAATATGGACAGGTGTTCACACCTGGTATCAAAGAACCACTGAGCGAAATTTGGAGAATTTGGGACAAACGGTATAGATTTCTATAAAGAACAAACAAACAAACAGAATTTCATTTCTATTTATATAGATTTATTTTATCTAAATTATTAAACTAGGGGATGTCTCTTTAAATGTTAATGGATATAAATTAATGTACAGGTTTTGTGAATGGGGACACAGCCCCGAAACGTTAACAATGTTACAACTTAAAAAAAAAAATATTTGTTGTGTAAAAGAGGAAGATACATTCCTAATTTATTATCATGGTTTATTAAAATATACAGCTTATTTATAAATTATTTAAGATATAATTTTATACAAGTTAAAAGAATATTTCAGATACACTAATATGTGTTATTCTGTATTTTCACTTGGAAGGCCAACATTTTTCTTGTCAAAACTTAAAGATTATTTTTACAATTTGTTATTTTATTACCTATTATGGTATATTCCTTTGAAATGATATGTTTAATTGTTTCAAAATTTCCTTTTCATTTGTTTATGAATAGGTAAATAAAATTATTATAGCTCAACATAGTTTGAACGCCATTTGCTCACCATCACACCTTTAATAGGTTGTAGCCTCACCAATCCACAGAGATAAATAGACTACAGACCATCATATACTTGTCCTTTTTTAAAATGATAGAACCCATAATGAATGTGTATCCTTCTAGGGGCACTTCCATATATTTTGTCTCCGAGCTATTCACTTATTATTCAAGTTGTCTTGCCGGTTCTATCAAGGCCAAAAATGTTACTTCCTCTGCTGTTAGCGACCCACCAACAATATCTATGTCATCCCTACTACTCCATTAATCAATTTATCAAAAATTTAATCCTTTTTCCCTTAAATACTGCAAACTTCTTCTGTTGAATTCCTTTTGATGTTAAAAACTATATGACACCTCTTTCAAAGAGAGAATGAATAAAAATTCTGATTACCTTATAAATGCCACATGCCCTCGACTCTTAAGGCGGGCGATTGGGTTTTTTAATATATAAAATCATGTACAAATGTTAATTCCCATATTTAATTTATCTCTTACTCTTTTATGTTGTTACAAATTGATTATTTTTTTATTAAACATTACATTTACCATATTATTATGATTTTCAATTATGATTTAAACACAATGCTGCATTCATGCTCTTAAGATGTTAACCAAGTCGACCTATGAGATGAAGAAAGTGGACAGACCCCCCTTGTCCACATGGTGTCAGTGAGTCGACATCATCCCGCATGTCCTGAAGACTTCCAATGAGTCAAGAGTTTTTCTGACCTGAATTATCTCAGCTGTTGTGGACTGAAACCAAAATGAATGCAGATGCTGGATGGAGGTTAAGGAGGATCAACAGTAACACAGCGAACAGCAGCATAATTCTCAAAGGCTTTATAATTCTATTTTCACTTTATATTAAATAAAATGTTCAATTAGTATAATAAAATTGGTAGCATTTAGTTCACTAAAAATACAACACTGTCATATTTATTAACGGTGATAGCTTAATATTAGAAATCCTGAAGCCAAAGTGAAGGTAGGGCTTATAAAATGAAAAAAAGATTAAATTGGATAATAATATACATTATATATAATGTTTCATTCACAATTTTCCAGGTGTTGGGAGTGCTTCTAGTCATCATATCCTCTTTGGACTCGACGCTGGAAGTCGACATACTAGAGACCAAAGGCCAGGGTCGACACTTCAACAGAGCGATGGCAATGCGCTCTCTGAAGATGGGGATATCTCCGAGAGCAATGCGCTCAAAGAGGTACAATGGCACTTCTGGCTGAAGGATCATTTCACAATCTCTCCTCTCCGTCATCTTCTCACGTATTTTCTCTTTCTCTATCTATTACTTATTGTATTGTAAGTATACATATATTTTCTCATGCCTATGTGGATGCTCTGACATGGTTAGGCATTTTATTTAAAAGTTTTTGTCATGCTCATTCGGTGTTCCACCATTTCCTTCAGATTGTGCTGGTAGATTAGGTTGTAATGATCACTAAAATAAAAATTGGCCTTAAATAGGAAAATGAGTTCAATATGTATTATTGTTGCATTAGAATATTTTTCTACAATCATAAGCCTGCAGAATAAGAATGGAAATTAAATGTTGAAATGTTGGTTTATTCTCAAGAATTTGATTTTGTATACTTTTACGACATTGATCTTTTATATTTTGGTCCTTGATAGAACATCTATCATGTTTTGTTGTATCTGTGCTTTTTTACTTTGTTTGTTTTCTGTTAAGCATCTTCCTCAACTTAAGCCATTTCATTTTCTCTTCAAATCCATCTGAATATGACTGAATTGATCTCTATCTTTTTCAATTTTTAGTTTTGTTTAGTTAATGTGAGTAGTAATGATTTTCTTAATTGGCTTAATTCTCTTTAGTTTGATTCATTTCACTGCTGAGGTACTGTATATAAGCCTATATGTCATATATAAGGTGTTTATTTATTAAATAATGCAATAAACCCTGAATATTTGTGAGGATTTATATTTCAAGATTATGCGAATCTCAGACTCAGAAATTATGAGTCTATATCTTCATGTTTATTTAGGAGTAACTTTTTATGATGGTCAACAAAGACAAAACCATAAATAGATGAATGAGATTGGAACTACATAGGGTTGATGACCATTGCAGTTTTACGCCAATAAACTAAAACAATCAAACAAAACCTTTTGATTTGTTCTGTTTTGATCATTCATAATTTACATGTTAATGTTTATGCTTGTAAGTTTATTTTAATTCTAAAAGTAACTTGTATTTCTGTTATTTTTTGGTTAAATATATGTCTCTTTTGAGATTCTATTTAGGGGTTTGTCAGATCAGTTGATTTCCCTTTTAAAATTCTATGTTTGATCAAAATATTGATCATACCTACAACATAAAATCTAAAACAAGTTGTAGTTGATCTGTAAGAATTGATAAATATTTATTGTACTGTGGAACTTCCCTTATTGGACACTTCTAATAAACGGACATCCCTTATAAGCGTACAGTCTTCATTTCCCCGGCTTCGTTCCATTTAATTTACATTGAATCCAACTTCTAAGAGCTGACCTTCTATTAAATGGACACAGAAACAAATTTAGTCCTTTTTGTTTAGAAAACTCTCTTAAGCGGACAGTAGGCAGAAAAGACGATTTAATTTCTTAGAATGGCTTAGGGTTTGAGCAGAGATAGCGTGTTAAAAGTAGTTTCTTAGAATATTATTTAAAAGAAAAGCTAAGTGTGGTTTCCAGTTTACTGTAAACAAAACATTGATGTTTCAAATCAATTTTTTTCTCTCCCGTACCAGTCTCCTACAGGATTTTGTCGAAACAATTTTTATTCAGCTAACATACAACATTACAGCAAGTCACATCATGTGTGTTAGTGAAGGTTAATGTGACTTGTTTTAAAAAAAAATTTTTTTTTTTACTGGAATAATTTATTATCATGGCTCCGCGAAACATGTTTTAACTTTAAATGAAAAAGTGGAATTATTAAAAGTAAAAAAGATACACCTATTATCTGGGCTTTTGCTTGCACTTTTTAAACAAAAAGTTAATTTGACGATGAGCAAAGCTGAAAAAAAACGAATAGCAAAAAAACAAATAAATAAAAAATAACTTTAAACATCAAACACAAAATTTGTTAATCGCTTAAATTTTAATTATCTTTATTGAAAAACAATTGAATGTATTTGTAAGTTAGAGTTATGGTAAATTATTTTGTCCTATCATGATGATTCATCTCTTTTTGTGTTTCATTTTTTATTTTTAAACCAAATTAAATTTTATTCATATACAAACACGTATGTATATTTTATATTGTATATAAAAAAAATATACAGTTATAAAAAATAAATTCACTATAAGCTGTTTTTCAGTATGAATTTTATTGCATTTTCCAAGTTAATTTTTTTTTTTTTTTTTTTTTTTCGATGTTTTTATAGATTTTGGTTCATATTTAATATGTTCTTCTCATAAATGGATATTTTGTCATTCCCCAGTGATGTCCTTCTAAGGGAAGTTCCACTGTAATTGTAAATATAACTATTATTTGACCTTTATTTTTATTGATATTTGTTAAATTCTATATAACATATCAAATTTTTATTTTATTTCTTATTGAATCAGTTTTTTTCCGACTTACGACGAATTTCAGTTTACCTAAAATTTAATTTTTTTAATTGTAAATTATAAATTGGAGTATAAGAGCCTAAATATGACTTCAAATTAAGCTCGAATTATTAAATAATGCTTATCTATATTTAAATGGTTTTAGATATTGTTTCATTGTAACAGATACCTACTATATATAAATATATACATATAAGAACATACATTTCTCCTCTTTAAACTATGTTGGTTGTTTTTTTTTCATATAATCAGAAAAATATGAAGGAAATGAATGGTTCAGTGATGAGTGGTTTGAATGTTTATTAGATAATACAAACTGAGAATTGTTTAGAGTGAATATATATAAACAAAAGTGTTTTAATTTATTAATTATTTAATTAAATGAAATCTAGTCTGTTGAATTTTTTGTACTTTTTATGTTAATCGTAAGACATATTTTGTTAACAGTTAAGGCTGTGATAAATTAATTTAACTTGTATTTAAATACATTTTTGTTTGTTTTATTTATTTAATTTAATATTGGCGTCTGAGCATCCTCCATGATGAACAACTAGTCAAGCATCAAATTAAAATTATAGGTGACAAAAGCACCACCCTGTTCCGTTTAGAGCTGGATACTAAACTTTAATCTCTGATGTTACCTTCTTTTGCCAAAGCTCTCTTTTATTAATATGTTCCATTCTTTTTATATGAACAAAATAATGTAATTATAAATTTTTGGATAATTCAGAAAGCAATACTGTTAAATTAATTAAATTAATATTTTAGTCCGTTTTTGTACAAATTAAATGTTAGATTTTTATGTTTTTTTTTTTGTTTTTTGTATTGTCTTAAGTTAAAGTGTGGCTTTTAAAAATTTTGTTTTTTTTAATATTAATAAGTATCATTAATTTACATGATTGTCATGAATTAACAAAGTTTTGATTTGTTAAGTACTAAAACATTTTTAGTATGTTTAACTTTCTTTTTTAATTATTTTTATTTTAATCTTATCTTAATAATTTATTGGGAATAAGTTATGGATGAAGACTTTTTTCCAATAACAAAATAAAATTTCATAATTTATAATTTTCTGTGAAACAGTTGGGGCATATAGAAGCTAAATAAATCATTTTCAAAAGACAGGATTATTGTTGGTGATAAACTATTTTTATCTGATGAACATGCTGCTTAAATACTCCCAAGTTTTTTTGCATTACTAAGAATACTTTGAATTATTGTTCTAAGGTTTTTTTTTTTAAGTTTTTGTTTTTTGTTCCCCTTATTCATCATTGAATTGTCTAACTTATGTTAAATTTCTCTTATTTCATTTTTATAAATTTCTTCAGATTTCCATTCATTCTGCTGCTACCCCACAGATTATCAGGTCATGTACATTTCCAAACTCCCCTTTGGAAACTGGAAAAAAACTCAGACTCAAATCAATTAATTCATGTCATACACTCTCTCTTCTTTTTTAAAAATGTTTATACCTTCATAATCTATCATATGTAAAAAATCAGAAGAAACTCTGTTTAGTCGGTTCTTACATGTGTATGATTTAATTTTGGATTTTTTTTTAAACTTGAATTTTATTTTTAGATAAGAAAACCTTCTGAGATGCAGGAATCGTAAATACTACAATGATATCTCTTGGTTATCGAATGTTATATTTGTTAGATTTTATTTAACATTTCAATTTCTAATTTCAAATTTTCAAGATCTGTTTCGTGAATCTGCCACCAGATAAAAATTTAACCAACAACTGGAATGATAAGTTCTCAAAGTTATTTGATTTTCATTTGTTTAATTTCAACTCTCTTAGCATTTGTCTATTTGTGAATGTAAACAATAATCCATATGCTAGATGCCGTGAAAGCCAATTATAAATCGTGCCATTAAGGCTCCTCCAGATGGCACATTAAACATGCAAATTCTAGGGCTAAGTTAAAAAGAGTAGGAGACAGAGGATCTCTCTGTCTTAAGCAACCCATCACTGTGAACTTAACCAATAGTAATTATTGTATTTTTACATTGCAACTACTATTTTCCTGATTCATCTCTATCTTTGTTGATCGAATTAACTTATGTCTGCCGAGAGTGATCATTGCTTTTATCTATTCATTTCTATTGATACTGTCACAATACTGCTTGAAATCGATGAAAAGATAATGTAATTCTATGTTACACTCATAACATTTTTGTAACATTTATTTAACTTCAAAAAATCTGATCGATTCTATTAACTACTGTTACTATTCAATTATTTTCAGACGACACATTTAACATTTCGTTCCAGAGTATGGAAATGTCTTATACGAAATTCTCAGGAGAGGTATATCCCCTTTCTTAAAAGTCAGGCATATGACCGCTACTGTCCAATATTTCGGCATTTTTTTTTATTCTCCCATACCTCAAAGTTATATATCTTCTTTAGCAGATCGTTTCCTCCAGATTTTATCTTTTCTGTATCAATACATGATATAGATGACGGGGAGTGGTTTCAAGTCATCTTCTCCACTCAGTACTTCCTGTACTGTTTGTTGATTGATTCCATTAAACTCTCTCTCAATTCCTTTCACCAATCACAGCTCCAAACATCAGAAAATGTTTATGGCAGATTTTATTTTCTAAAAATTTCGCTGGTCTTCTAATCATGTTATTATCCTTATCTCTGCAGACATTTTTTCTTGGTGTGAAGCCATTCTGTATTGCTCTCAACCTACTGTAAAATTTTCTAGACTGCTTTGTTTCCCATTTAGCTGGTAAATTTGAAATTTGTTTCTTTCCACGATCTTCTTTTTCTTTCTGCTTGTGAATTTAGCAGCCATTCGTTAATGTTTTATACCTCACTGGGGTGATATGTATTTTTTGTTAAAATTTTCATTCTTGCCTCATCCGTCTCTTTTAAAGCCCTCTCACACTCCTCATCAAACCACTGGTTTCATGCCGCATTCTTTCTTCTTCCGATGGTTTCTTTAAAGGGATAACAATTTTTCCCTTGCTGCTGTCTGTTTCCATCAATTCTCCAAGCTCATTGTGTCCATATATATAGCTGATTTTCTCCTTGTTCTTTAACTCTCTTGGCCTGCTTTTGCTTTCAATTGTATCCTGATTAGGAGGCAATCGTAGTCCAAGTCTAGATACCAGAGATATCCAAGTTACGTCTTCCACCTACCTGAACACGATTAATTTGATTCCTGGCCCTCACATCTAGAGATATTCATATTTTATTTGTGAAATTCTTCTTGAAAAAATGAACACTTCATGCTTGCTATTCAGACTAATCATGGGCCCAAATGGACATCATTGCAAATAGTATGTGTCTATCAAACAAATTTGTCATCCTTTTTGGGCAGATGACATATATTCTTTCATTGACTATTTTATGATGTACTAATTAAATATGTATTTCTTAAAAAATGTATGACGTTTGATAGGTTTTTGTTTTCTTTGAATACCTTTTTATTCATTGGGTCGGTTGTCGATTTTTTTTATTATTCTTTTTTTTAGATAATTCGAATTTTTGATCACCCAACCCACTTCTGACATCATTAGTTCAAGTTCAAATAATATATACCCTAGTTTTAAATAATGAATGCACAAATTGTTTTGTTTTTTAATTATAATTTTAAAAAAATTTCAACCTATTTTTGTTAGAAATCACATTCTTTTTATTCAATAGTTTGATAACCAACAATGATTAATTTCTATGTGTATTTAAATAAAGAATATATAAAGTGATGGTTAATTACAAGCAATATGTAAAGATATATAATATGCATAATTGATAACAAGTTGAAAAAATTGAACCTGTTTTACTTCAGATTCATATGCAAAAGCATTAAATTTATTACTTTAATAAGTCTTCATTATATAATTGTTCCAGTTTAATATCAAGTACAAATACCAATTTTGAGAAGACTGCTACAAGCCAAGAAGGGTAAAATAATTTATTGTAGCTAAATTTGTATTTATTATAATATTAAAAACAATAAGTTGTATGTAAATATTTAATATTTACACATACAAGTAGTAAGACTGCACTTTCATCTTGTAATAAATAGTTTAATTTAACTTGTGGCGGCCTTCTTTGAGGGTTTTAATTTTCTAATGTGTTAATAATTAATTTTTTTTTAATTATTTGAATCAGCTATTATAATTATTAATTTAGTATTTTTTAATTGTTGCATAGTTATTAATTACAAATTTGTTATTTGTATTTTATATACAGTTTATTGAAATTGTTAATATTTTCCAAATTGTTAAAAAATAAAGGCCACATGGAAGTCATTGAATTTTGAAAAGACTCAGAGGTTGTAGATAGTACAGACCTTTTTTTCCATTATGACTGTGTACTGAAGAAAATATATGTACTAAAGTAATTCAAAAGCAATAATTGTATTTTATTGTTACCATTCCTTTAAAAACTATGATAACAATTAAAATATTTTATTACATAGTGGGATACTAACACACTATAAAAAAACTATGATTATATGAAATTGTGGTATAAAAGTGTTAATCGTTGCTTATCTATTGTAGATGCTTTACTTATCTTATGGTACTATGCAATTAATAATGCAAAAAATATAGCATCCATAATAGATTGCTGACGGAAAAAAAATCTGGTGCCATGCGTGCAACACTGAATGTCCACTTACCAACCTATTCAGAATAGAAATCCCCGCATTTTGATAAATATATAAACACCATTTGCATCTTCACAGAAAATAGCTTTTTTAACATTTATTTCCTTCTTTTTGTTTGTCTCCACAAGGTTTAGATTATCATAATTATTACAAAATTGAAAGTTCTCAGAACTTTTGGATTCATTAGTATTTATTTCTTTTTTTAAGGGGCCTAAAAATATTCTAATTAATCAATATTCAAGTATTTTTTCCCTATTTTGTAATATATTCCTGAAGGGGAATTGATAGAAGGGCTTCATGGCTTGTACTAAATTAATACTTAACTTTCAAATTTTTGTCTCTTTGCTTTTTCAGAAACCGACGATTGCTGTTCCTCCAAAACCACCTTATATTTTATATTATGGAACTAAAGTTTGTAGACCATAGTATAATCATTAATGATTATCTTATACCATATGTTTTTCACTCCAAAAAAAAAACTGCTTTAAACAAATTGTGCATCACCTATTTTTCTAAGTATTCTCTCTCAAAAGAACAATAAAACAGTTTTTATTTTAAGTGCGGCAATGCAAATATAATCTTCCATGGAATCTGATCTTATAAGTTCTATTTAGTTACTAAGAAAACTTCATCTAGTTACCATGGTAAATGTTTGTTCCAACGCACACTTAAAACACGTCAACAACTCTTTTGCATGCACACTAAATCTTTAATCATCAATATCAATATATATTATAAAGCAAAGTGTACAAGGCTCAAAAACGACTCCACGTAGGATTAAGGAAATTATGTCTTCTTTTAGCCATATGAACCCTAACGGAGAAGAAGGTTTCCGTTTTTCTCTTAAGAGTGTAAAATTGAAGAGAAAAG
The DNA here is from genome assembly GCA_911387785.2 of Aelia acuminata. NCBI lineage: Eukaryota > Metazoa > Arthropoda > Insecta > Hemiptera > Pentatomidae > Aelia > Aelia acuminata. The sequence goes on along the minus strand of OU426979.1, from coordinate 158,216,983 downwards.
GACTGGAATTTTAAGCCTCTCGCACCATTTAATTAGCCTCTCTGAGATTGAGATACGAGTTTATGAATGAAAAATTTAGTTCGAGCTCCAGGCTACCAGGAAGCGCTAGGGTGTTTTTCACTCAATGTTTATTGTCCATTCATTCAGTATGTAATCGTTCTTCATTTTTTCAGCTGTTCTTTTTAAATTACTAAAAAATTAAGGGATTATAATTAGATTGCGTTCCAAAATAAAATAATTCTTTACATCTCAGCAATCAATTAGAAAACCAACTGGATTCCTTAAAAAATTAGTTTTCTCATAAGAAGGCTAATATAGTATATGATCAGCACATTACATTTAATCTATATATAATATAAACTTAAGTAAATTTAATGCAATATGAGTGAACATTTCGTAGTAGTACAATGAGCGAATAAAATTAGACATAAAAAAAGAGATGAATTGAATTAATATAAATCGAAAATAAAAAGTTTGAAGTGTTCTTATTGTATTTATGAGCATTCCAGATGACAAAACGACTAACTCCAATAACAGCATTCCAGATTTATCATCCCTCATAGTTCATAGTTCAAGATAAAAAGAAACATGATGAAAAAATTGTGCCTTCAAGAAATTTTGGTTTTCACTTTGTAATAGTAGTAAGATTCTAGATGTGTATAAACCATTCAAATTACATGGGGATATCTTAAGGGAGGTTGAAATGGAAGAAAGGTCTTAAAAAAAAGTTTCTATGAATCTTCGGTAGTTTCTATACTTCTGGATGAAATAGGACCATCATAGTAGTCGGTGATTAAGTTTTACTCCACATATAATTTTTTTTAACTGAGATACCAGATTTTTCAACAATAATCTAATAAGATAGGTTAAATAATGGTCAGGATTTTCAGTTTACAATGATATTTATTATGGTAAGCCAACGTTTCGATCCAGCTTGTGGATCTTCATCAGGGCTAAAAGAAAACAAATATATGAGTATCTATGCTAGAGGGTGACAATAAATGGATACATTACAGAACTGATAATAATATAAAAGATGGTATACATAAATATTAAAATAAGAGGCTGGTTAACAAGATAAAATAGAATCTGATATTTACCTACTGAGTCCAGGTGGATACTAAGACTAAAGGTAAAAATAAGGTGAGAGGTGGTGGTAGGGGGTAGGTTTGCCGACTTCAAAGGTTTATGACGGGGAAATCCAACGCTTTTGAAGTGAAGGCACATGACAACTGAGTGAACAAAATATTTAAAAACTAACAAAATATATGGTACTGTATACAAATAGTTGTGTCTGGACTGAATAATAACATAAAAATGAGATAATACATAATGAAACAATGCATACAAATTTGGAAAATATATAGAAAGAAGCATACAATACAAAAATAATAATAGTATAAGAGGTACAGAGATAATTGCAGGTACCTATGAAATCAAAACTAGGATTTGAGGATGCGGAAGATGTTAGAATAAGTGGATGAAATTATCTCTTTATCTGTTTTGTGATTTACCGGGTTATTAGTTTCTAGATGGATGAAAATGGATTCTGAGAGGAGACGTTTGTCGTGGTTAGATACAGTTGCTAATATGGAGGGGTTCTCAAAGTCGAAGGAATGGTTGTGGGCAATGGCATGTTCTGCTAATTTAGATGTAGACGAATTACGCGTGGAAATACTGTATTTATGTTGATAAATACGTTTTTTTAAATAATTTTTGGTTTCACCTATATAGCAACTGTTGCAATTAAGCGTGGAGCACTGGATACGATAAACTACATTACACTTGTCTAGGAGAGGTACAGGGTCTTTGAGTTTTGTATAAAGATTTTTTAATTTATTGTTATTTTTTAATACTAGGCGCATGTGTGGGAAACTCGATGAGAAGGATTTTTTAATTTTGTTAATTGTAATTTTGTCTTTCGACGCCGAGAGTCTTTTCACTAACATCCCGACGGATCGTGCCCTCCAAATCGTTGAAGAAAAAATGGAACTTGTTAGAATCCCATAGTAAACTCAATAAATCTGCCTACATTGACTCCCTTGCTTTGTGCTGTAATTCTGGATATTTTTGTTTTCAAAATAAATATTTTCTCCAAACTTCTGGCCTTGCAATGGGTAGCTGTCTAGCTCCCGACCTCTCCGGTATCGTCCTCAACGACCTCCTTGATTCTGTTATACCTAAATTCCCCAACGATATTTTTTTCATTAAAAAATATGTAGACGACCTCCTATTGATTCTCAATCCTAACTCTATCACTGATATTCTCGCCGCCTTTAACTCCTACCATCCACGTCTCCGTTTCACTATAGAATTGGAAACCAATTGTACCCTTCCATGCCTAGATATTTCCATTACCAGAAACCCGGACCATTCTATATCCACTAATTGGTACACCAAACCCACTTATTCTGGCCGACTCCTTAACTATTTTTCCCAACATCCACATCACCAAAAGATCAACGTCGCAAAAAACCTCATCCACCGTTGCCTAAACTTGTCCGATCCACAATTTCATTGTCATAACAAAATCCGCCTGAAAAATATCTTACAATCTAACGATTTTCCTGAGCATTTAATAAAAACACTTATCAATAACAATGCTAAAACTCAAAATCTCTCTAACAACTCTTCACAACCTCCGATTTCTACTTTCCAATACAGATCTATCCCATATATCCCCATTCTCTCAAACAAAATTAAAAAATCCTTCTCATCGAGTTTCCCACACATGCGCCTAGTATTAAAAAATAACAATAAATTAAAAAATCTTTATACAAAACTCAAAGACCCTGTACCTCTCCTAGACAAGTGTAATGTAGTTTATCGTATCCAGTGCTCCACGCTTAATTGCAACAGTTGCTATATAGGTGAAACCAAAAATTATTTAAAAAAACGTATTTATCAACATAAATACAGTATTTCCACGCGTAATTCGTCTACATCTAAATTAGCAGAACATGCCATTGCCCACAACCATTCCTTCGACTTTGAGAACCCCTCCATATTAGCAACTGTATCTAACCACGACAAACGTCTCCTCTCAGAATCCATTTTCATCCATCTAGAAACTAATAACCCGGTAAATCACAAAACAGATAAAGAGATAATTTCATCCACTTATTCTAACATCTTCCGCATCCTCAAATCCTAGTTTTGATTTCATAGGTACCTGCAATTATCTCTGTACCTCTTATACTATTATTATTTTTGTATTGTATGCTTCTTTCTATATATTTTCCAAATTTGTATGCATTGTTTCATTATGTATTATCTCATTTTTATGTTATTATTCAGTCCAGACACAACTATTTGTATACAGTACCATATATTTTGTTAGTTTTTAAACATTTTGTTCACTCAGTTGTCATGTGCCTTCACTTCAAAAGCGTTGGATTTCCCCGCCATAAACCTTTGAAGTCGGCAAACCTACCCCCTACCACCACCTCTCACCTTATTTTTACCTTTAGTCTTAGTATCCACCTGGACTCAGTAGGTAAATATCAGATTCTATTTTATCTTGTTAACCAGCCTCTTATTTTAATATTTATGTATACCATCTTTTATATTATTATCAGTTCTGTAATGTATCCATTTATTGTCACCCTCTAGCATAGATACTCATATATTTGTTTTCTTTTAGCCCTGATGAAGATCCACAAGCTGGATCGAAACGTTGGCTTACCATAATAAATATCATTGTAAACTGAAAATCCTGACCATTATTTAACCTATCGTAATTGAAGAACAGTTGACCATCTCTCATCTCTACTAATAATCTAATAACTTGTTATCTTCTGACTACTTGGAATAGGCTTATAGGATTCAGAATCACAGAAACCATCAAAAACGATGCATAACTCGACAAAATTGCAGCAAAATTAATTGTTCATTTACCATTTTGATGAGGAACAAAAGCTACACATTACAGAAATTCGTATTAATTTATTATATTTGTGAAGTATTATATAAGAACTTATTTTAATTTTCAAAGCAACGAATAAATTTGAATTGAACAATTAATTGAGCCTTAAATAGTCAGAATACCCCTCTGATCATAAGAATTTTACCAGCTTGCCACCCTCCATCTAGACGAAATTCCGCGGACGCACTTGAGTTATTAACTGTCCATAACTGAAAAGAATTAAAGTATCACTGTCACTGAAAAAAAAAAAAATACTCGCGGGTTAAAAATTAAAAAAATTATATTTATAAAAAATATATTATTGGCCTGTAGGGGCGGATTTGGTAACAAGATTGGGAGGGGGGAACGATCTCTCTCCCGGTTTCATAATCACCTGTTTCCTTTTTTTCGAATTCGGATGAGTTTATTTCCTTTTATGTAAAAGGACTGATTTCTAAACAACCCTAAGTGTTAAACTTTGTTTAGTAACGAAATTGCATTTTTTCTTTAAAAAAAAAAATAATAACAATAGTCCAAATTTTACCATTGTAGTATCTATATGGACATATGTTTAAATTATTATTATTGTTATTTCTCATTGGTTATGTGAACAAATAAAAGTTTTTAATTTGTTTACAAAGATCAATATTTATTGATACTTTATTGGCGACGAGGATGTCAAAGACCAAACGACGTGAAGTGGAAGAGGAGCGCCGTCGGAAGGAGGTAAGCGCAATAGAGGAGAAGGTCAGTAAGTTCTCTTTTCATCCCTTCGATAGTACACAAGTAAGGTGGGCAAATTACCTCAGTCATTTCGAGAGGGTTTGCAGGTTAAAGGGTTTCGAAGGTGAAGCGTTGTCTGACGTGAGGAAAGACCTTCTTCTGGCATTCGTAGGAACCTCTGCTTTGGCGGCAATTCAAAACTATTTCTTTCCTAAAGATGTAGACTCGGTAGATTATGAGGAAGTTTTGAAGGGGTTTAGGGATATTTTTATGCCTACAAAAACACTTTTCGCGAGTCGTATAGAGTTCGAGCAAGCAAACAGGATGGCTGGAGAAACTTTTATTGTTTATGCCAATCGATTAAAGGAACTTTGTATGAACTGTAAATATGGTACGAGTGTAGATGAGCGGTTACGTGACCGGTTCATTGCGGGAGTCGGACATAGGAAACTCGAAACGGAAGTTCGTCAGCGTTGGCCTGATGGGATCCATGTCGTTGGTAATGTACAAAAAGTAGTTTCCTTTCAGACTGTTCTGGAGCTAGGGCTAATCCTAGAGAAAGCGGAGGCAGAAGTTGAGATTGGTGAGCCCAGTAGTGTGGCAATAGAGAAGATTGGGCAGCGGGTCAAGCCGAAGGGTAAATGTAAAAGCTGTGGTTTCAATCAGCATATAGGCCGGACTTGTCCAGCAATTAACTCGGTTTGCAGAAAGTGTTCGGTACGAGGTCATTATGCCCGTTGTTGTAAGTCAAAATTACCTCGCCAGGTCAGAACTGTCGAGGATGATGACAGCGGTAGCGAAGTAGAGCAGCCGGTAGCCATTCAATCAGTTAGTAGTAAGGCTCCTAGGGCCACGATAGATGTTAAAATAAACGGTCATTACTGCAGAATGGAATACGATTCAGGAGCTAGAGTATCGACTCTCAATAAGGATTGGTGGAAAAAATTGGGATTCCCCGAATTGAGGCCTTATAGAGGTTTGCTTTCGGGATATGGAAAAAAAAAGTTGAAGACGGTGGGGACTACCGAGGTCGAGGTTGAAGTAGGATCAGAAGTCAGATGCTTGCCTGTTGTGGTGATGGAGGATGATGATGTACCATTGTTCGGTCTACCTTGGTCAATTGCTTTTAACATGAGATTACCAGAGCCTGTTACTATTCGAAAGCTTAAACAAAAAGATGAGCTAAAGACAGGAGCTAAAGAAGTTAGGTCGGAAGATATTGAGAAGTTATGTAGTGAATATTCTGCTATCTTTAAAAATGAGCTAGGCCGGTTGCGAGGGGTCAAAGCTAAAATTATTTTGAAAGAAGGGAGCAGTCCGGTGGCATACAAGGCTCGTAGAGTTCCATTTCCTCTGAGGAAGCCCGTGGAGCAGGAATTAAAACGTCTCGAAAACCACGGAATTATAGAAAGAGTAGATCCGGCCGTGAGTCCTATTAGGTGGGCCACACCAACGGTCAACATTGATAAAGGCAATGGGGCTGTGAGGATCTGTGGAGACTTTGCGGTAACATTGAACCCGGTTCTGTTAGATGAGCATTGTATTTTACCGACTTTTGATGATTTAGTATCGAAACATGCATCGGCAACTCAATTCACGGTTATTGACTTGAGGGATGCATATCTTCAGATGGAAGTAGACGAAGGAGACAGAGATTATCTGACTATAGCCACTCATATTGGTTATTTTAGGTACCGGAGGCTATGCTTTGGTTTAAAAACAGCACCAGCTAAATTCCAAACATACATGGAGAAATTATTAGACGGAATACCTGATGTGTCAGTTCTCTTGGATGATATACTGGTAGGTGGTCGAAGTCCGGAAGTTCATCTACGGCGCTTAAAAGAGGTATTTCGACGATTTCAAACGGCAGGAGTCAGGGTTAAATTAGAGAAATGCCAATTTCAAAAAGAATCCGTCAAGTATTTAGGGTATCGAATAGATAAGAATGGAGTCCATCCGCTTGAAGATAAGGTTAGGGCTATAAAAAATTGTCCGACTCCTCGTAACGTAAAGGAACTAAGAGTGTTTCTTGGTATGGTAAACTTCCATGAGAAGTTTATTCCACGCCTACATGGTCATTGCGCTGATTTGCACAGACTGACGGGAACGAAAGTCAAGTGGCAGTGGACAGATCGTGAGCAGAAGGCATTTGATAAAGTCAAAAATTTATTATCGACTGACCAAACTATTTTGCCGTATGACATTAGTAAGCCGGTGATAGTACGTTGTGATGCATCTGAGACGGGGCTAGGAGCGGTACTTCTCCACAAAATGTCTGACGGTAGCGAAAGACCAGTGGCGTACGCGTCAAGAACCCTATCTTCAGCAGAAGCACACTATGCGTCGATAGACAAGGAAGCGTTAGCTATTGTTTATGGGGTGAAAAAATTCCACCAGTTTTTATTTGGGCGAAAATTCACATTATCAACTGACCATCAGCCGTTGACAAGAATTTTCGGGCCAGATCGGGACTTACCCAAAGTTCAGAACAACAGGTTAGTTCGATGGGCGATTTTTCTTTTGGCTTACGATTTCGATGTGGAATATTGTAAGGGGTCGTCGAATATTGTGGCTGATGCGCTTTCAAGACTGCCTATTAGTACTCAAGACACAATTTCGATTGATATGATGAAAGAAGATAGGTTCGTCAGATCTATTCAATCTGATAAAATTGCGACTTTGGTAAAGATGGATGACATTGCCAGAGAGACATCAGCGGATAGAATCCTAAAAAAAGTTAGGAACTTTGTTTTGCACGGATGGCCAAGGGTTGTGCAGGAAGAATTTAAGTCGTATTGGAGAAAGAGAGATGAGCTTTCTGTGGAAGAAGGTATTATTATGTGGTTAAATCGTTTTGTGTCACCGGAAACGTTAAGGGGAAGAGTTTTAAAAATATTACATTCAGGTCATCCGGGCATAGAAGGAATGAAGTCGTTGGCGAGGTACTATACCTGGTGGCCTGGTATAGATGAGGAGGTGGAAAAATATGTTAAGAAATGTCATCCATGCCAGGAAGGTCGTGATGACGAACCTGAAGTTCCCCTTTATCCCTGGAATGTACCCGACGCACCCTGGGAGAGAGTACACTTAGATCTGGCCGGACCGTTTGATGGACAACAGTGGCTAGTTGGTGTCGACGCATATTCAAAGTGGCCAGAGATAGAAATGCTACAGAAAACGACATCCGAAATAGTCATCAGACGGTTGAGATCGTGGTTTTCCAGATATGGGATTCCGAAGAATATCGTCACGGATAATGGACCGCAATTCAGGTCCCAAGAGTTTGAATTTTTTTGTCTAAATAACGGGATTAGGCACATTAAAATTACCCCCTACCATCCTAAGTCAAATGGGCAAGTAGAAAGATTGATAAAAACCTTTAAGAGCCGGTACAAAGCTTGCAAAAAAGAGTCGTCCGACCGAGTGCTAGCTCTTCAAAGATTTCTTTTAAGTTATCGTAATACGCCTCAAAAGACTACACGACGTGCTCCAGCTGAGTTATTTCTGGGACGTCGGATCCCAACTCTTCTGGATCGTGTGAAGCCGGACTTCAAGTCAACCCTTGAAGGGAGGATCTGGAAAGGAAAAGAATATCACGATAGGAAGGTGAAACCACGTCAATTCGAGAGTGGTGACGATGTCTGGATCTGGAAGGAAGGGGGAAAAGGAGGTTGGGAACCCGGAACGGTTATGAAGAGGACTGGTGAGCTATCTTACGTGGTCCTGGCAGGTGGACAGGAGAAACGGAAGCATGCTGATCAGCTGCGGATAAGGGAAGGAGCCATCGAAGAATACCCGGGAACTATAACTCCTTAAGGGGGGAGAAATGTAGTATCTATATGGACATATGTTTAAATTATTATTATTGTTATTTCTCATTGGTTATGTGAACAAATAAAAGTTTTTAATTTGTTTACAAAGATCAATATTTATTGATACTTTAACCATGACCTTGAATATGAGCACCATTCTATCGATTCCTATTTATGGTATATCCCCAAAAAACCTTGATCTTTTAGTCTTAAATTCGAATGTTATTTATGAAGTACTGACGATGATACCCATTTTCCAGTAGAATAAACAAAAAGAAGTGTCATTGAAGAAAAGAGTTTTGTTTTTCTGTCCCGGTAGACTTTAAGTATACTATTGTAAAAAAAAATAATGTCTATTTTTAGTCAAAGAAATGTGCGCGCACTGCACCAAATATTTTCTCTTTTATTTGAATATAAATCCTTTCATATTTTATGTTTAGCCATTTCTGCAATGGATACTAAAGTGCTATTACTCTAAATTTACATTTATTAAAACACGGCAAGTTTATAGAAAATCATTAGGCCCTTTTTTGAGGATTATAAAGAAAAAATATGACGTTGGGAGTAAGTGTCCCCTAAGTTAACTCATTGCTTTGGTGAATCTGTGGGCTACAATTGATATTGAAACAATGAAGTTGCGAGGGTTCTTTAATAGTAAAAATTCACTCGCTGCTACCACTAAAACGGAGATGGAAAATTCTCTGAAAATAATATACTTTTTATATTTTGTAATATCACTAATTTATTTGCTTGCTTTTTAACCCGTGAACGGTCTTGGGCCTCTCTGGAGGCCTGAACTCAGAAATATTTAAACCGGGCGGGAAGACCGCGGCAATAGTTCCTATGGGTTCCTTTAGACTTCAGGAGTTTCACGATGAGATATCGGGAGTCACCGGCCTCCCGGGGTCGAGAATTCCCGAAGAGTGTACGGGGCTCCGGAGAGGCTTGTAAGAGTCCCAGGTACCTGTAAGGGCGGTTGCCTTGATAGAAGCGCTTGTGAATGTTTGTCTATCGTGTTACTCAATCACTCTCTACAACATTATAAAGATATGTAACCGTTTACTTATACATTACTAATGCCATTTAAATTGATTTTTATTAAGATCTTTTTGTCGCATACTTGTTGACTAATAAGTTTTAAAATTTTAGACGAAAAAAGTTTGATTTTTTTTTCATTGATCTAAAATGAAACTAATTATACTTTATATCAATACATCTATATTATTACTAGAAGCGGATTATTTTGTGGCTCTTTCCCCTTTATTTGCCGCCGAGATACTTGATCCGGCACTAAATACCCTCATTCCTGACCGGAGTTCTTACTATATCGAAATAAGCTGATTCAGGTTTCCGATGTCCGGAATGGACAACTGATAGCGATGATTTTGATGTATCTATATTTCGTTGGGAGAAAAAAGTTCATAAGCCAAGGAAATTTAGAAAATATAAATTTGATCAACCTCCAGCTGGTCCGTCCCACGTCGATATAAGCAGTCGCTTATATAGGCAAGGTGGATCACCCACAACCCGGAAAAGGACTTGGAGAATGTATTTTTCAAGTAGCAATCGCGTCATACGAGAATAGGGGAGTTATGATTTATTTCGATAATTTCGTATCGAGTATAAAACTCGCGTGGAACTTACTGAAAAAAGTTTTGTTGGTTTTACAACATATTGCATATAAGTGTATTTTTACTTTTCGCCATATAATCGCTGAATAGGACAGTGGTTTCTTTTTGGATGCGACAAGTAAGGAGGGAAGAGGGCCCAACCGCCGTGGCCCTTTACACGAGGCGCGCTGTTGCATGGGGGGTTTGCATTTTGCATACTCTGTGTGCGCGTAAGCCTCTCGAGAGGCAATCGCCCATAACTTCTGGCAAACATTTTTTTTTTTTCAAAATGATTTCAAAACTGGTCATTTTTGGTCCCCTGGGAATTATATACAACACCAAATTATATACTATTTGCTTCCAACTATAACAGCGAAATGTGCCCGTTAAGCATACCTCGCTGTATATGCGTAGATTAAAAGATTTACTATTCCATTCCGATATATATCTTGCAGCATCTATGAATGGTTAAAAAGTTTTCCTGTAGTTATTTCTTTGTTAAAGAACTATTGTATAGGCGGGCGCAAGCGACGGTGCTGCTTCTTTACAGGAACTAGAGAAACGGGGATAAAAGCCGGGCCATTACCTGGGATTCATAGGGTTTTTTCGCGTTTTTAATTTATTTCTCCATAATTAAAACTCGATTGAGCAAAAAATCATTTGAAAAATGTCTAACAGGTATTGCTCGGTCTCTCAGTGTTCAATTAAAAAATCAAAAGACGTGTCATTCCATTTTTTTCCAAAAAATAAAAAGCTTCTTAAAGAGTGTATTGTAAAATTAAGAATAGATAAGCCTGTTTCGAAACATATGACGATATGTAGTCTTCATTTTAAGCCTCGTAGTCTCATCGAAGCCTGAAAGTTTTGACAAATAAATAAATAATATGACAAAGAATCTAAGCTGTCATAACAATGATTGTATGAATAGGTAATTAATGTTATTACTAACCGAAAAAGGTAGAGTAAAGTTACAATGACCTGTTTGCATTTACCAGAACTACCAGCTTTACACGTAAAATGACAAGAAAATTGCTTGTTATTATTAATAAATGTGATTTAAACTTTTATTTGAGTGGAAGCAGTCCTTTAAGATTGCTAGTTTGAAGGCACAAGGCTTGTAAAATAACTGTTTTTTTACTTTTAGATATTATTCCACATGCAATTATGTGGTTTGTGGATAGCCTGCCCTTCAATTAATGGTCCACCCTATAGTCGATTGCGCCCGCCTATTAAAGTTTACAACGGCAGACCGTTGGGATAAGGATTCGTTGAAAAAAGAACAATAATCAAAAAGTGTTTTAAAATAAGGGACTTGAAAAGTTCGTATAGGAATCCTGTTATAATTAAAGTAAAGCAGAAATAAGTTGTAAATGCAATTTTTTTTTTTAAGGAGCCACATTAGTACTTCTACCTCTATGGTTGATCATTCAAACAAAGATTGGCGGGAGAAACTATTTATTGTTTATGTACTTTGAAAGATCAGTATTTCACTCATTCTTCTGTCATAGTATTTAATTATCAATGAGAACAGTTCAAATGTAATTCCTTAAATTTTTTCCCGAGATGGGCCTGGCGAGAGAATTACTGAAGCATTTAAATGCTTTTTCAGGTATTAACCATCAGTTTAAAAAAAAACCATAACCATAATTTGTTTTTAACATGATTTAAATTACATTATATTTTCAGAGAAAAACGTTTCCGAGAAAGTTCTTTTAAATAATTTAAGTAATTTATTACCAGCCATTTGGCGCAATGGATTGTCAGAAGAGAATTTCGATATTTGTTTGAGAACATTAGTTGATAATAAATATCTGAGTAAGCGAAAATAGTTTTACCTTAAAGTTATTTTAACCTATTATTTTTTTTTAATATTCACTATTTATATTAAAGATAAAAACACTAGAAAGTGCCTTCTGGAATGTTTGGTTCCAAGAAAGAGGCTGTCTAAAAGAAATGTAAATGTTCTTCTCCTTTGGGTTTTTTCTAATTTTCACCAGCCTTCTGAAGCAAGCTTAGCTCTTCATTGGCTTTCAGGTAACTTTTTTTTTTTCCTTATAGTTATAATTTATTAGTTAAATTGTATAGTGTTATTATTGTAATTTTCTTTTTCAGTTATGATTTCATATAACCTGATTGATGCAGAACCTGTTGGAAATCTGATTGATCAGTTTTTGATGTGTCTGTTTATTGAAGATTTGGTATGTAAAATACTTCTGAATTGGTCATTTATTTTGTACTAAGCCAAAAGTGATCCGCACAGATGCTAGGTGAACCTAGGTAACTATATACATGGAATTGCTAATTTTCATGAGTAGAAGAAAATATTCAGAAGCCAATGAACTTTAAATCTTTCTTAGAAATTAATGGCCTGTCATTTAAGGGCTAAACGGATATAGGACCTGTTAAATCATTGCTCCTAACACACACTTCTTATTATAATTTAAAGAATTAATTTCTGAACATTGAGCCTCCTAACTTATATTTTTAATTGATTATTGATTTGGTTGTGTAATGAATTTCTTCAGAAAAAATCAAACTGCCCATCATACATGTGATGATCGATCATATTTGTTCCAAGAGGTTGCCAAAAGTAAATTATTAGCCCAAATCTTGGACTAAATTAAGTCAGTCATAATTATATTAGATAGCACCTTCGTGTTTATTTGATTACATTTAGGTGTATCAAAGCCGGCTGCCATGTCTGTTTATTGTGTGCCAAGCGAATTTAGGGAAAAGGAGCTAATAGTTGTCATTGTCCCATGAAGTCTCCACATTCGGCCACTTTCTCTATATCAAGTACAGTTTGATCAATGTGATCTAGACCCACCAATCTGTGCGGAGCCTTTGTGCTATATTATACAATTTTTTTTCTATTAAAGTTTTGATGTTTTCTTAAATACAGACGGGGCCTATATGTGATATCCTTAAAGCTGTTGTGAAGCCCGGTTTGTTATCATCAAGATCAGTTTTTATCATTCAAACATTATTATACAATAGTGATGTTAAACTCAAAGACAAAGGAAAAATACTTTACATTCAAAGGTATAGTTGTTGTTTCTTTTCTAATCTCTTACATGATTTATTTTTTTTTTTTATTTTTTTTTTTTTATAGTTGTCTAAATTTTTCATTTATCAATTGCAGATTGATGTATGAATCCTCACCATCGTTATTTACTGGCTCTCCTGTAATGGCTCTGCCTTATAAGGAATCAAAGGATAAGTTTTCAGAAAGTATGGCTCAGTTTGCATTTCATAATAAGTTATTAAAAGCAATCCCTGCTCATTTAATGGTAAGAGAACTTACGAACAATATGACTTGTTTTCAGTATTAAATATTATATAAATGACTCAACTCTACCCAGGCTGTATTGACTGACAAAAATCCTATTAAGACATACAGCTTTCAGAGGTTCAATATTTAAGGAATATTTGAATGAGATATCATAGCATCATCTTTCTAGGATTTTTTTTAATATTTTAAATTGAAAGTCAAACAAGTTTTGGTTAAATTTCATTATAGAATCTAGACTTTAAAACTATTCTTTAGTTGTCATGTAGCCTTTCACTTCAAAAGCGTTGGGTTTCCCCGTCATAAACCTTTGAAGTCTGCAAACTAACCCCCTACCACTACCTCTCACCTTATTTTACCTTCAGTCTTTGTATCAACCTGGACTCAGAAGGTAAATATCTGATTCTATTTATTTTAGCTAACCAGTCACTTATTTAAATATTCATGTATAATGCTTACCATTTTTTATATTATTATCAGTTCTGTGAAGTTCATCATTTATTGTCATCCTCTAGCATAGATACTCTTATATTTGTTTTCTTTTAGCCCTGATGAAGATCCACAAGTGGGATTGAAACGGCTTTTCAAAATAAAAAAGTTTTAACTGAAAATCCTGATCATCAATAAACCTATCGAAACTAATAATAGAACACTCTTGTTTTTAGGGATTAGTCTGCACATAACATATTTTTTTTTTTTTTTTTTCGCCCATTTCATTGGAATTTCAAGATTTTATACATTCTTTAATTTCTTAAAAAGTGACAGATATTCAGATCCTTGTAAGCCGGATTCAGATAGACTGTCACAAATTGAAATTGAACAACTGAAATTTGAGTGAATTGAAAGTGGCGGAAGGCTGTTGCAAATAGAGATCCAAAGATATATCATTTTAGTAGTTTCTTTGTTTCTGAACCGAATGTTTGTAGGTGTTTATACATTTTGAACAGAACTTTATTATGATATGGAACTAGAAATTTGATAAGAAATAAGCGATGAACGGGTTTTGTAAAATAAGTTCGTATATATTTGAATGTAACTATATTTTTGAAAACTTTCAAATTTATAAACAATTTTCATCATTGTACATATTTCTTGTACGATTGGTAAGTTACGGTTTGTTTTTGCTGTTTTAAATCAATTAAAAGGTTTAACATACATGGAAAGATCACACTAGTTTAGGGTGACAAGTTATGGAACAATGTGCCATTTTCTGTTCAAAAGAAATGTATTTAGGAATTCATTTTAGAATTTGATATTTTTATTTCTGTTAAAGTACTTTTTTTTTGTTTTTTACAATATTGTATTGCACGGATGTTTATAATTTTATTTATACATTATTAATTCTTACAGCCCCATTCAAGAAAGAATTCAGGATCAAAGAAACTTTCATGTAATATGATTTCATTTGACCCATTCAAAGAAATAAGTGGGTATGTTTCATTCCGTCTTATCATATCTCTTGTTTATATACCAGTTAATCTAGATATTTTGAGTAACATGGTTGTACTCAGTATTTGAAAGTTGGAAATTGTTTTAATCTGTTCATTGGATCAAGTAATATCAATCGTAAGTTTACTGTGCTCCGGGTGTAGTACCAGGGCAGGGGATGGTAAAAACTCACAAATTTTTCCGGCTTTTAATGTTTAAATGGCGCCTCCTAATACAAACTTTTTTGCAATGAATTATTAAAGAAAATTATATTACGAATTTTCATTGATTATCTGAAATTGATTGATATAAAATTTCCTCTAAAGAAATTGTACGTACTCAGTTTTAGTCTATTTTACTTTGAAAACAACATTTCACACTAGAGTTTTATACAAACTATAAAATAAATATAATATTAATATAGATATTAATATTAATATAAATATCTTGGATTATTTAGAGCAAGTTCACATACCAATAATTTTTTATTCTTTTGCGTTATCATATTCAATATTTGAGATGGAATTTAATGTTGTTTGATTCATTGCAGAATAAAGTTTTTATTAGGATTTTTTTTATAATCTAGAAATAGAATAATTTGGGATTTTCTCTCCTGCCAAGATGCCTTGCCTAGATTGGGATAAACTTAGGAATAATATTTCCTGCCTTCAAATGTACAGATTAAAGCCATTTCCTGCTTTCCAACACTTCCAATCAGAGTACCTAATTAACAGGAATTTGTTATATTATACTTTGTTATGTTAAGCACGTTTTGAATTATGATTATTTTTATTGATATCATTTTTAGTCTCATTCATCTTACATAGAAAAAAATTAATATTTATAGACTAGAACTTCAAAATGAGTTTTTATTTTTTTCAGGATGAAGGACCTAGCTTTACAGATGAGGAGAAAGGAGATATCAATTTTTGACATAAATTCTGCGCTTGGTTCTAAGGAAGGCCTGATGTACCTTTGCTGGCATCATGCGATGGGTTGGGATTTCCCTTCAGATATATTTTCCTCTCTAGAAACGGTAGAGAAGCTTCTCGATGTTTGTCGGAGAGTTAAAAGTGGATTGAATTTCATACCTGCGATGATGCCTGGGTACAAATCTTTGAGTCAACTTTTGATTATTGATATATTGGATGTGGGTAGCTTAGTGAATTAGGTGCTGTGCTATGCCTTTTTTTTCTGGCTATGGCAGGTTCTTTCTTATTCTGTTATAAGAGATATGAATTAACTATGCAGTGCAGCCCACTCAGTCTCTATAAATTAAGTACTCTTAATGAAACAAATAAAAGGATACCCGGGTGATTGAACCAGTATAAAAAAAAAAAAGAAAAAAAAAAAGATTTTTAAAAACTATTGTATGATAAGAATCAAATATTTAATTTCTAAGTGTTGGCTATTTTTAGTTTTCTAGAAAAGTGGATAAAGTGATAATATAGAACATCTTTCACTGATAATAAAAACACGCTATTTTTGTTGCAAAAATGGTTGTATCGTATAAGGAGCATTGGCGGATTCAAGGGGGGGGGGGGCTGTGGGAACTGCAATTTATGGAAATGAATGCCGTGTGGAATGAAAATTTATCAAATTGAGGTTAAGCTTAAGCTTCTTTAATTTGAATTTATTCCATTATTAATATTAGATTTCTTTATATGATACTAGAGCCTCTTTGTACAGTATATGTGGCAATCATTGCAATAGGTGCACTAAAAATATTGGAAAAAGTAATAAAATTAATTTAGATAGGCAGAAATCATGTAATCATAAATATTTAATCATAATCATGTAATCATAAGTATTTATTATATGTAATCATAAATATTAATTTCTGTATTGATATTTTATGTAATTTATTTTTGCTGTTTTATCTATGCTAAGATTTCTTTTGAGTTGGGATGGAGAAGAGAATCATGAAATCATCTATGAGCTCATTTCTTGGATGCATTTTGAAACATTCGAAGGTAACTTTTTATAAGCATTTTATGTATTGTATGATTTTATTTTTTTTTTGTTCCAAATTCTTGTGCTCTGATATAATAAGCTTCCTGTATTTTCCCATGTATTATCTTAAGCCAGGCTCACACTATATGATAAATCAAACAATATGCTTGACCAATTTATTGAACATAAATCAAAAGAGTGAGTGTTGTTTTTATGCAACAATGTCTTGTGTAATATTCATTGTCCACTGTGGTACACTTTCTTAGCTTTTGCAATGGTGGCAGTACTATTGTGGTCTATATATATTGTTTAACTAGGTCTTTTTTATTTCTGTCGAAGTATTCTTTGCCCCTTATGAGCCACAAGCAGGTATAATTCCAATATTAAGTTCATTAAGTTCACTAAAGAAATCTTGTGAACTTTGTTTAAAAACTGCTATGATCACTTGAATAAAATCAGTCGCTCATGGAACAACAAACTAGTTCGACACTACCTGTCCCATGAACAGCCAATTTAAGCTGTCGAATCATAATCAAGAAAACGGCTGCTAATTGTTTACACATACTGACTTGTCATCACAATTCACAGAAATTGCTGCTGACAGGCATCATTTATCCTCTAAAATTCAATTAAATTGCTGTAATGCCTTGTTTACACACAATGATAAATCTTAATAATTAAAGCATTGCAATAAATTGCTAGCATTGATGGTTAACACTTAATTGTAGTTTTAACCTGCTGTTAAATGCTGGCTCCCTATATTGATCTTCATTATAGAACTTTATTGCTTATAATTACATAAAACACACACACAGCCTAACTCTTGCTGGTCCCTATTTCTGCTGTTATACAGTATGCAGTTCTTTTGAACCATGCTCTTGTACTTCCTGAAATTTGTGACTGGTTTTGGTTTTTTGTCTCACATATTGTCATTCCCCTTTTATTGGAGCTTGGGTGGGACCAGCTGAATCTTTGTCAAGTGTTTCTCACTAGCAGAATTATTATTACAATGAAGTTCAGTAAATTATCATAAGTTAAGAATTGACTCAACAAGCCCTGATGAAGATCCACAAGTTGGGATTGAAAAAAATGGCTTTCCAAAAAAAAAAAAAAAATCTTTAAATGAAAATCCTGAATCATTCTATTGTAAATCATGAATACTTTATTTTAGTGGTGGAAATGGTCAAATGTGTTTCTTAAGATAATCAGGAAAATCTAAATGTTTGGATCAGGATTTTATGTTTTCATTAAATCTTCTCTTTATATAATAAACTGTTACATTTGACAGGTTATATTTTTATTTATTTTGTATAGATATATTCATTTATTAATCTAGTGCCAAACAAAAATATTTGTTTACCTCAGTAGCATGTCTCTACTTTGTCAAAGCAGGTTTTTTGTCTGATTTCGTTTTATGAGTATAAACTCTGTTGGAGCAGGGACCACCCTTCAGCGGTAGTTAAAAAAATTTCAGGACTAAGTTTTCAACCTTAAACAAAAGGAAAGTTGTGGAAGAACTCTGTCCTTTGATGAAAATGTTCTGAGAGCTTTTGTCTTAGAAAAACTGTTCAACAATTTGCAGGGTCTATCAATTAGTAAAATGACCAGTTTCAGATCACCTCAACACAATCAGAAAGTTAAAAAATCTTAAAACTTTGGTAACTCATGCATTAACTTATTGCCAAAAAATCAAAGTCATGAAGTTTGGGCTGCACTTCTTTGCCGAAACACAAATGCACTTTTTCTAGACGGAATATTATAAAAAAATTATGAATATTCTGGGCAGTGACTTGCCAAAGGAGAAGCAGTGCATTTCCCGAAGCTTACAACTCATCATAAGAAGTTAATGATTATTGTTTGGTGGGCTTCGTTTGGGCTGATTCTCTACAGATTCTTGAATTCTGGCGAAACAATCAATGCTGAAATGTATTTTCTCAAATTGAAGCTATTCAGGAGAAATTGGAATTCGAATGAAGCCATCTTTTGTCGATTTGAAAGGCCCTATTCTGTTACAT
Source organism: Aelia acuminata (assembly GCA_911387785.2). Lineage (NCBI taxonomy): Eukaryota > Metazoa > Arthropoda > Insecta > Hemiptera > Pentatomidae > Aelia > Aelia acuminata. The sequence goes on along the minus strand of OU426979.1, from coordinate 158,198,246 downwards.
GACAATGCTATTCCCCATGCCTAAATCAAAGTTATTTGAGCTTGGTTATGAAACTGCCTCATCAATTCTACTCTCCAATCGCCAATCAAATACCTTTTATTTTGACAGCTTGATTTGGACAATTTTAAAGAAATAAAAAAATTCTATGGAAAATACATTTTTACCATTTGTTAATATCAAAGACTTACAATTCTATTTACAGGGTATTGAAAGTTATTAACTTGTTGGCAGAATGTATTAAGAAAATTTTGATTTATCAAAAATGTTTTAGCTCATTTTATATTTTCATAAGTCCAAAATTATACAACGTTCAGCTGAGGTATTTCCTAGCAGTTCTTCTTCCCCTAGCTTTTTGGAAAATGGTGTGGCCGACCTTTAGTATGTTCACTTACTAACCACTCTTAACAGATTAATTTTTGAGAAGTCACCAAATCTTGCATATTTCATGCTCTTTACTCCTCTTTTGAGCACTCATTCATTGAACTAAATCTCTTCTATGGAATTGACATTTTACAATATTTAAGACAGCAGTATTAATTTTGTATATTTCATTCTATTTATATTTCTATTTATATTTTCACCACATTATTTGTCTGAGTTGATGCATAATCACTCTAATTGTATTGTGTATTCTAAAGTCTTGTGTAAAATTCTGTGTTTAGAAGTTCACATTGTTTATTGTAATTGTATGATATCTTTTTCTGTTTCAGATCTCTACAAAAATGTTCTATTCTATGTTGTCAATCTTTATGTTACTGGAACTGTAACAAATAAAGTTAACATACTTTATTCATTAACCAAACTCATTGCTAATAAGGTTAGTTAGCCTACATTTTACTTTTTAGTTTGTTCTGACATTTATTTAGTTACCTTTTTAAATTAGTTTTGATAAATTAAATTTATGGATGCAATGATTGCAGAAGTGCTCATTTTCATAATAAATAATTAATGAATTACTAAGCATATTAATTTCATACTCTTAAGTTGGTGGATATGCTTTAAGACCCATTATTATTTTTATCAGATGATTGTTTGTGATAAAAAAAAACTTATTAAAAATATATATGCCTACTTTTGTAAAAGTTCTCTATAAATGTTAATTTTTCAAAGCTTCAGTTTTCTTTTTCTTTTCTTGTACCCAAAGGTCCAACCAACCAACCTATTCTAACCAGTGCTAAAAGTATATAAGGCTTTATTTGTTTGTTTATTTTTTAAAAAAATTAAATGAATAATGAATCTAAGGATTACAAAAGTAATAATAATAGAAGTTTCATTTTTCTATTTAACTGTATCATTTTATATTTCAACTATTACTGCCAACCAATAAATGATGAGGCCACCATGTAATAGTATTTGGTTCTGAGTAAAACAGTCCTCTGATCTACAATGCCATATACTAAAAATGAAGACTTCCCACTTGATAATGTTAAAGCATCTCTAGGAATACCAGCCGTTGGAAATTACCTTTCTAGGTGAAATTTTCTTTTCTAAAGACTTCATTTTATGCCTACAGATTTATTCCTGGAACAACCAACATTTTTAATTTATACATAAAATAATTATTTCTATATTTATTATAATATTTTACAGAGCTTCTTAGTGATATAAAAAAAACTTTGATCTAGGTTACTGCTTTGCCTCGGGATGTGACAGTATTGCTGATAGCTTTGGTTGGTAAACTCATTAAAATAGGACTTTGTGGAACGGCCCTTCAGTCATCAATGTTACTCATGGCTTCTGTGAGGTCAGCTTACCATTTTTCTTCTTCAGTTTACCATTCTTGTTGATTATTTATTGTATATAATTTTTATTTTATAGCTGTTTATATATTTAATTATTTTTCAGATTTTACAAATATTTATCATTTATTGAAGAACGATACATGCTCAGAACATGGACTATCGCTCCACCTTTTGTGGTATTTGGTGCTCTTTTTTCGGAATGTTTTGTTCTTATTTCAGAAATTTGTTCCTTGGTGGTAAGGTAAATATGTTGTGAAATTTCGATTTAGGCTTATTAATCCATATATTTCTGTAAATATTAATTTTTTAATGATGTATTTATTTATGGTCTTTTTGATAAATATTTAATTTATAATTTTTAAATTATTTTATTAGAAGATAAAAGATTCGACCACGGCCGGGAATCGAGCCCAGGTCCTCCGCATCTAAATTGCGGCGCTCTTACCACTGAGCTAACCGCAAAAGTTAAAAGATTCGATCATGTCTGGGACGGCCTCAGTGGTAAGAGCGCCGCAACGTAGATGCGGAGGACCTGGGTTCGATTCCTGGCCGTGGTTGAATCTTTTATCTTCTAATAAAATAATTTTAAATAATAATTTTTTAGTTTTCAAAGAATTTTTATATTGTAATAGCCCTTAAAAAATTTAAATTGAATCAATTTCTTTCTTTCCTTCTCTTTCCTGCAAAGCTCAATTCATTATTGTTGCTAAAAAAAAAAAAATTCTCCATTTTCTCATCATATAAAAAACAAGCATAACAATTTGTACAAAATGAAGAAATTGAAATAACTATGATAAAAATTGTTGTTTTACAGAACTCAGAGGTATTTTTAAAAAATCTGTAATATTTATTGCCATGTAGTGGGCTTTTTACCTACATTATTTAACCTTGGTTAAGAAGTGGCAGTAAGAGCCATTAGGACAGAACTCGGTCTACAGATTAATGCAGAAAAGACCAAATATCTGAGATCTTTGCGAAAGGCAGATCTCCTTGAGGGGCAAAAGATTGAAATATGTGGACAAAGTTTCGAAGAGGTCGACAAATTTAAATACTTAAGATCTGTGATCACAAATAAAAACAACATAAAAAGAAATTGTCCCTGAAGTGAGTATGTATGGCTTCAGGGAGTAGGTGTATATATGCACTCCTAATATTGCTCTGTTCCCGAAAATATATATTGCACAATCGTCAGGCCAATTGTAAATTGAGGCAGCGAGGCGTGGGTTTTGACTAAAGAAAACGAATGAATCATAAGGATTTGGGAAAGAAAGGCTCTCCGAATGATATTTGGACTGGTATGTGAGTCAGGGCGGTGGCGACCAAGGAAAAATAAGGAGTTGACGGACCTTTTTGGTTAACCCGATATAGTTAAGAAAAGCGGAGACCTATTATATGAGAGACCAGAAGGAAAGGGGTTAAGAGGAAGACCCCGCCTGAGGTGGCTATAGGACGTGGAGGCAGACTTGCGGCAAATGGGAGTGAGGAGATGGAGAGCGGAGGGAATTGGATGAGGATTCTTTCGGAGGCCAAAGTCCTTCATGGGCTGTAATGTCAGTGGATCGATAGATAGATAGTGGTTAAGGCCGGGATAGCCGAGTGGGTTTGAGCTCGAACTGCTTTAGCATGCTCACGCCGAACGGTGGCGGTTCGAATCTGCCCTGGGATGGTTGACTTTTATTTCGTGGAGGCCCCACGGAATAAATCTCGACCTACCCACCATGGTTAGTATAGGTTGGTTACACCTCTAGAGTAACACCCCGTATGCCACACATGGCCAGGTAGGTATATGAAATGACTTATTTAGAAAATATTTTTATAATTAAATATTAAAAACATATATTTAAAAAAAATTATTTTTTAAATTTTTTATGTATACCCACCCTTGTCCTGATTATTTTCAGATACAATACCATCATGTTTGATAAATTCACATCATTAGGGATTATAGATAAATTTGAAGAAGAGGTAGAAATCACAAAGACCTATCTGAAAGATTTGTATCTTTTCCTATGGGAGGGCCAGGTAATAATAATATATACAAAAATATTAATGAAATATGTTTTTTTCTGGGCTCCTAGGAGCCCTTCTAGCTCCTGGGGACATGATCAAAGAGGGGTCGATAATTTTTATTTTGATTTTTTACCATTAATCCAGAGTTGAGACAATAATTACTAAAAAAAAATTGTATTTATTAAAAGTTACAGATTCCCATATGTTCTTCTGATTTATTTACATAACTGATATGTCTGATACAGCTGTAAATTTTAATTTATATAACTATAATTAACGTTTAACATACAGATCACTAACTAATTCTAAAATCCAAATAAAATTAATTTATGATTTTAAGGTAAATATGATAAAGTTTCTTTTAGGCTAGTAAAACTGAGCTGATGGCCTCAGAAGTGAATGAAACATTGACAAGAAATATGGCTGCTGAATTTGATTCAGTACTCACTGTAAGGGAACATTCAGGAATAACTCCTCTAGTATCATTTTTGGCCTTGCAGTTGAAAAGGGACCCAAAATCTCTTTCAGAGGAGGTATTTATGTTTAGTTAATTTATAATAAGTTTATGTTATATAATTCAATCAAAATCTGTTGGTACTATATATTAACTGACTTTCTAAGGTCAGTTTTGCCTTTTTGCTGTATCGTTAGTGTTTAATGATGGGCATCGGCTTGCCCGGTCTGCCCACCATTAATTTTAATTTACTGAGGTAAAAATGGAAATTCCATTATTTCAGTGCTGATATAAAAATGAAAAGAATTTTATTGTAGTGGAGTGGCCTGTAACATGAGGAAATTGGCTCTGATCAAAGGTCATTCGGTGCATGTTTTGATATGAAATATTTATTTTAATACAATAAATAAAAGGGTCATTTTCTAAGCATAGATTTTACTGGTTATGGTATAGTACATATATTGAATCAAATAAATACATGAATTAAATGTTGGACCTGCTTGTCCCGGTGATATAAGTCCATTAAAGTGCCGCCTGCTTTTCTCCCTGCCATCTCGGTCCCCTTGCCTGTTCTTAGCCGGACATGTTCTTAATGCGTAGATTAAGAAGAAAAGGGTGGCCTAAGACCCATTCTTCTTAGGGCTGAGGGCTGTGCTGGACCTATAGATATGGCTGCCCAGTAATGTCTCTTGGCTTCTACTCACTGATTGCCCACCTAGCCACTAGGGGGCATTGTGCATATTACAATTATAAAAAAAAAACCTGTACCACTACAACCCATAAAGGGTCTTGGGTGCAGTACTATGTAAGGAAGAGTACTGTTTCTTGGTCAGCGGTCGTGCAAGGAGGTGATTTGACCGTGATCACCCTCAACCGCCAGGTATTTCTCCCTTCAATTTTTCTTTCCCCTTAATTTTTCAATTAAGGGTACCCACTTTACAGAGGCTGGGTTTGCCCCAGGAGGGTCTCTCGGCACACGAGACTTTTTCCATCATTTTTCTCATCTGTGATGGCCATTGTTGTTCTTCCTCTTCGCGAATATTTGTCTGGCTCTGTTTAAACTCATGAACTGGTTTGCACTAATATTTTTATGTCCATCACCCCTCTTGCGTAAACTTTGCAAATCGGTCTGTGAATTTCAATTGCAAATCAAGTTCAAAACTCTCTGATCTGATGTTGCTAGCTTTGGTTAGTGTTGAAGGCCCTTATTTTTTTACCTTTCCTTGTGATGTATTTTATATAAATTAAAAGGTATTCTTAATCATTTGTACTTTGAATGTATTAAAAAGAAAAATCCTTGATGTCTAATGTGAGAGTTCTCTTGAAAATAATTGCATAATTTTCAATAAAACTGATAAGTATTAACAATCATATATATCTAAAAAAACAATATTCAATAGTTGCAATTTTTAATTTGATGAGTACATTTTATACTACTTTATGTGAGGCGTACAGCTTTAAATCCAGCTCCATCCACATTATTCTGAAATCTCTTTTTTTCTACTTTCTGCATGTTTCTGATACATTACATCGCACTGCCAAGTGGGATGGTATTTATTAAAAAAATATTTCATCCAATTAGCCTTAGTCGCATAAAGGGACGTTAACAAACAAATAATAATAATAATAATAATAAAGGCTTAACGAACCCGAAGGTTCGATGCCGACACCACCACTCGCTCCCTGCACGCCTCCATCCATCGAACGTCTTCCAGACCTAACTTCGATAGATCCGCCCTAACGCAATCCTCCCACCTCCGTCTCGGCCTGCCCCTCGGACGTTTCCCATTCGGCACCGCGCTTATTAATCTTTTCGGAATACGTTCACAGCCAAGTTTTGCAATTTTACACGCCCATTTTATTCGTCTTGCTGCAATCACGTCAATTATATTTACTGGATAAAGTTCACTCAGTTCGGCGTTGTGTAAGCGTCTAAATTCTCCCGTTATTTACATATTAACAAACAAATAAATAAAATAAAAAAATATTTATTTCACTTATAAAAATGTAAGTGTTTTAAGCTATAATTTAAAATTTATATTGAGGTTTCATCAACATCACTAACGTTTATTACTAATGCCTCAGAAACAAATTTTAATTCAAACTATTATGAATAGGAAATGTTGCTCTTTAAAAATATATATATTTGCATTTGTCTATTATTTTTTCAGGAATTAATGAGAATGTTAATGAGTTATTGTGAGGGAGTGTTTCTTTTAAAAAAGACATTATCCCCTGCAGAAGAGGATCTGCAGATGGAAATAGAATAATAAATTAGAAAAGTTCTGTTATGTTATATCAATTCAAGTTAGATTATTAAATTTTTATTTTTGTTCATAAATTATAATGTAAAATATAGACCATCTATTAAAAATGCTTTGTAAAATTTACATACCAATGTATATATTTGTATATTTTTTCCATGTTAGTTTATGAATTCTTTGGTGCTTGTGACGTAGCCCACATAGGTGTAACCTACGAGTTGTTTGATGGACTTAATTTTCAATTAAGATTGGGGCCACACACAAAGGCTTTGAACCACACCGACGCTTTAAAATAACAGACTCTTATTGTTTAGGAAATGATGATAAGATCTTGCATAATTCAACAAGTACCAAATTCGGTTAAATAAAAATGGTATTTCATTTCTTTTCATGTTATCTGTGAGGTTATAAACAATAGCAGATAACATTCACTGCATGTGGGCCAACTCACAAATACCGATTCATTTTTAGCAATTATCTGTTTTGAATTTTTGTAATTTCAATCTATTTCATTATGTTAATTTAAATAGTCAACTATCTACCATCTTTATTAATTAAATAATTTTATTTATTTCTAGTTTTAATTTTATTTTATCCTTTATAACCTTATCAATCTGCAATCGAATAACAGTATAAATCAACGTTTCTTACAAAGGTTTAGTCAAAATAAGGAAAAATATTTTCAATACAATTGACTTTTTATAGTTTTATTGAATTTTTATGCTAGAAATTGATCTTTCATGTAATATTTTGGCAAAAATAAAGAAATATGTTTCTTCTTTATAAATAACTGAATCTTATATCCTTATGCAGTAAACTTATATCGTTTACTAATTTTTTTCAATTGAAAACAATAGAACTAACAACTAACCTATTAACTTTAAATTTTGAATGAAAGTATAGGTTGTGTGTTCTAAAGGGAGAGAAGAGTTTTGTGAACTATAAAGAATTTTTGTTGAGGCAAGCTTCACTTTTTTGCATTTACTTTTGCATTACAAGTCATACCTTTATAAATAGTATTTGAGGATATTAATCCCCAGCCCAATAGAATAGTGACACAAGTTCTTTTGAATTTTAAAGGGCATTTAAGTTATGTTAAATATCATATACTGGGTGTCCCAGACTTAGCAGAAAAAAAAATTGGGTAATACTGCATGTTAAACGGGGTAGAATGGCGCAGAAACGAGTTTCCTATCTCAATCAGTTGGGATCTGGGTGGGGATGGTCAAATATGATTTGTTGTGGTCGGCTTGGGGGTGGTCAGAGACGGTTAGAAATGGTCTTAGATTGTTGTGGTTTGGTCAAGGATGTGTAGTTGGGGATAGTCATAAGATTTTTCAGAATGGCCAGAGATGGTGATCAAATAACTGATTTCAAGTTGATAAGGTTTATTGTTCTTGAGCTGGTCTTTTCACACACACAGACCCTTTCGTAGAACTTGGTTATTTATACTCTGGGAATATGTATTTCTGTAGAAAACTAAGTCGCAATACTTTCCCTTACTATATATATTTCATAAATAGGTAGATCAGTGAAAGTAAAAAAAAAATCTTAGTTTTTAGACTTGTGAAATAAGACAAAATCTATTAAAAACCTAAAATTTAATTTATGGGTATAGTTGCTGTTAACCGTATTGGAGCAATCACCAGGACAATCTCATCTTTACCATTTATTGCTTATTTACAACGTTTCAGCTATGTCGCCATTTTCAAGTCTAAAAATTAGTTTAAACCATTAAACATTATTAAATAACAAAACTTCAAATACAATGAATAACAATATTAAAATTGTAAAAATCTTTTTCCTTAAAGAAGAACAGCAACTATACCCATAATATAAATATCCCAGGAAATCAAGAAACCAATTATTTAATGGATATAATAATTTTAATAAGGCTAATATCAGGGGTCGAAAGAGTCATTAACTTTTTTAAATAAGTTTTATTTAAAAGTATTTGAAAAACTTATTACTAAAAAGTTTTATCAATAAAAGTTTTCCAATAACTTTGATAAAAGTTTTCCTTCAAAAAGTTCAAGGTTCACCTAAACATATGGAGCAATTAAAATTAAAGTGTGAGTTAAACAATAACTTTTTCACCCTGGGTTTTGATCATAAAAGTTTTTATCATAGAAATAGAGTTTGTTTATTTTGATGAATAATCCTGTGATAGGATTAGTTCAAGGTATATTTATTCCTATCCTATTATTTTATTTTTCTCGAAGAAAAACCAGTCCAATGTCCAGTCATAAGTCATCTCTCCAGACCGTTTCATTTTAGATTTTGTTATTCCTCGTGAGTAAATGGTTCAGGACAAATTACGATGATGCGCAAAAATACCAAGTGATTCTGAGTTTTTTCAAATATGTCTCAAAAACTGTTGTGAAAGAATAATTAAAGGTATTTTTTTAACCAATTTAAAAAACCATTTATTTAGATCCCATAAAAGTGTTTTTTTTTTTACGAATTGTATGACGGTAATAGTGACTTGAAGTATAGCAAGAACAAATTAAAACCCATATCAGTAAACATAAGCAAAGAAATGTTATTAGATAGCAGCTTAAAATAGGGGAAAAAAAAAAAAAAAAAATGCACCACTACAACCCATGAAGGGTCTTGGGTTCAGTACTATGTAAGGAATAGTACTGTTTCTTGGTCAGCGGTCGTGCAAGGAGGTGATTTGACCGTGATCACGCTCAACCGCCAGGTTTTTTCCCCTTAATTTTTCAATTAAGGGTACCCAATTTACAGAGGCTGGGTTTGCCCCAGGAGGGTCTCTCGGCTCACGAGACGAACTGTGGCGAATAATAAAGATATCTTGAGCCATGTCAGATTCAAACTCGGGACCTTGAGCACAGCAATCCACTGCCTTACCAGTGGGCTACCCCGCTCCCTCTTAAAATAGGGGATACTTTGAAATTTATTCTTGATGATTATAGATTACGTTTTTAAATTGTTTGACTTGTTAAATTAAATGTAATTTGTTGAATAATAATCTAAATATTTTGTACTGAGTAACGATATTACACATTATATATCTATGGTAATTAACTGTACTGATTCCATGGTATTGTTAAACATAATTTTGTAGTTTAAAAATAATACACATATTTACGAAATATTAAAAATTGTAATCTAATAAAATAAATTTTTGCATTTCAGAAATTATTTTCTTTGATTAGAATCTTTTTATGAATAAGTTTCAGAATAACTTTTTGAAATGAACTTTTATGCAAAAAGTTATTTGGATAAAAGTTTTTATAATGAAAAAGTTTATGTTCAACAAAAACTTCAAGTAGGATAAAAAAAATATATAAGTTTAAGTTTAACTTTTTTAAAATAAAAGTTAACTTGTATTTTCGACCCCTGGCTAAAACAATTTATATTTCAACTTTTAAGCCTCCCCTAATAAAGGAAAATGGGTGTCTTATTTCATACAGTGACCAATAATACTGGGAAGTAGGGACCAGGATGTTATCTTATGATCTTCAATTTAATAATACATCCCTCGGTTTAATCTGCTGTATCAGCTCCTAGGAATCAATATATTCATTATAAATAAGAAAAAATTGAATGGATTTTACAACTAAACCCTTTCATCCATTTGATTTTTTTTTACCACTATTTCCTATACTTTCACATCAAATCCTAAAAATAAAACGTTTACACAAACCCGAAATGACTGTATTACTGATTTTTTTTGATAATCCATTATTGTTTTTATTCAATTAATAATACATTTCAATAGTATGAGTATATTTGAATTGTATAACATACACGATTTCATTTCATTTAAATAAGAAAATTTTTCAACTTAAATTTTCCATTTCTATACAGTTTTCATTAATATAAAGCTCATCTCTGGATGATTTTCGAACAGTTAAAGTAAATTTATCTGCTATGGAAGGAGCTCTTTTATGTTCTCAGCTAATTATCAATAAGTAATCCTATTAATCATATCGCTGCTCCGGAAGTATAATGAAATTCCTGAAAATATTGAAATTTTATGGTATAAGTAAAATAAAAATATTCCTGTTTTATTCCTTCTTTTTTTTCAAGAGAGAAAAATCTGGTGCATGCGTGCAACACACAACTTTCACTTACCAACTTAGAAACTTACTTAGATTAGAAATTGATGTGTTTTGCTAATTGCCACTTCTCAAAGTCACACATTTTTCCACATTAATTTCTTATTTTTGTTTTTATTTGCACTATAAAAAACACTAATTTTTTTATTATTAAATAAACGTTTTTACTAGTGATAATTTAGCAATGCAAGCATAATACTCCAAGTCGCGTAATTTTATAATTCTCAATGTAGTTGTTGAAAACTTCATTTAGTTACTATGAAACAAATAATTTCCATTAAAAACTCCTCCGAGTCTTTGTATTACTCTGGACTCAGAAGCCCGGATGAAGATACACAAATGGGATCGAAACGTTGGCTCTCCAAAATAAAAAAGTTGAATCCTAGAAGCCGTCAAATTTTCCTAAAAACTGCGGAATTTAGATAGCTTTTTAGTGGTGTAACCCATGATACAATTGCACTTCACCTTTTGAGTCTAAAAGAAGTTTTTCTGAGGAAAAGCACGCTAGAGAATAAATACTTGCTTGCTTCACGTACCTACTACAAAAAACTACTTGATTGAATAAAAGTATTACTTATTTTATCTCTTGTCCATATGCATGAGCGGTAAAGAGTTGTGAAAGAAGAGCCCCCCCCCCCAAAAAAAAATAAATAAATAAAAAGAATCTTACTTATAGCGAGTTAAGGGGGGTGTGACCCAAATTCTTGCTGATTACCTAATGTTACAAACACTTAATGTATTTGTTCTTTGTTTTAATACTTATAAAAATCTGGTGCGTGCGTGCAACACACAACTTTCACTTACCAACTTACTTAGATAAGAAATTGACGTGTTTTGTTAAATATCATTTCCCAAAGTCACACATTTTTCTACATTCATATCTAATTTTTATTAATCGTTAAAGCCGTTTTTGAGTAAATAAAAAACCCCGTGAAAATGTTACAAAATTTATTAAGTAAAGTCCCCCCTCCGGTTAATCAATTTTGATGAAATTTTTACAGTCATATCTTGGGCATATAAATACATCAAATACCCAATTTGATCAAAATCATTAAAGCCGATTTAGAGTAAATAAAAAAAACACGTGAAAATGTTACAAAATTTATTAAGTAAAGTCCCCCCTCCGGTTAATCAATTTTGATGAAATTTTTACAGTCATATCTCGGGCATTTAAATAGATGAAATACTCAGTTTAATCAAAATCGTTAGAGCCGTTTTTGAGAAAATCGAAAAAAAACCTAAAAAGTTATTAAGTAAAGTACCCCCTCCCTTTCAATAATTTTGATGAAATTTATGCTGTCTCATCGCGGGCATATACCTACACTAAATACCCAATTTCAGGATCGCACGGTTTATAGTTTTTGAGCTAGTCTGTTCACATACACACACACACACACACACACACACACACACACACACACACACACACACACACAGACCATTTCGCGGGACTTGGTCATTTCGACTCAGGGGACCCCAAAACGTGTATTTCCGTTGAAAACCGGAAGTCGAATTTTTTCACGATCGCAATACTTCCACTTACTATATATTTCATATATAGGTAAGTGAAAGTAAAAAATAACCATTTAGGATTATTTGAAGAAATTGATAACACTAATTCCAATCAGAACGTGATATCATAGTCTGGGCTAATGAGCAGCAGGGCACATTATGAAATGCCATTTTTCTGGTTGTGTATTTAATTTCTTCAAATAATCCTAAATTGTTATTTTTTATTATTAAAAAAAAAAAAAAAAAAAAAAAAAACGCTTATGGTAACCTTAGTTAATCAGCGAAAATTGGCCCCCCCATTTAACTGCCTATAAATAAGATTGTAGAGATGGGAGATAGTCAACTGTTATTCTTTACGGTATGTTAAATGTTAATCAGGATTTTCAGTTTGAAAATTTTTTTTTATTTTCGAAAGCCAATGTTTTGATCCAACTTTATTACCCAATTTTTTATTTTTACACTATGTCTGGGACACCCTGTATGTATGTATGTATCACACAAAATTTCAATTTTTTTTCCATTTAAAAGTGACATCTTAAGAGCCAATCAGTGACAAATTAAGAGCCATTGTCCCTCCATTGGTGCATGGATCACTTGCCTGCACACAAACTAGGCAACAGAGATTAAGCAGGAAACAAAAATAGAGAATAAAGAAAACAATAGAAATTAATAGCTTTTAATAACATTAATATGACAGAACTTCTAATAAAACATCCAATATACATAATAAATTTGTACAACACAGCCATTTATAAATTTATTTATTATACAAATATTAATATTTAAATTTCTGATAAAGTTTCTGTATTTTAAAAAATAAATTATTTAGAATAAGTCCACAAGCTAGTAGGCTAAAAGTTTTTCTTACTACTATAAAAAAATTGAAATATATACATGCTATCAAGTATAAACCATTTACATAAACTTATTATTTAAAAGTATAATATATACATTTTACTAATATTTCATTAAAACAGACTCATTTTCTCAGTTTCTGTTAATATTGGATCTGTTAATTTCTTTTTAATATCTCTTTTACAACTGCCAAAATAACCCTCTAAAGGTAACGCCTTACGTTGAAATTCAAAAGGAGTGAATCTTGATATAAACGTACAATATTCTATCATGTTGTTACAAATCCCGAACTTTAACAAGATAATTTTCAATGGCAACAAAGCAAAATCTATATCTTCAACATCTTGTAAGTTTCTAACAGCACTAACTACAGAACAAAGGACAGAAACTATTCGATCAGTGTTTATCACATGATCTAGATCATCTGACATTAATTTATTGTTCAAAAATTTAATGAGATTTGGTGAAACCCACTTTTCATTACGTTGTATGTCTGAATTTGCATGAGATATAGCGGATTTTGTACCTCCCAACCTTTTCTTGCACTGTGACTGTTTATTTTGCCTTGCAGGCTTATTTCTGCCTGATTTTTTTAACTCTGCCATTTCAATCAGCTTATTGAATAGAGTACACTCTTCAGACTTTTCGTTCCATTCAGTCTCTTTTTCGGTCAAAACTATTTCAGGAACTTCAGCGCTATAATTGATAGAAAGATCAGTTCTATCTATTCTGGTTTTGGATTCATTGACACTAACAGGAGTATCATTGATTCCAATCGAATTCGGATCGACAATGCTGAAATTGCTGTCAACAGCTTCACGTATATCCCCATCAGAACTATAACCAATGGTATCATCTATCAGTGATATAGCATCACGGAACCCCACTGATTTCCTATTTGTATAAGCATCATCACCAGTACTGTTCTCATAACCAAAATTAGAACCTTCTTCTGATGAAATACTTTTGAATGCCACCTTTTTAATAGATTTTCTGGTAGTACAATAACTGGTATCGTCCTCAAAAGTGGATATGAAGTTGGAATGGTATGACCTGCTTTCGCTAATCGATTCCAGCTTTGGTAATTTTTTTATACCAGACTGCTGAGAATAACTTTTTCTTTTGGTTCTGTTGTTACTTTTTCCATCATCAGAAGTGCTAGAATTATTATTAGAAAATTCAATTGATTTCTTTTTAGATACAGTTGCATTGGTTACTTCCGTAGAGGATCCAAAAATTGATTTAGAAACCTGAATCATTTTGTCTTCCTGCTGTAGATTTTTGTCATCTATGTTAATATTACTGCTAACTCTTATTCTGCTCTTGTTCTTCCTAAATGACTTGCTGATGGGCGTACTGTGATACATGACCCTGCTCCTGGTCAAAGGTTTGGGATTAGGAATAATGCTTATATCCTCAATAAAATCATCAGTTCCATTCCCTGATGGTGAAGTTTTATTTTTCTTAGCAGAGTTTTCTAAATTATCGGAAGAGTTTCCAGAATCTTTTCTACTTCTCTTTGATATATTCAGAGATTTATTATTGATTCTTCTCTCTCTAAGATTATGTGATGGTACATCAGGGCATGCAAAAACTTCTTTAGAACTGGGCTTTACTTCTTTCGGAGAAGAATGTTTTTTTCTAGTAATTTTATTCTTCTGATACTCGACGAGTGGTGTACTGTGACAAATATTTTTACCTGTATGTGATTCAGTTATCCTCTCATTATCTTTACAAATGACACTCAAACCAACAGACATGCGCATATCAAGATTTTTTTTCGACACAAAAGCTGAACGAATTCCACTATTATTAGTTGTTTTTTCAGATTCTTCCACAGTTTTTTGAGATTCTTCATAAGTGGAAGAACAGACTTCTGGTGGTTTTGCAATTTTTGAGGTTGAAGGATCCAATGAAACATCGACAAGTTCTCTCTGGTCACCAGGGCTAATTTCTTTTTTTGGGGCTCTTTCCAAAGCAACAAAACTACCTTCTTGAGATATGACAGTGGAAATTTTAGATGATAACGGATCCGAGGAAACTTGAATACTTCTCTCAATGGCCTTTTCAGATATTGGCTCTTTTACGGAACTTGAATCCAAAGTAATGTTAATGGACTTCTTATTATCACATATTTCAGCGCATTTCTCCTGATCTTTTATTTCACAAGGTCCAGAAAAACCACAAACTCGAATATTCTCCTTTTCTGATGTACCTTCTAAATGAGCAGAAACAACTTCTGGTGATACAAACACATTCTTAATATTAGATGATGAGGGATCCAACGAAACCTCAGCAAATTCTGTATTTCCCTCTTGAGCCTTTTGACAGATTGGCTCTTTTATAGAAAATGGATCAAAAGAAATGTTAGGAGACTTCTTCTCATTACATATTTCAGCGCATTTCTCCTGATCTTTTATTTCCTGAGGTCCAGAAACAACTTCTGGTGATACAATATCATTCATAATATTAGATGATGAGGGATCCAAAGAAATCTCAGCAACTTCTGTATTTCCTTCTTGAGCATTTTGAGAGATCTGCTCTTTTACGGAACCTGAATCCAATGTAATGTTATTGGACTTCTTTTTATTACATATTTCAGCAGATTCCTCCTGAGTTTTTACTTCCTGAGATCCAGAAACACCACAAACTCGAGTAATCTCCTTTTCAGATGTACCTTCTAAATTAGCAGAAACAAATTCTGGTGATACAATAACATTCTTAATATTAGATGGAGAGGGATCTAAAGAAATCTCAGCAACTTCCGTATTTTCCTCTAGTGCATTTTGAGAGATTGGCTCTTTTACAGAACTTGAATCCAATGCAATGTTAATAGACTTCTTCTTATTACATATTTCAGTGGATTCCTCCTGATCTTTTATTTCCTGAGGTCCAGAAACAACTTCCGGTGATACAATAACATTCTTAATATTAGATAAAGAGGGATCTAAAGAAATCTCAGCAACTTCTGTATTCCTCTCTTGAGCATTTTGAGAGATTGGCTCTTTTACATAACTTGAATCCAATGTAATGTTATTGGACTTCTTGTCATTATATATTTCAGCAGATTCCTCCTGATCTTTTATTTCCCGAGGTCCAGAAACAACTTCTGGTGATACAATAACATTCTTAGTCTTTGATGATGAGGAATCCAAAGAAATCTCAGCAACTTCTGTATTTTCCTCTAGTGCATTTTGAGAGATTGGCTCTTTTACAGAACTTGAATCCAATGCAATGTTAATGGACTTCTTCTTATTACATATTTCAGCGGATTCTTCCTGATCTTTTATTTCCTGAGGTCCAGAAACAACTTCTGGTGATACAATAACATTCTTAATATTAGATGGAGAGGGATCTAAAGAAATCTCAGCAACTTCTGTATTTCTCTCTTGAGCATTTTGAGAGATTGGCTCTTTTACATAACTTGAATCCAATGTAATGTTATTGGAATTCTTCTTATTATATATTTCAGCAGATTCCTCCTGATCTTTTATTTCCCGAGGTCCAGAAACAACTTCCGGTGATAAAATAACATTCTTAATATCAGATGATGAGGGATCTAAAGAAATCTCAGCAACTTCTGTATTTCCTTCTTGAGCATTTTGAGAGATAGGCTCTTTTATGGAACTTGAATCCAATGTAATGTTATTGGACTTCTTCTTATTACATATTTCAGCGGACTTCTCCTGAGTTTTTACTTCCTGAGATCTAGAAACACCACTAACTCGAGTATTCTCCTTTTCAGATGTACCTTCTAAATGAGCAGAAACAACTTCTGGTGATAAAAAAACATTTTTAATATTGGATGACAAGGCATCCAAAGAAACCTCAGCAACTTCTGAATTTCCCTCTTGAGCCTTTTGACAGATTGGCTCTTTTATAGAACATTGATCAAATGAAATGTTAGTAGATTTCTTCTTATTACATATTTCAGCAGGTTCCTCTTCAGTTTCTATATCCTGAGATCCTTCTAAAGTATAAGAAATGACTTTTGCCGTTTCAGTGACATTTGAAATTTTAGATGGTAACTGATCTAAAGATATTTTACCAACTTGAGTTTCCCCATTTTCAGAGATTGGCTCAGTAATAGAACTTGAGTCACACAAATTATTAATGTTTTTCTTCTTAAGGTTTAAATTCTTATTAAATACTTCAGTTGGTTCCTTCTCACTTTCCATTTTTTGAGTACCTTCCAATGACCCATAAACAATTTTTTCTGGTTCAGTAATCTTAGTAATCTTAGATGACAAAGGATTTGAAGGAACTTTATCTAATTCTGAATTTCTACCTTCGGCATTTTGAGAGATATCCTCGTTTAAGAAACATGAATTAAATGGAATATTAATAGACTTCTTCTTAAGATACAAATTCTTGTTAAATAATTTATGGGATTCCTCCTCAATTTCTATTTTCTGAGATCCTTCTAAAGTCTCACAAATGCCTTCTACTGTTTCAGTAACATTTGTGATCTTAGATGACAAAGGGTCTGAAGAAACTTGGCTAACTTCTGAATTTCTACCTTCGGCATTTTGAGAGATATCCTCGTTTAAGAAACATGAATTAAATGGAATATTAATAGACTTCTTCTTAAGATACAAATTCTTGTTAAATAATTTATGGGATTCCTCCTCAATTTCTATTTTCTGAGATCCTTCTAAAGTCTCACAAATGCCTTCTACTGTTTCAGTAACATTTGTGATCTTAGATGACAAAGGGTCTGAAGAAACTTGGCTAACTTCTGAATTTCTACCTTCGGCATTTTGAGAGATATCCTCGTTTAAGAAACATGAATTAAATGGAATATTAATAGACTTCTTCTTAAGATACAAATTCTTGTTAAATAATTTATGGGATTCCTCCTCAGTTTCTATTTTCTGAGATCCTTCTAAAGTCTCACGAATGCTTTCTACTGTTTCAGTAACATTTGTGATCTTAGATGACAAAGAGTCCAAAGAAACTTTGCCAACTTCTAAATTGCTATCTTCCTCCTTTCGAGAGATATCCTCGTTTAGGGAAGTTGAATCAAATGGAATATTAATAGACCTCTTCTTAAGGTACAAATTCTTGTTGAATAATTTAAGGGATTCCTTCTCGGTTTCTATTTTCTGAGATCCTTCTAAAGTATCAGATGTACCTTCTGCTATTTCAGTAACATTTGTAGTTTTAGTTGACAAAGGATCTAAAGAAATCTCCCTAACCTCTGTGTTTCCCTCTTCGGCATTTTGGGAGAATGGCTCATTGATGGGACTCAGATCAAATGAAACATTAATGGACTTCTTCTTAAGATATAAATTCTTATTAAAAAATTTAGCTGATTTCTCCTCAGTTTCCATTGTTTTGGACTCTTCGATAGAAGCAGAAACATTATCGGCTGATTCTGGAACATTTGTAATCTTAGATGACAAGATATCTGAAGCACCATCACCAACTTCATTATTTTCTTTAAGGCTCCTTTCAGTCATTGGATCATGATCACATAAAGTGCTGGAATCAAATGAAAGATTAATAGACTTCTTCTTAAGATACAAATTCTTTTTAAATAGTTTAGCAGATTCCTCCCCAGTTTTAATTTCTTTTGATTCTTCAAAAGAAGCAGAACCATTTTCAGCTGATTTAGTGTCATTCATGGTTTTAGAAGATGTGGGATCAATAGAAGCATTTGATTCTTCAAAAGAAGCAGAACCACTTTCAGCTGATTTAGTATCATTCATGGTTTCAGAAGATGTGGGATCAATAGAAGCATCGGTAAATTGGATGTTTTTTTCTTCAGAAATTGGGTCAATCACAGAACTTGACTCAAATGAAATATTTATTGACTTCTTCTTAAGATACAAATTTTTCTTAAATAAATTTGTAGATTCTTCATTTTCTATTTTCTTAGATCCATCAAAAGAAGCAAAGGCACATTCGGCTGATTCTGTAACATTAGCGATTTTAGAAGATATTGATTTCAAAGAAACATCCGCAACACTACCGTTTCCTTCAAGAGTTTTCTCAACCATTGAAGCATTTAAGGAACTTGAATCAAATGAAATATTAATAGACTTTTTCTTAAGGTATAAATTCTTGTTAAATATTTGAGCAGATTCACTATCGATGGCTTTCAAAGAATCACCAGTTGAAATATTTGTTTGCATGTTGCTATCTACTACTGATTTTATTGTTTCTTCTTGAGCACTGGCAACTAGACAAACTTCTGAAGATTTACTTATATTAATTTCATTAACAGTATCATCTTCTGGGTCAATAGCTGCTTTGGAATTCTTAATTATAAAAAGATTCAAAACTTTGTCATTTTCTGTAGCTGAATTAATTTTTTCTTCATTATTTTCAACTACAGGAGAGTTTCCATTCTTTACATTGTGTGCATTTATGCTTTCATTATGAGGGTGGTCATGTGTACCATCACTATTTTGGGAAATCTCGGACTCTTTGGAAAATCTTTTGGCTGATTCTGTAACTTTTGCGATTTTAGAAGATATAGAGTTCAAAGAAACATCAGCGACCTCACTCTTTTCAATATTTGAATCGTTTACAGAACTTGAATCAAATAAAATATTAATAGACTTTTTCTTGAGATATAAATTCTTGTTAAATATTTGAGCAGATTCACTATCGATGGCTTTCAAAGAATCAGTTGAAATATTTGTTTGCATGTTGCTTTCTATTGCTGATTTCATTTCTACTTCTTGAGCACAGGCAGCTAGACAAACTTCTGAAGATTTACTTATATTAATTTCATTAACAGTATCATCTTCTGGGTCAACAGCTGCTTTTAAATTCTCAATTATTAAAAGATTTGTAACTTTCTCATTTTCTGTAGCTAAATTATTTATCTCTTCAATATTTTCAACTAGGGAAGAGTTTCCATTCATTAAAATATTGATTCCATGTAGGTTTTCATTATTAGAGTAATCATTGGTACCATTAATATTACTATTTTGAACATTGGAATCCGTTGAATTTTTTTTAGCTGATTCTGCAGCATTTTCAGTTTCTGACGCCAATGGATCAAACGAAACATTGGCAACCTCACTCTCTCTTTCAAGAGTCTTCTCAACTGTTGAAGCATTTAAAGAACTAGAATCAAATGATAATTTAATGGACTTTTTCTTAAGATATGAATTCTTGTTAAATACTTTAGCTGGACTCTTTTTAATTTCCATTTTTTTAGATCCTTCTAAAGGATCAGAAGCGAGTTCTGCTGGTTCTGTAACATTTATAATTTTAGAGGATAACTGATCCAGAGAAACATCTGCGACCTCACTCTTTTCAATATTTGAATCGTTTACAGAACTTGAATCAAATGAAATATTAATAGACTTTTTCTTGAGATACAAATTCTTGTTAAGTACTTTAGCTGAATCTTCATCAATGGCATTCGAAGAATCAATTGTCTTATCATGTATGGATGTGTTTTCATCGAGACTGTTTCCTTCTGCTGATGTTAGCCCAATGCAAGAAATATTTGTACGTTTTGGGTTTGATTTTGTCTTTTTGGGTTTAGATTTTTCTTCAGAAGATTCCCCTGAATTGAGATTATCAATGTTTAAAACAGAGTCAATTTTACGACTCCTCAATGCACTTTTTCTTTTAGATTGCAGTGAAACATTATTGATTCGGCTGTCCTCACTGCTCTTTTCCGCTACTGAATTGTTCAATGAACCTGAATCAAAAGAAAAATTAACAGATTTCTTTTTAAGATACGGTCGCTTTTTTAAAACTTTAGCAGATTTTTCTTCAAATTCAAGAGAATCATTTTTTATTGTTTCTATATCACCTCTTCCTTTAGAATTCAATTTATCCAAAGAAATGTTAATAGCTCGACTTTTTCTTTTAAGGCTCTTTTCAGAGATCGAATTGTTTAAGGAACCAGAGTCAAAAGAAATATTAACAGATTTCTTCTTTAGATACGAACGCTTGTTAAATGGTTTAGACAATTCATCTTTGTTTTCAGAACACTCTTCGAAGGAAGCTGATACATTTTCATCTGATAAGGTAACATTTGTATTGCTTTGCAAAGATGAAATATTTTCTGATGATTGGGAAGCAGAAAGGGAAATTTCACTACTTTTCTTCTTCTTCTTTATCTTATTTATTTTTTGATTCAGACTACCCCTTGGAAAAAGAGCAGCTAAATCTGTAGAACGAACTCTTTCTTGGAAACTAACACTGCTAACTACTTGACTAGGAGATATGTCGGTGTTGTTTGAGAGAATAGACTCATTTTCAATGCTCAAAACTGATGGTGGTCCATTGAGACCTAAAAATAATTTTATAATTTATTTATAATAAGTTTTAATTAAAAGTAAAACTACTGAATGATAGAACAAGATCACGTCACACTGTATACAGAATACTGAAGCTACCCCACAGCAATTATTTTGACAAATTAAGTAACCTTTCAATTAAAAAAACAGAAGAAATTATGAAATCAATCAATAAATGATTGATAAATAGATTTGGGCATAAAAATGGAGTAATTTAATTTCAACAAAAATATCAAATGTTTTCAAACAGTTGAAAAGGTTGAATCATTTATATAACTACATTAACATTTATAGAACAGCATGTGCTGATGTCATGCTCATAATCAAAGGGGAGACATCGCGGATATGGAAAAATAGATGAAAAACCAAACATATAACTTTAGAGAAATCTTCTACAGTAAAATTGTGATGTTTATAATAAATAGGCATTATAAATGTATGTAAAATTAATTCAATTTATCCTTATTTTGTGTACATATTTTTCTCATTCCCCATATTGAGGACATTCTCATATCTGGATCATCCCCACCCACATTACTACGGATGAGGGACTCTACTGTACTGTACAAAAAAATGTAGACATAACTTTCCATACATACATTCCATACATTAAAAAAAATAGGATTATCAAGTATTTTACAAGTTTATGCAACCATAGCATTGAGGTTAGAGAAAAAAAAAAAATTAATTATAGTATGAGGTGCTGAAAACAAAACTTTCTTTACAACATAATTATATGCAGTGATGTGATCCTGGCCTACCTGTCACCGAAATTTCACTTTATAGTAATTTATAAATTATTATTATAATTACCTATTAATGAAACATGACTATTATATAGATCAGTACAGTCTGCTAGAACTGCAACAGAAGAATTTCGGGACATGTTGAATTAATCCATCGACTTTACTTCACTGAAATAAAAAAAAAAAAAAAAAACTATTAACTAGGTCAGTAGAAGCTTTTTTTCTGAGACTAATGTATCATCATAATTCTGAATTAAGATGGAAAAATGTCAATTTTTTTTAAATTGTACACGAAGACCAGGCTTTAAATTGTGCAAGAAGTTTGCTATTAAGTGACTTTTGACTTATTACAATTGTCTATTATTTTCTCAAAAACTAACAAAAGGAGAGAAAAAAAAAAAAAAAAGACTTGACATTTTGCTACCTTTTAAATAATTACAAATAATGAATGAGGCTGTAGAATGAAAAACCTGCTTTTTTTTAGTAAAAGTGACATATGCCATTTGAGCACGGCATTAACAGATAATACAGTGCATGCCTAGTTCTCAAAATGAAAATCTGTTAGAATCAAAGATGACCTTTTTTAAATTTAAAAAAAAAATAACGATTTATAGCTGGTATATTATCATGAAAGACAATTAGTAAATTATTTTAAAAGGGTCAGGAGAAAAAAAACACATATATTGTGTCTACCAACATAACGTTTACTGGGATCAGTTGCCATTGTATATTTTTACAAATATACCCGCAAAATTTCAAGTTCCAATTAACATAATGAATAATGTTATCTCAATTCTAACATCAACAAGCAGTGACATTTGTTAAGCATTACCAAATTCAAGAACTTAAGTTCTACAAGAATGAAAATTATGCTTCATTTGTATCAAAAAAAGGAAATATGAGCTAAAATGTATTAAAATGAGAAAATCTTAATAGTTGTTGCAAAGCTGCATCAATATATCTTGTATAAAGATACTGCAAAAATCATTAAAATGGTTAGGAACATTTAATATTAAAATTCTTTTTGAGATCGCATTTGGTATATTGGTTAGCATGAAAACCTATAAAACAAAAGGTCACGGGTTCGTAGCCCAGCATATGGCCCTAAGAGTTTTTAAAGGGAGTAAAACATCCTTGGTCATGCCGTCCTGCTGAGGGGGGTGTCAAAGGAACCCGAGCCTGTGCAATGTCAGGTACTTGTTAAAGATCCCTACCCTATATATACACCAGGCTTGGCAAAATTTAGGAATTCCACTGTAACATTGAGCGCCTGATTAGGCCTTGAAGTTAAACAAACAAACTTCTTTATTGTAGCTTCTTTCATTGAATCATATAATTGGAACGGTGCAAATTAAAAAAAAATATAACTAGCATAGTTCTGTTAAACTCTAAGAATTGAATATTCCACTTAACATCAAATTAGAGAATTTCAAGAGTTAAAAACTGATCTGTGCAGAAACTTATACTTTTCAAGATCCAGATCCCAATATACCAAACCACAGAAACCTTCAAGTTATAAATTAATTGATTTTACTAATAGCAATCATACTACTTTCAAGTAAATATTATAGGCCGAAACACTAAACTGACACTTGAGCTAAATTATATAAAAACAAGCAAGGTTCTATCAAATATAGGTAGGAAATATTTGAATGACTATAACATTGATAAAATAATGCATTACCAACGAAATAACATCCATAGATCGAAACTGTAAAGAGGCTAAAACGAAAATTTTGTTCATTGAAAACACAAAAATAACATAATTGTCACAAATATAAACACGACTATCATCAACCGTTAAACTTTGAACAGACTAAACATGGCGGGAACTGGTTCATCATTCCCATCAATCTGGTAAATAGTCTATTATGGACTATTAATACTGATTACAACTGTTATTTTAAAGTAGTATTCAAAATAGAGTAATATTAAATGAAGACCGTAGTGGATAAATTAAGTTCTTAATAAAACTAATTTGGAGTAAATTAATATCAATAATTTTCGATTACGCCGTTGGTAGCGCTAGCTATGTATGTAAGTGTAGATTCTTTTTATTGGAAGGTCAGGAGTAATAAAAGGTATAATAAAACCATATTAAGATAAACGGAGGAAATAAATTGTAAAGCTTTCAAAATACTCATAAAGGGCGTTTTAGTAAAAAACAGAATGTTCCCACCCTGGGGGGGGGGTGCGCGCCCCCGTTTCCACCTTCTCTGTATTTCCATTTTTATTTATTTATAGACTAACCACATTTTCCTGATCTTTCAGCTTCTTCTTTTATTCCGGCTCACACTTCAGCAGCAAGGTCATCAACAAATGCTCTTGTAGGAAATCTTCCTGCAATTCTTCAACTAATAGCTTCCATAGTGCAGGGCCAAGGACTGATCCTTGAGGGTGTTCCATCTCGAAGGATACCTCAGATTACCTGCATTAGAAATACCTTCATCAGAATACCTCTTATCTTAACGAATCTATCCTGGAGGTTGCTTCCTATGAGGACATATACCATACTAGTTTACGTTGATGACCTTGTAAGTGTAATTTTGTCTAACTGCAGAGGGGGAATAAAAGAAGAAGGGAATACAAGTTACTGTATGTCAAAGAGCAGCATAATGACATACAATTAGCCCTCTGTTTGTCTGTTCAAATTTAAAGCAAAGCATTATTGGTTGCCTATCCCTTAGTAGAATTATATTGCCATGGATGGCTGGCTCTAGTATGAACCTTAATGTAGACTTGTTAAGATAAGTTTCTCTAGGACCTTGCTCATCACAGAAGAGGACATATATCTTAGGGACATATGAATTAGGCAACAGCTTGTCCCTGCTCTAGCCTAATAGAATAGTCTTGAATTAGTGATCTTCCATTTCCTTAGAAAGTAATCCCTATCAAGGCAATAACTGAATATTCTCAGGACCCTATATTTCAGATAAGGAGTACTGTTCTATAAGATCCCCGCATCTGTTGAATCAGTTTCTGGAGCATGACCAGATTTCTACCTATCCAGAGTAAAACAGAGATCATAAAGGTCCAATGGTGGACAAAAGTCTTTGCCAGGGGGTATGCCGTAGTACCTCTCACGAATCGTTCCTCCTCATTGTCCTGAGATGGGTTGTCCTTGGGATATGCCGCTTGCACGCAGATACCCATCAAGAGTATTTGCTTAGGAATGTCCATCAGAATAGGCTATCCTCTGTGGCGGGGTCAACTTCCCAATTGCCACCATTCCCAGGCTCTGCATCAACACACTTCATATTGGTACATCTTGGCCTCTTTCGGAGTGCACCTCTTACATTACATTACACAACCTTCTGGTACAACTTCCTAGTCTTGTAAAGCTCTCTCTTTGTAGTTTTTAAGCCTGGGGCCTACCCAGGGAAAGGTTGAGTCCTTGCTTTCCGATGTTGGAGAGTTATCCTTGGCGTTTAAAAATCCTCGGTGACCGAAAATTTCTATGTTACAAAATATTGGTAAGGAATAGCAGATAGAAATTATAAATTAGACTGGGAATTAGAATTATAAATAATTGTTGAGATTTATTTTTGAACAGGCTTTAATTATCTTATATTAAAATAATTAATAATAATGAACGTTTTTTCGGTGTTGATTATTCAGTAATAATAAAAATGTTTTATTTTTATCATTTGACCTGGTGGGGCTTATAATAATCTTAAAAATATGGGCAGTCCAATCACTCATTTGTATAAAAAAAAATCCAGTTAACTGTTAATTCTAGCACTCACCTTTTCCCAGCTTTCATTTTTCGCACTTCTCACTGCTTTATGCAGCTTTCTCTTTTCAAGCACATAAATTTCCCTGTATTCATCCTTTTTTGATGAATGGCTTTTTTGATGGCATTTGTTATATGCCTGTTTTTTCCTCCCTGCCTTTCTTATTATATCTTCTATTAACCATTGTTTTGTCCTTATATGCTTCTTTTTTTCACCAAGAACTTCTGCAGCAGTCTCCTTTTTAAAACATCGTAAATTTCCTTGGCACAGCTACCTTCAAATTCCTTTATCGATTCTATAACCCGTTGCTGAAATAATAACTTTAAACTATCTTCTAGCAGTAGCTCAACTTGGAACTGAACTTTCTTCAATTTATCACTTCCTCCAATTTATTTTGAAAATATGACAATACATGGCATAAGTTTGATTTTTAAAAGCTGCATAAAGCAGTGGGAAGTGTGAAAAATGAAAGCTGGGAAAAGGTGTGTGCTAGAATTAACAGTAAACTGGGTTTTAGAAAGGCAGCGAAGCATAAAAGGAATGAGGAAAGGTGAAAACAGGATGCAAGACTGACTTTGATACAAATGAGTGATTGGACTACCCATATTTTTAAGATTATTATAAGCCCCACCAGGTCAAATGATAAAAATAAAACATTTTTATTATTACTGAATAATCAACACCGAAAAAACGTTCATTATTATTAATTATTTTAATATAAGATAATTAAAGCCTGTTCAAAAATAAATCTCAACAATTATTTATAATTCTAATTCCCAGTCTAATTTATAATTCCTATTTGCTATTCCTTACCAATATTTTTTCCACTAATTCCCTAGAAATCAGAATATTTTATAAAATTTCAAACTGAAGACCACTAAAATTGGTTAAAATACATCTATTTTGAATTAATCGATGTATTAAAAGGAGAGAGGTTAAATGAAAATAAAAAAATTTATTTTTAATATATCAAATTTCCTACCAAAATGTTCCAGTAAAGGCATGGTTTATTTCCGATTATTGATTTATCAATTTTTTTTTTCATTTTTAAACTATTAGTTTTTTAAAGATAGAAATTTTCAGTCACCGAGGATAACTCTCCAACATCGGAAAGCAAGGGCTCAACCTGTCCCAGGGTGGGCGCCAGGCTAAAAAACTACAAAGAGAGAGCTCTACAAGACCAGGAAGTTGTAGCAGAAGATTATGTAATGTAATGTAAGAGGTGCACTCTGAAAGAGGCCAAGGTGTACCAATATGAAGTGTATTTACTGAAACGCAGAGCCTGGGAATGGTGGCAATTGGGAAGTTGACCCCGCCACAGAAGATAGCCTATTCTGATGGACATTCCCAAGCAAATACTCTTGATGGGTATCTGCGTGCAAGCGGCATATCCCAAGGACAACCCATCTCAGGACAATGAGGAGGAACGATTCGTGAGAGGTACTACGGCATACCCCCTGGCAAAGACTTTTGTCCACCATTGGACCTTTATGATCTCTGTTTTACTCTGGATAGGTAGAAATCTGGTCATGCTCCAGAAACTGATTCAACAGATGCGGGGATCTTATAGAACAGTACTCCTTATCTGAAATATAGGATCCTGAGAATATTCAGTTATTGCCTTGATAGGGATTACTTTCTAAGGAAATGGAAGATCACCAATTCAAGACTATTCTATTAGGCTAGAGCAGGGACAAGCTGTTGCCTAATTCATATGTCCCTAAGATAAATGTCCTCTTCTGTGACGAGCAAGGTCCTAGAGAACCTCATCTTAACAAGTCTACATTAAGGTTCATACTAGAGCCAGCCATCCATTTCCTCTTTCTCCCAAACATCCATAAACATTTTCACTACTTTCTTCCTGAATTCTTCAAGTTAATTTCCACATCTCAGCCAGAAATCCGTCCTCACCCGAGGCCTTATGTAAAGGCCAGTACAAGAGAACTGTAAAGGCACCTTCATGTAGGAGAACTCCATTGTCAGACAAAACGGGGTTTTTATCAGTGTGTGCAATTGCTCCAGGCCATTGCAATTTTCAATCTTCATTATTCTGAATAGTTTAACAAAAACGAAGACCTGTTGAGTCCCCTGACACAGAACGACTGTGATTGAAAAATTTGGTGTTTTCTTGTTTTGTAATTATTAATTTTTTTTTTTTTTTTTTTAAGAAGGAATCTCTTTCATATTTTCTTCAATTTCTTTATTTACCCGACGTTTTTTGCTTCTGGACCATCTGCCAGGGCTATCTATAATACATTTTAAGTCTCGACAATCATCTGTATGTCAAAAAAAAAAAATGTTATGTAAGATACACCTGTCATTGTTTCAATCATAATTAACATTTAACAATATTCTTGGCTGTGGGACTATTTTCATTGCCCTATGGATCAAACGTCGCGCAGTGGGAAAATGTTGGCATTTAGTGGCCAAAAATCTCTAACTCCCAACCTAATGACGATAATCGAATAATTGTTTTTTCATTAAATAGCATGGGATTCCTTTTATCAGTGAGAATAAAAAAAATAATAAAAAACATTTTATAAAAAAAAAATTAAACCGACTTCGAAACCTAGGAACCAGTAAAAATAAATGCACTGAAAAGTATGAAATAATTACCTTCTGATTTTTATGAGTACACAGCAAAATTGAAAATGTTATAAAAAGCGAAGAAATGCAATAAGACGAATAATTTTACTTTTATTTGTACAAATACTAATTTTTATTAAAAATTATGAAATTAAAATATTAAATACTATGTTCAATACAACACAATCTTTTCGGAGGCGGCGCAAAATGACATTTTACCAATACAATTCCATTAGTAGGCATTAAAATGAATAGATGAGAAGAGAAGATCCATTTTACGATTTTCATAATGTCTAGTGTCAAAAATTTTAAATTTTGCGCCGCCTCCGAAAAGATTGTGTTGTATTGAACATAGTATTCAATATTTTAATTTCACAATTTTTAATAAAAATTAGTATTTGTACAAATAAAAGTAAAATTATTCGTCTTATTGCATTTCTTCGCTTTTTATAACATTTTCAATTTTGCTGTGTACTCATAAAAATCAGAAGGCAATTATTTCATACTTTTCAGTGCATTTATTTTTACTGGTTCCTAGGTTTCGAAGTCGGTTTAATTTTTTTTTTTTTATAAAATGTTTTTTATTTCATGCTTTTTAGTTGGAGATGATAACAAATGTGGAAAACCGTAAGTTGGGTAAAACAAATTTCGAAATTTTTTACGCTCTACCACGTTCGTCTTTCCCGGGCTTTTTTATTATACATAATTATATAAACAGTCACCTGTTCAATTTTATGAGTACACACAGAAAAGTTTAAAAGCGGTGCCTGTATAATACAACTTCTACACCCTACCTTCTACGATTATAATTGGAATTTTTTTTTAATAAGATCAATGTTGAGTCAATTATGTTCGTAATCCCTTTAGATGAATTTTTGACTAAATTTAAAAGCGAAGTACTAAGAATAATATCCTTCGTAATAAAAAATTATTTAGAAAATAAATTTCTTCAATTCTAGTGGGGTAGCATTTATGATATTAAGCATTTTCATGGCTGCCAAATTTTCGCTGAGGGGACTTTCATACAAATACGTTGATTCTGGGAGATATCAACTTTTATTTTGCAGTTTTTATTGATGGATGAACATCAGCAAACATTTAAATTTCAATTTCTTTGTTAAATAGTGTAATGTCTTTATGGGGAAAGTGTCATAATAAAATTTTCATTAATTTGGAAATACAATACACAATATTTGTGTTAGTTATTTCGGTACCTGAGAGATAACTACCTAAAACGCGAAAAACCCCTAAACACATGCAAGCTCATTTTCACTGTCTATTTTGAATAAAATTCATTCATTTATTATTGGACTTAGGCTCTTAACAACACTCTTAGGCTCTCACGAACCGCAAACACTGAACTTATGACGGTTTCGCTTTTGAAAATTTCAGCAACCTTCAGAAAATTGAATATTTGAATTTCTTTCGATTTAATAAAGATCGATCGCAACCTCAAAATCAATGGAAATTTTCTTAAGACAGTCTGGCTCTTCTACCACATTTCAGTTAATTCACAGCAAACAATTACAACTCACAATTTAGGCAAGTGGAAAACTGTAAAAAATCGAAAAATCAACTGGAAAATGATTGATGGAAATATTGGGTTGTAAAAAAAGTTCATAGCGTTTTTTAAGTATATATTTAATTAAAAATTTCAGATACATGTAAATATTTTTAATCAATGATATATGACCCATTTTGATCTATAACTTGTTTCCATATTTCAGGTAATTTTGTAATTCCGTCCTCCCAGAACTGTTCAGTTTTCTGCGCGATGAACTCGTCTATGTGCTTTTTACAGTCCTCGAGCGAGTTATATTGTTTCCCGTTGAGGGAGTTTTGGAGAGACCGGAATAAGTGGTAATCTGTTGGGGCAAGATCTGGTGAATAGGGTGGGTGGGTTATCACATCCCAGCCAAACTCCAACAATTTTTGCCGAGTCAGTAAAGACACGTGAGGAAGGGCGTTGTCGTGGTGAAAAACAATGCCTTTGCGATTAGCCAATGCTGGACGCTTTTGCTCAACCGCTGCCTTTAATCTTTCCAACTGGGAACAGTATACTGCCGAATCAATGGTCTGGTTGGGTGGGTGGAGCTCATAATAAAGCACGCCTTTCCAATTCCACCAAATGCACAGCAAAACTTTTTGGATGCAATCCGGCTTTTGGAGTCGTTAACGGCGGGTCACTTCGTTTTCCCCAGGATTTTTTTCTCACAGCATTATTGTACAGGACCCATTTTTTATCCCCAGTAATCAATCTCTTTAAAAATGGATCATTAACATTGCGTTTAAGGAGGAAATCGCTGATGGAAATGCGGTCCAATAAATTCTTTTCCGTCAAAATGTGAGGAACCCATACATAGGTTCGAGAAACATATCCCGCAGCTCCCAAATGATTTGAAACACTTGTATGTGATATGCCAAGTGTTTTTGCGATATCCCGGGTCGTATAGTGAGGGTTATCGGTCACTAATTGTTGAATTTGTTCGTCATCAACAGTTGAAGAACGACCAGAGCGCTTGGCGTCTTCCAACTCAAAATTTCCGGTTCTGAACCGAGCAAACCACTTACGGACGGTGCTATCCCCTACGGCGTCATCTCCATACACGCTGCAAATTTTGTTGACCGCCTGTGCAGCGGATTTTCCTTTTCGGAAATAAAATAGCATTATATGGCGAAAATGAATTTTTACCTCCTGCATATTGAACTAACGCAATACTCTTGAACAATAGAAGATCCCGGTTGGAACTGATGCATAAAAGAACGTTATCTAATCCCTTTTTAGGATATGTAAACATTATTGACCATGTAAACAGGATTGACAAACACAGAAAGGATTAAATTAAAATAATGAAAAACGCTACGAACTTTTTTTACAACCCAATAACTCCTAATAAGTGCCTATCTAAAGAGACTACTTAAAGATTTTTATATCTAGACTCTCCTATCTAGACAATAGCAAAGCCTGTTTGGACGGAAGGTCCAAAAAAGCAGTTGAGGAGGCCTTTGTACGTCTGGAAGCAGAAGCAAGAAGATTAGGATTGCTGGTAAATGAAGGTAAGACCAAGTACATGGTTACGGATCAACCTGCAGTTCCCTGAGAGAGCGTGAAATTCGGGGAATATTCCTTCGAGAAGGTCAACGAATTCACATATCTCGGTTCGGTTGTCAATACTATCAATGACGTCTCATCCGAGATTAAGAAGAGAATAACAGCTGCTAACAGATGTTACTTTGGACTAAGGCCACAACTTAGAAGCCACCTCATCACAAGGTCAACCAAAAAGCTTATGTATAAAACCCTCATACGCCCAGTATTGTGTTATGGGTCTGAAGCATGGACCCGTGTGACAAGGAGCGATATGCAGGCGATCCTCGCGTTTGAGAGACGTGTCCTCCGGATTATCTATGGGGGAGTGCAGGAGGGCGGAGTCTGGAGACGGAGAACCAACAGAGAAGTGGCTTTACAAGGATGTGGATGCCGATTCCTTCATCAGGCTGGGTAGGCTCCGCTGGGCGGGCCATGTTATAAGAATGGAGGACTCTGCCACCCGCAAGAAGGTCCTAGGAGAGGTACTGCATGGGACGAGATGTCGCGGAAGACCGAAGCTGAGGTGGTTGGACGGAGTGTCACACGATGCCAGAGAGCTCCTTGGATCTCGAAACTGGAAAGCGGCCGCACTTGACCGGAACAACTGGCGGGAACTGATTGAAGAGGCCTCGACTCGCTAGCGGGTTGTTGAGCAGAAGAAGAAGGCATGCCCCTAATATTTTTTCGAGCCAAATTTTAGCTTAGAAAGCAGATTTTCGTCTTCTTAAAATAAATGATTTGGCACTGGCAAACTTTCTAATTTATTCTAGTTGCAGAAACAAAATTAAAAACCTATAGTAGTAATCCGGAAAACATAACAAGTTTCTCTCCATGAAGAATCGGCACAATATTTCATGATTACATTGTATATTAATATGACCGAGTGATTCCGGAAGAAGACAGAGGTGTCTGAATGTTAAGGCCCCCAAATCAACTGAAAAATTATTGTATTCCTTTTTAACGTGCATAGCGAGTGAAAGTCGGAAATCAAAATCTGATTTAAAGCAATAAGGGCTACGATTTTAAATAAACTAAACTTGAAAAAGTCTTAAATTCTGCTTTAAAACGGTTATCAATACTCAGTCTTTCTTGGAATTCCACGAATTGCGTGGTCTTACGTTTATGTTGTCCAACCGTCGACTAGATCTGAATTCAGAAGGTTCACTGTTATCGGTGAATATATATATCTATCTAATATGTTTACTAATATCGCTACAGAAAACGACAGCGATATTATATTTTGCGGATATTAAATATCTTTATTGAAATCTACTGTTGAAAAATTAGTTAAGGTTATGTATAGGTTGGTTCCAACAAGCACTTAAAACACGTCGATAACTAATAGACTGCTTATGTTCTCCCCCCACTCTTTTGATTCTAAATTTGATTGGTTAGTTTTCCCACATGATTCATCCAGCATTAAAACAATATTGAGATTTGTTAGTTACCAATGAGTTTACTAGCTTGTTGGAGCATACCTTATGTTATATATTCCATATGTTTTTTCCAATAAGTAAACATTTTTAGTGATAATTTAATATTTATTTTCATGTTTTTTCCCGATAACTTCTTAAATAAATTAAGAACAGAAAAAAGGTTTTAATGGGACCAACTTGGGAAAATACTTTACAAGATTCAAAAGGTTTCGTTTCAATCGGTCCCTCCATCTCGGAGTAATCGGTGGACATACATAGAAAAAAAAAAAAAAAAAAAAAAAAGTCACATACGTATCGAATTGAGTAACCTCCTCTTTCGTTCGAAGTCGGTTAAAAAATACCATCGCTCAAAGTATTTCAAATTAATTTTTATATTAATCTTTTCTTCGCTTAAATTTAAATACAATAGTTTATTACGTACAGGGTTATACATAGTGAATGAAATGAGTCAGTATTATTATCTATTGAGCTTTCTGCTTATATACATGTCTTTTTCAGGCCCTTGCTCCATTTAAAAGATGTTTAAATAATTATTGTGTGATGAAGAAAAAATCCAAAAAAATAAATTAAAATACCCTAGTGTTTAGGCATTTTAACAGAAAAAAATATGGTCATATAATTCAACGGGAAGTATGTTTTATGATTTATTCTAATTCGAGACCGAAAATATATCGAATTTTCAAATATAAGGATTTAAATCTTAAATCGATATATCGCCGATCGATCGCATTTGATCGATCAAATTCCACCATGGTATTTTAGCACCCTTCACTTTCTACCACTGTGACAAAAATCAGAACCAACTATTGCAGATAAAAGAATTTATATCAATTTAAATTCTTTCTTTTCATAAATCATATATAGTCAACGTGGATGAAATCAAAACGCATTTTTATCCAATAATTTTACATCTATTCTTCTTATTTATAAAATATGTTTGGTGCAATAATATAAAAAAAAAAAAATAATATCCGAGAGTTATTATTGTTACTATGCATAGATTTTGCATAAAATAGATTTAATTTTTTTTCTTATTGAGCTCTTTAATTATTGGATAAAATGCGTTTTGATTTCATCCACGTTGACTATGTAATTTATGAAAAGAAAGTAATTAAATTGATATCAATTCTTTTATTGGCAATTGTTGGTTCTAATTTTTTTCACAGTGGTAGAGGGTGAAGGGTGCTAAAATACCATAATAGAATTTGATCGATCAAATGCGATCGATCGGCGATATATCGATTTTAAGATTTAAATCCCTAAATTTGAAAATTCGATATATTTTCGGCCTCGAATTAGAATAAATCATAAAACATACTTCCCGTTGAATTATATGAAAATATTTTTTCTGTTAAAATGCCTAAACACTAGGGTATTTTAATTTATTTTTTTGGATTTTTTCTTCATCAGACAATAATTACTTAAACATCTTTCAAATGAAGCAAATGCCTGAAAAAGAAATGTATGAAATGCCTGACTCATTTCATTCTCTACGAATAAAGGTCTGGCCACACATGTCCGCACCGTAGCAATAATTTAGGTTATGTTCAGAATATTTTTAATTTTACTTACATATTACCTTTAGTTATGCCTAAAGTGGCCTGTATCTGACATGTGTGGCCTGAACTTTAGGCATAACCAAAGGTAATATGTAGGTTAAATTAAAAATATTCTGAACATAACCTATATTATTGCTGCGGTGCGGATCCGGTGCGGACATGTGTGGCCAGACCCTAACCCTGTTCCTAATTTACTATTTTATTTAGATTAAAGGGAAGAAAGGATTAATATAAAAATTGATTTGAAATACTTGAGTGATAGTATTTATTTTTATTTATTTATTTTATTTTCAATGATAAAGAAAATCCCATGCTCTTCAATGAAAAACGAATTATTCGATTATCGTCATTCGATCAGGAGTTATAGATTTTTGGCCACTAAATGACAAAATTTTCCCACTGTGCGTCAGCATATTATTAGATTAACAATATATGTTAATCCACATGCATATACTGTTGTTTTTTCTGACCGCACCATATCCATTTTTAGTACAATAGCTCAGGAAACTAGAGTTAAAATAGACTTTTTTTTTACTAATGTTTGTTTGATTAGATATTACCGTTCAATTTCAAGGAATATCCCATTCTTCCCCTGTACGATATTTTTCTAATCCTTACTCTGGCCAATAAACTTGTTTTTCCCTTGTCCTGAGGTTACCTTAGTGTCAGCCATCAATACATCATATAAGAAAAAAAACATTCCATTTTAAAATAAACGATGACAAAGAGAATTTCTTTAGTATTTTTCAATTAATAATAAGTGATAGAACTGAAAAAAACAGTTTCTACAAGGCCTCTTATTGTCAATTTGTTGAAGAAATACCGTGTCCTACCAATTATAATCATTAACACAGAAATAAAGCTATTTTTACCTTTATTCAAACATAAATTTGTAAATACTGAAAAATAAAATCGATTAGTTATAAAGTAATTGACTATAAGGACCATTAATTTAAAAAAATCAGAAGCACCTTTGAAAATATGTTTACAATTTCCCTTATCGAGTCCGTTCGTTATTCAAGATCCCGCTGGCATCCCGATAAGATAAAATTGGAATTATTATATCGATAGCGAGGGAAGAGATAAGAGTCGATTGGTCTGCGCAGTTTTCCTGGAAAGATATCTCCATAGGACCTCTTCGCCTGAAGAGGAGACCATGTGAGAAAAAAATCGTCATCATCTGAAAATACTGTCCGACGGATCTTTAAAATTTATATTGTATTGATATTACAACAATGATCACCCAACTATTAAAATACCCCATGCCACCCCTAAAGTAGCCCAATTTAAAAGAAAAAATCCATTACTCGTTTTTTAACCCTTAATGTCCCAGAGTTGCCCTGGGGCAACACCGTATTTCACGATAACGGAGCCGGTAAACTGCTGTGGTCCTGATTGGTCACAATACATTCTTCAACTTTCCCTCCCACTGAAAGGAGCCAATCAGATGAGTTACCGCCAAAATGTAGAAGCCACGTGGCCTTGCAGTGAGGAAGGCTTCAGTTGAGTTCAACATGGCTAACCGATAGGGTAAGGTAAGTTATTTTCTATCATTTTATTTGTTTCTCAATGTTCTTATGATGTGATTTTTTTTTCTTTACTGCATTGGAGTCTGTTGTTTTATTTGAGCCTATTGGATGCTGGTTTTATTGAGAGGAAACAATTTTATTGATGTTTTACTCCTAGTTGCCTGAAAGCAACAGTGGGAATTACATGATCTGGAGTTGTTGCCTAGGGCAACTATGGGAACTCCGTGATTATGGCATGTTGCTTTGAGGCTACTCTAGGAATTGTAAGTTCTGTAGACATTTTTCATTGTATTTATTTATTGATTTATATTTTTTTAGATGAGCGGATACAAATCGAGAGGGCAGATGTTACTGAGCTATGCACTTGAAAAGGGTAGTTGTGAATTGGTCTCAAATCCTCAAGATGATGATCCCTCGGAAATAAGCATATTGGTACCAAGGTTATTTAGAAGGAGCTTATTTGGCTCCTAAAATCTAAATATTCTGTGTATAGTTTGGGTACACTGAGGCCGGATCGTTCTCTAAAAGCCTCCGAAATCTTAGAGACAGAAAAAAAATTGTCCAAAAAGGGAAGGGGATCATTTGATGAGGTAACGGATACGGATAAATCTGTGTCCGTTATTAGATGGATTGATAATAAAGGGGTACTTCTTATATCTTTTTATGTAGGGAGTGAGCCAGTAGGCAATACAAGAAGGTGGAATGGGAAAGAAAAGAAATTTATCTCCATTCCCTGTCCAAATAACTTTGGAATACAACTCTTTTATGGGAGGAGTGGATGTGGGTGGGATGTTGGTCTCACTCTACAGAACCCCTCACAAGTTCAAAAAGTGGTATATGTCCATTTTTACACACTTTTTGGATATCACTGTAAGTAACTCGTGGTTACTTTACAAAAAAGACCACCCAGGGTCAAAAATGACTCTAAAAGACTTCAGGTACGAAGTTGCCATTGGTCTGCAAATGTATGGCAGAGTTCTGACCAATAAAAATAAAAGAGGACGCCCATCTTCATCGCCACAAATAAGTCCACTTCCTAATAAAAAACGGGTTGTAATGGTAAATACAACGGTGATTGGTGACCAGGTTGGTCATTTTCCACAACACACTACAAAGGGCAGATGTCGCTTTTGTAATGACACAACTTGTGTTATATGTATAAAATGTGATCTGCGGTTCTACTTTGTCAGAAACAAAAACTGCTTCCTTTCTGCTCATGAAAAATAACAGATTTTTGTTGCTGCCACCGCAGAACCACCTATCCCATTTTCATTTGTCTTTACTTTCTGTTTTTTGTTGTTGTTTCTGTGTTTGTTTTTCCCTTCTTCTTCTCTTTTTTAGCTGTTGAAAACATGTAATTTAATGTATGTAATGTAAAATTTTTGAAAAAAATTGTGTTTTTGTGAATTTATATTTATGTTGACTAACTATTTTATTTATGTAGACAAAAATAAAAGACTGTATTTTATTTATGTAGACAAAAAATATACATTTTTTACGTACCAGTGGCAATTCAATTCATAACCTCATTATATAGAACATAAATATATGATATATAATAATAATATATTATTCTATTTTTATATATCATATTATGATGTATACAAACTAACTACTTCAGTGATTTAAAAATGTTGCCTCAGGGCAACCTTGGTACTCCGGATGAAATGGACCTGGAATTCCCGATGTTGCTTCAAGGCAACAATGACAGTACAGCAAGTCCCAGTGTTGCCCATAGGCACAGGAAACCTATTATGCACCAATAAAATAATTTTGTTTCATATCTTTCATATTACATTATTTTGAAGTCATATGTCGACGTAGAAGAGAGATAAAATTTTTTTTCTCGCCTATTTCCGAATTTGGGACCTTAAGGGTTAATTAATCAGAGTAAATTATTCAACATCAATAAACTTCAATTTCATTTGTGAACTTTAATGTTTAGTGAATATAGAAGTTTTCCTAAGAGTGGGTAATCTATGTTCCCCAAGGAGGCTGAGGGAATAATTCATGAAAAACCTCCGATTTAACGAGAAATACGCCTTAGGTTGTTTGACATCCAGAAAGTGAATAAACCCGAAAAAACCCATCCCCTTAGTAAATAAAATTGCTATTTTCTCATTTGAAAATTTTATCTAATTTATGATGGTTTACCAAGAAATTTATTATCTCGAACAGTTTTTGAGAAATACTTTTTTGTTCAATAAAATGAGAAAAAGCAAAAATCGGCCTGTCTTTTCGGATTTGGACAATACATCAAACGTAGATATTTGATATTTCCACATCTAGAAAATCTTGAATCATTAGCTTGTAATTTATAAGAAATTTACAATGTATAAATTGAGGTGAATATATTGTACCCGTTTCTTATTTATTTAATAGTAAGTTAAAATTTTCTTTGCTATTTATAAAACAGCTAAAATTATTCAAAACAGATTGAATTATTCAAACTTTGAAATTGGTTTTCCGAGTAGCATATACTCCTTTTTCGGACCCTTTTGTTTGTTATTAGTAATTAGTGCTATTATTTTGATGTTATCTAGCTACTATCAACATTCCCTCCCTAGCTGGGGTAATTCGTTCTCCGTAATTGGGAAACATATCAATTAACTCTTCCAATTAGAATATAAATTACGCAATTAAGACAAACTAGTTGGGCGTAAAATACACTAATTTTAAAACTAAATTATAAATGATTAAAGGGATTATACAATAATACAACACCTAACGATCGGAGGTGTAGATTTATTCTGGGGCGGATTAAACCCGAAATTTGGGGGTCATGACCCCTTGTCTCATAATCACGTGGCTGACAGCACCATTTTTGTATGAGATTATTACCTTTTATTAAGAAGGACTGGGATCTAAACAACCAAAAGTGTTAGTTCGGGGCATGGTAAGTGCCTTATTGCATTATTCGTTTAAAAATACAAAAATATTTGACGGGGGTCATCTTTGATCCGCCCTTGGGTTTATTTCATATTTCTTTTGTTTCCATTGTTAATTTACTAATGAATATCAAACTAATGCTGTGTTACCATTATCTTACCACCAACCTCATTAAAATAATGCTTTACAATTTTTCCTTCCGTAATTCGTATACCTAAAACTTTAATTGCAATAATAAACGGCCAGAAAACTCCGTTCTCCCCCCCCCCCCCCCCTCTCTCTCTCTCTCTCTCTCTCTCTCTCTCTCTCTCTCTCTCTCTCTCTCTCTCTCTCTCTCTCTCTCTCTCTCTCTCTCTCTCTCTCTCTCTCTCTCTCTCTCTCTCTCTCTCTCTCTCTCTCTCCCTCTCTCTCTCTCTCCCCCCTCTCTCCCCCTTTCTTTCCCCTCGCTGAACCTTAGGGCAACCCTATAACAGCGGTTCTTTCCATGTTCACCAAGCCAATGAAAGTGCCAAAGTTAAAGGCTCAGTTACGAGGTTGGTACCCGAGCGGGAAGGCCTGGCATCACGTTGGTCCATATACATGAACCAAAGTGAGGCTTAGTTCGGTTTCTCATTTTAAGTGTACATTAATCTCTGATAGATTCCCTAAAGTAAAGGGCTCCTTGCAACTGGAGAGCTGTTCCCACCAAAGAGAGCTCCAGTAGTTCACTATCTATTTGTAGTGGGCCTATATAAATGATAAAGTATAATTTACTTTTAATTTATTCAATAATAATTGTTCTGTGCCAACAGAATACAACTTGCCACGTTCAACAGAGAATAACCATAAACCCTCTTCTCAAACCACGTTAACCCAATTTTTTAATACAGAAACACCTAAAATTACAATAGACAAAGAACCGAAAACCACAACAAAAGACACCATATCTAACCCCGACACCAATCACCAACATCACTACTCACAAAAATTCAAATCCATCACATATATCGATAAACTAACATATAACATTATAAACACCTTCAAAAAACTAGATGTGGATGACTTCAAATTCGCACTCAAACCCTTTCACCCTATACGTAAACTGCTCACGAAAACAAGAGACCCCACACCAATAGAAAAACAAAGAATCCTAATATACAACATTTCCTGCAATGTGTGATCAACTCCAACCGATCTCAAAACTAGAATCTATAACCATAAAAGCACACTCAAACCAAATTCAAAAACAGTTACATCATTGTCTTACCACGCTAAACAAACCAGACATGAAATAGATTTTGATAACGTCAAAATTCTACACAAATCTACCTCCCGGCTAAAACAAAAAATAATTGAATCCATATACATTGCAATAAATCAAGACAGAATATTTAATACTAAACAGGAGGCAGCCCACATACCTAAGCACTATTCACACATAATACATTACAATAGAACGCGCTCGCGTCGACCTTAAGCCAGTAGGCCCGCAGTACCCTTCAAAGATAATGGGCCAGACGACATGGTTTTGAAATTTTTGAATTCCTTAATGCACTAACGACCCTATTGCAGGAGAATTAAAGTATAAGCATGCTATTGTTTTATTTTATATTATGGAGAATGACAAAACTATATTATGTAAACGTGTTATTTTTATAAATTTTTAATACTGTTTATGAATTGTTGTCCATTATATTTTAGATGAATATGGCGCAGGACGCAGAAAGCTCCTTGTATTATACCAAATAAATTTATATATTATGAGATCGTCTTGATGGATATACTTTGAATAATAATTGTTCTATGCAACCATTCTATGCCCTTCTTTGCTTGGAAGATCTTCCTCGCGAATTTCTTGAAAGCGCCTAAAACCTCAGGAGTCGCTACTAATTGTTCCCGTGACTGAGTTGGCCACTCTATAATTGAATATTCCCCAGCCAAAGACAGGCGAGCGCTACTATGCATTGGACAGGAAGAATTACTAATTAGTTGCAAAAACTAATTGAACAACTTACATGTGTTTTCTATTTTTAACAAAATCTGTTTTATGTTGAATAGATTTTAGCTTTTGAATTATTTGTTCTCAACGAAGAGTCAAAAATATTTTCAACCTGTTTAGAGAATCATCTTACGTTGATGTTATAATTGTTATTAGCTGTTATTAAAAATACCAACGAAGAAATCTGTTGAACACACAAACAAAAATGAACGCAAGAATAAGTGAACAAGAATCAGTAAAAACAAAACTGAATCACTAATTACTTATTATCTCGTATATAAAATTATTTAATTGTACCAGTAGCTTTTTTTGAACTCTTTATTTCTTTTCAAACTAAATTTTTTTCAATATGACATTATTGAAGGAAAAACTTAGGTATGACGACTTTTGTATAACTGGTTAGTTTATGTTCCTACTTCTAAAATAATTTCGTAACACAGTTTAGGAGAAAAATGTAAATTGTCGAGACTTCTGCCTGGAGCGGTAACCTAGGCTAATTTACGATCATCGGTCAGAGCTCTTCACCTAATGGAGTTCATTAGGAAGGAAGGTGGAAGGAGTTTGTCGAATAAGTTTAAGTTTTACCTCAGCAATCGGTAGGCTATTTATGTTAATATAAACCTCTTACCGGTCGTTTAACAGGAAATTTACGAGGAACATTGCGTAATTTTATCCTGTTCCCCGAAAACAAGTCGCTATAAACTCTATGATTCATTAAAGGAAAAAAGTTTCAGATTAGTTTTGGTCGTAAGCTACTTCACACAGTGCTTAGTGATTTTTCAATTTTGTTATTTGAGATTTATAAACTTACAACAAAGCTACCGGGCTAACCATCCCTTCGGCATTTCAACAATTCCACCTCTTTTCTCCTCTATCTTTAATCCGTAATACCGTCAGTCATGGGCCTCCTCTATATTTTCTCATTTAAGATATTATTGGTTAATTCCAAAAACCATAAGGTCTCGAGTCAAACGAAATAACCTGACGACACTCCATCTATTTAGGGTCCGAACAGAAAACTACCTTAATTAGACATGCCCAAATCACATTTACTCTTATCAGCAGTCTAAAAATTACAGCCGAGGCTCGATGCAGACGAGCGACCCAGTGTCCTCGCAATGATGGAGGGAGTCACAAGTTTCAATTCACACGAGATTCGGTTTCTTTGCGACTTGTTTTGTTCCGAGAATTTCACGCACAGATCAACCTTGTATGTGAAGTGATCAAATGATGAACCTCAATTAATGAAATGTTTTGTTAAAAAAATTATAAATTTTTAAATATTAAAATATAAAGCTGTGAGGAGCGGCTGTGCTCAAGGTCCCGAGTCTGGCTTGACAGGGTATCTTTAATATTCTGCCAAGAGGGTGCCGAGAGACACCCCTGGGTCAAACACAGCCTCCATAAATTGGGTACCCATAGTTGAAAATATTAGGGTGGGACCTGGAAGTTGAGCGTGATCACGGTCAAATCCCCTCATTCTACGACTACAGAATAAGAAACAGTACTTCCTTACGCAGTACTGAGCCCGAGACCCTTCATGGGTTGTAGTGGTACAGGTGTTTTATAAAATTGTCTGGAAATGCCGCAATTCCTACTTTTTAGCAATAAGTACTGGGTAACTGTATAAATAAAAAATTAAAATTAAACTCTATTTAACGAAAACATGCAGATGAAAAAAGCGTCAACTGAGATGATGGAAGCAACATTATAGAAAATTATAGAGGTGAGAGATAGTCAACTGTTATTCTTTACGATATGTTAAATGATAATCAGTATTTTCAGTTTGAAATTTTTTATTTTTATTTTCGAAAGCCAACGTTTCGATCCAACTTGTGGATCTTTATCAGGTCTAAAAGGAAACAGATATACGAACGGAGGATGTCAATAAATGAATATTTTACAGAACTGATAATAATATAAAAGATGGTAAGCATTATAAATGAATATTTGGGTCTTATGTGCAATCTGGGCGCCAGTGATAACAGTTACGTTATAATCACAGGTGTAACAGTTATTTCTTCTTGCTTTCAATATTTACTTAATAAACATATGATAAGATTAATGATAACCTTCTTCTCACATTAAACAAGTGTTATATTAGGAGTGTTTATAATTATGGGAATTTCACAACTTATTAAGGATATTCCTGACAAGGAACATGCTGTGAAATTCCTGCAGGATAAGGGAGTGCTACACAAAAGTAGAATTTGTTCGCAGGGGCATGATATGGTTTTATACCTAGGAGATAAGGAGAATAGATGGCGATGTAACAAAAATATATCTTTTTTTACTGGTAGAATCGCTTAATTTGATAATAATATAGGTTAAATGAAACAATAATAGCAATAATAGCTGTGCAAATTATCGGTTATTACTACGTTGTCGGTTATAGTCAAAATGCCGAGAATAACAGGTGATATGAAACTGTGACAGTAGTTAGCCTCAGCTAGTGATTGTAACGTAACTGTTATCACTGGCGCCCAGATTCCGCATAAGAAATAAGTGGCTGGTTAGCAAGATAAAATAGAATCTGATATTTACCTTCTGAGTCCAGGAAGATACAAAGACTGAAGGTAAATTAAGGTAAGAGGTAGTGGTAGGCAAATTTTGCAAAATGAAAATCCTGATTATCATTTAACCTATAGACAATTGTACTGTCATCGTTATTATCAATTTTATTTCATTTTAATAATAATAATAATAATACTATATATTTTATATTATATTTTTATATAATAATAGTTCTGTGGCTACACCGCTAAGAGTGTTATGCCAAGAGTGTTAAGTACCTAATCTGCGAATAAACAAAAAAGAATCTGGTGCGTGCGCGCAACACACAACTTTCACTTACCAACTTACTTAGATTAGAAATTGACGTGTTTTGCTAATTATCATTTCCCAAAGTCACACATTTTTCTACATTCATATCTTATTTTTGTTAATCGTTAAAGCCGTTTTTGGGTAAATAAAAAAACCCGTGAAAATGATACAAAATTTGTTAAGTAAAGTCCCCCCTCCCGTAGATCAATTTTGATGAAATGTTTACAGTCATATCTCGGGCATATGAATACATCAAATACCAAGTTTGATCAAAATCGTTAAAACCGTTTTTGAGTAAATAAAAAAAACATGTGAAAATGATACAAAATTTATTAAGTAAAGTCCCCCCTCCCGTAGATCAATTTTGATGAAATTTTTACAGTCACATCTCGGGCATATAAATACATCAAATACCAAGTTTGATCAAAATCGTTAAAACCGTTTTTGAGTAAATAAAAAAAAAACGTGAAAATGATACAAAATTTAATAAGTAAAGCCATTAAGTAAACCATCCCTCCGGTTAATCAATTTTGATGAAATTTTTACAGTCATATTTCGGGCATATAAATCGATCAAATACTCAGTTTAATCAAAATCGTTAGAGCCGTTTTTGAGAAAATCGAAAAAAACGTAAAAAGT
Organism: Aelia acuminata; assembly: GCA_911387785.2. Lineage (NCBI taxonomy): Eukaryota > Metazoa > Arthropoda > Insecta > Hemiptera > Pentatomidae > Aelia > Aelia acuminata. Next base: position 158,154,044 of record OU426979.1, on the reverse strand, counting down.
TATTAAATAAAGTACCCCCTCCCTTTGAGCAATTTTGATGAAATTTTTGCTGTAACATCGCGGGCATATACCTTCACTAAATACCCAATTTCAGGTTCCCACGGTTTATAGTTCTTGAGCTAGTCTGTTCACATACACACACACACACACACACACACACACACACACACACACACACACACACACACACACACACACACACACACACACACACAGACCATTTCGCGGGACTTGGTTATTTCGACTCAGGGGGTCCCAAAACGTGTATTTCCGTTGAAAACCGGAAGTCGAAAATTTTCACGATCGCAGTACTTCCACTTACTATATATTTCATATAAAGGTAAGTGAAAGTAAAAATGGACTTAACACTCCTAAAGCTACGACTACAGAATTATATTAGGATCATTCGGAGTAAAAATGATCCTTGAAACAAAACCCTTTCTATTTATCGCCTAGAAAAATGAAAAATTCACAAAGAAGAAATAACTGTGTATATTAATGAAATTAGACGAGATCGTCGATAAGACATAAAAGAAATATAGAATTTGTCAAAAATTGAAGAGATCCTTAAACTACATTTTCGTTTGCCGTTATATTGAATTGGCCAAAAATATTATCTTTTTCAATTAATATGTGTGTAATCTTTACAGATTATGTTGTGTGTTGTGTTTCGATTTTTTTCGCAATATAGAAAGGAGTTAACGAAATTTTGGACGTTTTAACTAAATTAATACCTTCCGTATTAACCGGCTATCCCGATTAACAGCCGATGCCTCGACCCAATGAGGACGAATAAGGGGGAGTATAATTTATTTACCAGAGGATGACGGGGCGCTAAATGAAAATCGAAGTTAAGCTGCAGGGGGTGGGGTTCATGATGTCTAATAACTTGATTGCTGGGCTAATGACTGCAAATTAATTTTTGGGCTGAAGGAGATTATAAAAATAGTCTTGATGTCAAAATTAACAGATAAGGGAGAGAAGGAGAAAGAAAAGTTTTTATTTCGGATTTCGGATATATCATCCTTAATATCAACAATTTACATTTATTTGATGATTATTTAGTATTAATGCAACAAAAATAAGGATAATTTTGAGTTAGACAGTAGATCCTACTACTGAGTAGGAAAAAACCTACACAAAATAAAAATAAACTAAAAGTAAAAAGAGTTAACTTAATTAAAATGAACAGAATTTACTTATTAAAGGAATGAATAAATACCTAAGCATGGAAGAAATACAGCCATCAGAAATTATTAGTTTAATAATATGTTTTTGTTTTAGTTTCCTATTTCCTACTACTGAAATATTTGGGGGCATGTAATAGGGCAAATTGTTCGATTGTGGGTAGATCTAGGTCTTTGAGCACGGTAGATATTTTCGTGTAACGGGGATAGTTGTTAATGATTCTCTTACAAAGGTTCTGTATTCTTTCAAGTTGTTGATTGTTGGTTGTGTAGGTTAACCTCCATACAGATGAGGCATAGGTTATCAATGTACGTACGACGGATTTATAAATAATAAACAGAGAAATACTGAGACAGAGTCGTTCATGAACAGATCCTTCGTTTTTAACTTTTAATTGATAGTCATTAAAACCCACGATAGGTTTTAATGACTATCAATTAAGCAAGCAATGCTTTGTTGATATATTTAGAGATGATTTTAATCGTTTGCAATAGTGAACTTGACAACCTCTTTGTATGTGAGATACTATAACGATGACAGGAACAACGGTTGTTACTAACAATACGGCTTGAGGCAGAGGTAGAACATAACCATGGCCATATTGGAGCCACTCGAGTTAAGGAAATTGTCTCGAAGGGAGCAAGGTTATGTTATGCCGGTCGTAAACTGGGCACCTCGGCCTCCGCCTTCTTCCCATAACAGTTACACACGCACACGTACACACATACGCACTATGACAAATGACAACAATGCTTTGAGGATATTAGCATATAAAAGAGACAGAGAGCTATTGTACTACCTCTATGGCCTACCCCCACCGCCGTTTTCCTAACGATGCATTTAGTACGTCTGTGTCTACCAATTTTTAAAACGGTATAAGGCATAATGTCGCCTCGTTAATAGTTCTTCTTTTCCTTTTTTTTGTTTAAACATTTGTTTAGTCTTCGTTTAACCGTTCATGAATATGAGGCTGATGAACTTAATGTTGACAATATTCATATAAAGAGTTGGATGATTTAGTCTGTCCTATTTATCCTAATTTTAACGGAGAAATTATTTTAGTTTCAAAGCGATAGTTGAATTTCAATAAGCTTTTGTTTTTTTAGATAAGCAGATCTGACGAAATTTACAATTTACAAATTCAATTAAGGCCATGAATAAAGGCTTTTATTAGTATAAGGTATGTCCAACAAACACGCGAATAATGATAAATTATCTTATATACAGTAGGACCCCTCATATCCGTCACCCACGGGACCCGAGCAAGGTCGGTAAACTAAAAAGGTCGGATATCCAGAGGAACAACAGGAAGTGAATAAAAACTCACAGAAACGAGTAATATACATATTATATATGTACAATATTTAACGTATAATATTCGTATACATAGTAAATTCATTTTAAAAATTCAGTTATATTTTTTGTCTTAACGAAGTTAGCCTTGCTTTAGCAGAGATATCCCTCCACTTGTTAATGCACATCACATCTATGGGTGTTGCGTTTGGATACTGCTTGATGTATTTCATCGCGATTTCGAAAGCCTCTTTAGCTACCGTATGACTGATCTTTTCAGGCTCTTGTGTTTCGTAGTCCGAACTTCCAATTTCTTCTGTAGAGTGCATACAATACATTTGCGTTTTTGTTGTGTAGCCATAATCACTGTGTAACACTCACAATAACAACAACTACATGTACATATGCGTATGTACACAAACTTAAAATTCACACACACTTGCACAGCAATATGCAATGCCAATGCGTCTCGAGATAGTTAGGTTTAAAACCGCCGTGTTCTCCAATGGGTATATACCGCTCTTGACACTGTGATTTACAGAATCGTACTTTATTAACATTTGTTTTTCACTGGTCTGAAATATAAAATACAATAAATAATTAACAAGATGTTGATGAAAGTATATCAAATTAATGAATTAGCACAAGTCAGTATGTACCACATCATCTAACTCCAATCCGAAGTCGAAACAGAGGAATAAAGATCCACATTTGGGATCAAAACGTTGGCTTTTCAAAATAATAAAGTTTTAACTGCAAACAACAATTCAAATTATTAAGGGTTATAAAACCCTCAGGTGCCTATATCCTTGTTTCTATCAGAACAATTATCTCAAAATATTTAAATATAAAAGTTAAAATGGTACAGAGTCAATAACATAAAAATAAAAAATAAAAAGAAGTATATTTGTTTTGATTTTTCTGACATCCTGGCCAGACACTAAGTGGATTTTTTCCTTCTTCTGTTTTTTTCTCTTGTTGGAGCTGACAGAAGAGCTATGACCCTAACCTGTTGCCAGGTCAGAGGTGATGCTCCCCGGGGCACTCAACTTGTTGGCAAAACATGCCTACCTGATCCCCAACCATTGTTTCCTAAAATAAATTAGTTGGGAAGCAGGTAGCAGTGGAAACACCAACAGCTGATCTATGGCGGGCGGCTCCTCTGAGGTTTCGCTCTGCCCCCCCCCCACTTCTCTCTCATTTAGAATCAATTTCCTACCTCCATGGCTGCTATTAGCGGGGTACCGAATCCTTACCTGTCGGCACGCGACTCGTGGCCACCTGCCTTCGCCGTCATTGTTTACACTATCTACATAACGGAAACATACTAATGTAAATAATTACTGCGTAAATTAAACAGAAAAACAATAGGTTGATTGATAGTATGGATTTTCAGTTATCTTTTTTTATTTTGGAAATCCAACGTTTCGATCCCTGCATATGGATCTTCATCAGGGCTAAAAGAACCAAACCATGACCTATACCTAACCATGATAAATAACTCCTGGCAGAATCCATATTCATCCATCTGAAAAAAAAACCCTGTAAATCATAAAGAGATAATTTCATCTACTTACTCTAACATCTTCCACATCCTCAAATCCTAGTTTCGATTTCATAGGTATCCGCAATTATCGATGTACCTCTGTATTATTATTATCTTTATTGTTTTATAACTCCCTTCTTTTTTTTATCCATAGTTACCTTGTGTATAATCTCACTTTTGTCTTATTATTGAGTCCAGATATAATAACAATTTGAATACTATACATACGATCTATTTTGTTAGTTTTTAATTTAATTTTTCCTTAGTTTAATATTAATTAATGATTCTCTTACAAAGGTTCTGTATTCTTTCAAGTTGTTGATTGTTGGTTGTGTAGGTTAACCTCCATACAGATGAGGCATAGGTTATTAATGTACGTACGACGGATTTATAAATAATAAACAGAGAAATACTGAGACAGAGTCGTTCATTAAAAGAGTTGGGTTTCCCCGTAATAAACCTTTGAAGTCGGCAAACTAACCCCCTACCACCTCTCACCTTATTTTACCCTCAGTCTTTGTATTACTCTGGACTCAGAAGGTAAATATCAGATTTTATTTTATCTTGCTAACCAGCTACTTATTTAAATATCCATGTACAATTCTTACCATATTTTCAGTTTATCAGTTTTGTAAAGTATTCATGTGTAATTTTTACCATCTTTTATAATGTTATCAGTTTTTTTAAGTATCCATGTCATGTAAACATGGCAGTTGGATTTGGTTTCCATTTTTCTGTTACTTATAGTTGTTTCTATCAATAATTAATAATTAAATGATAAACATTTAATTATCGTCTTCTAGCATTGATACTCATATATATTTCTTCTTTTAGCCCTGATGAAGAACCACATGTAGGGATCGAAACGTTGGCTTTCCAATATAAAAATAGATGACTGAAAATCCTGACTATCAATCAACCTGTCGTAAAAAAAAAAACATTTACTATTACTCACCTCTAAACTTAAACAGAAAAACTATAATGGAACAGATATTTTATGATTCAGATTATAGAGAATTTAATTTTTAATTGTACTGTAACATCGAATTATAAGACAAGTCGAATTGTCATAGAAATATCTTGGTGCTCATTGCAAATTGTGTTTGTTAATTGCTTGCCACACATTTCGTATCTGTGACGCGATCCCCTTTTCCAGCTTGCGTACAACACCGAGGTAAGGAAGCTTTGTATCTATGACCTCTGTTTGGTCTCCAGCCCCACCTTTAAAATGATGGTGTAGGTCCCTGGAGACCATACTTTTTTATACGATAAATGAAATATGAGTGGACTGTATATGGTTTATAAAATGAAAGTAAATTAGTTTAATGAGCATATTTATTACAATTTTATCATTTGTTAACTCACTAGAGATGAGTTCCTGGCAAAAATAAAGGGGGGGTTGTGTCTTCCTGCATTTTGAGTGCCTCCGTCCGTCCGGAGTTTTGAGGGGCCTCCGTCGCCGCCTTCTTTCTTCTACTCCTGCATATCAGCGACGATTTTCTTTTTTTTACCCTTTTCTCTTCTCACCCCTGTCACACTTGTACCGGACTTTTCTTGCTCTGGGTAAAGTTCAGCCCGCAGTGTTGCCACGGCAGTTTGGCCCCGCACACCCGTACAAGTGAGGGGGGGTTTGACATAAAATTTATGTTGGGCTCTGGGTCCCCAACACCTCAACATCAATTTTTTCACACGCGTTTTACTTTTTAGATATCAAGGAAGAAATTAGAAATTTTACTTTTGTCTGACTGTCTTGTGCTTTGTTTTCTCCCCTCCCCCTTTCGACTATGCGAGTTTTTTTAGAGGCAAGGGTGTGGGATGAATGCCGAGTTGTTAAATGCGCTGCTGGACTTGAACTCATAATCTTCAGGGACAACACGGATTCCTAAATAGCCTGGTTGGTCCTAAGTATCCTTAGTATGGTACGAACCCTTAAACGTGACTACAGTAGTTTAATGCTTTAATATTGAGCTAATCCGCTTCCATCCATGTTACCTAACTAAACTATTAAATCCAATATTGAAAAAATGTTATGGGATTGTGCAGCAGAGGTGGATCTGTGGTGGTCACATGGGTCATGATCCCAACTCATTTTGGCTATTTATATATTTAAAAAAAAAAAACTAATGTAATGCAATTGCTACTAAGCCCTAATTGTGACGGTTTTGGTCGCAATCATTTCTGACAATAGGAAGTAATAAAGTTATCAATTTAATAACAAAAGTGGTGTTAGGCAAAAGGCAACGCATGAGTGTTGGACCTGGTCGTCACCCCTACCCAAATTTGGTTTGTTTTTTGGTTTAACGTCACTTTATGCCTCTAAGGCTAATCGGACGATGCTAGAGTGGGAATCTTAAATTTTGCCTACCCAGGTATAATTAGGATAGGGATCTTTAACGAGTACCTGACATCGTACAGTCTCGGGACCTCCATTTCACGTCCTATCCGAGGGGCGGAATGGCAAAGGTTTTTTTACCCCCATTAAAAAATCCTAGGGCCACCGCTGGGCGCGAACCTGCGACCTTTAGCATTGTAGGTTGCCATGCTAACCACTATACCACAGGTGACCCCGCCCAAATTTGGTGCTGAATCCCCCCTTGTGTCGATGGTACTTTGACAATACCATATCAATTCCACTGATTTAAATTTATTTTCTGATAAATATTTTTTAAAAACATTGATTCTCTAAAATAATACATACCTAATATTGATTAAGTATTATAGAAAAAAATTCTGGTTAAAGTAACATTGAACTAATGGGATAATTGGGAGTTAATACTTCTTACTACTTATTTTAGCGGACTTTTATTTACTTTTAATTTCCGGACCCACTTAATAGGTGTATCTCCAAAAAAAAATTGGCAGAAAGAAAACCCCCTGAGGAGGCGTTAAAAAAAATTAGTTACTTCTAGTTTTTTATCTATTAGCCAAAGATTTAGTTGGCATAAGCCTTTTTCAAGAAGTACTCATAAGAGTTGATCACAAGCACCGTTATATAGTACATTGATACGAATTCTATAAAAGCTATGACCCTTGAATATGTAAGTTGATTCTTATTCCACAATGGAAAAGTGGCGCTCACCACAGCCAGCCATCTTGTTTTATTTCCGATATGGCTGATAATTATTCTGTTACCTGGATACCTGCTCAAAGCTATCCTTCCAACAGCTATCCCATCTTTTCTTCGAGATTATTTCATTCCATTATCCTTTATAGACCATCTAGGTATTCCTGTTTTCCTACTCCAGGGCTTGATCAAATTTAATGCAATAGATATTCTTTAAATCCATCAATTATGTAACTATATTATTTGAATTTTTGTTTTGAAGTAACGTTAAACTTTTCTCCTTCACTATGAAATCCATTATGAAAAGTTGTCCTGTCGTACAAACATTGGCGGATCCAGGGGAGGGGCTGTGGGGGCTGCAGCCCCTCCCTTTGGAAAATTTTTCGTCATTTCCTTAATGTGACTTTCCTTAATGTAAGGAAGCAAGTTAAAGAACAAATAATGTGCAGAACAAGTAGAATTTTAGTTGTGGGAAAGGAAAATAAAGGTAAAAAAGCTGATTAGCAGATCCAAATAAGGGGCTGTGGGGCTGCAGCCCCCCCCCTTTAGGACTGCAGCCCCCCCCTTTCCGATCGGCTGGATCCGCCCATGCGTACAAATAGATATATGCGAATGATTACAATATCCTAGAAGTGGATATTGGATCCTGGATGGTCTTAACTGGGTCGTACAAATTGTGAAATTGTAAATTTAACGTCCGATGCTCGTTGGAGATGAAAACCAGTAAAAATTACGGCTGAAAAAAACAAATTAGACAAGATAGAATCAAGTTCAATCTTGATATTAATTTACAGTTTCAGATAATTTAACGGAAACTATTGGTTTCTGTGGCAATTAAAAGCAATTTTGGTATTACCTTGGTTTAGCAGCTGCGGCCGGCGTCAGTAAGCAACAAGATATTCCGGTTGTTTTCCTCTTTTTTATTTACAATGGCAAATAAATGTTTGAAAATTGACATAGTACGCTTGATCGGAAGTAGGAAAGAGGCAATTAAAAATGGCTATGATACCGATAGCTGCCTGGCGAAAGGAGTATTTCAAAAGAAGACGATAAAAAAATATTAAGGAAAAAAAAAAAAAAAGAGGAAATTGGCGCCATCAATTTTCTATTAGGTTGAGTAGAGAGGAAGGAGATGAAGAGGTTGCTGATCGACGGCAAAGAGGTAGGAGCGAGTAACTGTCATCTCCAACTTCCCCTTTCCTACCTCTTTGCAGGCTCCTATATTTCTCCTCCTATTTCTCATAACTTGAGTATTCTCTTTGACGTGGAGGATCTAGAACCCCGTTCTATAATTTATTTTTTCCTTCCCTTGACTCTATCACAGCCGAGTAAAGATGGCACTTGCTATGCGATTCTCTCTACCTCTCTTATGTACATAACTTTTCACTCGTATTTTCGCTTCGTCGATTGAAGTGAATCCATGAGCCAGAACAGATCAGCAATTTTTCATTTATGATATTACTATGTTACTCTTATGAGAAATCTCATATCAGTTTACAATCATTTTTCATCCATCATAATTCATAGAATTTTAGAACTAACATTTCGATAATCGAAATGCATGTAAATCAGATAAAATTTAACCTATTTGTCCCAGAGATGGATTGAACTGTCCCATCATTATTATTAATATATTTTTCAGTATATCATTATTAAATTAATGTTTTTTATTAATGTCCATGTTCTAAATTATTTTTTAAAATGTCAAGGATAGTTAAATATTTTTTAAAGCATATTTTTTGTTAACTTGGATACTTTATATATGCACACTTCAGAAAAATGAAATTTAACAATTCTCTCTAAATTATTGCTGTTTCAAGAATTTGATGAAAATAATTTGTTAGTAATTAAATATTTCTTAGAATATTTTGTATATCTAATCTTGATTAAAGAAATGTAATAAAAATAAATAATAATAAAAGAAATTATGCTGATTTATTGTTCATTTTAAAATTTACTTGATTTTTATATGTTAAAAATCATGTATTTTTGACATATGTTAATATAGAAATACAAGTTATTTTTACCCTTCAGACGGAGTTGGTTTAAGGAATGTAATAAATAATATTAAAAAATGTGGTTGATTTATTTTTTGAATTTGTAACCGTTAATATTTCTGAGATGCGTTTCCAAAAAATTGGGTTACCGAATGGTAGTCATTTTTAAAGAACCTATCATGTATTTTTGACATATTGATAACATAGAAATAGAAAAAGAAAAACCGGAATTCATATTCTTTCCACCTTAGGGACAAAATGAGTTAATAAACTAAATGAATAATAAACTAATTTCCGACTAAAACTTTATACAGATATAATTCTCTTCTTTTAACTAGAATAAGTAATTACTAAGTATTATTATTACAAAATAATAATAATATTATTAAATTATGTTTGCAAGTATATTTCGTTGTAACTGCTACTGGAAATAACTCAACTCAATGCAATCGAACTAAATTGGTAAACTAATTGAAACCGAGTTTCCTTAATCCGGCTTAGGCATCAAGAAGTACTTCAAGCATCTAGTTAGTGGCTCTGGTATATAATCCAGGATATAACGAAATTCTGCAACTTATAACATGGTGCCAATAGTTTGAGTTATGAATGATAAATGAATGAATGACAAGTATGTGCTTCAACTATATAATTCGATTTAGAATTGATTATTTTTTAATTCATTCGCCCAATCCTGGCATATATAGGCATTATTAATATATTTAAAGAATAACCTGAAATAAAATAAAATAAAAATGATAATCCTAAATAAATCCGTCCTCTTCTGATTAAACTAAAATTGTTTGAATAAAGTTGTTGTTCAAAAAAAGTAAGTGGCCATCTTTGGGTTCCTTCTTTCATTAAGAACATAAAATACAACCTACAATTTTTAATAGGAACTATAACATTTTCGTCAGATTTGTTTACTTTCTCTTACCTATATATGAAATGTATAGTAAGGGAAAGTATTGCGATCGTGAAAAATCTCGACTTCTGGTTTTCGACGGAAATACACGTTTTGAGGTCCACTGATTCCATATAACCTAGTCCCGCAAGATGGTCTGTGTGTGTTTGAACAGACTAGCTCAAAAACTATAAACCGTACGAACCTGAAATTGAGTATTTGGTGTATGTATATGCCCGCGATGTGACAGCAGAAAGTAGTCAAATGGAGGGCGCATTTTATTTAATGAGCTTGATCTATTTTTTAACGTTTTTTCTCCGATTTTCTAAAAAACGGCTCTTATGATTTTGATAAAACTCGTCATGAGAATCAAGTGTTGTTTAAAATCAGATAAGTTTTATCATCATTAAAATGTTCTCAAAGGGGTATTAAATGGGGAAGGGGACTTTCTTGTTTTCCTAAAAAGTACCTTTGTTTTTGTTTATATGGAGAAATTAACTGTCTCTAGGTATGTCCAAAAATAATAAATGCCTAAATAGAAATATGAAAAAAATCGAGTAAACATATAGAAGAGAAAAAAAAAAAAATATTCCGACAACTCATAAAACACGTTGAGCTCATCCATGTGCAGTGCAGTCTTTAATGACTCCGTTGTTTAAGGAAAGGCGTTCTGTTCATGCGAAAGAGTCGTAAAGGTGTTCTGGAACAGATATTTAATGTAAATTATATGATTCCATGATAACTAAATGAAGTTTTCAAAAACTAAATGGAGAACTGCAAAATCAGAAGCTATGTAGTATTATTCTTGCATTGCCGAATTATTACAAGTAAAAACTTATATTGAACAATAAAAAAAATTTAGTGTACTTTAGAGAGCAAATACCCACGCACACATACATATAGCGTTTATTACAGGAATATAGTTGAAAAAAATTTACATACAAGGGGACCACGTCACATTTCCCTCTCCGATTTTGATGAAATTTTTTTTGGTGATTCTAGATCGAAAATAAGTCGACACATGTCCGGCCGTTCCATTGAATGAGCCATCTCGAGCGAGAAATTAAATATTTTAGGTTCAAAAATCGTTAAAATTGGCTTTCACAAAACAGTCATTGCTCCATTTTACCTGAACCAATTTTAATGAAACTTTCAGGGATTCTTCTACTTGAAAATATATTAGACACGTGTTGAGCTTGCAAAGTTGAGGCTTGCGTTAGGAAATTTAATTGATGTGACGCTCTGGTCTCTTTCTGGACGCTCTCTGATTTTAATAAACAATTTATGTAAAACCAATTTTCCTTTTTAGTTGCACAATAATATTTAATAAATTAAGCCTTTATAACATATACATTTATTTTTTTATTTGATTATAATTCCATAAAATTAATTGTGTAAAAGCATGGGAGGCTTTCATCTCATCAGGGAGGTTTTTATTTTAACTAGACGGGTGTACAAAAACTATATTACAACTTAAGAACTTTATAGAACGGATGAAAGGTTTTTTTTTTTTAATATTTAAGGATATTTTTGTTAGGTGATGAAGCATTGCAGCTGATGGAGGATAAGGAGGGGAAAATGTATGCTGAGGATCTGTGGGGTATTTGTTGAGAATCCCGCGTCATCACCAAACTGTTAGGAAGGTCGCTACACTGTTAGCTTAGGCTAGGCCGGTTCTTTGTATAGTTATTTCTCTTTAAAAAGAATATTTGAATCCAAAACGATCTTTCACTTCAGATATTCATCTTTTGTTGTAGGAAACAAAAATGATTTTGACTATAAAAAATTCAGGCCTGTAGCAACGACGGTCATATAGGTAGGTATAACTGCCATTGTTTGTAACCTCACATTCGCTGATAACATGATACGCCGTTTAGTATGGCCCGACCATAACTGATAATGATCCATTAGGGATATACTTATTCCTTATAAGCGATCTTAAGTCGAAAGCTGTGTTCTAATAAAGGTAATCAAGTTCGAAAGCGTTAAGTTCGTATACAGCAGTAAAAAACAGGTGCGATGCGCGCAACAAACAACTTTCACTTACCAACTTGGTTAGATTAGAAATTGACGAGATTTGTTAAATGGCATTCCTCAAAGTCACACATTATTCATTTATTTTTGTTTGTATTAGCCATCTAAAGTGCACTAAATTTTGTTATTATTAAACAAAAGTTTTTACTTGTGATAATTCGGCAATGCAAGCATAATACTCCATTGCGTCTGACTTTATAATTCTCTTTGTAGTTGTTAACAATTCAGGTAGATACCATGAAACAAATAATTTTCATTAAATGGAAAGAACACCTTTAATTATAAATAATCGTCTGTCATTAAATATTTTTCTTCTTTTCTTCCTATAGGTATGTGTTTCTTGATTTTTCATATTTAGGCATCTCTTATTTTTAGGCGTAACGAGAGGCAGTTAATTTCTTCATATAAACAAAAACAAAGGTACTTTAAAGAAAAACAAAAAAGGCTCCTTCCCCATTTAAGCCCCCTCAGAACATTTCAATAACGATAAAGTTACCTGATATTTAAGAATAGTTGATTCTCATTAAACACGACGAGTTTGATCAAAATCATTAAAGCAGTTTTTGAGAAAATCGAAAAAAAACAACTTAAAAATGGGAAAAACTTTTATTAACTAAAGTGCCCCCTCCGTTTGATCCCCTTGTTTGATTTTGATGAAATTTTGGCTGTGATATCGGGGGAATCTACATACGTACATCATATACCCAGTTTAATCAAAATCGTTAGAATCATTTTATGACGAAATTGTTCACCATCGCAATACTTTCCCAAACTATATATTTCATATATAGGTAAGTGAAAGTAAAAAGAAAAGAGGTTACATTCATAATTAAAGGTAAATTAAAAAAAAAACAACGCAATCAGTTTAAATATATAAAAAAACTCGGAATTAGACAAACATAACCGCAATTCCATAATTAAATTAATACAACGATAAATGATAGAACTGATATCGAAAGTCAAAGTCCTGATTGCGATTTTAGAATAAAAAAAAAATTCAAATCCTCATAAAAATAATTTTTCAAACATTAACTCCAATGTACTCACAATTGTGAAAAAATGTCACTTAAACACATTCTCTTCCAAGGACCGCAAATAAAACATAAGTTATTTTTTTCAAGAATATTACAAAAAGACTGATAACAGATTTTGAAAACATTACCTATTGGTAATTCTCTAATATCATAAGAGGAAAAATAAGTTTATGGTATAATGTATATATATATATATATATATTTACCTTCAGGCATTGCTCAATCTTAATACTCAGTCCTAATTCGAGTGGCTATGTTTCACTTCCGTAGATTATGATATCGCTGTATGTAATTTTTTTCGGTGAGCTAAGTTATTTCGCAACTTTAATCAAGCGAATTTACGTGGGTTAATGCTAGGCGGAAGGGAAGTAAGGTTAGTTATAAAGGGATATCCTGATGTATAAAGAAGGTGGAATGGGGTAGGGCATGTTCCCAGGTATCAGAATAATTATCAGCCATAGCAAAGAGGGAACAAGATGGCTGCCTAGCGGTGAGGTGTTGCATAGCTAGCTAGCCATAGAGGCAGGAATTCAATTACATTGAGAAATGTGTGGATAGAGGAAATCAAAAAAATATTATTAATCATGTGTCATAACTTCGTAAAAGTTGTCAAAATCGAGATATGAGTTGTCCACCGTAATTGGAGTGCGTAGCCACCCTCTCGGATGCGGAGAGGTTGAGTTTTGGAATTAATTTTTAATTTAAAAGATTCCTCAATAGAATGATTGCCTATCAGAACCACTTATTCGACCTCGAAAAATGGTTCCAAAAGTGGAAAATAAAAATTAACGCTGCTAAGTTGAACCATATAAGCTTCTCACTGAGGAATCCAACATGTCCTCCATTAAAAATTCATAATACTTCTGTACCTTCTAAAAACTATGTACGTTACTTAGAAATATACTTGGAAAAAAGACTCACATGGAACATACATACAAACTGACCCGACGAAATAAACAACCGTCACACCTCCGAGACTACAGATCATCACTTAACATACGAAACAAAAGACTAATATACAACACCACACTAAAACTTATTTGAACCTACGGAGCAGAACTTTGGGGTTCCGCTAAACAGGTACACATAAACAAAATTCAAACCAAACAGTCAATATTTTATAAAGGCTCCTTGTTATATTTCTACCAACACAATACACAAGACATGGACATTCCAACAGTAAAATCATACATTCATGACAAATAAACTACATTTCACTGTTCAACTCATAACCATTTAAACCCACTTGTTTGTTTTCTTTCTTCCTTCCAGTTACTCGTCCAACGAAGATTAATAAGACAATGGCCGAGGTATATACTCGAACAATGCAATTAAATCAAGCAGTTTTGCATTCTATACAAATTCGCTTGATGCGTTCCAGTGCAGGCGCAAATTTCGTAAAATATAAATTAAATAAAATAAATAATAGGTAAATATTCCAATTTTATTAACGTTAATTACAACACTACAATGTCAAACGAAGAATCAAAACCCACATATAAAACGCTACAAAACATTAATTAGCAGTGACTCAAAAGTAACTGTATTCTTTGCTTTCCTGGTTAGCACTCGCCCCGCTGCACAGTACTTCGATCAATGGACAAAAATCGAAAAATCAAGTTTTTATTTTTTTCTTGAATTTACATTTAAAATGTTTCTAAAGATGTAAATGATCATTAATTATAATATTTACATATATTAGTTAACTCAATTGCTATTAAAATTAAGAAATGTTTCGAAAAAAACAGTATTAGTGACCACTTACTTACTCGTATTAGTAGAGAAGGGATTTTAGATCGAAGGTAAATACTAGATATAAACCTTGGCTTTGTCGTAATCTTTTCATTTAGTCTTCTTTATGTTTAGAAGAGGTATACTGTGAATTTTATTTCAAGTTAAAGTCGTAATTATTTTGGAAAATATGGCCTAGGGAAAGAAATTGTTTTGACTCTCTCGATGTTCTACTAACTTTAAAGTGAAATATTACAAAATGTCCACCTCTTTCATTTTTTTAAAATTTGTAGTCTAACTAATTTAGAATAAAAATCTATAAAGATAATCTGCGATAACCTGCAACTCTGACTTTGACAATTTTTTTTCAAATGAAATCAGGCACTCAGCGCTTGCTTGAAAACCAATTCGCATCTACAACAATTAGAATAGTCGTTCTAATTAGATACATTTTTACTCAATTCCATAAAAATATTAGTTTTTACTACAGTAAATTGACCAATATCAATAATTTTAAGCAGTATCTGAAAGTATGCCCTAATTAAAAAAATATATTTATAAAATCAATGTAGCTACTATTTACATACATTACAGCTACTATGTACATGAGTATCCTTTTTAGGTCTTAAAAATCGAAAACTCTTTGAAAAGTGGATTTCTGCGGCTCCCAGCTGTAAGAAAAATGCCGTCTTGTCTCATTTAGTAGGGAAAAAATTGGAGCCTGATTTAATAATCGATTTGGAAGATAAAGTTAGATTGTTTGATTGAAGTTGAGCCAAAAATGGAGTGAGTGCAGTCGTAGAAAAATTCTTTTTGAAAAACGTTACGAAGAATGGTTGAACATGGACTACACATTTACAGTAGACAACAAACATTTTTTGAACATTGATGATAACGCAGGAACAAGTCGCGGTAGACCTTTAATAACCTATTCAGAATGTCCAGTCAAAAAAAAAAAAAAAAAAAAAAAAAAAAAGACGAGTGGAGGAGCTAATTTCCACGAGGATGTCAGATGAATTGACGTTTATATTTCTCTTTTGTAGGTACATACTTTCAAAAATTATTTTATTATGTAAAATATTATTTATATAAGTAGTATTATTTGTACAATCACAAAAGTATCTTTTGTGTTTGGTTAATTATCTTATTATGCTTGCCCGAGACAGAAGAGAGTGGAGAAAGATCCAAAGAGAAGCCAGGGTCCTTGTAGGACTGTAGCGCTAATAAATAAATAAATAATTATCTTATTAAAGATAAATTTTGATCAACTAATCGATAATGATACTCTAATTTCCCTTAAATTTAAGTTTATTTGCCAAAACCATGATTTGCCTTTTTTTTGTTGGATCTAACTTGGTCAAATATTATTTCCGACCCCGCATATGAGGTATATTCGTAATCAGCTCAGCATTTCCTATAATATTCCATGGTCAAAAGATTTTTGTCCCAAAACTGCATATATTCGAAGCACTGTGCGCTGTCCTAAACGGACTTGGCTCTCTTGCCGCTTACTCACTTCCCCATCCCTAAGACCCTAACACCCTCGAACATTCCCTATGCTGTTTCCCAATGCTCTAGACCCGTCAAAATATCTCTCTTGGTTTCTTCCGTCACAACCTACTCATATTAAACGTTTTTAATTTTAAAAATTCGATAATTTTTCATAGATGTTTTATAGTTAGTTAGATAGTTGTTTTGATGTAGGATAGTCTATGTACTGTGTGACTCGGTAGTCCGATGAAGACATAAGAAACTAGAACCAGTAGCTACAAAAAATTAAGTTGTGGCTGAAAGTCAGTGAAGAACTGGATAGGGGAAGATGAGGGGTATAAGGGGGGATATAGGTAACCGGATCTAAAGCTCACCGGTGGATAAGCCTGAGGTAACCGGACTCTTCAGGCTTCTGTAGTTGTTTGGCTTCTCAAAACTGAAGGCAATATCGGGGGATCGATTATCATCACTTCGCATAAAAATCGAAAATAATATCGATTTATAAATATTGAAATAAAATCTATAATCGTTATCTATACATTGCATACCAAAGCTTTGCTGTGTCTTTCTGCATAAACTTTTAGGGAAATAAATAAATGCATTCTGGTTAAATTAACCTCGAAACATCATTGTACATAGTAGGCTACTTTAACACGTTCACGCTGGGGCTTGTAATTCATGCCACTCGCCCAAAGGCGGCTAGGCTTAGGCCTGGCGCAAGTTGGTACCGTGATATGACGTGAGGTGAGGTGACCCAGGAAGGCAGGGGTTAAGCCGACTGCGCGCAGGTGGTGCGAAAGTTGGGACGTGATACCATTGAAAACTGCGGACCCGTAAGGCAGAGTTCGTATGCATATGCAATAGTTACCATATATCAGTTTCGATGATCTCTAAGATCAATTAATAACAGCATTATTGCAAGAACACTTCCGTAAAGTTGCTATTTAAAGAAAGGTAAGACACACGGAGAATTCATCCTCAAAGACGAGTTTTCTAATTTTTATTCTTATTTAAATTTTAAACAGTCAGGATGTAATGTATTGTATAAAATTTCCCGGTCCCTAACTGCCTGAATTAATTTTTCTTCCATTTTTCACTTCACCTGCGTGGCGCAGGCCGTGACAAACTGCTAAAGGACAAACCTCCGCAGCTCACGGTGACTCTAAAACTGCGCCACCTCAACTCACGGCTCAACGTTCGCTCTTTTCTATTCTACTGAACACAAAAAGTCACGTCACCTCACCTCACCTCACGTCACGGTGCTGCGCCCCAACTTACGCCCGGCCTAATGTTTTTCACTCTAATGGACGGGAGCTTTTCCAGTGCATTACGCAGTATTGACAATCCAACAACAGTAAAATAAACAACACAATCCTACCTATTACCCAACAGTTGTGGAAAGTTTAGTGATTGACTAAAGTGTCTAATGTGGGCCACCGGTGGTACCCGCCTGCGTGAACGTGTTTCTACATTACTGTCGAATTAGTAGGGGATATAAATCTTCACTTAAAATGTTTAAAATTATATATATAAAGATAATCACGCCCTCTACTGAACAGGAATGAGTACTGTGTATTCCATTGGGTTCCATTTTTTCAATTAGGGATACTGACGGATATAGCGGTAAAAACGGGTTAAAAAAAAACAACCGTAAATCTGTTAATAATTGTCATATTTCCGTGATTTCATTTTGTAAGGAAGAAGGAAAACTATCTTTTCGCACAATTTTTTTTTCTCTATTCTTTATAAATTTTTTTCATTGGATATATTTGCACTAAAAGTAGAAAGTAGTAGTGACTGTTAACAGATGCGTTGGGTAAAAGATTCAGATTTGTCCATTTTTATATACAAGATTGTTGTCCAGTATGTTTTATGTACTCTAATAAAAACTATACATTTGATTTTTTTCTTTCACGGGCGCTAGCGCCGGGAGTGTGGGGAGGACGCCCCCCATTATTTTGGAGGGAAGGGACTGTCCCTACCAATGTAAAAAAATATAAATAAAAATATCAGGACTTTACCCGAGTATATACAATAAAATTTAATGAAATATAAATATAAAATATATTAATTCATTTATATATTATTATCATGTATTAATTGATTATACCCAATTTCTCCATCTGATACTTTATTTCCACTAATTGGCGCCCTGTCGCTGTTATAAGCATCGTAAGATGTATTGTATATTTGATGAATTGTATAATTTTTATTTCAGCTTGAACTGTATTGTTTTATGAATTCTGTAACACAGTTGGATCTCCGTAATTGGTCTCCCTTTCGATTGTTAAACCAAGATGCTTGATACTGCTTTCCATCGACTCGATGAAGCTGATGGAAGTAGATTGAAAGCAATGAAATTAGTATTCGGCCCACATCCTTCAACATGCCTTAGAAACTACCTACATATATTCTAACTGAGACATAAATTGACAAGATTTAAGAGACTATTAATACCTTTAAGCAGTGGCGGTCCCGGGGGGGGGATATTGGGGATCAATCCCCCCCCCCCCGAAATTTCGACGAAAAAAAATTAGTGGGATGAATTAAAAAAATTAATTACGCATCTAACTTTTACGAGTTTTCTAGGGAAGTGTAGTTTAATTTTGACTAGAATTTTTCATACAGAATTTTGTATATGAACTTAATGTATAAGCATAAGCAAAGAAAGTGTGCTATTTTTACGCTGTTTTTTTTCCTACCGACCAATCCCCCCCGAAATTTTTTTCTGGAACCGGTCCTGCCTTTAAGATACATCTTTCTATATATCTATTTCCACTTGAAGATTTACTTTGAGAATCGTCTAATTTCATAACAAACCACATTTATTTTTTTAACGAGAGCTTTAGCCTGTTTAAGCTTTTTTTGATAGAAGAACAGAAAAGAACAGCTGTGAAAGATGAATTAAATGAAGTTCTTGCAGGATTAGATTTAAAATCGCTGAAACTAAAATCATTTTTGCAAAAAACAAAAGTATATCAATAAGAAGCTTAAACATGCTAAAGCTCTGGGTAAAAAAATAAATGCGGTTTGTTATGAAATTAGACGGTCCTCAAAGTACTTAAATATTCAATGGAAATATATTTTAAAGTTAATTTTACTACGAGTATATTACATTAAAATCGAAATGTAGCACTAATAACTCAATAACCTACTAATATTATTTTACCACTAGATAGAAAATTCCATCCTCTTTTCAGTAATAAAAATAATTTTACTAGGCTTGGAGAGAGATTTTAGCCACACAGAAATGTACAAATCACGCTGAGTTGAATTAATTTTATTAGATTTACATTGCAATAAAACACTTTCAGCTCAAAAGCCCACAAATATTATTATATCATTTAAAATGTAATCATCCTTTTAAATGATATAATAATATGTCCTTTTCAATAGTATACCTTTGTATGAGGATATTTTAGAGAGATTTCAGCTGTATTAGTTTGTATGTGTCACATTTAAATATAATTTTATTATATTATATTCAAATCGACATAAAACTCTTTTAAGTTTATATTATTTCATAATACTCTCTTATATTATTTCATCATTAGATAGAGAATTTTATCCTCTTTCTATCGATATATAGTTTATTAGGCTGGTTGGAGAGAGATTTTTGCTCATGGCGTTTTCGATGACTGTTTTACAGCTTGGAATAAATTTAATTTTTTTTCCATGATGAAAAATTATCAGTCATATTTATGGTATCACCTGAATCTGTATGAAATGCAGAAATAATGAATAAATTTTGAAAGCTCCAGTTCAATTAATACCGATTCTACAGAGAAAAGTCTTAACACGTACAAGTTGGTTTT
This sequence comes from Aelia acuminata, assembly GCA_911387785.2. Lineage (NCBI taxonomy): Eukaryota > Metazoa > Arthropoda > Insecta > Hemiptera > Pentatomidae > Aelia > Aelia acuminata. The sequence continues at coordinate 158,133,950 of OU426979.1, read as the reverse complement.
GAGCTCAAGTCGTCATCCGAACTTCAAGAATCTCAAAAGTTCATATGACCATAATTCTGAAACTAAAAGACTAACATGGAACCCACAGACTAAACTTAAAAGACAAGAACTCAATAGAAGATTTGGACAATTATATAGACTATTAAACAAAATATCTCAACTTTCAACTGACAACAAATTATTAATTTACAAGACCATATTAAAACCCATCTGGACTTACGGCATCGAACTCTGGGTAACGGTAAAACCTTCGAACATCAGACGTATCCAGTCCTTCCAGTCCGAAGTCCTTCGAACCATAGTCAATGCCCCATATTATGTCACAAACAAAACCTTACATCACGACCTCAACATTCCATTTGTCCTAGACATTATCCCATCCAAATTCTCCAAATTTCATCAGAACCTTTCCTTTCATCCTAATTCTTCAGCTCAATCCCTATCTCACCCCAACTATTCCTACAATCCTCCCAGGAGGTTGAAACGGCAGTGACCAAGAGACCTCTTGTAATTACTATTGGAGTCCTGGCAATGGCCTGCTTCTCCACTCAAGTCCTGCCTGATTGTAGCTAGTGCTCTACTCCAGTCTTCACTGGTTTATATTAACAGTGATGCGGCTGGGAGAGAAGCACTGGGATCCTCCAGAGTCTTGCTTTGCTTTCCATTGGTGGGCTGCAAAGCGTGAATCGGAGTTTCCCAGGCTATGAATGTATATATTGTATATAGGTGTGAATGTATGTTTTTTAATTTAGATGATTTTTATTTTATTTATTATTATTATTTTTATTTTCTTCTCATTCCTATTTCGAGATTTACATTTTGTTTATTATTATTACTTTCTCTGTTTTTTTTATGTACATTTGTATATAGTTATTGAGTGAATGTGTCCATACAGCCCTAATATTAATGCTCTTGATTGTGGCAGAATGTATTAATTCTTTCAATAAAAAAAATAAAAAAATAAAATCTAAAACTACTTGTTGGAATTGGGTAAAATTTGGCATTTTTTTCTTATTTACGTATGTACTTAATACCTACAAATTTTTTATCAAAATCTGAGAGGGGAAGGTAAAATTTGAACTTCGGCTGATTGACGTGGAACAGCCCTACCCTAAATATTAGAATATGAGGCACCCATCCTTTGTTTCACAACTTTTTTTTTTTTTCTTTTCTTACTATCATCTTTAAAATATTAAAACATATCAAATTTAAGATAATAATTAGCCGTGAGTATGAATATTTAATTATCGAAAGAGGAAACTCTTTTATTAGGTATTACAGGTCTTACTACTGTACAGTAATGCCTTATTTTTGCATTTGAGGACAAATTTTTCTTGTTATAGACATTTCTAGTAGCGAAGTTTAGTCTTTCTAGTTTGGCTATTCTTTCTTCTATGGATGCCCTATCCGTTCCTTTAATAAATAATGATAAATAAATAAAGTAAAATGTTTACTAAAAAAAAAAGAACTGTTATAATATATTTTTTTTTCATTAAAATTGTCTTTAAATCCCATTTGTTATGTCTACCAGAAGTTGAAAGCTGTGCAGTCACCACGGTTGTCGTAATAAGTATTTCCTCATAAAGTTTGAAGTTTCCTTCGGCCAAACTGTTCTTTAAGTCTCTTTCTCTACACATACCTGTCCTTCGTCTCAAATTCCGTCAGACCATGACCGCCCCATACGTTCCTCCATTCTATCTATCCACTGTATACTTGGTCTTCCAATTTCTCTTCTTCCATTCTATTATCCTAGTGGCCGACCGAAGTTTCGGTTTCGGACAGTATCCGCCGTCAATCTTTATTTCGGCCGCGGTTTAGGTTTCGGTAAAAAATGGCCGAAACTTTCATTGGTACTTCTAAACTTCCAATATTACTAACAAGGAAATGATCAAAATATGTAATAAACAAGTAATTAATAGCTTACAAATACGCGTATTTAAACTAATAAATAATTGCACTATTTATCGTATAAAATCTATTATTTTTGCATTATATAGTAAACAAAATATTTTTTTTTTTCTCCTAAGATCAGCTGTTTGAAGTACTTCTACCTTGATGGTTTTTATGATGCTTAATTTTTCTTATACCATGCGTTTGTATTATGATTTGGTGCGAGGTATGGTTTTGGTTAAATGTGGATATATTATTGTTTTAGTTTCTCTTTTCATTTTATAATGGATCCGTGATTTTTTTTTTTTTATCTCGGGCAAGCCTGAACATAAATCGGTGAAACGTTACCAGGCCAACTACAATATACACTTTTGTGTTGAAAGCTGGAGGAATATAATTTGTATTATTTTATTTCTTCTTTTGAGGATTTATGTACACACACACACGCACTTATAAATAAAAGGGTTTATTTGACGTGAACAAACATGTGATGTTTGCCGATTGGCAGGGAGAATCGAAATTGGTCACGCACGGAACTCGAATATTTCAAACCTGTCTTTATTTACTTTCTACATTAAACACTGATATTTTGCTGCTGCTCCAATATAGTGGCAATATTATATCAAAATTTATTAATTATTTGGAAGTACGCTTAAGTCCTGTGTCCAACTTTACGTATCGATAGTTTTAATTTAAAAAAAAAATCACTTTTATTTTCACACATTTTAAATTTCTGGGAGATGAGTTTGACCCTATTTTAAAAAACACCACTCGTTAATGTAGAATAAAGTAAGGAAGTTTTTAAGATGAGGTTGAATTTATTGTTTATACAACTTAACTGGAGAATTTGTAAATCCTTTGAAAAAAATATTGATAAGTAGTATCAATATAGCCCAAGAAAACCCACATCTTATTTAGCCTCGTTGTATAAAGCATAATCTTGAGAATGTTGACCACAATGTTTTGGAGCATTCTCAACTACATAAGAAAATTTATGAAATTTTGCGATGTCTGGACTAATGTCCCCATCGAATGCTACATTAGTAAAAGCTCGGAAAGAGTTGAGAGAAGATGTCAGAGAACAAATGAATGCTTGGGTTCCCTCGGAGTAGGGTGGATGGGCGGGAACGATTGGACAATTTTTGAGGATTTGAATGCGAAATGTTATCGAGCCCGAAATAAATGAAAGCACTAGACATCATACGTATTTTTCTAAAAGCTGCCCAACATACCTTTTGTTCTTTTATTGATGGAGGTTAAAGAAAGTAATTATTTAAACATAACAGTTTAATCAAAATCGTAAAGAGGAAAAAAGATGTTATGATAAAGTGTCCCATCAGGGGCATATAGAGAACTCAAATACATAATTTCATTTTCGTACGACAAATCGTTTCTGAGCTAGGCTATTCACATATGGAGACCATTTCGCAGAACTTCTATTTCCTTAATTAAAACCGGTTAAAAAACAAAGCCGAAATTGTTCACATTCGCAATACTTCCGCATACTATATATTTCATATACATCGATGGTAAAAAAGAGGGCAACTCCTCACATTTTACTACGTTTTTCTTATGGAAATATTTTGTTATGTAAATTGTTATGCTATAAATTTAATTTCATTAGATTAACCTAGATCTGTTTATTTACGTGCAATAAACAACTGTGCGATTTAATCAAAAACATGTATTATTCTCCTTTGTGGGGTAGCTCAAAGCAAGGTTTAAGAGCTACATAGTTATGGGTACTCCAGCTAGTAAATTATAAAAAGAAAAAAATTTATAACGCACCCCTTATAAAAAATATATTAAATAAAGTAGTCATCGGCAGCAGAAAGACCTCTTTTCAAGACAGCCCGGTAGTAAATCCTTTCAAAGAAGTGCTTTTTTTTTAAAGCCTCTCTCTCTCTCTCTCTCTACTCTTGGGATAGCCTTAATTTCAAAAGTGGCTCTTTAAAAGAAGTTCTAAAAACCCTTATTCAAGGCCATCCAGGGAATCCGTTCCTTGCTGAAGGGGAAAAAAAATATAATCGGATATTAGCGACTTGGCTCTGTTCCCGTAGAGAAGGCTGTTTATGTCCTCTGCGCCCTCCCGCCCTTCCTGAGAATTATACCCCCATTTTCTCAGGGGGTGCTCACCGTGTTCTTTATGAGCCCCCCTGCGAGGATAAAGTGGACCACTCAGGGGAATTAGTTAATATTTCATCAGACCGTGTACACTGACCTCATCCGAGTTAGTAGCCAAATGTTAAAATTAATGGTGGAGTAAAGGTGTTGATTATGTTAAAAAGATTAGATACATAGAATAACGATTTAACAGTCATTTTTACAAATTCATTCTTTCCCTATGGGCTCTTTTGCTTATTCATGTATGTTGATAATTATAAGAATTTCACTTAATAAGTGTCTAAACTAATCTCGTACATTGATAAAACGAAATTTGTAGTAGTGGTCATTTGCAAGAGATGGATGACGTACCTAATGTTAACTTCTGCACATTATCGTTGTTCATTATTTAAATTATTAATCATTTTCTAGCTTATCGTAAAGCAGGCAAACTTGGCGAGTAATACAGACTTGAAATTAGAATCGCCTATTTTTTTCAACATGCTGAGATTTTCTAACTTTCAAGGAGTACTTATTCCAGATTTTTTAGTGAAGCCCTTCAAATCTGCCAGGGGAATTAGTACATGGAATTAAACTCTATACTAAAGAGACGATAACCTGCGTTTCTGTCGATGTAAAGGATTCTTTAACCATGCGGGGGACGCATTTCTCAGAGTACTCTGTATTTAGTCCATTATAAGTAGCCATCGTTGCCCCGGAAGGTGCACGTGACGATGTCTGCAGACAGATACGTCAGATTTCCATAATATTTTTAATTTCACTTACCTATATTATTTAATTTATTCCATTCCTTTCTTGGCTTCAAGGCAATAGGTTTGCCTAGCTGTAGGTGTCCTCACCACGAGCCGTCATTTTCCTCTTCAGTTAACCCTCATTCTGTCGACCTCCCTGCTGAATGTGCACTTTTCCTTACCAGCGTTAAGTGGGCTGGACCGGCGACTTCCTTCCACCCGTTAATGAAGAACTCAGAATATAAAATATAAGATCTAGAAGTCTTCTATATTACATATATATAAAATCCTCCTACAAAGATCAGCGCCGCGTCATGACTTAGTGATTCGTGGCAGAGCCATACACTGCAGTATTTCTCAGAATATCCAGTATTACTCCATCATTGTAAATGGCCATCGTCGCTATTTCCGAAGTTTGCATTTGGAAAAACATTTTGTTCACTACAACTATTTATATTTTTTTCCGAATAATTCATATTTTAATTATATATTTATATATATTTTAATTATATAACAATGCTGGGTGCCCATCCAGGGAACGAGGTCGCAACCTATCATACTCCTTCCCTCCTCTCAAAATTTCCACCGAATGGAAACCACAAAAAAATAATCCCTTAAAAATTCATTACCCTGAAAAAGTGTCACATCTCCAAGTCTGTCTAAACATCTTGATTGTGTAACTTGCTCGATGCACGAGGTAACTTGCAGACAATTGAAACATTGATTGTTGTTAAGCGGCTTCCTGATGGATAACTTAAAGCAGCATGTTCAGCCCATTTTAACTTTCCTGTTTTTACATCATGTGCGAGTTGATTGTCGATTCTTTATTGTTCTTTTCACCCAAGCCTTTGTACTCTGATCCAAGATCTCCCCTCTTAGGGTTTAACGAACATACATCTTTTGACCTCTAATCAACGTTGGTTTATATATTATACCTAACGTTGGTTCGAGTAAATTCCGTCTAAATTGGTTTATTTGTCCAAATAACATGTTTTATACAAAACTAGAATTGTATAAACACGCATGCCTTTGATCAAAAGACATATTTGGCACTAGGGTCAGCTCAAATATGCTTCCTGATTAATAGTAAAGCTGGAATTTTTCGTTAAAATTCGAAAAAGCGTGGCTGTTGGAACATGAAGAATTATGGAGGACAGATGGAACGAAGAGTACAGTAGAACCGAACGACCAGCAGGAGCAGGAGGCAGATATTTCTACCTCGTTGGTTTGCTATTTATGATCCCTGGCCTCGATGGAATTTTATATCTCGCTGGTGTCCTAACTAACCGCCCTCATATTTCTCACTTAGCACCTACCCCCCCCCCCCCCCCCCCGCGCATTCACCCATCTAGCCTAAAACTTCTAAATCAAATCTTATCTCTTTTTAACGTTTATATTTAAACAAATGCTATCACCAACTCTTTTTTTAAATTTAAATTTATGGAATTGTATACATTTAAATTTCAAAATTTATAAACTGCAAGTAGAACTGTACGTTATAACGGATAAAAAAAATATCTCTCTCCGAAATAAGACTTAATAAATATTATCATAAACCTGTAACACTAGAAACCTTGGTGTGTTCAATACCTTTTAAGGAGGAGAATGTAGATCGCGCTCAACCATACTTTTTACTTTACTTGATTAAGATCTTTATTTACAATTGCCTATTTAAAAGTCATAACCATATTTTATATAAAAATACAAATTAAACTCTTAAGAATATTGGCGCCAACTAATAGTGAGCCCGATCGCATGGGACAGATTTTATATTTAATTACTCGTCTTAAAAAATTACTTGCCTAGGTTTTATTTATTTTTCATGTCCACCCTACAAAGCACGAAGTTCACTTTCCATTTTTTTCTGGTTCCTCCTTTTATTATTCTTTTGGAAACTCGTTCTCCTTGATTGCATAGAGAGAGTCCAGTTTCCGGTGAAATGCTTTTTCTAGGTAGACTTCCTTTAGTGGATGCCATCCATCGCCCTTTACATCTTCAATAGAATCCTCCCGGATAACTTTTTTTCCATTTTCTAGGATCCCCTGCAACCCTTACCCTGATATTTTCTAGGAGCTTCGGAAAGAGTCCCTCCACTTCTGTATTTCCGCTTAAATAAGTACTCTTTACTAATAATACTTGTATCGCCTCTTGAGACACGGTCCCCGTGACAACGTAGGTTTATTAAAACAAGCAATCGTAGACTAAGAACATACACCGATAGTTCAATTACTACACATGTCCGGTTTTGAACGGTAACGTTTTTCCCCTCACTAATTTTAATGTCTTCACTTGATCAGGTGGGGAAGCCTAGAGGTTTGAGAAGGTACACCGCTTACTGGAAAACTTGTTATTTTTGAGTGTGCTAAACGCTGTTAATCAAAGCGGTTTTTGAGCAGTTTGTTGAACAAACCTTAATTTAAACAAAATATCTGATTTAGGTTGTTTTTGTTCTGATAATTCCCGAACTTTCGAGAGGTTGGAAGGTTTGTTTGTTTAACTATATGTTTTAAACTCTAGGCCAATCATTAGGGATTTTTATAATTTTAGTTTAATAGCTTCTATTGCTTTTCTAATATTAAAGCAATAGATAATGAAAAGTAAAGGGAAAGGTTATAAGAAGCCAGTCAAGCTGTACCATATAAGGCCCTGGGGTGAGGATGAGGGTGTATACGTATAACCTCACTGGATGACGTGGGATATACCTTGAATTATAAAGAAGGCACTGACCGGATATTCACAGTAATCGATTCACTTGCGTCGGGAAAGGAAGCAGAAATAGCGAAGAGGTGTGCTTCATGAAAGGCGATTTCACATCTTCCGCTCAATGGTGCACTACATTAGTCTACAAAGACGAGAGAGTCTGTGACATTTTCTATTATCGCTTTTTCTTTAATCAGGTCAATTTTCCACTGGAATGGTTCTTTTACGAGTACATTCCGGATGGCTGGCCGAAATTTTCTTTTACAGAAATAAACTCCTGAATATAAATGTAGAATTATTGAACTCTACAATAATTATAGCGTCGGAAATTCATAGGGAACAGCAGAGTTGGGCAAATTGTAATCTGAATAATGATTAATGAATATGAATAATTGGTAATCATAAAACAAATGAATATGAATAAACATTATTCATAATCAGTACGGAGTATTTTTAACGATTATTGAGTGTTTATGGTATTCATTTGAAATGAAAAATGAATAAACTGGTATTCAGTTATAATAACGAATACTGATAAGTTTAGCTTTAGTCTTAGTTGTAGTCAACTGAACAGCATCTGAAGTCTCAAGTAATGTATTAGACCCTAATTCCAATGGGTATCAGTAAACGTCTATTGACAAGAATGGTAAGAGCAAACAAATTTTCAATCACCATTCATGATTACTAAGACTCAGAATTGTGATTTTTTTTTGTAATCATGATTAATGAATTTATATTATTCATGATTAATGAATGATCTGTAATCATGAGTAGTGAATTCCCATTAGTCCTGATTAATGAGTAATGAGTAATCATGAATAATGAATTCTTCTTAATCATGTTTACTGACTAACATTTAATAATGAATAATGGTCATTCATGATTGTTGGTTGATTGAATACAAAGAGGTTGGAGTTATCCTTCAACTCAGTGAGTTGCTGACATAAAGTTACCTTACACAGAGCCTTTAATGATTAGAAAAGATATGATGAATGAATGGTCAAGATGTTATCAAGAGTTTCAGGTAGATTTTATAAAAATGAAGTACCGCAAATTTTAAATAAGCTATGGTTTTTTAAAATGAATTTAACAAAGGTCAATAAAAACATTTTCTCGATTGAGAACAAATCACGGGTTTTGCAAAGTTTACCTGCAACGTATAGGAGTTGAAAATACTTCTGAATGTGATAAATGCAAGCAAAGAGAAAACCTAAGGCCAATAATTTTGGAATGCCCTGCATAAAAAACCAAATATTTACTTACTAAAACATAAATATAAATTATAATACAAACCACACAGTAGGCTGTATGAAAAAATCCAATGCCAAAAAAAAAAAAAAAATGAAAAATGCTCAGTTGAGTTCCCCAGGGACCTGTTCATTAATTATATCGATATTCGACGAATACTATTTAATTGCTTGTTATTTCTGTCTTTTCCACTCAAATTGGTAACTAAATATTCAGCAATCACTGATCAACATTCGTCTCAGTTCTCGGTTTCCCTTCTCCCCCTTTTTTATATCAATTTTCATTTTTATCATTATTTTAAGTATTAATTTACGTTGAACAATTATAGTTGCAGGTTTTTTACAAACTTATTTATTTATGATATGAACTTATACATTATTTATGATCAAAAATAGCTGTAGATATTTTCCAAATTTGACTTGGACTATGACATTGGTGTCATTTAACAGCGCATTCCATGCCATTGCATGCACAGCAATGAATAGGTTGGTACTAAACAAGTTTTCTTAAAACCTAGTTTAAAATTTTAATTTCAATTTTCTCGAAAAGGGCATGTTTTAACATTTTTATATTTAAAAAAAAAAAAATAGGTGGCATTATATCTATTGATACAACTAAATATAAAAGTGGGACGACAATTTCTTCATTACCAAAAATATTTAAAACTAGTGATGAAATTCCTTAAATCTAGCATTTCATGATTAAAAAGAGCTGTAGATGTTTTCCAAATTTGATTAGAACTATGAGATTGGTTTCGTTTAACAGCGCATTCCATGCCATTTCATATGATATAAAAAATGTATAGGTTGGTACTAAAGACATTTTCTTAAAACCAAGTTTAAAATTTTAATTATAATTTTCTCAAAAAACCTTTTTTTTTTTAATTATTATATGTCATACTGCCTATACCTATACATTGTTGTATATCAAATGAAACTGCATGGAATGCGCTGTTAAACGAAACCAATCTCATAGTTCTAATCAAATTTGGAAAACATCTACAGCTCTTTTTAATCATGAAATGCTAGATATATGGAATTTCATCGCTAGTTTTAAATTTTTTTGGTAATGAAGGAATTGTCATCCCACTTTTATATTTTGTTGTATCAATAGTTATAATACTCCCTATTTTTTTAAAAAAATATAATTTTTTTAAAACATGCCCTTTTCGAGAAAATTGAAATTAAAATTTTACATTTAGTTTTAAGAAAATTTCTTTAGTACCAACCTATAACATTGCTGTATATCATATGGAATGCGCTGTTAAATGACACCAATCTCATAGTCCTCATAAATTTGGAAAACATCTACAGCTATTTTTAATCATGATTTTTTCTGTTTCTGGACCTATTTTTGATGGCTTTAGAGACCAATAATTCAAAAACGGGTAGACATATCCCAGTAATATTTCACAATTGTTCTAGTAGATACAAGTTGTACACATATACCTAATTATAAGAAAATCTGAGATGGTGAGGTTCAAAATGATATATTTTGTGTTGATTTGACCTGGAATGGCCCTTGCTTATTTTAATAATTTAATTTATTATTGCAAGGGCAATTCTTCATTGAACATGTTTAACTTGGGGACGAAAAAGGGGTGAATGGAGGACGTGGGCACCTATTAGAAAATAAAAAATGATTTTTAGTGTTTCGATAGTAAGTCGATAGTAGTCGAAATGAGTAACAAAAGTTTTTTATGTTATTTTTATGCAACAAAGTTGCTTGGGTACTGTCTGACGAAGATGTGGTTTATTTTAAATTGAATTGCATTTAATGTATTTTGTTTATTATGTATTTTTTAATGTTTTTTTTTTTTTTATATGAGATGCCAGAACTTTTGAATCTGATATCAGAACTAATTGATTCGTTGTTGAATTTTAAAGCAATAAGCCTTATAAAAATATTTTTATAATTGACTCCAACGCTACTTACAAAAGCTTTTTGAAGCTTTTGAATGTTTTCAAGCGTACATTCAAGCTTGAGGGTTTTGTTAAACAAGGCTTGATATATAACTCGTGGGTTTTCCGGAACGATTATTCTGCCGGAAATTCATAGAGAACCGTCTACATTTAATGTGAATGTTGTAGAATATTAAAGACCGGAATTAAGTATTATAATATTATATAACAATGTACTGTAGGTAATACAGACTATTTCTCGCTAGAGTAGATGATTTCACCCGTTGGCTTTGCCTAAAAGTGCAATAGATATAACCGTCCGCTTTGCAGCAGTTTTCAACTCTATACCCATTTATCTAGATCCTTTATTTGTTTTTATTCTAGTTTTATACTTGTCCTATTATCTCTGACCTACATATTCCCTCCCCCTATTCTGTTGCCAACTCTTTTATATTAGAGCTGAATAAAGTTATATATAATATTCAGGTTCCTATATTATTATAGGACTATATTATTATATAACATATAGTATACGAGTAGTTATCCTCTATACTGAGTTTACAGTTTATAGGGATGATTTTTAAAGGACATCCCAATACGGAAGATACATTGCTAATAATTCATTTTCTTTACTGAAAAGTGAATTAAATGAGCTTCTCAAGGGCATTATCTCTTGGTAAGGATTGGAACTAGACATAACAGGCGCAGGACATGCCCCCGGGGTCCGATACAGGATTTACGCCATGCTATTTATCGAGAATAGCATTAAACTGCTGGAATTTTGAATTACCATCGATATGGATAATTTTTGCAATGTTATAACAATTTTTAGGAGTCTTTTACTGCTTTACTGCCTTAACCACTTACTGTATGGTAAAAAAAAATATTTGTAAAGAAGTAGCAAATATCAGCAAGTTTTATTTATAACTAGCTTTGGGGCCCGGCTTCGCTCAAGGAGTTGTGGAATAGGTGGAATGAAACAATAACTTTCAAATGTACTAGTACAGAAAAAATTAATCATGATTAAAAGAAATTTTGTACCATCCTGAAACTTCAGTTTAGTATTAGTGGTAAGTTTCGATACCTCAGAGTCCGTCCATATATAGTTTGGGTATAAGAGACCCCATTAATGCGGTTTTCTCAATGCATTTTCTTCCCTTTTCTTGATTAAGGAAAATTATTTTGGCAGCAAATATGTCCTGCTATGTACCATTTTTTATGGTTTCTATGTTCTGATTCCATTGAGACCATTCTCATGACGGTACCGCATCCTTATCAAGTTGAGTAACTTCTCTTTTTTCGAATTTGGTTGAAAATTTACGAACAGAGCAGAACTATTATATGAATACTTTATTTTCGGTATATATTCCATTAGGTTATATCTTTTATTCATATTAGCTATAGGTTATCTATTTTATTCAGTGTTAGTTTTTATTCGCTCACTACACTAATAAGCAATTTTTATTTTGTTTTAAATTTACTCTTATATTGTATATTGATTAAAGGCAATGTTTGAAATCTTCTTCATCGTTAGGGGCAATAGGGCAATATGACAACATAACATTCTTCATAGTACGTGGAGTCGTTATTGAGCCTTTTCGGCACTCACATTGTACACTTTGCTTTATAATATATATTGATTACAGACTTAGTAAGAAGTATTAAAAAAATATTCTTTTCTTTCTCATATTATGCAATAATTAAAGAATATCAAAGAAATTAAATAGAACTACATTGTATAAAATCAAACACATAAAATTAAAGATGACCGTAAAGGTAGTCGTTGCAACGCGAGAGTGTGATGCCGTCCAGTAGTCTTGTTTTATTACTGATGATCTGTATTGGACCCCGGAGTCCGATTCTAAAACACAACAGAATTTCATCTGTTAGCATCTTTTGCTGCACTAAAATGCAATAATCTCATTAAAAATCGACTAAATTGAGTCTTGGAGGTGTTCGGCCTTTCGGACATTTTAATGTGATAATCGGCTGTTAAGATGGTTATGTAAGACATCGGACCCCGGGGACCGATGCCGCACCTAACGTGTTAAAAACATAAAATCTTCCAATAAATTAGAAGATAAAGTTATAATTTAAGTTTATTGTTGATGTTCTTTCAATACATTTGATAGGAGGATTTAAGATGAAAAGAAAGAAAAATGTAATGAAGGAAGAGGCTTTAGCAGTTTATGTGGCAACGACTTCCGAAATGGTAGGCAAAGAACCAGAGGTAGTTATATTCCTGGAATTGTGAAGCTCATTATTTTGGCTAATGGTGCTCAATTAGGATGGAGAAATGCATTTAAGGAATTATGAAGAATATTGGCAGGTTTATTTGTCTTTTGAGAGGCGAAGGGAAAGCAAACGAGGCGATGCTTCGTAATCCCATTTTTAGATAATCACAAAGCACCCAGGTTCCTTCCCCTTAATTCAACACAACTGCACTCAGAGATGGAGTAAAGTGAAAAGGTAACAATCCTCAGTAATACCGAAAGGAATGCCTCAAGACAAGCTTGGAACCGATTGCTTTGATGTGAGACAAGAGCATATGCGCGCGTTTTACTGTTTTATTATTTTTTTAAATCCTTTAATCATTCATGTTTAGCTCCCAAACATGCTGTTAAGCTACACACTCATGTTGAAACATGGACAATTTTATTTTAGTATATTACTTTCAATCATTTATGATTTCATTAATAGTTTTTTTTTTTTTTTTTTTGGTTATTTGTGAAAAAATTAAAATGTTCATCAATTTTTTTATTTATTTATTTATATAAGGATTTTCTTTAATGAATGAATCTCTTTCACGGGTTATTTAATTGTCCCAAAGTTTCGGGCTATTGACCCATCTTCTGGGGTTATCTATTTTACAATTTTTTATTGCCATCGCCATTTGTCCTTACTTCTATTTCTATATATAAAAAATATATAACTGTCTTTTCCTTATTGTACATAATCAACTTTTAAAAGATAAAAAAGTGCTAACAATATGTTGATCATGTATAATAAGGAAAAGAAAAATATATATTTTTCAAATATTGAAATTTTAAGTAAAGGCAAATGGCGATGGAACTAAACAATTGTAAAATAGATATTCCCCAGAAGATGGGCCAATATCCCGAAACTTCGGGACAATTGAATTAAAAATAACCCATGGAAGAGATTTCTTCTTTAACACGTTCACGCCGGCGTTTACCACCAGTGGCTCAAACTAGACTGCCGCATCGGACACTTTAGTCAATCACAAAACTTTCCACGACGATGTATTACGAGGTAGGATTGTATTTTTTATTTTATTAATGTTGGATTGTCAATACTGCATAATGCTCTTGAATAACCCTCATCCGATAGAGCGAAAATCATTAAGATAAGCTGCCAATTGGCGAAGAGCATGATTTACTGAGCCGGCTTGAACGTGTTAAAGAAAATCCTTAAGAAAACCACTCTTCCTCAATAAAGTAAAATATACAACCAAGTGGAAAATAAACTATATAATTCTATTTTTGTTTTTTGTTATATTTGGTTCTTTCCTACTTTTCGTTCCAGTTTTACTAACATCTTTGTTCCATTTTATATTCCATTTCATATTTCATTTCGAATTTTATATTAGATTTCACATTTTTGTGGTAGTTTTTAGTAAATTAGCAAAGTGACAAACATAGGTTTGTTAAGCTAATATTAACCTAGGCTCTCTGTCGGGGCAAAACATTTTTTTTTTTTACAGCATCTGCGACTGTGGGTACTCTAGGGCTTTACTTCTTTCTTTGTAAATGTTAGCTTGCTTGGAGAACTTTCGTTCATATGGACTGCCACCCACCCGTAATCTCTTAATTAAGAATTTACAGATAAGAGGGATCTGATCAGGGCTATTCCTGATCCGGGGAGCGCGATTTTCCTGTATTGCTTTAGCAAACAGAAAACGTAGATCTCGTTGATAGAGAAAATATTAATTTAATTATTAATTATTTTGCTGCTTGTAGCATGTTGTTGATCCTATCTATAGATCTACTTTATGGCCTACCAGGTCTCTTGCCTACCATTTACTCATTGTCGTATTCTTTTTTCTTTTTTTCTTTTTGTTGTTCCTCCCCTTCCTCGCCTTTTTAGGCTATACGGGGTTTTCCGGGCCAGGAGAGAGGGTGGGGGATTAATGCCGAATATTATTAAATGTCCCCTGGCTCCGGTTTTTGAACTTGCTATCTTCGGGATGGGCAACGTGAATTTCCTAACGCATTTGCCCTCTCGGTCAACCCGCCACCCTCATCGTCCTATTCATCAGAGGCGTAACAAAGGCGACAGACGCCCCTTCCCAACCATAGACCGGGACGGATTTATTTTTGAGCCCCCCCTCAATGATTCTGATGGCTGGGGGGTGGGCCCCTTATCAGAGGCGATGACGGTATGGTGATACCTCTTGCCCTGTGGCTCTAGCGGTTGCCATTTTCTGTCAGCAGTTCTTTGTTGGTTCTCCTCTTTATGCTTCATTCATAACTCGGATCCCAAATGGTCCCTGTTATCATTCGGAGGAATTTTCTATGGAATCTTTAATATTTTTATTTCTAGGGCACTTGTTTAGTCTCCAGGTCTCAAAACCGTACATTAGAACTGGCGTTATCATAAATTATCCTTCTATCTTCTAGAATGTTGGTATCTATCGCCTTAATTAGACTTAGTTAAATTGGTAACTTAATTAAATAAATATAGATGTAAAATCTTCATAACCATATTTAAGTAAAGAATGTGAAATATTACATTTATTACTTTCACTTACCTATGTATGAAATATATAGTAGGAGAAAGTATTGCGGTCGTGAAAATTTCGACTTCCAGTTTTCAACGGAAATACACGTTTTGGGGTCTCCTGAGTCCAAATAACCTTCTTGCGAAATGGTCTGTGTGTATGTGTGAACAGACTGGCTCCAAAACTATAAACCGTATGAACCTCAAATTGGATATTTGTTGCATGTATATACCCGCAAAGTGACAGCAAAAATTTCATCAAAATTGGTCAAACGGAGGGGGTACTTTATTTCAAAACCTTTTTTTCAACATTTTTTTTTTCGATTTTTACATTTCTTTCGATTTTCTCAAAAACGGCTAATATGATTTTGATCAAATTCGTCATGTTTAATAAAAACAAGTCTTCTTTAATATCAGGTAAGCTTTATCATTATTTAAATGTTCTGTGGGGGCTTAATGTGGAAGGGGCCTTTTTAGTTTTCTTATATCTTGCATTGCCGAATTATCGCAAGTAAAAACTTTTTTTTCATAATAAAAATTTTAGTGTACTTTAGAGGGCAAATACAAACAAAAATTAGTAAATGAATGCGGAAAGAAGTGTGACATTGAGGAATGCCATTTAACAAATCTCGTCAATTTCCAATCTAACCAAGTTGGTAAGTGAAAGATGTATAATACGCGCATCGCACCAGATTTTTTTTTTTTTTCATCTGGTTTCCATTTGAACGGCGCAAATGGAGCTTGTGGCAAATATTAGAAGGCAGGAAATAAACTTTCCTACTTTAGCGAACATGAGATTTGTATTTATATTTTTCATGCCAAAGTACCATACGTTATGGGATTGCCTTCATGTTATCGGGAAGAAGATCTATTCCATTATTAAGTAAAATTTTCATAATATGTAAATTATTGAATATGTTTAAACCAGTTCATTAATTTACTGGATGCCTTTTATTTTTTATTTTTTAAATGACATCTTATAGACGCAAATGTATGGCTAAGGGAAATTGGTGATTATTTTATAAAAATATTCTTGGCAATTGAGAAGTTATTTTTCATCATACTGCATCAAAAACATGTGTTTTCAATATTCGGTTTGAGTCCGTAAAGTAGTACTTTTCGGGCCTAGGCCTGAAAAATCTTTTTGGTACGCTAACCTTACCTGCTACTAATGTACATTAATAAATATGTTTTTGAAGGCGGTTACTTGTAGCTAAACTGTGCTTCATGTTAAAACTTGAAAACAATTCCTTTAATCAAAAGTTATTGGAATTCCAAAAGGCAATGCCAAACAAAGGTTTTAATATAATGGATAGTCATAATTGTACCATAATATTAATGTAAATATATAAGTACTTTTCTTCTATTATAGGTCAATTTAATTTCTTATGTTATATCTGTAAGTTATTAGTGAAATATAAAATTGTACTATTTTAATTTTTTTATGTACTCAAGCATGTGCAGTACGATGAAAAGCATTGTTCACAACACGTAGCAAAAGTGTGTTTTCGGTGATTGGTCTAATTTCCGAGCTCGGCTAGGCTATGTGATGAAAATAACTATTTTAGACATCTGAAAAATAGCTACATATTTCTGAATTCGTTACTTATCTGTATGTTGTCCGCCAATATGTATTATAGATACCTATAATCCTTTTTTTTTTTTTTTTTTTTTTTTTAACCTTCCCTTTATGCCACGAGGGCTAATCGGGACGGGTTATCTACGGGTGACCAACCTCTTCTAATCCATGGCAAGCCGCTGAGTCTGTTCAGTGAGGCCGTCACCGAACTGAATCGAGCGGGCTTGGGCGGGATTCGAACCCGCAACGCCAGAGTGGAAGTCGGAGACGCTATCCCTTCGGCCACGCTGCAGCCCTACCTATAATCTTTATTACAATCAAATATTAGAATAGAAACAACAAACGGCTCCAGGTTTAGGCTTAGAGGACCTTTTGAACCCCTCGGGGAAATAATTCATGATAATGCCTTTAATCAATTACAATAATGTAGACATCCCCCCCCCCTACTCAAAATACTATCATGTTATCAAAGCGCTGCTACCTACAATAGTGTTATTACTAACTCGTAATGCTCTCTCACCTTTGACACGCTCACGAATTCTTTAGTAGGCAGCAGCCATGCTCTCATCATCACAAAGTGAATAACAGATCCATCGCACTGTAGCTAATCCCCTTGTGCATTGTCCATACCCTGTACTTCGACGCACTCATCAGTTAGACAATCCCCCCTCTTTATTCTCAACCAATCAAATAATCACACCTGCTAGCCATCTGGTTCGATTGGCAAGTTATTTATTGATAATATTTATGTTTGAAATACGACTGAATATTCAATTAATATCTAATGAATGAAAATGCAACAACAAAAATTCTAGTTATTGATTCTTAAAAAATCTAATACATGAATGCGCCTCATACTCATGGAGACCCAAAATTTTGTGATTTGCCCATACAACTGGATTGGAACATATCTGTGAAGTATGGAGTGTTTGAAGTGTTTATATGAATATTTTCTCTCATCTTGTCAACTAATTATTATTATAATTTTTTTTTTTTTTAGGAGCCCAACAATCAACAAAATTCTATTATTTTTTTCGTTTAAGATTCAATAAACTATTTATGTTTTATATTATGTATTGTCTTTATTCCTATGTCTGATATTGCAATTTCTGTTAGGTAATTCATTCCATATTTTACTTTCACTTACCTATATATTAAATTTATAGTAAGGGAAAGTATTGTGATCGCGAAAAATTTCGACTTCCGGTTTTCAACGGAAATACAAGTTTTGGGGTCCCCTGAGTCCAAATAACCAAGTCCCGCGTAATGGTCTGTGTGTGTATTAACAGAGTACCTCAAAAACTGTAAACCTTGGGAAAATTGGGTATTTGGTATTTGTATATTACGTTTTCTTCGATTCTATCAAAAACAGCTCTAAAGATTTAGATAAAACTTGGATTTGATGTACTTATATGCCCGAGATATGACTACAAAAATTTCATCAAATTCGATCAACCGGAGGGGGAACTTTATTTCATTACTTTTCCCCATTTTTACCTTTTTTAAAAATAGCTTTAACGATTTTGAATAAATTCGTCAAGTTTAATGAGAATCAAGTATACTTTAATATCAGGTAAGCATTATCATTATTAAAATGTTCTGGGGGGGGGGCTTAATGGGGAAGGGGCCTTTTTTTTTTCCTATAAAGTACCATTGTATTTGTTTATATGGAAGGATATATTTCAGGGGTTTATATTTTATGGGAACTATATGAAGTTTTCAACAACTACATAGAGAATTATAAAATCAGACTACTTGGAGTATTATGCTTGCATTGCCGAATTATCACAAGTAAAATCTTTTATTTAATAATGAAAAATTTAGTGTACTTTAAAGAGCATCTACAAACAAAAATAAGTAAATGAATTTTGAAAAATGTGTGGCTTTGAGAAATGGCATTTAATAAAACACGTCATTTTCTAATCAAAGTAAGTTGGTAAGTGAAAGTATGTTTTATTAGTTATCTGTTTATGACGTGAATTGGTGCCCTGCTGCTTCGACCCTTTGCTTCTGATAGCCAAAGGGATAGTATACGTAATGTAAAAAAATGTTTAACCATAAAATTTAAAATAAAAACGCTATAAGAAGTGCCAACTTTGGTGAGAATGACCCATATCTTCAGTAACTGAAACGAATCGAAAATTTTCACAATGCAATACATTGTGAAATACTATTATATATTTTATATACTTATAGGTAAGTGCATACAATTATCAACGCAATTTAAATTTAAATTATATTGTAACCTTAAAAAACAAAACAAAAAACATATGGTTGAGAATAATTCTAGATCTTTTGTTTGAACGGAATAACATTTGGAACAAACTGTCATAGTACATGTTTGTGACTAAGATGATCGAATACTATCTACGCTGACCCAGAAGGTTCGAAGCCCGTCCTCTTATGACTAAATATAATGAGCGTTGGACTGGAGAGTTAGTCTTGGTTCTGAAGCTCAAGTCATATGGTTATTTCTGTGTTACGAAGTGATAATTTTTTAACCTGTCTAATTGTTTGTGTTCTCAAAATTTGTGTGACATTGAAAATTGCTATTTTCATTTAATAAAAATTGTTTAACCGAAATAAGTGTTATAATATATTCTTAGCTCGATTCTCGATTCGAGTAAGAAATATCGATAGTTACTTACGTTCCGCATTATAGAGGAATTGGTTGAACTCTTCGCCTGGAACGGGAAATTGAATGATGGTTTATCCTTTATTTTTCGGATAATTTATGTGGCATGAATAGGATACGAGAGGAATTTAGTTTTTGCTGGAGCCACAAAGTCTCGTCTTGTTTTAGACTTGTGTGAGGGACTCCAGTTACCGAAGAAGACTCTCAATAAGACTAGGGAACAAACAAAGTTACGTAAGGTTAATGAATAGAGAACAATATATTGAGTGGAGAGGGTATTGATATTTTGCTTTTCATTGTCGTTTTTTAATGAACCGCTTGTCAAAGGGCTTTCTTACGTAATATCTTTGTTAGCGCATTACAATGGCGGAGTAGGGTCTCACAGAATGTCGAAAACAGGACTTGTTGTTGGTGTCGTCCTTTTATTAAATTTAATTTAATTACATTATAAAGAAAAACATGACTTATAATAACACAATAACACAATCACGAGGTTATGATGTATCAAAATAAACCCTTCATGCTGAAACCCTAAATTCATCTAGTATTTAGCCTCTCCATTTTTAAATTTCAAATTTAAGTCTAGAACTACAACAAGACAATCTCAGCGTAATGAAATAAAATAAATTAATTAATGAATGAATGAATCTTTATTGCTTTTAAGAGAATTCTTGTAGCAAGAAGTTTTCCAATATTTACATGTCACATATTAGATATTTACAAAGCAATTATCTACAAATTTAATAACAGTAATGAAGTATATAAAAATAATATTTATTTGTTTTCCATTTTATAAATGTTAAAAACCATATTTTTTTTTTCTCTTTAATAATTTGTGACGAGATTGGGTCCATTAGTTTAATAGAATTTTCCTCATCCTTAGGCTGTGTATAGTAAATAGGGATAATCTTTTGTTTTTTTCTTCCTTAATTCCGTCTGCTATTGTAATAGTGTTCTATATTAATCTAGGTTTTCCGATATGGTAAGATTTTCTGTGGTGATTTGGTTGAGATCTATTTTCCTGAAGTCTTGTAGGATTGGGCATTGAAGAAGCATGTGTGTAATAGTGTGCTCGTCTGTTTTGCAAAGTGGACATTCCTTATCTATGTTAAATATCGTTACATATCTGTGGCTGTAAATTCTGCTATTGTGGATGCCGGTCAGACGGAGTTGTGCTATTATTCTCAAGTTGTTGATGTGCGTCCTAGTTAGTAAATATGGCTCTGTAGTTTCTCAGGAGGTGATGTGTCCATAGAGTGGGTTGAAAGAACTATTTAAGACAGATTCTATGTCCTTGCAGCTTAGGTGATTTTTAAGTTTTTCCTCAAGGCAGTTTAATTCTGGTATGGTTAGTTGAGGTTTGCACCAGCTTTCCCCTTCTCCAAGCATTTGAAGTGACTCTTGAAGCTTAATTGCCCAGCTGAAAGGTAATACATAATTTACTGATAGTGCTTGCAGTTTTAAGTAGCACAGTTTCGCTAATGATGTATTAGGATGTTAAGGACGCGTTGCCACCAGGCGAGCATTCGTTTAAATACTGTAAGGTATGTATGAGTCTGTCCGGTTTCCAATCTTACGTAGCTATCTGGTGTATTGAAAGGGAGGTGTAGAAGCCGCTTGAAGAACATTAGTTGTTCTCATTCAATATTCTCTATGTATGATGGCCACCAAACTTCTGAAAGGAGGGTACTTTCTGCTGTAGCTTCAAAAAGTTTTACTTTTCCCACGAGTCTGGCCTGCAAGACAGAGTCTTCAGGACAACTCAGAACATTTTTTTATAAAGTGTTCACTTGCTATGTGAAACTTTGCAGAAGATAAAATTAATTAATTAAGAAAAATACTCAAACTGTAAATCCCTAAAGCTGTGTAATATGCACGTAATATGAATATGTATAAAAACCCCTAAGTCGTGTAACTGCATTCAGCCAGGTAACTATGTAACCACATTAACTATGAACCTTTATGAAAAAGTCAAACTGTAAATACCAGAAACTATGTAATGACCCAATACGGGTAGATGCATTTGTAAAAATAAATAAATAATACCTTAGAATAGATTTGGTGCATAGAATACATATTCGTGCTCTGTTCTAAGCAAACTGGGCCTTCGTATTAGGAACTAAAGTACAATATGGTAAACCATACAGTTATTGACACCCCAACTTTCTCTTAAAGAAATGAGTAAACAAGTCCTAATTTTATTTCAAAATATACATGAATCTAATGTTGGAAGGGTCCCCTAAGTCATCTATGAAGTAAGACTTTAACATACCAACCATAGGGAAGATTTCACAATTAAATCCACAGGGTGTCAATAACTAGTTTTTGATCTTTTAACAATAAATATTGCCATATGGTAAAACTATTGAACTTTTGACCCAAAAAAACCTCTTGAGTCTTTATAAGGATAGATTGAGAGGAGCTATAGGAAGTTTCAATTTGATCCCTTCATAAAAAGTATTTTTTTTAATTTCACCACAGAAATGTAGTCTTAAGCTGTACGGTTTAGCCTATGTTGTCATTTTTAATTTCTTTCGCAAATTATATTCTTCTTTAGTGATTATGTGAATCACCCTAAATATTTTGAGAAATTATTTGTTTTTATGTTTGGGGAATCTTGGAAGTCTGCATTAATAATTAATAACCAAAGGAGTTCGCAGGATTTCGGTTAGGTAGCAGGCTGATAAAATTCTTATTCCTGGGGGAAGAGGTCGACGTATTCTGACCTTGTAAGGCACAATTAATTTTTCAAATAAAACTTATTGATATTTACAAGTTAAAATATTTGTTTATATTTATTTTTGTTTTGTTTTGTTCTGTACCCCTACCTGGCCATCTGTGGCATAGGTACGGGGGTTACTCTAGAGGTGTAACCAACCTATTCTAACCATGGTGGGACGGTCGAGATTTATTGCGTGAGGCCTCCACGAAATAAAAGTCAACCCTCCAAGGGCGGAATCGAACCGCCGCACAGTGGGACGAGCCCACACTCCCGTCGGACATCGGCTATAACTCTCAAAGAAATTTTGCTGGACTTCTCAAATTTTGTCAGTTTATGTTTTTGGGAATGCAGAATCTTAATTATTGTCATTTCATTCATAATCATTACATATATATATATATATATATATATATATATATATATATATATATATATATATCGTACGTACATTATAATTATAAAATATATTAGTATGAATTCAAAATGCATTAACAATTTTATATTAAAAATTTATAGCAATCACGTTTAAAGTAGTATGTTATAACAATAATAAATAGATAAATAACTACTACGATTTAAAATGTAATTAAATAATAAAAAAATTAATATAATATACTTTTTTAGAATTATGAAATTATTCATTAACTTAACATTCTACCTTATGAGCAAGCTTTTTGGGACATTTTACTTTTCACAACACTATTATATTGAGATTGAAATGGGATCGGAGTTAATAGCAAACTATCGATTCTTGACGTTTTTCTGGAATGCTGCTCTCTATAATCCCAAAAATGTTTCTGATTTGTTTCTTGATCCTTATTCCGAAGCCAGGTCGTATCAGTCAAATCTATCTTATTAATTTGAAGAAAAGAAAAAGGTCATTGTTTCTTTTCATATTTATGATGTTAGCAGCACAAAAGTCGTACATTTGACTTGTTTGAAAGGACTTAAAAAAAAGGCAAACAAAATTATAACTTTAGTCAATTCCAAACTACCTACTTTAACCAAGCAACTACTGCCTATTTATAATTTAATGTAAATTAAAGACAGTGAAATATTTTTGTTAACAATATTTCGTGTACAGTGCACTCTTTTAACTTACTAATTATTATAGTCCAATACAAAATATAAAATATTAAAAAATTAACAATTTTTTAATTTTCAAAGCTATTCTATGTGAAATCGTAATTTGTTGAATAAATTGTTGCAGTTGGTTCGAAATATATTAATTTAAGGATTATGAGTTGATGAAAACCCAAATATGCTAAGAAGATGTTCTAAATCACCAAATTCACTCTTGAGTTCAGTGTTCACGCGTGGTAAAATCTCATTATAATGAGTATAGGCAGATTGTGGCAAGATCGGAATACTGTTCATAAAAGTTCAAACCTTTGCTAACAATAGGGTATATGTAGTTTTCCGGGCAATTTCGGGCGTTTTACTATATTGTACCAAATAGTTTACATTTGTTTGAAGCGTCGTAACTGTTGCATACGTTTTTCCAAAACTATATTTCTGGTGTATTACAATTCATTAGCTATGCTTGATCATACTGTAAACATTCCATTAGGTTTAGCCAAAAAATATAGGCACACTAACTTTAAATATAAAAAAGATGAATGTCTTACTGTCATGTTTCAACTCATATTGTTTCATTATTAACGCAAAGATTGAGTTAAAAATTAGTGAATGAATGAATGAATGAATCTTTATTGCTCTAAAGGATACATGTCCTTGTAGCAAGGAGTACAAAGCTGGATTTAAATAATATAAAAACATAAATAGTGCTAATATCCTATACACAATAATAGAAAACAGAAAACAAAATTTAAGACTTGTATGGCTCTATACTATAAGACTACCATTATCCATACTTTACAAATATTTATTAATTAAAATAAATATCACCTCATTGCATATAATTGTCTCTTATTCATTGACAATAAAAGAGCGGATTTTTAGTGCCTCTTGCATATAACAATATATATTTTTTAAATCTTTACTATTTTTGGGGTTTAATATATGAAAGTAGTTGTCTTGGTCATATGTTAGGCATTGCGGAAGATAAAATTTACGGATAGAGTTGTACATTGGACAGGAGATTAAAATATGAAAAAGGTCTTCGGGTGTGTTCAGATTGCATATCGTACAATTTTCTTTGGGGTTAATCAGGTGTGTGATATTATTTGTGGTTATTTTGATGGTATGTACGCCAGAGGTTCTAAGTTGTGCTGTAGTTCTAAGATATCGGAATGTAGTGCTGCGGTAGAGGTAATAATTGGCTTCATCCTTTAATGGTTCTAATTTACAGTACAACAGACTATATTTAGACTTTGAAAGCAATTCTTTATCTTTTAGTTTAGTTTTTTTGATATTGGTGTTTGTAATTTTGCCGATGTCCATTCTTATTTTTACAGGATCAGAAAATATTAATGGGTCGAAATTTGAGTAATTTTCTAAGAAATCCTGTACCTGTGAAACCCAGTTAAATTTTTTGTTTGATTTTTGGCTATTATGTAGGGATAGTAATTTCAGGTAACATAATTTAGGGTATCTTATGTTCTCCATTTCCAAAATTTTTATTATCCAATTTAATGTCATTTTTGTTATATAATGGCTAATATGTGTTGAGCGCGCTTCTATTCTAATAATATGTTGGGGGGTGGATTTGTTCAAGTTTAACAATCTTTTATAAAAGCTCTGATGCACGTTTTCAAGACTGTCGATGTATCTCAGTGCCCAGATAGGTGAAGAGTACAGAAGTGTGCTAAGTGCTAGGGATTCATTTAATTTTTTTGTTGTTTTCCAAGAGCAGTTTTTTGTCTTTGCACAGATGTCTATTACAGCACCTATTGCCTGTTTGGCCCGGGCCGTCATTGCAGCTGTGGCTTTATGGAATACCCCTGAGGAACTAATTAGGACGCCAAGGTAAGTATAATCGGTTACAATTTCGATTGGTCTTTTATTATAAACTGGAGTTCTGTATTTCGCCCGTCTGCCTTTATGCACAACTAAAGTTTTGGTCTTTTCTACATTGACTTCAAGGCCGTTTTCTGTGCAATAGTTGTGGAGAATGTTTAATTTATTCTGAACATCTGGCAAAGAATCTCCAATAATTATGAGGTCATCAGCGTACAACAATAGAAGAATGTCGCACCAGCCGTAAATCGGTATTCCTGTGGCTCCTTTCTTTCTAAAGTAATCCTCGATGTCACTAATAAATAGTGAGAATAGGGCGGGGCTTAGAGACTCTCCCTGCATCACGCCTTTAGTGATAGGAATATTTCCGGTTATTTCAAATCCATTTTTTATGTATTGAGTGGCTCTATCATATAAATTCTTGATTAATCTGATTATTTTTCCACTTAGACCCACCCCAATTAGTTTTTTCCATAAAAGTTCATGGTTTACAGTATCAAACGCTTTCTTAAAATCGATAAAGACCAAGAACAGAGGTTTGTTTTTGTTCATATTAAATTGGATGACTGAGTTTAATACAAACAGATTGTCAATGCAGCCTCGGTTCTTACGGAATCCTGATTGACATTCGGGTATCACCTTTGCTTCATCTTGCCAAATTATTAACCTATTTAAGATGATCTGAGTCAACACCTTCAGAATACAGTTAACTAGTGCAATGGATCTATAGTTATTTGGATCATGAGTACTGCCTTTTTTATGTATCATTACCGTTATAACTTTAGTCCAATTTTCCGGTATTTTTTCATTATCTAAAATAGTGTTATATAGTTTTTCCAAATATTTCATCCAATTTTGAGGCAAGTTCTTCAAAAAATCATACGATATGGAATCTATTCCAGGGGATTTCCCACTTTTAAAACTTTTTAGAGTAGTAGAGATTTCTTCTGAACTTATGTAACAGTCAAGAAGTGGGTGTACAACATCAAAGTATGTAATATCATTTATAGAGCGAGTCGGATAAACTGTTCTAAAATAATTTTCCCATTCTATAATGTTAATTGGAGATTGCTTATATTTACTCTTTTTTTTGTACTTATTGATTAAGCTCCAAAACTGTCCACTATTTTTTGTTTTTGTCAATGTATCTGTCATCTCTCTAAAATAACGACGTTTTTTTGCCTTTAATAACGAATTATATTGATTTTTTAGTTTATAGTATGATGAACGTTGTTCTTCTCCGAATTTATTGATTTTTAGTAATTTAAAGTTCTGCCTTAATTCCTTTTTGCGCGTTCTACATTCCAGATCATACCAAGGTTTTTTGAATTTTTTTCGGGTTTCGTTTTTTGTTGTCATGTTAATATTTTTTGCCACAGATATTATATTTTGTTGTAACTTATCATACAGACTATCACATGTCTCATTATTTTCAGAATCTGAGAAGTCTGAAATCTCTTGCATTGATTGGTAATATAATGGAGTCAACTCTTTTATCCAGATAATTTTATTTTTATGGGGAATTTCATTTTGTTTTTTCATTTTAGTTGTATAAGTTTTGACTTGAGCCTCAAGTGTAACTTTAACAGGGAAATGATCCGATGATGTATATTCCTGCTCAACGTAGAGGTCATTTATGAGGAACAGGTCTGTTACGGGAGAAATAACCAGATCTATAGTGGAACATCCGCGAGAGCTATGAAAGGTATAATTACCGAATTGATCGTTTTTGGATCGTCCGTTAACAATAATTAAAGAATGGTCTTCAAGAAATTCTAATAATTTTCCGCCTCTGGGGTTGCAAATATTATCACAGTTGTTTCTTACCGCGTAAAGATTAGTGTCTACCATTATATCATCACTAACTGTATTATGATTTGCCACTCTACAATTCCAGTCCCCCCCTATAATAAGTGGGAATTCCCTATACATTTCTTTAATGGAGCTTATTGTTAAATCTAATAGTTCTAATAGATAATCTATTGATAAACTTAATCTAAAGTACACTACACCTAGTATAAATTCATTATAGAATGTTTTTACTTTAACAAATAACCAATGAATCGTTTTTTCAATTATTTTTACCTTAAACAAATTTTTGTTATATATAAGCATCAGACCACCGGAGGCTCTGCCAAACTTTTTTTCTTTTAATGCATTGCTGCAGATAACATTGCATTCGATAAAAGCAGCCGGTAAGTCTGATATTGTTATATCATGAGCTAAATGAGTTTCATATAAACATATTAATTTATTTAACTTATAATAACTAATCAATTCATCAATATTACCAAAACCATACATATTCCAAAATACAATAATAATATTTTCACTTTTATTAATTTCCCCATCTATATTTATTTTAAGTTTCTTATTTGTTTCTGGTATACTGCCTTTCTGTTTACCTAAATAACAATTATCACTAAATTGAATCTGTTTTTTCACGAAAAGAAAAGTCAGAGAGTTTTTCTTGGGTTGATTTTTTTATTTTTTTAATATTGCTAGATTTTTCTTGTTCTGTTGTGGGTGAACTTTGGCACATCATTCCTTCAACTTCTTCCATAGAGTACAGCACACCACGGCATTTGAATTTATTTTTGAAATATGTGGCATTCTTGTCAATTTTTCGTAAGTAACTGATACATTCGAAAATTTTTCTGCCGTATTGTCTATCTTCGGGACTTTTATCATGAGTGATAGGAGTATTGTTATTAAGAAAGTTTGATTTTCTTTTCATAATTTCATTTTTTAGTAGATTACTGGTGACAGAGACTAATATTGGCCGGTTGGAATTTCCTTTGCCCAATCTGAAACATTTATTTATAGAGCCATCTGGTAAGTTTATTTCTGCTGCTTGACATACTTCTTGTACCGTTTTTAGTACGTTTTCCCCATTTCGATCTTCTTCTTCTGGGACTTTATGTATTATGAAGTTATTTGCTCTAAGCTGACGTTTTAAAACTTTTATCTCGTTCTCCAGCATAACATTTCTATTTTCTAGCAGGGTGCATTTTATTTTCATGTTAGAAATTTCATCTAATGCTGTTTTGAGTGTTGATGCTAAGGATTCTGTAGCTGCCTTTATTCCTTTTGTTTCCTTGACGTTCTCCTTTATTGCCTCCATTAAATCCTCATTAGTGATTGCCATGTTAGTGAAGTGTAAGGAAGTTAATAAGGAGCTGTTACTACTATTATATTACGTATGTGTGAAAATCTGTGAGAATTAGCGATACCTCTACTTTGATATCAAGTGTAATACTGAAAGTCTGGCAATGAGTCAGCCGTTCAACGTCACTACCTCCCACCACACCGATTACAATAGAGATAAGGCACCTACCTGAGCTTTCCTTTAGGTCTTCTAATTATTGTTTAATTGTGCTATATCCGTTGGAGATAATTTCTTCAAAATTCACAAGTCTATCAAAGTCACAATAATCCACAACTATAACAATTTTAACAAAAATCTATGCAGTAGAACACATAGAAAAATAAAAAATCAAATCACTAGCTCTAATAAGAGATGCACACTCTTCAAGCTTCCAAGCCGTACTCTTACACGCGTGGTAAAATCTCATTATAATGAGTATAGGCAGATTGTGGCAAGATCGGAATACTGTTCATAAAAGTTCAAACCTTTGCTAACAATAGGGTATATGTAGTTTTCCGGGCAATTTCGGGCGTTTTACTATATTGTACCAAATAGTTTACATTTGTTTGAAGCGTCGTAACTGTTGCATACGTTTTTCCAAAACTATATTTCTGGTGTATTACAATTCATTAGCTATGCTTGATCATACTGTAAACATTCCATTAGGTTTAGCCAAAAAATATAGGCACACTAACTTTAAATATAAAAAAGATGAATGTCTTACTGTCATGTTTCAACTCATATTGTTTCATTATTAACGCAAAGATTGAGTTAAAAATTAGTGCACATGACGGAGAAAGGATTCTAGTTTATTAATATTACAATGAAACCTCTAAATTTTAATTTTCATGTTTTGGCCCAATGTCCGGCCGGACAGTGGACTCGCCCCACTGTGCGCCGCCGTTCGGCTCGAGCGGTTCGCGCTCAAACACGCTCAGCTATCCCGGCCCATATTTGTTTATATAATTCTTAATAAAGAAACGAATACGAATTTATTTAATTTGTAGTTTTCGTTTCTCAAAATTTCTAGGAGGGCAGCAGCCTTCCACCCCTGTCGCCCCACCCACCCCATGCGTACATCCATGATAACAAAGGCATAAGGTCAGCCAGTAAAATGTTTCTTTATCTGCATTCCTAGTACATTATTTCGTTCTAATATATTTCTTTTATATTCTAATCTTATTTATTATTTTATTTTTAATGAATGGTCCATACATTTATAGCGATGAATCAATGAAGTTATAAAAAATGATCATCTACTACTTTTTCTACCGACAGATTTTTTTTTAATTGGTTAAAAGTGTATACCGCCCTTTTCGCCTGTTTATAAAACTTAATTATTTGCGAGTTTTGCTTCACAAACACAAATGCTTGAACTTCGTAAGCATATGGGTGATTCTCAAACTACGGGCAATTTTTTTATTTTATTTTCGAACTTTTTTAGTGTAGTTAAAAAAAAAAAAAATGTACATGTATTACGACCCATCCACAGCAAATCTAGCATAATAGCAGTTCATGATCATTGCTTGAAATTAAGATAATTCAATCTATAATTTCATTGCCTCGGCAACGAATCAGTTACGTACGTCAATGACTAATTGTAAAAGTGCCTTAATTGCATTTATTGTTTAGTTTATTCCACATATAATGCAGAATCGGATGATACCATAAGAATTGTCATAATAATTTTTCATTAGGGGAAAAAAATTCTGAAACATAAAATCATATTTATATATTTTAAAAGGCATCGAAAAATAATTTAAACGAAAATCTGTCCCCGATTTACCTAATCAATATATGGCTGATTCTCAGATTATGGGCAATTTTTATAAAAACATTTACGGCACAATTTATGTCATTACCGAGCTAATATTCGGACGTGGTAATGACACGAGTTTTCAACTTGGTAATGACATTTCCACGTATTTTATTCGGCCAAAACCGCTGTGTAACTAATTGAGATAATTTTTTTTGCCAACTGGCTTAGACAAACGATAGTCTAAAAAATATGATATAAAGAATGAAATAGCTTGAAAAGAAAGCATGTTAATACAAGCGGTGGTAATGACAACAAAAAAGTACGTGACATTTTTTACGAGGCACATGCGCGGAGGCCGGCTCCCAACTGAAATCGGTTAATCCACTGGTGGTTTTCCTTAAACTCCACTATACTCAAAAGAAATTTCCCCACTGTTCCTCCTTTTTCAAGGCTTTATCTCTGCCGTTTTCTTTTGAGAGTGGTAATGACGTCAAAGTAAATGGACAAAGTTTCGAAACTACTTAAACATACTTACAGTTAACTATAATTACAAAAAATATAATTCAGAATGCTCCAATTATTCTTTATGAGCGGAATAAAATTTCACTATCATTAAACATAGGTTTCAAAAGAAAAAAAATACATATTTACTACAAAATCGAGAGTGGGACAGTGTGTGGCAATGACATTTTAGTAACTTGAGTAATTATAAAATCATATTACTCTTTCATATTTTCATTTTTAATACTTTATTACGAAGAAACATACCTTCACCGTATAGCAATGGAAAAAAAATCAGGTTAGGCTTAGCCATTTAAGTAAAATTTGTAATGGACTAAAACTTGTCCCTAAAATGAGAATCACCTATGTAATGTAAATAAACCATGCTTACCTTTCGCTTTTTCCATATATCCTTTAAAAAATACAAAAAGTCTTTAAAAAATACAAAGTAACAATGAAGAACGACAAAACGGGAGTCGAAATGAGGACACGAAGCACACCCACCCTGATATTAGGGGAAAGAATAAGTTTCTGAGCTGGGATAGCTCCAAACTTCCGGAAATATAAAAATATTCCGATTCTTTTAATATTTACACGAATTATTAATGGGTCATGGAAAAAAAAAAGTTTTCTGTCCGAAGTCCTGAAACCGAGTTAGACCCCTAATTAAGGAAAATCCTTGAGTTTCACCAACTGTTGGTGCTTACGTTTCAATCCGAGCAGCTGGCTGGAAGCTGGAAAATCTGAGGTGGGATAATAGTTTGAGTACCTATGAAAAAAAAAAAAACACATTGACTAAAAGAAAAATTCTTTTAATATTGACATTAAAAGAATGAGTCTGCCAGTTGGCCGAAATTAACCAATTGAAAAAAAAAAAAAATATTTGCGCAAGAACAATTAATTAAGTGTTGTGACACCGATTAGGTTTAAATAATTTTATTGACGTAAAGTTATTACACAGATGTTTCAAACAAACAATTAAAAGCTCCCTGATCAAGTGCTTCATGAAAAATAAAAGGTCTGGAACGGTGCGCGCAAAACACAATTTTTACTTACCATCCTTTTTAGCATATAAATCGACATGTTTTGCTAAATGTGTAAACACCATCATCACAGAAAATATTTTTTACCATTTTTGTTATTCTCCATTATTTAAAGAGTATTAAAAACTTGAAAGTTCTCAATACTTCTTAATTTATTATCATGTACCTTATTTTTTTTTAATGGGCCTAAAAAATCCTAATTTCATTACTAGTTCAGTTTTTTTCTACTTGCTTGTTTTTTACTAAAACGTGTATTTCCGTTGAAAACCGGAAACTTTCGGAAGTCGAAAATTTTCGCGATCGTAATACTTTCCCTTACTATATATTTCATCTGTAGAAAAATGAAAATAAAAATAAAAATTAGAGTTAATTATTTCCAAACTAATTGTATATAAGAATAAATACTATCTTTTTGACAAACTGTATAGTCACTTCGAATGAAAACTTTGCAATACGTTAATTCAAAACCTACAAGACATTTTAAATAAAAAAATAATCCTGTCCCCTTAAATAGGGCGGATGCGTCCATGATGTTCAAGCATATTATGATTTCACAGGCTCATGGTTTAAACCAAGTTTTTTCTTTCTCTTTAACTCAAATATCTCCGTGAACTGCTCCACAAAATATTAACGCGAAGGGGCATGAATCGAAATAAAAAAAAAAAAATATATCTACTTTCTACACATTCTAGAAAATTTAAAAACTGCTGATTTCCACAAGTATTTTTCTTTCGGGTCGTGGTTTTTAAAACCAGTTTTTTTTTGTTTTTATTTTATTGAATTAAAAGTTATTAATTGAAGGACATTTTGAGGAGCAATGCCCGCGGCTCTGGGGAAAAGAATTAATTATTATCCTACCCCACCCTTAAATCACTGACAGCGCTCCCTCCCAAAAAAAAAGGTGAACAAAAGAAAAGCAGCTCCAGTAATTGGTCCAATTATTCACTTTGCAGAGCTTAAAATCTAACGATCCTTGCCCAAAAAGCTGTTGACTTTCGAATATTTGATTTTATTTGAGGGAAAATAAATCAATTTAAGATTTAAAAAAATACATAAATAAATCGTTTGATAAGCCCTGCTAAGGTGTTCTTTTATTTCCCCAATCTATAATCGAAAATGACAATTTTTGTTTAATATCCGGCATTTTGACTTCCCTATTGTGTATTATATCGTATCTCTGTTGCTGGTTGAACAATTTTTATTTCCTTAAAATAATAGACAAGTATCAAGATCACAAAATAATACCAAAGTTTACAAAGCAGTTAATCAGTCTCTAGGAAGTAACCGTATAACTACGCTGGTCGAGGCTGGATTGGACTCCAGTCGCTTGCTCCTTTATATATGGTCATTTGAGAAAGTTCAAAACATGAGACCAAGTAATAATTATTCCAACCGTTCCAGACGGTTCTAGAGGTTTTACACAGCTATGATTAATTATTTTGTTATACCGTGGTGGCCCTAGGATTTTTCAAAGTAAGTACAAAATCCTTGGCTATGCCGTCCCTCGGATAGGACGTAAAATGGAGGTCCCGAGCCCGTACGATGTCTGGTACTTGTTTAAGATCCCTATCCTAATTATACCTGAATAGGCAAAATTTAGGACTCCCACTAGAGCATCGTTCGATTAGCCTTAGTAGCATAAAGTGACGTTAAAGAAACAAAAAAAAAAACAAAAATTCTTTTGTTAAGCTATTAATTGTAAATGAATAAAGGTGACCCATTTTTTATCCCACAGATAATAAATTATTTGATAATTGTTCATTTATAGCCTCGTCTTTTAGATTTATATGCAAAAAAGAATATTTACATTTTTTTTAAATGCTTATTATCATATTAAAGAATAAATGAATTGAATTATTTTTTATCACCTGTAATAATTATTATTGGGCAATTCCACGTCAATTCAACACAGGCTTGAGGCTCACCATCTCAGATTTTCTTGAAATTTGTATTTACTAGAACAATTATGAAATATTACTGAGATATGTCCACCCGTTTTGGAATTATTGGTCTCTAAAGCCCTCAAAAATAGAACCAGAAACAGAAAAAATCATGATTAAAAATAGCTGTAGATATTTTCCAAATTTGACTAGGACTACGAGATTGGTGTCGTTTAACAGCGCATTCCATGCCGTTTCATATGATATACATATTTCATACTACAGAAATTTTCTTAAAACTAAATGTAAAATTTTAATTCCAATTTTCTCAAAAAGGGCATTTTTTAAAAAATTTATATTTTTTTGCAAAATAGGTAGTATTATATCTATTCATACAGCAAAATATAAAAGTGGGATGAAAATTTCTTCATTACCAAAAATATTTAAAACTAGTGATGAAATTCCATAAATCTTGCATTTTATGATTAAAAAGAGCTGTAGATGTATTCCAAATTGACTAGGACTATGAGATTGGTGTCTTTTAACAGCGCATTCCATGCCATTTTGTATGATACACAGCAATGTATAGCTTGGTACTAAAGAAATTTTCTTGAATCCAAGTTTAAAATTTTAATTTCAATTTTCTCAAAAAGGGTATCTTTTAAAATTATTATATTTTTTGTTAAAAGTAGGTAGTAGTATATCTATTCATACAACAAAATATAAAAGTGAAAAAAAGTATGAGATTGATGTCGTTTAACAGCGCATTCCATGCCGTTTCTTATGATGCTGATAATACATGATGATCAGAGATGGGCAAATTGTATCTGCAGATAGAAAGTACTCATGAGAGCAGATACAGATAGTATCCGTATCCGTACGGACGGATTCCGAAGGATCCGAGTACTTCTCGTATCTGTCAGCTTCGGATACAGTGACTACTCGTATCTGTCAGGACAGATACCCGAGTATCTGTGAGTACTTCAGTATTTAGTTATTTTTTTCCGGATACTATTTCGGATATTTCTACTTCTGGGGCTGGGTTGTTTACAATTCCATTATTATTCTAATATTCTATTAAAATTCTAAACAAATTATTAGTATTAAGCCGTCAACATTTTATCGCTTCGAAATAAGGGTGCAATATCCAAAGCGTTAATTTTGACAAAAAGTAATAATTTAAAAAAAAAAAAACAATAGGAATATAAAATTATTTTCTTTTTTTATTTTTTCAGATTTTTAAAATTGTAAACTACTGTGATGATAATAGTGGCTTATAATTGGAAAATACTACCGATTTTAAAATTCGATGCTGGTGGGGGGGGGGGGGGACATTTTATTAACTTTCCGTTTTCTTCGAGAAGAGTCTTTATGGTAACGGCAGATTTTGAAAATAGTAACATTTTTAAAATTTGGTTGGGGAGAGCGTTTCTACGATTTTTTTTTTAACTTCTGATTAATTTGTTATGATTGTCTGTCTATATCTATGTTTACGCGTTCGTAGATTTTGAATAAGTATTAATGTTTTACGGATACTTCTACTTCTGAGGTTAGGAATATTTAAAATGTTGTTATTAAACTTTTTTATTATTATTAGGCTGTCAACATTTTATGTTTTCGAAATAAGGATCCTATCGAAAATTTTAAAAATAATCATACTTTTAAAATTGTAATTATTTAAAATTAATAATATTCAAACGGAAATTTTGTTTTCTATTTCTTCACAATAAAGAAACATAATTATGTTTAGGCTGGCTTAACTTTTGAAAATAGAAATAATTTTAAAATTACTATATTGTGGGGGGTCCACCTTTAAGAGAAAATTGTAACTTCTAAAATTAATACGAATAGAATTTATATTTTTGTTAATATACACTAAATGAGGGCTCATACGGGTATGGATTTGGTGAATGGAATCAATTTTAAAATTCGACGCAGCGAGGGAGGATTTCTTCGGGATGAGGGTTTAAGATATTGGGGGAGCAGATTTCGAAAATAGTTACAATTTTAAAATTTGGTGCGGGCTACTACGCAATTTTTTTTAACTTCTGATTATTTCGTTGTGAGGGTCTATATTAGTTGCACATAAATTTTATTATAGTACGTTTTATTATAATCAAAATATAAAGAAACACACAATAAGAGTAGATATGAATTGAAACATTCCTATCTAAAATGGAGACGCTATAAATCAAAAAGAATCAGGAACAGTTTATTTGAGATAATAAAATGCAATTCACAAACTATTTCAATTTTTACTTTCACTTACCTATATATGAAATATATAGTAAGTGGAAGTATTGCGATCGTGAAAATTTTCGACTTCCGGTTTTCAACGGAAATACACATTTTGGGACCCCCTGAGTCGAAATAACCAAGTCCCGCGAAATGGTCTGTGTGTGTGTGTGTGTCTGTGTGTGTGTGTGTGTGTGTGTGTGTGTGTGTGTGTGTGTGTGTGTGTGTGTGTGTGTGTGTGTGTGTATGTGAACAGACTAGCTCAAAAACTATAAACCGTGGGAACCTGAAATTGGGTATTTAGTGTAGGTACATGCCCGCGATGTGACAGCAAAAATTTCATCAAAATTGCTCATAGGGAGGGGGTACTTTATTTAATAACTTTTTACGTTTTTTTCGATTTTCTCAAAAACGGCTCTAACGATTTTGATTAAACTGAGTATTTGATCTATTTATATGCCTGAAACATGACTGTAAAAATTTCATCAAAATGCATCAACCGGAGGGGGGACTTTACTTAATAAATTTTGTATCATTTTCACATGTTTTTTTATTTACTCAAAAACGGTTTTAACGATTTTGATCAAACTTAGTATTTGATGTATTTATATGCCAAAGATGTGATAAACAACATTTCATCACAATTGATCTACCGGAGGGGGGACTTTACTTAATAAAATTTGTAACATTTTCACGAGTTTTTTTTATTTACTCTAAATCGGCTATAACGATTAACAAAAATAAGATATGAATGTAGAAAAATGTGTGACTTTGGGAAATGATATTTAACAAAACACGTCAATTTCTTATCTAAGTAAGTTGGTAAGTGAAACTTGTGTGTTGCGCGCATACACCAGATTTTTTGTGAGGAATCGATTGGTAACAGTTGTAATAATGTAAGCGTTTAGAATCGCGAGGAAGTTTAACCACGATCGTAATAAATTATTGAAATTTATATTTTATTTTATTTATTCTGAAATAAAAATTTTTATTTAGTGAGGAAGAAATAAAAACAGAACCGCGAAAATTTGACAGGTTTTTTGTATAAAAAATCAAGTCGAGGTTATTTTACGGCACTTATTATAATATTAAATTTGCTTGGTGGGATCCCATTCATATTGTCTCGCACCTTTAATGTACGGTTTAAAATTGCTATGGTCAATTTACATACGACATGTATAGGTTTTCTACAAATGATATGGGAAAAAGATTAAAAGTTATTTTCTATCAAGTAAATTCTCAATTAAACACCTACTATATAATTTTTTGAAAAGAGTGATTTACAGACTTATCTTTCATTTTAAACATTCAATCCTTCATTGTGTTCATAAACGCATTTATTTGCTATTTGAATTGAATTTGTTCAGTACAAAATGTATTTATAGCGGTTTGAATGTAAATAAAATATAGAAGAAGTCGTTTAAATGATTGGTGTCCAAAAAAATCTATTTTCGTTTTATCTTATCGTTTTTTCAACCCCTTGCATGTCGAGACATCCAATTCAAGAGATACCCGACAAGTTCAGCTGATCTATAGGCTTTTATAGACCATTCAAATAATTGTTGTCAGAAGAAACTCGACAAATCTAGGACGTTGGAAAATATCTTTCTGTAACCAAAGCCTACATTTGGGCATAAAACCGTATATACATTTATACTGTCAGTTATTTTTCATTTATTAGCTTGTAAGTGTTTTGTATAGTAATTTCCAAAATATATGGTATTTGATCGATTTATCTGCCCGAAATATGACTGTAAAAATTTCATCAAAATTGATTAACCGGAGGGGGGACTTTACTTAATAAATTTTGTATCATTTTCACATGTTTTTTTTATTTACTCAAAAACGGTTTTAACGATTTTGATCAAACTTGGTATTTGATGTATTTATATGCCCGAGATGTGACTGTAAAAATTTCATCAAAATTGATCAACGGGAGGGGGGACTTTACTTAATAAATTTTGTACCATTTTCACATGTTTTTTTTTATTTACTCAAAAACGGTTTAAATGATTTTGATCAAACTTGGTATTTGATGTATTTATATGCCCGAGATATGACTGTAAAAATTTCATCAAAATTGATCTACGGGAGGGGGGACTTTACTTAATAAATTTTGTATCATTTTCACGGGTTTTTTTATTTACTCAAAAACGGCTTTAACGATTAACAAAAATAAGATATGAATGTAGAAAAATGTGTGACTTTGGGAAATGATAATTAGCAAAACACGTCAATTTCTAATCTAAGTAAGTTGGTAAGTGAAAGTTGTGTGTTGCGCGCACGCACCAGATTTTTTTACAAATCAATTAAATTATATGGAAAAACATTTATACTATCTTACATTTTAATAATTTATTCAACTTTTTATCTTTTTAACTTAAAAATGACTTAGGAATCTTTGTCATTGTCGCATAGGCTGGTAACAACAAGAAGTAACAAAATAATGGAAACCTCATCAAACTGATGGTGTGTTAGCATAGACATGGGTACTTTACAAAGATAATCATGTAAAAGATAGTGAAATTAAAAATGAATATTTCAATGATAAAAAAACTCCTGTTTTCATTTCTGAGTAAAGAGTGTTGCAGAGACTAGGGCAAAATTATAAGGGTAGAGGCAGGAGAGGTTAATTTGCCGACTTCAAAGGGTTTACTGCGGGGAAACCCAACCCTTTTGAAGTGAAAGGGTACACAACGATCAGGTGTAAACTTAAGATAAGATAAGATAAGGAATTGTAAAACTAGCAATATACAATAGATGGTACAGTATACAAATTGTTCATATCTGGACTAAATAATTAGATAAAACTGAGAGTACACACAAGCAGACCTGGGCATTATTTATATGATTCCGGTTTTTCACATTTCATAATAAAATAGTTTGTTTTTGTTTTTTTAATATTTTTAGAACAATATTTCTTTTTATGACAGAATGAAAATTTGTACATTAAATCTACTCAAAGAAGTACTTATAATTAATTAAACATTTTAAACGTAAATTCTAGAAAAATCTGGCGAATCAATAAAAAAATAACTTTTAAAAGGTGACTTCAATACTACAAAGAATTTGCTTAAAACATTACATTTATGTATTCACATTGACTAATCAATGATCATACAGGAAGTTATTTTGGAGCAACAAAAATACATGGACTGGACAATAAGTCCTCTTCGTCCCAAGAAATAATGCTTGGTAGTATGCTTTTTAAGTCCGATATAAATAATTAGCATCGATAGTAATAATTATTTATGCTAAATGTGAATGTTAAGCCCGTAAAAATGATTTCTTAGAACATTTAGAAATGCTCATAAATAAAAATTAAATGGAAAAATAAGGCAAACGTTCACCTGGATCGGAACGATTTTTTAACTTATAAACGCGTCTGGCGGGTATTAGTAAGAATTTTTAACCAGCCAGACGACCGAATTTCGTGTTTAGGAACCTTTTTGAATAAATTGGCACAAGAATGAATCGTATGTTTTATGGGTGAGTTTTTGTGATTCTCGCGCGCGTCTGGTAGGTACTAGTAAGAGTTTTATCGCTGCCAGAGGATTTTCCCTTTCTACAGAAATAAAAACCTAACGATTAAGCCATATTTCATCCGTCTGTTTTATGGGTGAATTTTTATGAAAAAAATTAATTATTCAAATTAATTTTTAAGGCATTAGTAAGAATTTTATCGCTGCCAGACTGTCGGTTTCGCACTTGACTCTGTGGTTTCTAAAAATGCTGAAATTTTTAGGTGTATGTTCTATGGGTGAGATTTGTTGCATCTGGCTCCTGTACTATAACCATTATTTTCATTTTGAGAACCCCTCCGTATTAGCTACTGTAACTAATCATGATAAACGACTCCTCTCAAAATCCACATTTATCTATCAGGGGAAAATGATACTGTAATCTATGACCTAGATAAAGGGATAATTTCATCTACTTACTCTAACATCTTCCGCGTCCTCAAATCCTAGTTTTGATTTCATAGGTATCCGCTACTATCGATGTAGCTCTATATTATTATATCACTTCTTTTTTACATACTTTTTCATTTTTTATATACATTGTTACCTTGTGTGTACTCTCAGTTTTTATCGTATTATTGGGTCCAGATATAAACAACTTCTTTACTGTATCATCTGTATTGTTAATTTTACAATTCCTTATTTATTTTTATTTTACACTTTGTCGTTGTGTACCCTTTCACTTCAAAAGCATTGGGTTTCCCCGTAATAAACCTTTTGAAGTCGGCAAACTAACCCTCCCCCCCCCTCCTCTCACACAAATTTTCCCTCAGTTTGTGCATTACTGTGGACTTAACAAGGTAAATATCAGATTTTATTTTGTCATTCTAACCAGCTACTTATTCCAATATTCACGTATAATTTTAGTCATATCAACATACCATCAGTTAGATTAGCTATCCATTATTTTGTTACTTCTTGTTGTTAATATCTAAATTAATAATTACATGATTAAAATTTAATCATCATCTTCTTCATAGTCCGGGAGTTGAGGGCCGAAAAAAGTGTCAGGTTTGAGGAAAGTTTTTGATCAAAAAGGCTGAAAGTACTCATTTCATAGACAACAAATGTGAACGTCCGCCACTTCACATAGCTTGCCATCAAATTTTATATGCAAACTAAATCGAAATTTTCGAACTTCTTTCAATTTTTTGCTTATAACTCAAAAACAATTCATCGCAGAGAAATACGAGTTCTCTTTAATTTAAGAGGGCTTGAAATTTGCGTCGAATTAGTTTCTTAAAGATAAAATGGGATAAGACTTTTCGCCAAAAACCGTATCATATTTTCTAATATTTGCCATTTTAGCGGAAAAATGAATGACGCTCATGTTTCAAAGCCTACCATTTGAAGAGGGATACTCCAAATAAAAACTTTTACCAGTAATAGTAGTAGAATATCAAATTGTGTGTAGAACGAGCTCCTTAATTTTATAATTAGCAGACTCCTATAGAGACAAAGCAATTAAAACGTGAACGTATTATATGATATGAAAGAAATCAAAAAAGGTATTTATTATCAATATTAGTGCGCTCCCCCGCTCTCCATCGCTATTAAAATACAAAATAAATATTCTTTTCAAAAACAACGTCCCCGATAACATAATATTGGACCTCTGTGTGAAAGAACTCCGAAAATCTAACTTCTTTATAGTGCGCCCTCCCCCCCTCTCCACCCCTATTAAAATACAAAATGAATATTTTTTTCAAAAATACCGTCCATAACATAGTAATGGACACCCGTTTAAAAGAAATTCGAAAATGTTACCGTTTTCAATATTATAGGCCCCTCCCCACTCGAACTTTAAAATAAATATTAATGTTAATGGTTACCTGGTCATGATATAATATGCTTAGGTAAACATGAAGAATATTCCCACATTTCAAAATATTCCGTGAATTTAAAGTTGTGGAATGAGGAATTTTTTCTAGGTTCCAAACTATCTTTCAGTAGTCAGAGCAGAACAATTTATGTACGCAATCGACTGTGGAAAATCAAATTCGATTTGCCAGCGTAACAGCCTTGGCCAGCCCACCTCGTTTCATAATAACCTGCAACAAGTCCTTTGAAGCTGTTTCAAAAAAATTTTTTTTTCGACAAACCAATTGTTTGGTTTGATCAGCTGAAACTTCTTTTGATCAAACAGGCCGAATCAAAATGGAGATTCGATTGCAAGGCATTGTTTCTTACGTCGGTTAAAATAAGGTATGATAAACCGCTAGGTGTTAAATTAGTCATAAATGTTTCAAAATCAACTGATTTATTTAAGATTTGTGCGATTATGACCGCTAGCGCGTTAATATTAACAAAGGCCTGGCTACTGGTATGTCTTGTTCTAATTTCCTAACCGCACAAATAAGGTTATTTTAAGGTTTTAATCTCCTTCTACAGATCTTAGCTGTTTGTTTTAACATGAAAATCATGCTATTGTAAAAAAAGGAATTCGAGAAACGCTGTATGAACGAGGGGATATAAACCACTCCGGATTCATTGATTGCACAGCTAAGATTTAATTTTTTTTTTTTAAGTTTGTTACCTTAAAAGCTGGCAAACATTTTTCTCTAAATAATGGCAAATATTTTTCTATTATGCATTGTTAAGATAATTACTCTGATATTTTATTTCGGTTTGCCACTTGTAGAAAAAAATCACTTAACTGATGGCTCAGACATCAAAGTGATATATTCGTATTCGAATGCACAATACAAATGACTAATAACTAGGGGCCCGTATTTCAATGTGAAATTAAAAGCAATCAATGAATTGCTTTTGTTTGCTTTGTTACTTTTAAAAAAACAATAACTTATTGTTCTTGTTGTTGTTCATTTCTTCATAAGTAAATGAACGTAAGTATATAAGTAAGTAAGTAAGTTTGTTATTATGCATCAGGCAATAAACTTCTGAAAGTTGTGTAGTACACTACCCCGAAGGTTTTTGGTGTAGTACATAAAGTTTATTGAGAGGTTGTTTTTTTGTGGAGGGGATAGTTGATTATTAACTGATTTCTCCAATTAAAAAGAATTTTTGCGCACTCTTGGTTCCTAGACCAAATAGAAATATCAGGGCGTTAATCCAAAAAAACTGTTTTTGTGCATACATTTTTTTGTGGGCGAATTATTAACTTGATCCCGGGTTACCCGGGATAAAAATCGGATGTTTTAGCAGCGTAAGAACAAGATTTCAACATAAATTTTACTAATGATGGGTATTTTTTTGTTTTTGGGGGGGGGAGGAGGGTTGGAGGAGTGATTATTAACTTCTTACCAGTTTATCCGTTATCTATGAAATTTGACACACTTCATTTCATAGGCCAAATAAAATCAAGATGAGTTCAGTAACATTTCAGAAGGATGTTCCTTTTTTTTTTTTTCTTTTTTTTAAGGGATTGTTAATATTTAAGGGGTTTATCTGATTTCAATGGATTTAGACACACTGGTTGTTCACAGGACAAATAGAACTAAAATAATGTTAATTACTGGGGTGGTCGGGTGCAGGGGAAGTTTACCTTTTTTCTGAGATCACAGCAACGCACGATAGAGTAAGCTTGTTATATAATACAATAATATATACTCCTTATATTATCATTTATAATATGAAGAGTCCACGGAAGAAAGGGGGGATGTCATTTGGTGTGCTTTCCGAGAAAATCGAGTTTTTAGGTTTGGATCTTTAATTACTTACGTATCTTTTATCATTTTTGTTCAATTTTTTTATATGTCCTTTTCCTTTTTGTTTTGCGTGTCAAAATAATAAATTTGCCCGAAACAGACATATCACGCTCTAAAAAAAAATGTTTTAGTAAAAAAAAAAAAATTAAACATAACAGAAAGGGGGATAGTCATGGAAGGTTCCCCCTTTCTTCCCTGTTTTATTGATGAAATGGTGATATTAATACACATTCCATATAACTTCTTCTCCCCCATTCTAGGTTTTTCCGCGTGGACATTCCCCCTTTCTTCCGAGTAGGTGGTTCTTTCTATCCCTTGTAACCAACCTACTGTCATTTTTTCTTACTATTTCTTTTCACCAACATATTCTACTCATCTAGACGAACAATTATATTTATATAACTAAAATTCGGAAAAAATTGACTCTCCCCCTTTCTTACGTGGACTCTTCATATGTTTCACTTTATACATAAGTTATTCAACTGTAGAAGATAAGTTATATAAAGGTATAAGGTATTTAAATTTTGATAAAAATATACAAGAAGGTAGGTGTTATAAAGGTATGTGTCAGGTTTTAAAGATAACAGTTTGTTCGGACTAGAAGATAAAAAATAGAAAAACAAAATGGCTTTCTTAGATCGGTATGTATGGTGTGCGCAATAGGGGCTTCAGAAATTTTCTGAGGGGGGGGGGCGCAATGTTTTTTACAATTCATGAGTGATGATGGTCCTAAT
Organism: Aelia acuminata; assembly: GCA_911387785.2. Taxonomy (NCBI): domain Eukaryota; kingdom Metazoa; phylum Arthropoda; class Insecta; order Hemiptera; family Pentatomidae; genus Aelia; species Aelia acuminata. Next base: position 158,090,272 of record OU426979.1, on the reverse strand, counting down.
AGTACATAGTGACGAATTTAATTACTATTTTGGGTTTTAATATAATTGACTTTCAATTTGAGGACTTAAAAGAAATGAATACTGCCCGTTTTCATAGAAATGGTAATATTTTTTAAGTTTCCTCACCCTTCAGGGGGGGGGGGTGTCCCACCACTGGGCCCACTACTGGCTGTCTTTGCAGAAACCCTTTAAAGTAGGATAGCCATCTTCTGTTGAATAAACTAGCTCACTTAAATATTTACATATATATGTATATATATACATTTTTTTTTCTTTTTTTTATGTCTTTATGGTAAGGACGGAACTAGTTTAAACAATCCTTTTTTGTCAAATATATTCAGTAAATACTTTGAGTAACTCTCCAGCCATTTCCGCCTTCTTGAGAATGTATTCAGTTAGGAAGTAACTTTCACACTCTCTACATTGACTCATTGACATGGCGCTGGGATCCACGACTGTGAGTCGACCACAACATCCTTGATCAGAGCCGAAGATGGCTTCCCAGAAGATGTACAATCACAGAGGCCTTGGATCCTGGCTCATCAGCTATTGTAATGCCCGCCTAGGAGAGCTGTAATTCAGTCGGGTTTTTTTTCTCTTTTTTTCTTCTTTCTTGTATCCCATCTCCCTCCGAAGGTCGCAGGTAATAGCGATGGCCGTGCGAGGTGGGAGTATCCACGAGGCAGGTGCGGTCGGGATGATTGTAGGTTATCCTTTACGACGAGCGATTTGGTTGGCCGTGGTCCCCTCCCTCCCACCCCTTCCCATCCCCACCTCAGGGGTTCAGGTCATCCTTCGTCTCTCTCTTTCTCTCTATCTTTGTCTTACTAATTGTAACATAGTTACCAAATGATCCTTCACCTGCCGCAGGTGGTACGACCTCTCAAGGAAAATATACAAACAAAGGTATTTCCTAATGTTCATCAAGTTAAAAACTTTTAATCTGTCGATGATTATCACACGATATTTCAAATATGTAATGTTTCTGGAAGCCAGTCGCGGAATATAGAAATTAATAAGGATTATTTTAATCCACAAAATTCAATCGACGTATCTTTAAATTACCGAGAAACTTGTTGCAAGATATTTTAGCCGAACTAAGATGTATGTATGTAGCTTGGGCTGTTTTACAATGACAATCCTATTTCAATCATAATGCTCCTTTGGAGCCCAGTTTAGCGATGTAAAACTATTGACATTATCAACAGTTTCAAATTATCAAGAATACTTATATTTTTTACTATCTATATCAAATTGATATAATAATAGACACATCTATATTTAATATCAATATAGTTCTATCAAAACGTAACACTTTGTGTTGATATAATTTGTAAATCTTCGAGCCATATAATTTATTTAACACGTTAGGTGCTGCATCGGTCCCCGGGATTCCCTTCTTAACAGCCGATTTTCACATGAAAATGTCCGAAAGTCCAAACACTTCAAATACTCAATTTAGTCAATTTTTAGTGAGGTTATTGCATTTTAATGGAGAAAATGTTGCTAACAGCTGAAATTCTGTTGTTTTTTAGAATCGGACTCCGAGGTCCAATTTTCGATAAAGTACGGCGTAAATCCTGTATCGGCCTGTCCTGCGCCTATTATGTCTAGTTCCGATCCTTACCAAGAGATAATGACCTTGAGACGCTCATTTAATCCACTTTTAATCTAAAGATAACGCTTTCGTCAAAGTATTCCCATCGGACCCCGACGCCCGATATCGTCCATTTCAGGATACCCCTAAAATACGCCGCCCCACCTAACGTTAAAGAAAAAAATAACAAAAAGTAAGGCAGTCTAATTCTATTTATTTTTCGGAAAAAAAAACAAAAAAAAAAAAAAATTTACTCTATAAAGATATGTTGGTTTCGCTCTAAAAAATATAAATTCAAATTAAATGACCAGTATGTTTAAATCACCACCCACATTACCTTAAAAGTATTACATAAAAGTAAAAATCTAGAATCAATAACCTAGAATCGAAAATATGTTAAGTATCATAAACAAAAAAACAAAACTAACATAACATTTTTAAATAAGTGTACAAGACCTCCGCTCAAGGATAAAAATTAATTCATTTATTTTATAATCAAATCATCATAACCACAAAAAAAAAAAAAATCAAAGGTTACTTTTATCTTCTATTTAAATAAAATTAATTGCATAACTAAACAAGAATAATTAAAAAGCAGGATGGAAAACGATATTAAAAAATCTGGTGCGTGCGCGCAACACACAACTTTCACTTACCAACTTACTTAAATTAGAAATTAATGCGTTTTGTTAATTGCCACTTCTCAAATGAACAGAACAGCTTTAATTATAACGTATTGGTTTGTCATTACAGGCGTACGGCGCATGCGTGAGCTCAAGGTGTTTTATGAGTTGACGGAATATTTTTCTTTTTTTCTCCTGTATATGTTTACTTGATTTTCTTCATATATCATATTTAGCCATTTCTTATTTTTAGGCGTGATGAGAGACAGTTAATTTCTCAATATAAACTAAAACAAAGGTACTTTATAGAAAAACAAAAAAGGCCCCTTTCCCATTTAAGCCCCTCAGAACATTTTAATAATAATAAAGCTTACCTGATATTAAATAACAACTAATTTTCATTAAACATAACGAATTTGATAAAAATCGTTAAAGCCGTTTTTGAGATAATCGATCAAAAAGGTAAAAATTGGACAAAATTTATTAAGTAAAGTCCCCCCTCCTGTTCATCAATTTTGATGAAATTTTTACAGTCATATCTCGGGCATATAAATACATCAAATACCAAGTTTGATCAAAATCGTTAAAACCGTTTTTGAGTAAATAAAAAAAACACGTGAAAATGATACAAAATTTATTAAGTAAAGTCCCCCCTCCGGTTGATCAATTTTGATGAAATTTTTACAGTCATATCTCGGGCATATCAATAGATCAAATACTCAGTTTAATCAAAATCGTTAGAGCCGTTTTTGAGAAAATCGAAAAAAACTTAAAAAGTTATTAAATAAAGTACCCCCTCCCTTTGAGCAAATTTGATGAAATTTTTGCTGTCACATCGCGGGCATATACATACTTTAAATACCCAATTTCAGGTTCGCACGGTTTATAGTTTTTGAGCTAGTCTGTTCACACACAGACACACAGACACACACACAGACCATTTCGCGGGACTTGGTTATTTTGACTCAGGGGACCCCAAAACGTGTATTTCCGTTGAAAACCGGAAGTCGAAAATTTTCACGATCGCAATACTTCCACTTACTATATATTTCATATATAGGTAAGTGAAAGTAAAAATGAAGATGGAAAATATTGATACAAATAAGCAAATTGAGTAATGGCAAAAAATAAAAATTTGGGAGCACACTTTTAAAAGTTTGTAAGTTTGAGGAGAGAGTTTTGAAGCATTGGACTTTTAAATCAACCTTGGGTGTTGAACTGTTGAACTGTTGTGTTGAACTGAAAGATGAATTTAGATCTAATCGAGTATAACGACTTATTCTTATTTTAAATAATAACTTTCTTTAAAACTCTGCATATTTTTAGGCATAATGAGTATCATTACATGTTGTAAGGAGTTCGATCTCCCTCAAATAAAATTTCTTTGAGACCGATCGGTATGGAGCGAGATTACGAGACTGGACCGGTAATATAAAGTGGATGCTCTCTTACTAGTTTCTCTGTAGAATATTTTCCAGACTAAGATCGGACTGAGAGTGGACCTACAGTGTGAATTGAGCCTAAAGTTCACAAAGGGTTTATTTTGAAATCCTTGTGTAATGATTCATTAACAAGTGTACAACATATGTGAAATCGCTTTCCAGAAGTCCTAAATTCTCACGGCCTTTGTAAGTAAGGAAAATAAAAGTAGTTTCGTCTCGGAAAGGAATAAAAATGTTAGAACAAAGTCGTGGGAAAGGTCTTTAATCTCAACTAGGGTTGCGACATACTCGTAGCATAATCGATTTTCAATGATGAAAACATCGTTGTTGAATATTCATCGACCAAAAAACATCGATGTTTTTTAATGTCGCATCCGTAATAGAACATATTTCTATAACATAGAAACATATTTTTGAGGAACTGAAAGCAGTTACATTAACAAAAATATTTCCGTAACATGCTCCGACCACTTACGAATAGGTCGCGGGTCGACCTAGACGATTTTTTTTTGTTAGAGTTTTGAAAATTTTGCATGCTTTGTGTTATTTCAAAATGAATATTTTTCATTATACAAAAACAATAAAAAAGAGAAGGATTACGTATTGTTGTGAACATATTTTCACAGTATAAACACGGATATTGTGCAGTTTGCAAGCAACATTGACATCAATATCTCCAAAACTTCGATTTAAAGAAAAAAAGATTTTTTTCAACATTGATTTATTGTTTGTTTATATTTTTTAAAATGAAAAACTGCCTATGTAAAAAAAAAAAAAAGTTTCTCTCAGAAAAATACCAGAGTCATTCGTCATAGATTATTTTTTTATCCCTTAGTGCTCATCTTTAAATATTTCAGAATAACTAATGAAAATTCAAGTACTTATGAAATCGAAATAAACCACATGAATATGAAATATTAATGCTGGAATACAAAACCTATTAATATACATAATTTCGCCTAAAAATCATTTATAAATTAAAATAAATAAATATTGGAGTTTGTTTTGTTAAAACTATTGACCATCATCCTTCAATTAACTAACCACTGAGATACAACTAGAACTTAGGAGATTATAGGATCAATTACACCCATAATTTACCCAAAGTTTGTGAATTAAAACAAAAACAACACAATAAATGTTTCTTAATGATGTTTTTGTATCGGTCAAATAAAAGGATGATTAATAATAATTGGAAAAATTATTCGAAAAAAATCTTCAGTTTCTCTGTGAGATTTACCAAATTATTTTCAGCAAACAAAAAAGTTGTATTAAATTTTTTTATTTAAGATAACAGAAGGCAGATAAATGAAAATCGTTCGTTATTAATACATAACGGATAAATCAATTACCTATATCTTTATCAGAAATTTTAAATAATAAATAATTTTGTCCTTTATATGACATGAATTTTGCCCAACTCTGTAGGTGGGCCATTCCACGTCAAGTCATCCAGCCGAAGTTAAAATTTTATCTTCTCACCTCAGATTTTGATAAAAATTTGTAGGTATTAAGTACATTCAGAGATAAGAAAAAATGCCAAATTTTACCCAATTCCAACAAGTAGTTTCAGAATTATCGTCATTTGAACTTTTGAGATTTTTTAAGTTCCGATGACGACTTGAGCTCAAAACCAACTTGTAAGCGTTAAGACTTTCCTTTGTAGAATCGGTATTAATTGAACTGGAGCTTAGAAAATTTATTCATTAATTCTAAATTTCATACAGAATCATATGATACCATAAATATTAGACAGATAATTTTTCATCATGGAAAAAAAATTCTTAAACGTAAAAAATTAAATTTTTTCCAAGCTGTAAAGCAGTCATCGAAAAATGACATGTGCCATCTGCCAGGAGCAAAAATCTCTCTCTAACCAGCCAAAAAAAATTTATATCAATAGGAAGAGGATAAAATTCTCTATCTAATGATGAAATAATATGAGTGGGTTATTGACTTATAAGAGATTTATGTAGATTTGAATCTAATATAGTAAAATTTTATTTAAATGTGGCGCATACAAATTAATAAAGCTGAAATCTCTCTAAAATATCCTTATACAAAGGTATATTATTGAAAAGGGCACCTAATTTCCTTTACAATGATATGATAATATTGGTGGGCTTTTGAGTGTTTTATTGTAATGTAAATCTAATAAAATAGATTCAACTTAGTGCGATATGTACAATTCTGTATGGCTAAAATCTCTCTCCAAGCCAATAAAAATTAAAATAATTTTTATTACTAAAAAGAGGAAGGAATTTTCTATCTAATAATGAAATAATATTCATTGGTTATTGAGTTATATTTCGATTTGAATGTAATACAGTAAATACAGCTGAAATCTTTTTTTTTTTTTTTTTTTTTTTTTTTTATAATTTAATTTAATAATAAAAAATCAACTCACAACTTATTTATTAATTTAAGTTAATAAACCCTAATTCGGAAAATCTTAAGATTCGGCTATAATAACTTCATAACAAATACATAATAGGGGTCACCTGTGGTGTAGTGGTTGGCATAGAAACCTACAATACTAAAGGTCGCAGGTTCGCGTCCCGAGGTGGCCCTACGATTCTTTAAAGGGAGTAAAAATTCCTTGTCTATGCCGTCCCTCGGAAAGGACGTAAAATGGAGGGCCCGAGCCTGAACGATGTCAGGTACTCGTTTAAGATCCCTATCCTAATTATACCTGGAGGCTAATTTAGGACTCTCAATGTAGCATCGTCCGATTAGCCTCAGTGGCATAAAGTGACGTTGAAACAAACAAACAAATACATAATAAAAAAAAAAATAACCAAATGACTTTTGATTTCCATAATAATTAATAACAATGTCAAGTATTAATGTGGACCTTAGAAGCGAGGGGTCAAGGTTACATTTTTGAAAAATCGAGTTAGACGTATCTAACTTAATATTTTTCAAAATTACGTGTAGTGTGGTAGTGAAAATGCCACTCTTTTGAGAGGTAAACGAAATAAGTTTAAATTAATAAATGTATTATTTATTGTGTCCTTCAGTGTCCTCATAAGCCCCAATTCAATGTAATCTCATAAACCGTTACAAAATAAACAATTCTGGAATCTGCAACCAAAAACTATCAATAGCATTAGAGAGCAATTAACTTAGCAGCTTTTGTAATACGTATGGTAGGCAGGAAACTGCTCTGCGTCCAAATGCGCGCCTTACTGAACACTCGAGAACGAAAATTGTTTTCATAATTCGTCGAAATCTGATAAAATGGTAAAAGCGCCAATTATCATCCCCCCCTCCCATCCTCCTTCATTTTCATTTCTGATATTCGTGGCGGTGTACAACAATCGGAAAAATCGGTCTAGCGGTTCTTGAATAACAAATAGTCTTTCAAATCCACAAACAAATATATTCTTAATATATTTGACATCAACTTTGATTCACTCAAAATTGAAAAAAAAAATCTCTTTTTTTCCAATTTTTTTCCAATTTTGATTGTTTGTTTTCCAAGCTCCAAAAATATTTTAATGTAGATTTGTTCATTTTTATTTATAAAGTAAAATTATGAATTCCCGGGGCCCATGATCTCTCTAACAACGCTGAGGTAATAATTTAGATAAAATCCTTTGTGGTGTACCTAGTCATTTGAGACAATGGAGAAATCTGACCAAGGCAACACTTTCTCAAGCCTCAGTCTATTAAGGTCGTTTTTTTAATATTTAACATCTCAAAGAAATATTAGAATGACAGCAAGTCTTGCATTTTATAATTATATTTAAATTTATCACTAAATCAAATGATATGTATGCTACTTTTTTGACAGAATAATATTATGGAAGCGGGATGAATTCCCGTCACTATTTAGTCACATCCAGGATGTTTATGAAGTTATACGAATCTTTTCAGCCCCAGAAAATCAAGTTTCAATGTTAGTGTGAATTTAATTTGTGTTGTTCTTTTTTTGTTTATCGTCCCTGTAGGCCACTAAGTCTAACCGAATAATGCTACAGGGGGAGTCCGAAATTTTGCCTATGCATGTATAATTGGGGGTTCTTCAGCGAGTACCTGACACCTTTCAGGCTCGGGAACTCCATTTTAAGTACTATCCGAGGGACGGCAAAGCCAAGGATTTTTTAGTCCCTTTTAAAATCGTAGGGCCACCGCAGGACGCGAAGCCATGACCCTGTGGGGATTGTAGGCTGCTATACCACTATACCACAGGTTACCCTTAATTGGTGTTAGAGCATGTCTTTGAGAAACCTCATTTTTTTTTTTTTTTTTCAATTTCAAGTAATGCTTAATCTAACTGGTATAATACAATACTTATTAGTACCTATTCATAAATTCCTATGATCCAATCAACAAAGTCTCGTTGTATAACATCTATGTACCTGAAAGCTTATAAAAAAAAAAAAAGTTAAAACGATATTTAGTAAACACGTTATTCGAATGAATTTTGAAATGGCTTGATAGTTTAAGATGGCTTAAATATTTAAAATTTGTTTCTCCATTGATTTTCAATTTACACTGCTAAACATTATAATTTATCATTATAAACACTTACTAGGGGGATGGGGTTCTCTCCATGCTAACCACTGTGATTTAGTGGTTAGCATGACTACTTACTGTACCGAAGTTCGCGGCTTTGTTGTCAGGCAGTGGGATTTCGAAGGGTAGAAACACGTCCTTGGTTAAGACGTCCTTCAGAGGGGACGAAGAATAGTGTAAATAATATCTGTATCAGAAACATTTATGATTTCCACTGCAGCTTCGCCCGATTGGCCATAGGAGCATAGAGTAACGTTAAAAAATTAAACAAACAATATAACTGTTAATTTAATTAATTAATTAAATCTTTATAACAGCATTTTAATTTGTACTTTTCTTAATAAAATACGAGAATGTAAAATAAAATATCACATTTCAATCTTTTAGCTCGCACAGGTGACCCAAGCCACGTATCCTCCAAATGGCCCCTAATCAGCTGACTGCGGGCTCATCACGGACTTACACAACACAAAACTGAACTAGACTTCACAGAAAGCGTATAGACGTAGCCCTCATTACAGAAACTCACCTTTCACAACGAACTAAATTTGGTATTTCTGGATATGTAATACACAGAACAGATCACCCCGACAATACTGCACATGGCGGAACTGCTATACTTATCAGATCATCCTTATCACGCAACTATATACACCTGCCTATTTCACCTGACATTCAATCTACAGGCATGGTATATGAAACATGTGTATACATTGTACATGAAACACTACACAATGACACTAGCCTTGGTGTATTGTCCGCCAAGATATGTGCAAACATCTTCGATGTTTTCCAACTTCTTCCAAAGCCTGGGGCGGTGCTTTATAGCAGGTGGTGATTTCCAAGCACCAATATTGGGGATCACGATCGAACACCCCAAGAGGTAGGAACCTGAGTGCTGCTATCCATGAGCTTTCATTAGACACGATAAATCCTGAAACACCGACATACTGGCCAACATCATTACCTAAATCTCCGGACCTTTTGGATTTTTTTATTACAAAAGGGCTGCGGACTGTACCTCACACTATACATACGAGTTCTGATCTTTGCTCTGATCACTCCGCAGTACATCTTATTATTCTGGATGAGGCAGTCACCGTTGAAAGAAAACCAAAACTTATCAATGGTTCTCTAGACTGGGATGCTTACAGGAAGCATTTAGATAAATCGATGTCCATCCCACTTTCTATAAAAGACGAAGCCGAAATTGGAGAGGCAGTGGAATATTTCACAACAAACATTCAAGTTGCTGCATGGTCTTCATCAATACCTAAGCCAAAGCACGCAGGAAAAGAACAATTACCGAAATATCCTCAGTACAAAGATCAGGGCAAAGAAAAGAGCACGTAAGGTATAGCAGTCTGACAGACGTCCCTCAGACAAACAGACATACAACCGACTTAACAATCAACTCAAAAGAGAAATCCAAAAAATCAACAGAACAAACTATGACTCGTACATTACTGGCCTCTCGACGGGCGATGGAAGCTGATGGAAGCAAACCAAAAAGTTAAGGCATCGAGAGGTGTCTGCAAACTAACAACTGCGTGGCTAACAAAACTTTACATACAGACCTCCATGTACTAACAGTCGACAAGCACATAACGATGCTATACAAACGATTTATTACTAATTTAAACGAACATCCAAATACTTTAATCAGTAATATGGCTGACATAAGCATGGGTACGAGATGACTAAAAAGGCGCTGGATGAGAGATCTGCTCTCTTAGACAACCGAGGTAATTGACTCAAGCCAGGAAGGGTGTGCTGGTGGGTGCTTTCCCTCCTCATGCCTGACATGTCATAACCTATTACCACCATCTCATTCGCTGATTGTCAGCACCTTGCTGACAGGTGCGGATTAATAATTAAAGACAAAAAAAAAATCTTTTATATAGATTAGAAATATAATTTCTCATATGTATAAATAATGAAAAAATGTATTTTTTTTTCAGTTGTATGGTCACTTGATGTGACGAAGAATTTATATAGAGTAACATTTTTATTTTATTATATAGATTAACATCCACAACCAGTTTTGTCAAAGTTTTTATTTAATAAACACTTGAATCAGTCGTTTGAAAAACCCGACATTTTGGACACTTGGAGGCCGAAACATCTAATTCAAGAAATGCCCGGCAAGCCCAGCAAAAAAATATCCGACAAATCAAAGTTAATTTTGAATATCACTTTCTCCTCATATGATGTGAGAATTATTCTTAAAGCTAAAGTAGTATAAAATAATAATAAAGTAAGCCTATAAAAATATTTTTTTGATATCGAGAACTAAAAGGTTACATAAGTTCAATGTTGAAAACTTGAGTTGAAAGGCCTCTGGCATAACCACGTTCTTGGTCGACCTTCACTTTTTATTTAAGTGACCTTAAAATATAATACAGCATAAAACAGTTTTTCGATTTTGTATCAACCTTATAAATTATGTCCCCCCTCCTTTTTTTTCAGTGTTGTATTTAGATAGATGTATAAAGTGAATGAAGAAAAGATAACATTAATAAACCTAACATGAATATCATGGGTAAAAGAAAGAAATACAAAATAAAATATAAAGAAGGCCGGAATCCGACTGGACCCTTTGAAGAGGCCGGATGGCAGTTATTGCAAGAATTCCATTCACGTCAACGTTCAACCATCTACGAGAGGACAATTTATTTTTTTATTTTATTTTTTTTTTTAAATTTTTTTATTCATTTATTTCCTTGACTTTGAAGTATTACTTCGTAGCATTTTCCGCATTTTTGTCAAATTCATACAATACTAAAAATAATAAATAGTAGATTTATAGGTAGTTAAATATATATATATGTTGGTAGGTAAATAGAATATCAAATGATGAGAATTAATATTCTTGTTCTGAAAGAATTTATTTGAATAAGAAACAGAATAAACAAAATAACAAATTAAACAACAATGAAAGAAAAACATACCTGAAAGAATAATTAATTTACAGCGTTATTTGTCTACTTCTGATAACAATGAATACATACTTTAAAATTCTACTTAGATAACAAAAAATAGAAGGTATCATAACATATGGTGGGAGTATAATTTACATCTCCCCCTCCAGGGGCGCTTTTTTGGAAAAATAAAGCAACATTTTGCTAATATGAAAGTAATTTGCTTTTTTTTCCTTTTTCCACATTCAACTTCATAGAATGATGAAGAAATCATCCGCGAAATGCGAAAAGGTCCTTCTTGAACTCTATCGGTCTTCTTCCTATTGATTCTGCTATTGTTCTCTATAATTCGCGAGAAACACCATTTTTATCTATTCTTTTCTTGTTGACCTGAAAACTACGGCTAGAATTTATGAAAGCTCTCTTCCTACCTTCAGTCAAATCACTGCTAACTTCTGGCTCAACGGGGCAAATAGTTGATTGTTTTCCATAAAGCAGGTAAGCTGTTTCATATTTCGTGGTAACTATGAATCGTCTGATTAGAGTCCTGAACGCACTCCTGTGCTATGGTCGACCAAGCTCGTTTATCTCCTCCATTGATTTTGCATCTTATTCTGTTGACAAGGAATTAAAATGTTTAAATAATAAGATGATAATAGCCAAAGTAAATATATACTAACCGAACCAGTTTTATACTTTGAAATTTTATCAACGATTCAAGTTAATCCTTAGCTTTGAGCTTTTGTTTTTATATTGCAATTTCTATGTTTTCATTCTTTTCTAAGATTCTAAATTTTATATTAGCCCTAAAAAAAAAAAAAATAATTTCAAACTTAATTTTTCTTATTTTTAAACACTGCTCGTGACACTGTGCTTCGCTTCGACTGCCCAGGACATTATCGATGACTGCTCTTAAATGTAGGGCATTAAAATTGTGCTCCTGAGGTACCAAAGGTTTTTTTCTATACCATTAATCGCTTTGTAGGGATACAAAGTTATAATATTGAGGTCTTGGCATTCCCTCGAGTATTTTTGACATTGGAAAAGGTCTTCCAATGTAATGAGGTATTATCACAAATTTGGCAAGTTGGCCGGTGAAGTCCTGTAAGCTGATGGTTGTGAGTCAGGTTCGTGATCTTCAGCTTCTTAGCCTGGTTATTATGGCTGCTTCTTTTGGAATTAGGTTCTTTGGAGGCAGCCAGCCAAGCATACTTGTCTTCTTCGATCAGGCGAAGATGATTATGTTGTGTATTTTGTCACTCTTCGTTCCATTGTTCCTTTACTCTGTTTTGGACCTTTTTTGCCCATCCGGAAGGAAATATGGATTTTAGATCAGGAGGGTCAGAGCTCTTGGCTGCTTATTTTGCTTCTTCGTCTGCTTGTTCATTTCCTTTGATCCCGATATGAGAAGGAACCCACAGAACTCACCAATAACAACATTCCTCCCGCTCTTTACTCGTTTGAAGTTAAGTTCCAAAATTTTTTTAAATTTGTTTTCCACTTCAAAATTAGAACAACATGCATATCAACCGTGGCATTGTCGTTAATTAGTCCTGGCTTGTTGTCCGTGCAATTTTAGATATAACGTGAATAGAAAAAAAAAATTCTATACCATATAACTGGGCTACTGAAGTCAAAAATACTCTTTTCTCGATATGAGCCAAGGAAATAGGGGAGGCTTAAGATACGAACGTCCTTCTGAAAGAGATGAAAAATTACTAACGATGGGTAACCACCTTTTAAGCAAAGATGTTGATAAAGCAATGCTATCCTCATTTAGCGATATATATAGAAATATATCAACGCTTGCCTTAGGTGAAGATTATGTAAAAATAAAAATAAAATAAGACTAATCTCACAAGTACGATTAGCTGGTTCCGAATTTCAGAGACTCATATTGAACTCAATCCTATACATATAATTTTGATCCGAAATCCTCATGTCCTCTTTGCAACAAGAATGAACCAGACAATTTTCAACACTTTTTCACATCATGTCACATTTTAAATCAGATCATTAACCAATTTCTTATAAAATACTGTAACATTAAGAAAACAAATAAAGAAATGTTCAAGGAACTTCTTAACAATCACGGACTATAATAAACTTAAAGATATTTTTATTTTAAGTGTATTAGGTTTAAGAAGTTTTTTAATGTTTGATTAAAGGAGATAGTCATGTGACATGTCAACATTTTTATTTCATTTTTTAAATTTTTATTTTTTTTCTATTTTGCATCGCATACAAATTTTTTGGTGAAAGTTAGATAAATTATTATAAGGAAATGGTATATTATTGATAATATAATTAAGATACAATATTTTACCCATACATAAAACTGATATTTATGTACTGTATTATGTATAAAAATGTTTTTGTATATTTGTTTAAAAAACAAACTCCTTGCTACAAGGTGCTGTAAAACATTTAAAGCAATAAAGATTATTAATATTATTATTATAATTATATAGCGTGAATAGAGTCCGTATGTTTTATTCGATAGTTGCTTTTTGTAAGTCTGTATGTAGAATTATATTACTCAAGTCCATTATTATCTCAAAATTTTTGGTTGAAAAGTTGGTAAGTGCGCCCTCTTCGCTGAGCCTTTTCCAAATGGATTTTCAATTTTGATGATTTAGAAAAAAGAGAGAACAGTGTTTTTAGTCTGTCTTTTCATTTTTACATGTGGGCCCCTAAGACTAATTAACTATGTTACTCTAATGTACAATGCGATGTTCAGGACTGTGAACTTGCCGGTGTACATTAGATTAATTTAGTTAGTTAGTTTATATTCATCTATGTGGTTTACATATTACACACACACACACACACACACACACACACACACACACACACACACACACACACACACACACACACACACACACACACACACACACACACACACACAAACACACACACACACACACAAACACACAAACACACACAAACACACAAAAACATACACACACACACACACACACAAAAACACACACACACACAAAACACACACACACAAACACAAACACACACACACACACACACACACACACACACACACACACACACACACACACACGCGTATATATATATATATATATATATATATATATATATATATATATATATATGTTATAATAGGGCTCTTGAGGTTCAGCCTATAATAAACAACTATATATAACAACTTTACGAGACTATATCGTTCTCAATAACAAATAATTAATTAATTAAATAGGCTACTTTTAAAATTACCGGAATAAGTTGTGGGAATAAATCATCTGTGATCGTGATTTGCTCCTACGCTCAACCTTTTATAACCTACCGTACTGTTTTTAATTAAGAAGGGAAAAAAAAAAAAAACTTGAACCTAAAAGCTTTGTAAAATGCTTTTTATGAATCATAAATCGTGAAGATATCAATTTATATTCAAATGGAATGAAAAAGCTTTTAACACGGCTGGAAAAGTTTATGGTTTTAATGGAGCTATTCCCTTTGATTAAATCTAAATAAAAGTAGAGATTTATGAGCATTCGCTTTAAGATACTCAGCTTCCATTTTTTAAATAAAAATTCCAGGCGAGCCAATAATAACCCGTTCACCCTAACCCATTATCTATGGGTTCCTCAGTAGCTCAGTGTGTAAGGCAATGTTGTAAATGTTCAAGGTCACGGATTCGAGTCTTGGGCTGTGTTAAGTTTAATTCTTTTTTTGTTATAACAATCAACAGTAATAATAAGTAAAGAAGATATAAATTTTTATTTTAAATTTTATTTTATAGTTAAATAAGGTACTAGAAATTAGCCTGTCATTACTGAAGTTGGCTTGGTGTAAGAGTTAACATTTGATAATTGAAGCGTGGAAATGCATAAGGGTATAAGTGCCTTAGGAAATTTTACAGAAATTATGTGACTTATACAATATAGGGTGAACTACGTTCAGTGCTTACACCCATGTCATCTTTCATACGTCCAATGAACTCTTTTCTAGCAACAAAACATTACTTACACCCATTTCTGAAGAATGGCTTTGGCACAAAAAAAAAACTTTGTTTTATTTTTTCGTCACTTAGACCCTTATGCATTTCTACGCTTCAATTACCACAATTGCCTGTAGAACGTAAATATATATTTGTTTTCCAACAATGCTCCATTGTTATGAATAACAAACCAAGTACTCTCTGACAAATTATGTGAAATTGGTAGTATCATTTGTTGATTTTTGGATCGTTTTTGATTCATCCACAAATAAAGTTTCCTTTTTATCATACAAATTTTCAGGCTTCTAGGAGGCATCTGCCAATTTTACAGTTCTGTACGAAAAGATGATTTTCAATGTGATGCCGCAATGACTGAATTTCATGAAGTATCAAAAAATGTATGGGGTACTGACAAAAACAAATGTAAAAATTGCTCTGATTGAAAAAAAATCAATCTTCCTAGATTAGTTTTAGTGAGGTAATTTTTTATTCATATAATAATTATTATTTAATAAGTGTAAATTTATTTTTATGGTGATAGCTTTTACCTTGAATATTGTTATATTATTCTTTTATTTAAGTATTGAAAAAGGTATATCTGTTTCATTTATTTATTTAAGGTCACTAAGGCTAATCGGATGATGCTACAGCGGGAGTTAAAAATCCAGGTATAATTAGGATAAGGATCTTAAACGAGTACCTAATATTGCACAGGCTTGGTTCTGTCATTTTACGTCCCCTAGGATTGACGGCACACCCAAGCATTTTTTACTTACTCCCTTTAAGGGATCTTAGGGACATCGCTGGGCTAAGAACCCTCCACCATGTGTCTAGAAGTCTGTTTCATTTGTAAATATTACGTAACATAAATCTTATCCTATCTCATACTAATTGTTTGATAGCGTATGATAACATACTAAATGTTTGATTGCGTAATGTTGAATTATATTCATTAATATAAGATATTTTAAATGTTCGAGAATAGCTACTGGCTCCAGCTGACGTTCATAGTGACCAATGCTTCATAAATGTAAATTTTTTGTTTATATTTATTAATTACAGTATATACACCTAATACCGATTTCACCCGGAGAATTTCATTTTTTAAATCTATAAAGTGAAACTTTTACCGACTCAAACGGTCGATTTCGTTAAAAACAAATGTAAAGCGAGATCATTACGATTTTTATAACAAGTAATTATTCTTATAAATAAAGAATATACCCAGAGATTGGATGAAGTTGTGCAATTTTAATATGGACAGGTGATCGCACCTGGTAAGAAAGAACAACTGAGCGAAATTTGGAGAATTTAGGACAAACGGTATGGATTTCTTTAAAGAACAAACACAATTTAATCTTTATTTACATAGATTATAGCTGTATATCCCGGTTTCACCAGGGGAATTTCATGTTTCTAATGAAACGGAATGGATATGGTAAAAAACCATTATAAAGCGAGATCATTTCGATTTTTATAACAATAACGAATATCAGCTGAAGATCGGCTGAAGTTATGCAATTTTAATATGGACAGGTGTTCGCACCTGGTATGAAAGAACCACTGAGCGAAATTTGGAGAATTTAGGACAAACGGTATGGATTTCTATAAAGAACAAACAAACAAACAGAATTTCATCTTTATTTATATAGATTTAGTTAATAGCACTCACTTTTTAGAGGCTGGGTGTGCTACAAGAAGATCCTCCGATTCAAGGAATGATCTGTGGTGGAATAAAGAATGGTCTTGCCAGAACTTAGAAAAAAAGTTTTCTTTGTCAAGCAATCGATGGTTTAAGTTTGTAAGGTTATTTTATGACATAATAATTGATAATTATGGGAAATCAGCTTGTTTAGGAATCATTATTTAAATAAAAAATCATTTGATACTGTAAGTATTAATTGAGATATTTTCTCGAACAAGGTCTTAATTAATTCTCATAACCAAAGGTAAGTATTTTATCTACTTAACATTTATAATATTAGCTATCTAATTCCTTCTTACTTTGCCATTCTTTTCTTGTCGAAATGAATTTTAAAAACTGTATGTTTTCTAAAAGCTATAAGTACATGTCGTAGATATATCGTTTTTATTTTGGTAACTGACCAATAAAGTATACTTTTTATTTTATAATATGATTCATTTATTATACCTGGTGTTTGCTTCATGCTCATTACTACACTAATTTCTTTCCTTTTCATAAATATCGTATTCATAAACGGAATTTACACAGAAAGCCTGGTTTACAAATTGTGTCTTTGGACAAATAAGAAAAAATGTTAGATTGGAAATTGATTCGATGCTGATTGATCGATTGTATGAAGTCGATACAATCGTGAAAATCAATTGCACCAGACTATCATCCCTAGCCAGAAACAGATTCGATCATTGGATTATGAGCATGGTAGTCAAGTGCCATACTACTGGGCTGCCCCATTCCATTATTACATCATACTCGTATTCCCTAAGTGTATCCTGGACCAGTAAGACATTGCGATTCGACGAAAGTCTGTTGCTATTCTTCGTTGCCTCACCTGACTCATACCTGGTTGACTCACCTGACTGATTCACGCTGCGTGTAGTCGCTAACCTTTCCGCCCGCCAATATATCTTTATCAATACGATGACTAAAGGGAAAGCGGTGTCTTAAGCTCTGGATATTGATTTTTGAAAAGCATGGAAGAGACTGGCGTGCCTTTTTGTTGAATGAATGTTTGAAGTGTACGATATACTTAGAGGAGGTCATTCTACAATTGATCCGGTCGTTTGAGGAACCCGAAAGGTCCATAAATTCAAATTATTGGCGAAGTGAAAAAAAAAAATTCTAATTTCGTATTAAGAGATTTCCTTAACTTAAATTATTTTCTATAATACAGTCCTACTTATATACGTATAATAATACATTTTTCATTATTTAATAACTCCATGTTCATTCGAGAGATCTGAAAAATAAATGTTTTTTTTAGCAAGAAGGATTTCTCCTGATTATAGAAGATAAAACGATTGTTACAAACCATATATTTTGGAAATTACTGTACAAAACACTTACAAGCTAATAAATGAAAAATAACTGACAGTATAAATGTATATAAGGTTTTATGCCCAAATGTAGGCTTTGGTTACAGAAAGATATTTTCCAACGTCCTAGATTTGTCGAGTTTCTTCTGACAACAATTATTTGAATGGTCTATAAAAGCCTATAGATCAGCTGAACTTGGGTATCTCTTGAATTATATGTCTCGACATGCAAGGAGTTGAAAAAACGATAAGATAAAACGAAAATAGATTTTTTTGGACACCAATCATTTAAACGACTTCTATATTTTATTTACATTTTATTTACATTCAAACCGCTATAAATAAATTTTGTACTGAACAAATTCAATTCAAATAGCAAATAAATGCGTTTATGAACGCAATGAAGGATTGAATGTTTACAATGAAAGATAAGTCTGTAAATCACTCTTTTCAAAAAATTATATAGTAGGTGTTTAATTGAGAATTTACTTGATAGAAAATATCTTTTAATCTTTTTCCCTTATCATTTGTAGAAAACCTATACATGTCGTATGTAAATTGTCCATAGCAATTTTAAACCGTACATTAAAGGTGCGAGACAATATGAATGGGATCCCACCAAGCAAATTAAATATTATAATAAGTGCCGTAAAATAACCTCGACTTCATTTTTTATACAAAAAACCTGTCAAATTTTCGCGGTTCTATTTTTATATCTTCCTCCCTAAATAAAAATTTTTATTTCAGAATAAATATAATAAAATATAAATTTCAATAATTTATTACGATCGTGGTTAAACTTCCTCGCGATTCTAAACGCTTACATTATTACAACTGTTACCAATCGATTCCTCACAAAAAAATCATTTAAAATAATAAATAAAACTCACAAAGGTAGGTAGTTTAGTTTACCTTGCACCCGACGTTATGTACTGTACTCTCCTCATAACGAAGGAACCGCCACCGAAATGTAAAAAATATTGCAACAGCACAATTAAAATAAATCGTTTATCACACTTCAAAACTCGATAACTTTGGATCGAAATTCGAATTAGTAGCAATTCTTAGAGATGATAATAAAGAATAACAGTATTCAAATTTTTGATGTATGTATGTAAAATTGGTCTATCGAAACTTTGACAAGATATCAGACGAAAAATAGGAACAATAATCTTACACGTATATAAAAACGCAAGGACCGTATGTTCGCCTCAAATCACAAATAATATCGGTGAATAACAAACTGTTTAGTCAAGTAATATCGGATTCTACTACTCATGTTAATTTTTCTAATGGAAAAATATTATAAAAAAGAGAAAAACATTTTTTTTCTGGTTTTTGTCCATTGATTTGTGCGAAATTCTTCATTCGCTACAAAATGAAAAATAAACTACCGAAATAGACCAATTATTGACAGAGTTCCGGCCTATTTAATTTTTATCAAATGTTTTTTCGAACGTTTATCTTATAAATGCATGAGCCAAATTTTTGTTAGATAAAAAGTAAAAAACATAGCTGGTGGGTTGACTTGAAAGTATTATCCAACGTTGCTATACAGTCAAAATGGATAAAAACTCCATGTTAATGTTACTTATCTCAAGAGAAAAATATTTTTCATATTTATTTATAGTTTTGTCCATTATTTTTGTGCAAAATGATATTTTTCTTCATTTATTAGGCTTCATTCTATTATATCATTATAGATGAACAAATTTCAATGAACACTTTTCCACTCATTCCTATTCCACAGCAATGCAAAGGAGGCTCTTATGTAAATTGTTGTTTTCTCTGTATATACATATCTGCCATTTTGTACTTGGTTTGCTGTACATTAGTACAGTATTAATAGAATAATATATTAGTTCCCTGAAATTTTTTATTAGACTATAATCCACAGCAAAGCAGGTCGGTTTGAGCAAACTAAAGTTAACTTGACGTTGATAACCAGTGTGGTTTTGAGCATTAACCCATTATCTCCCAGAACTTTTTTTTTTCTAGAATGGACTGAAGTCTTCAAAATCATTTAGTTATCTTGCAAATTGAATTTAAAAAATATAAATTTCTTCAGATTTAGCTGCTGTGTCCAGATAAGCCCTGTTGCGAAAACGCAACACTGGGAATGAGAGGGTACGTACGAGGGTACGCAAGAGGAAGCTGTTGCGTTATCGCAACACTGGGAACAAATGGGTTAAGCACCTCCTAAACCAACTACTCCTAACGCTTGGCTCTCATTTTTTCGAAAAGGCCTAACTTTTCGATCTACAGAATGAAAAACAAAACAAAAAACATTTCGTTATGGATCTATAGAATTCAAATTGTAGACTTTATTTTATTTTTCTTCCTACAATACCGCACACAAATGACGGGTATTTGCAGTAGTGGGATATTACGCATGAATGCGCGACCACACAATACTGCTATAACAAGACATTTATATTTTATTCTTTTACTACACTGAACTGTACTGGAAGGAGAGTTCTATTTTCCGGCTGTCTACTTGGTGCAGGTCCTCTTTTCCGTTTCCTAAGCTGAAATGGTCTGATCACTGTTTTCCTTCCGATCATAAAATGAATTCCTGGAACCGCGGGAAATTCTTTTAGCTCACCTGGCCCTTCTTCCTTCAAATTCAGCGCAGGTCGTCACCAACTGCTCGCTAATCTCAGGAACACCACAACATCGAGGATCTATTTTCTGACCAAGGGTATTCAGCTTGGCTTGAAATTGAAGTTTTGCCGATGACTGAGATTGTAAGATGAAGAATTTTTTTCCCAGGATACCCTCTTGGGTTCGTTAACCAGCGTCGAATCCACTCTTCAATTTTATCCCCCCGGATTATCTCCTCTCATTTTATCGAGCTTTCAGCAATCCTCATTTGTATATTCTCCGGGAGTCCTGTTAAACTTTCTTCTTGTACGTTCGGTCTCTTAATCTTGTAAGATTGTAAGGGGAGGTCAAGACTAACCATCCATGCTAGGACCAGCACTGCTTTCTGTATATAGCAAGACCTGTATATAGGAGATAGTCGATATTGTCAAAAAGTTCTATACAACTAATTTGTTCCGTAGCGATCCATTCCGCACTTTACCATCCTCAGAATTTTTAAACCTCCGTTAGTTCATTGATACCCTAGTTTTGATTAGCGAATCTACGAATTTCGCAATTATAATTCTTCACGTCTCCGCTAAATCCGGTTTCATTTGATACCCCAGTCCTCAAAATCCATCGTTACTGAGAATCGCAAAAGGGATCAATACCGAGATGATGTAACAGATTATGTAAACGATGATTTGGTCCCTTAGTGATAAAATGTGGGAATGACCCGCAACAACAATGAAAAATACTTATCAAGTACAAAAACACTTTAAGATTGAATATGTTTGTTTGGTTCGAGGGGGTTCGAGAGGGAAACATGTCGGTGATCAACGACGGTGGTCCTATTTTTTTCGTCATAATTGCGGAGGCACCCGAGCCAAGAAATATTTTTGAGGGGGGGCGCACTTTTTTATTTTTTAAATTTGTATGTCTCATGAAGGACCTAATTTAAAATATTATTGGGTAGTTACGTAGTAAGTTTCTATAAATTTTTTAAACACAACCAATATTTCATTTATGGAGTTAAAAAAAGTAATATAAATAGCCCTTTTTATACAGAAACAGAAATAGTTTATTGGTGTCCTCACCTCTCGGGGGGGGGGGGGGGTGGGGGGGGGGGGGTGAGAACCGTCCCACATAGGGGTATTCGGCCCTAAAAGCTGGCCAAAACCCATTTTTTGAAATTTGAAATTTCTGGTAAATAATGACTCGAAGTTCAAGTAGAGGACCTGTTGGATCATGCAAGATGATTCTCATCTCTTGCAGGCCCTTAATCCGTCGGATATTCTAATTCCAATCTGACCTTAGCCTTTAAATCGTCTCTGCTCATAAATATTGTTCTACAAAATATATTCATTTTTTTTGTTTTTCACTGAATTATCGTCATTATCATATGATGTATAGTTCGAGGCCAGGTTTGTACTTGTTATCCAGACCGTTATAAATTTTTTGTATTCAATTATAGTATCAATATTTCTTTATTTTTTGGTAGGTAGATTTTAGAGCTAAAAAAAAAATTTGAAAGTTAAAAAGTTATACTTCTGGTCATTTCTGGGCAACGAAATATTTTTTATAATAATGTGTGATTATAGTAGTTTATGTTTCATGAAAAAAATTCTGTGAATAACTGCGAATGGGAGGCTTGTAATTTTTTATTTCGAAAATGTCATTTTCATCAAATAATATTAAAAAAATAGATGTTATTATATTTTCATTTATTTATATTTTAGGATCATCTGGAATAATAATAATTACTAGAAGGGAATTATTTGACTTGTTTTTAAAGTCGAAAGCATTAGCTTTAAAAAAAAAAGAAAGGAATTTTCGTAGCCTTTTCTCATTGGGAAATATTGCCTAGCTAACAGCCTAGAGCAGGTGAAAATAAATTATCAATTTTGATGCATGATTTTTAAGTAAAATGGAATGCTCCTTCATGGAAAAGAAAAGTTTTTAAAGCAGCAACAAGGAATGGCTAAGTGGGACGATATCAATTAAAAGCTCAAGATCTGGTGGACGCCCTGAAAAATCATTTGATGGTTTAAGTGAAAGAAGCAAGTATGTAACACATTAAGTAACCTGCGGACCGATAGCCCAGAAATGTAGATGCTCTGAGTATTATTAAAAGTGATTGTTGTTTGTTTTAACGTCACTTAATCGGTTAATCTGACCTACAGTGGGAGTCCTAAATTTTGCCTGCCCAGGTATAATTAGGATCTTTAACGAGTACCTGACATCGTACGGGGTCGGGACCTCCATTTTACGTCCTATCCGAGGGACGGCATAGACAAGGATTTTTGACTCCCATTAAAAAATCCTAGGGCACCTCGGGACTCGAACCCGCGTAGTAGTAAGTTTCTATGCTAACCACTACACCACAGGTGACCTCTCCAGTATTTGTTATTACAGTATTTGATGTATTTTAATGTTTTTTAATTATTTATTCTATTATTCCATCCTATTATATATTAAAGATTAAAATTATAGTTTTACACATTTTAATTATAATGAAGGTATTATGTAGCAATTATTATTGTTTGAAATTGATATGTTTGTTATCATTGTTGTTTTAGAATATTTTGTAAATCACACTAGACTCAATTATGGAAATTCTCGTGTTATTGTCATATAATATATGTACAAGACTATAGTCTTTATCAAATAAAAAAATACTATTTTATCGGAAGGTTTTTTCGTTAGCTTCGTTAGGTATTATCGTTAGCCCTGTCAGTTGGTTTCGAAATTGACAAAACCTACCTTAACTTTAAAGAGTACTTAATTATGATGGATAAGTAATTATGAGACGTTTTTGAGAAATATTAAGGAGAATAAAAGACGTTGGGATAAAGCGCTTTTTACGAAATCTGTGCTGTCACATAATATACATGTCATATACCTACCTGAAGTACCCGTTTTCAGTTTCTTACGACAAATTGCTTTTTGCCCTTACTATATACAATTATGTAAAAGTAAAAGAAATGGATTTTTTTCCAGATTATCGGGGAATGTGCTCCCCCCATGAGAAGGTGCTTTGTTTTTCATACTTCAACATTTCCTATTATAGTTGATCTCAAGTTTCAAAACTTTATAAATTATTCCTCCATTTATGCCTGATTCGCCTGGAGTATTGTCAGATTTAGTTAGGAATCCAATATAATCCTTGAAGTGTACAGAGAGAGAGATGGCTTGCATTTCCGCGGTGACCTGAACTGACCACATCACAGCCCCAGCTGCCCCTCGCTGTTTGTTACCTTCTCCTACCTTTGTCTCGGCCTACTAATTAAGGAGCTTGTTGTTGTTGAGCCTTGTACAAACAGACCCCTTGCAACAACATTGTCTCTGATTCAGTCCGGTTTGCTGGGCAGCCCTTCTCTCCTTAATTATTCAACATCAATATCCATTAAGGAAATTAGAGACGGAAAGCATTTTCTTAAATTAAATTCCATTTAACAATGGCAAAAAAAAAAAAAAAAAAAAAAAAAGAAGAAGAAAGGAAGAGAATTATTTATGTTTTAAGCAGTGAAAATTGTGTTAAAAATTTGAGTTGATATATATTGAGTTGTAAATATATTTTATGAAATGCTGGAATTTTATGAACAGAGCTGTCGTGTTGTCACACCGTTAAAAAAGAGCAGAAAAGAATTAATATACTGATGATGATAATGTTCACATATAACAAGTATTTAATAATATTTTAATCAAAAATAGGTTTTTATTTGGATAAAATGGAGATGAAACCGGAACATATCAAATGAAGGAGGTAATGAATCTTCAGATCTATAATATTTAGGTTATTTGTTGCATGAGGAAATTTTTTTTGATTTTATTATTATTAATATTATTTATTTCACATGTTTTTAAATTAGCTATCTGCAATTTTTTGCAATGAGCAAATCTGTGCTCTTCACGTATGTATGATCCATTGTGTTATTCATCGCGTTAGTTATTGTAATAAGTCTCTAGGCCACTGCCTCAACAATCGTCAGGGTGAATTGTGTGGATTTTTGGTGGATTTAAGTGTTTCTGTTAGAGGGTTCATGTTGAAAGTTAATCTTTGATGAAAGTTTTTGTAGTATAGTGTGGCTGTATCGGTTACTGTTTGGATGTTAAGGTCCTTGTGTAGTAAGTCATTATTCACGTAGTTGGTGCATCAACTATCCTCCTCAATACTTTCGATTGAAAGGATTGGATCCTTTGGATATTTGAGGGCTTTGCAGTGCCCCATAACTCTATCCCGTATGTCCAAATGGGTCTAATAAGCATGTTGTATATTATAAGTCTGTTGGTTAAGGATAATTTAGAACGTCTGTCAAGTAATCTTGATAACAGTCCATATCGTTTGTTTAGTTGCTTTCTGATTAGTGTGATGTGGATTTTCCATGTGGGTCTTTTGTCCAGGTGAAGTCCCAAGTATCTTACTTCCTGGGAAGTAGGTATGGGAATGTCATTAAAATAGACTTGAGGACCCAAACCCTGGTTGAGAGTGATGGCTATAAATACGCTCTTTAGTTCGTTCATTTTCACTTTCCATCTTTTTGCCCAGACCGAAATATCGCCTAGATGACTTTGGAGAGTAAAACACGCATCGTCTGGGTTTTTGTGGGATGTGAGGAGTGCAGTGTCGTCAGCAAATTTTTTTTTTTTTTTTTTTGGTTCCTCCCCTTCCTCGCCTTGTAGGTTTTACGGGGTTTCCCGAGCCAGAGGAGAGGGTGGGGAATTGATGCCGAGATTAAATAAATTTTCCCCTGGCTCTGGGTTTTAAACTTGCTATTTTCATGTTTCCAAACAGACGTTGCCATGGGCAACGCGTACTTATAACGCGTTTGCCCACTCGGCCATCCGGCCACCCCCAAGTCAGTTGCTAATAAAGTGTGTTCGTGTTCGGGTAAGTCTGCAGTGTACACAATGAAAAGAAAGGGACCAAGTACGCTGCCCTGTGGAACTCCTGCTGTAATAAGTTAAAAAAAAAAAATAATGTGGAAAACAAATTTTAATCAGAATAAATTTATAAAGTAGGTAAAAAAAAAAAAAAAAGTATCTGGGTTCCTTGTCCCTCGGATAGGACGTTAAATGGAGTTCCCGAGCCTGTACGATATCAGGCACTCGTTATAAGGTCCACAACGTTATAAGAATTCCGCTTTAGCATAGTCCGAATAGCCAAAGTAGTATAAAGGGATGTTAATTAACCAAACCAAAAACTGGGTTTCCCTTACATGAATCCTCTACTCTCATCTAATCATGGCAAGCATCCTCCATCTTCTTGTGCCCATCCTATTCAGGACGTCTTCCGCCTTGTTCAGCCATCTCTGGATGGCTTTGTGGATTGATTCTGTATGGATACATGCAACATGCCCCAATCATCTGATCTGAAAACCCCTTATAATTGAGTCCAAATGCGGTCTTGCATAAAGTAGGTAAAACTCCTGTTTTGAACAAATTCTCCATTGTCCTTGTTCGTATAACGATACATATGTTACCCTTCTCTCCCATGCTAGTAGTATTATGTTTGTGAAAATAAGAGTACAGTTCGTATGACTACACCATCGGAAAACATCACTCCCCAATGTTCCATTAATGTATTCTCTCTCAATGAGCCCTCTGTCATCACTTCTTACATGCCATCTTCTTCCCGTTTTTTCTAGAGATATATAAATATTTTTTCGTTGTCCATTTATATTTTAGACCATATCAACTCAGCTTTCTTGACTCAAAGCTGTAGAGGATGTCTAAAGTTTTTTATCTTCTTCTTTGAAGTTTCGATTTAATGGAGGTTAGAAATAAGGCAACAATCACAACAAAGGAGCTATAAAGCGTCTTCTTCTTAGCAATAGCTATAATTTTTTTTTTAAATATTTGTATATTTATCAAAAAATGAATTTTAGACGAATACTCCCAAATCCGAGGAGCTATCGGCAGAGGTAGCCTGCCAGCAACAAGAAGGGCAGTTAGGCGCTGACGCAGCCTTCGATTAAGCATGGTGACAAAACTGCTGATAAGGCTCGGACTGCCGCCGCCCTAGCGAGGTAATGACCACCCTAACGGGACAAAAAGCGGACCCTAGCGGCAACTAAATGAAATATTTATGCGGCACAGTCGCTACTTTTTCTAGGACCCCAGCAGCCCTTCCAAAAAAAGGAGACCCTTAGTCTGCGTTTCCCCCATCGTTAGCTACATTGTGTCTCCTGTTTCCCTAATGCGTCCTCATTGAATCAATGAGCATCCATTTGTAATAAAATGACTCCCACAGGTTCAAATCTTAATCGAATAAGAATAAAACAATACTCAAAACCGTTTAAAAAACCTCATGTTGCTTTATACCAATTGGATACACGAAACTATTTTTTCCAACTAAATACCCTAAATGTACGAAAAGGACTCTTCAATACTAATCCACTAATTTTTCGCTTTCCTCCTACATATTATCAAATGATCTTGACGTAAATAAAATGACATGGTCTTGAGACATTCTCCGGAATTAGTCATATGTTTTCAAACAAGAAACTCGAAGTCAAATAAAGGAAAACCAGATTTTTTGCCGATGGTTCTAAAATTTATATAATAAACATAACTCTATCTTGGTGCAAATAGACCCTCGTTAAAATCCCTCTAGATGCTTAATCCAGGTTATTGGTTAGCTCCACGAACCCCATTACTAACAAGGTGTTCCCTCATTACGATAAAAAACAAAAACTTTTGAAATTGGTCCTTCTTGTACCAAGATAGAAATTTTAGTATATTTTTGAAAAAAATATTAAATGGCTCACAAAACTTACTAAACTAAAAAGTTCATCGAAATTGATCTATATTAGTAAATGTGCGATGTATTCGATGTTTTTAATTTTGCTAGAGGAGCTGGCTAACGAGTCATTTTCGTATTAGTTATTTTGCATGACTATCTGTCATACCACAATTATATCTCAATTTTTTTACTTTCACTTACCTATATATGAAATATATAGTAAGTGGAAGTATTGCGATCGTGAAAATTTTCGACTTCCGGTTTTCAACGGAAATACACGTTTTGGGGTCCCCTGAGTCAAAATAACCAAGTCCCGCGAAATGGTCTGTGTGTGTGTGTGTGTCTGTGTGTGTGTCTGTGTGTGTGTGCGTGTGTGAACAGACTAGCTCAAATACTATAAACCGTGCGAACCTGAAATTGGGTATTTAGAGTATGTATAAGCCCGCGATGTGACAGCAAAAATTCCATCAAATTTGCTCAAAGGGAGGGGGTACTTTATTTAATAACTTTTTAAGTTTTTTTCGATTTTCTCAAAAACGGCTCTAACGATTTTGATTAAACTGAGTATTTGATCTATTTATATGCCTGAAATATGACTGTAAAAATTTCATCAAAATTGATCAACCGTAGGGGGACTTTACTTAATAAATTTTGGATCAATTTCACGTGTTTTTTTTATTTACTCAAAAACGGCTTTCACGAATTTGATCAAACTTGGTATTTGATGTATTTATATGCCAAAGATGTGATAACCAACATTTCATCACAATTGATCAACCGGAGGGGGGACTTTACTTAATAAATTTTGTATCATTTTCACGTGTTTTTTTTATTTACTCAAAAACGGTTTTAACGATTTTGATCAAACTTGGTATTTAATGTATTTATATGCCCGAGATATGACTGTAAAAATTTCATCAAAATTGATCAACCGGAGGGGGGACTTTACTTAATAAATTTTGTATCATTTTCACGTGTTTTTTTTATTACTCAAAAACGGTTTTATTTTTTTTTGTGGTATACCAAACGATTCTAATCCTTAAAAAGGTTAGTCTTACAGTAACAAATTTCTCTCCCCCTTATAATACAATACCCATTTAGATTTTTATTAAACTTAATTTAAATTATTTCCTTAAGGTCTATTAATTTTAACTATAGACGTATTTCATATGTGAGGTAAAATGGCGTTCAGAGTGATCTTAATCTGGTCCTAGTCTTCTTTATCAAAATTCATACATGGGAGGAAAAAATCATTATTTATTTCCTTCATTATTTTAATAATTAAAACTACTGTTAATTACTACTATCCCTCTGTCGATTAATAACCAAAAGATCCTCTGTAACAAGATGAATACATTTTAAGAAATCTTTAAATACTATAGTTATCCAACCTTCTTTACTTTTTTATTACTCTAAAGGAAGTAAATAGAAATATTTTATTAGATAACAAAGTTACTTATGATATAAATATTCTGGGTACAATACTGAAATATTGCTGAAATACTGGCTATTGAAGACGAAATATTGCTTGTTATGAGGCGTCCAACGTTTAGAATTCTGTTCTCGGAAGTAATATCTTTTATAAGGCTCTGTACGTTGTATTGAACGGGCCTATGACACACTCAATGTGGGTTCAATGCTCGTTGTAGTAAGTTTTGAATGTAAAGGATGTCATGTTTGATAGTTTGAATTAGTTTAGAAAAAATCAGGTGTAACTGTACCCATTTTACACCAAGTTTTTATATATGTCCAATAACTAATGTTTAACTTTTTTTAAATCATAAAAGAAAAATTTATGACTGTTGGCAATCGAAGTAGAATGCTGAAAATTTCTTAATCGGAGCATATAAAATGTAATAAATGGATGGAAGTGATGTATGTTAGGTCACAGGAGGTCACCTGAGTCGATATCAGTAGCGATAGGGGAGTATAACGTATATTATCCAGCACGGAGATTTTCTTGTGTGTTTTTTTATTATTTCATAAAATATTTCACACATTTGGCAACATATTCTTAAAAAGACACTTACTTCCAAACGGAGATTTATGACCCTTAATATTTGCGAAAATGAAAAGTGTATATCGCGATCCGACCATTTAGTATATAAGTATCAACTGTTTCAAAGCATCGAACCAAAGAAAAAAAAACCTTTGAGGACAGGACAACCTATGGAGGTTCTGTCTTGGTCATCGACCTAGGTACTCTTCTTAACAAAGGTCTTCAGATTGCGTTTCTGCAACGAAAATGTTATTTTACCGCCAATACAAATACAAAAAAAAAATATTCACTAAGTTCATAACATTTCGTGACATTTTGGTGTGGATAATTTTACACTCTAAAATTACTTCTAAATAATAAGTTCTTATAAAAAAATCTGGTGCGATGCGCGCAACACACAACTTTCACTTACGAACTTATTTAGATTAGAAATCGACTTGTTTTGATAATATGTAAACGCCATTCCTCAACTTCCCACATTTTCCCACATTTATATACTTATATACTATATACTGACTTTGTATATCTTCATAAGCTATAGGGTTTCTGCATAGCTACTTTTGGAACATTTATTAAGTAATGTGCCCCCTTCGGTTGACCAATTTTTATGAAATTTCGGCTGTCACATCTTTGGCATATACATACATTAAATACCCAGTTTTATCAAAATCATTATAGCAGGTTTTGAGTAAATAAAAAAACTCGTGAAAATGGCACTACATTTATTTTGTAAAATGCCCCTTCCGTTTGACCAATTTTGATGAAATTTTAGCTGTCACATCTTTGGCATAACATACATTAAATACCCAGTTTGATCAAAATCGTTTAAGCCGTTTTTGAGTAAATAAAAAAAAACATGAGAAAATGAAACAAAATTTATTAAGTAAAGTGCCCCCTCCGGTTGATCAATTTTGATGAAATTTTTACAGTCATATCTCGGGCATATTAATACATCAAATACTCAGTTTAATCAAAATCGTTAGAGCCGTTTTTGAGAAAATCGAAAGAACGTAAAAAGTTTTTAAATAAAGTACCCCCTCCCTTTGACCAATTTCGATGAAAGTTTTGCTGTCACATTGCGGGCATATACATACACTAAATACCAAATTTCAGGTTCGCAAGGTTTATAGTTTTTGAGCTAGTCTGTTCACATACACACACACAGACCATTTCGCGGGACTTGGTTATTTCGACTCAGGGGACCCCAAAACGTGTATTTCCGTTGAAAATCGGAAGTCGAAATTTTTCACGATCACAATACTTCCCCTTACTATATATTTCATATATAGGTAAGTGAAAGTAAAAATAGAAACCAGTCAGAACAACAGTAATAAGGTTTATACCTTTAAGTAGCTGTGGAACTTTCTGTTGACAGATCTACTAGCTTCCAAAAACTAAGTTTCGCAACAAGTAAATATTTAGACCATAAAAATGAATCATGACTTTATCTCAAAAACAAGAGCAAATCGGTCATTTTTATGTTGAGTTTATGTATGTATAAGAATTTACTATTTTTCTGGCCGAAACAAATTTCCTCGTTGAACAGTGTGATCATTAGCAAGAGTAGATCAGATTTTCATTTCAAATAAAGATCATAGATCTACGTTTACATGTAAGTATTTTTAAGATTATATTTTTCCACTCAATAAAGGAAAGATTGTTTGTTTGCTTTACATCTCTTTAAGCTACTAAAGATAATCGGACGATACTACATTGTAAGCCCTGAATTTTGTCTATCCAGTTATAATTAGGATAGGGATCTTAATGTAGGAAAGTTTTCAGGATCTCTTTGCCTAATAGCAGGAAAGCTAGATTCTTTCACAACTTCCAACACGCCCTTGTTGCACATTGCTTTTGTTTATCGGGCACCCATTTATTTTCAGATATTACTTATCGCCCAAGAAAAATACTTAGATGCCTGTACTTCAATAAGCGCCTAGGGATCCAGAACCTCTCCAGATAGCATTATGACCCCCTTCACCCTCCCCACAGCTACCCAGACAGCATAAAGACAGCCATCGAGGGGCGGAAGTATTGTGGTGCAGCAGATATTGTGGTCGTTCGTATCCCTCAAGTTCGGCGCCTCCTATCCTCGGGGCGCCTCTTATTGCAGACCCTGATTTATTGGTCATTTTTAAGGAGTCGTTTCGGGGTGATATTAATATATATGACGTTTATTTCTTGAGCAAAACATTCGGATTCAAAGCAGTCTAAACTTAGCTTGCGGATTCCTTTTTATAAAAAAACAACTCAGTTAGCCGTTATAAAAATTATTGTTATTTTTTTCACAATGTTTAATTTTGGTTGATAATATGCCCGTGTTCTGATATGGAAATTGGTATTTTTATGTTTAGACACGAAAACGGAATACTCTTCTCTTCTCATATTCTATTATCTCTTACTATTGTTGAAAAAGTAATGTAATTCCTGAAAGTTGGCTGAATGAAAGATTTGTTATTTTTAAATAGTTAAGGTGAATAGGCACCTTCATCATAGGTTCAGAAAATCATTTGTTCTATGCTATTTTAACCATGATAAATACACATGTGTTAAGGAGGGTTCACACGGGGTCGTGAATTGGCCGAGAGCACTACCTGCCGGCTAGTCAGTCGTGATCACTACCACGTGTGAACTAGTGGTAGTGGGAATGTTGGTAGTGCACGACCTTGAAGTGACGGGTCGTGAAATCTCCATTTAGTTGGAGTGAGCACGCCCGCTTCAGTCGTATATCGTCGCTGGAGTGCTTGAGAAATAGGGTAGCTCTGATTCTAAACTGCCTCAACCGAATAGGGGGCGCTTTCTGTGGCCTCAGATACCCGGCTACAATGACCATAAGTAAGGGTGTAATGTTGGGTATTCTGAGGTATGCGTCCCTTAATAAACGTAGTAAATGAATACAAATTTCTTTAATTGGTAGTTTTTATTTCTAAATTTCTAGGGGGGCAGCTGCCCTTCCCTGCCTAACCCCCCGAGGACCCATGAATATATATATATATATATATATATATATATATATATATATATATATATATATATATACACACAAGCAAATCCTCAACCCTTGCACTAATAGTTCGCATACAACATTAGCGGCTCATTTTCTGCCATAACGAGAACAAGCGCGAGAGAAGCACGACCAACAAAGGCACTTTACCGTGTGAACTAGATAAGGTCGTGAGCTCCTACTCGGAGAAAGCAAGTCGTGTGACATGCGCATTACTGGTCGTGTTCTCGCCCTGTTCACTACCTCGTGTGAATCCGCCTTTAAGGTTTTTTTAAGCTGTAAAGTATATTGAATGAAATTTGGAACAATTTTGCAAACGAGTTATCCGTGTGAACAGGTATATTTGGTCTATTGTTATTGACTGACCCTGGCGGACAAAAGTCGAAGTAATATTTTATTCCTAACCGTGTAAACAGGCCTTTACAAAATTTAAAAATAAAATAAAATAACAATGATTGAAAAGAGTTCTAGACTTTTTGTTGGGACAGATTGAACAAACTGTTTGAGTACATGTTCGTGACTTCGAGAATCTTCTACACTGGTCGGGAACATTCTAGATTGTTCTATTTCAAATTACATATAAGGAGCGATGGATGGGAGAGTTAGTCCTGCTTGGTTATTTTTGTGTTACTGCATCGTTACAAATTGATAATTTTTGAAACCTTGTTAGTTGTTTAAGTTTTTCAGACATAGTGATTTTCGTTTAAAACGAATTATTTAGATCCCACTTACAATGGATTACGCCTAATGTATATTAGAAATCAGGAAATATCTATAAAATAATAGAATAAAGTATGATTTCGACTGTGATCAATACATTATTTACCTGTACAAAAAAAAAAAAAAAAGGAAGAAAGGGAGGGATATGTAAATTTAAAAAATAGTATAATTAAAATCAAAACTAATTATAATTATTATTTATAAATCATTTAAGCGCAGCAACGTAGCTGACAAGGGGACCAGGTCACATTTCCCTCTCCGATTTTGTTGAAATTTTTTTTTTGTGATTCTACCTCGAAAATAAGTCGACACGTGTCCGGCCGTTCCATTGAATGGGCCATCTGGACTGAGAAATTAAATGTTTTAGGTCCGAAAATCGTTAAAATTGGCTTTCACAAATCAGTCATTGCTCCATTCTACCTGAACCAATTTTAATGAAACTTTCAGGGATTCTTCTACTTAAAAATATATTAGACATGTGTATCGGGATTTGTCACAATTCACCCTAGTATGGCCAGAGCGTCACATCAACACAATTTACTAACGCAAGCCTCAACTTTGATGTGATTCTCTGGCCTTACCAGGGTGAATTGCTACAAAATCGGAGTGGGAAATATGACGTGGTCCCCTTGTGAGTATACTTGTAATATCTAGGACGTGGCTGGATTCCGCGCCGCTAGGCAGAAGAAAATGAGACAGAATTTATGAAATAAATAAACTCTGAGAGGCAATAATTTGAGGTATAATGTCGGGACCAAATATTGTACCTGGAACGAGACGCCATCTGGCGGCGCGATGAGGCATTGATATGATTATAATTGAGAAGGCAGTGATGCGAACTTCCTCCCGAATTATCGATTCCCGAAACCAATATCCGGGTGGAACCCAAAAAGACACTGACACAAGATATAACCCTAACACCAATACTAATACTAGACATGACAATAAGAATGGGCTGCTACTTCCCACCACTCCCCCTCTGTACTAAGTGCCTCCAATTCTGCCTTCGTCATGTCCATGTTGTTTGTCTCCCATGTTGTCTTCTGCTCAACAACATGTTTCCTTGCTGTAATACAGTGTTTTTGATAAAAATTATCTTCTTGTGTAACATCCATAACTAGAAACATTGAGGTTTAAATTAATGAAGGTATTAGTTGGCCATAGAAGTTTATTTTGATGAAAATGGTTGGGGGTGCGGTCAAATGAAACACTATATGTGCAATAACATATATTTTGTGCCGACGTTTCGACCCAACATTCAGGTCATCATCAAGGATAAATATCAAACAAGAAAGCAACCAATAAAGTATTTGAAGAAAAGAAAAAAATAAAATAAAAATAATTATTTTATTTATTTATTTTTATTTTATTTTTTTTATTTTCTTCATATACTTTATTGGTTGCTTTCTTGTTTGATATTTATCCTCGATGATGACCTGAATGTCGGGTCGAAACGTCGGCACAAAATATAAATATGTTATTGCACATATAGTGTTTCATTTGACCGCAACCCCAACCATTTTCATCACATAGAGCACAAATTAAATTTAGAGTAAGTTGGTTCAATGAATATGAAATACGTAATAAGGATAAGTATTGCAATCGTGAAAATTTCAACTTCCGGTTTTCAACGGAGATACACATTTTGGGGTCCCCTAAATCCATATAACCAAGTCCCGCAATATGGTTTGCGTGCGCGTGTTTGTGAGTGAGTGAGTGAACAGACTAGCTCAAAAACTATAAATATGGGTATTTGGCGTATTTATATGCCCGCGATGTGACAGCAAAGATTTCACCAAAATTGGTCCAACGGAGGGGGCACTTTATTTAATAAACTTTGTCACGTTTTTTCGGTTTTCTCAAAAACGGCTTTAACGATTTTGATAAAACTCGTCATGTTTAATGAGAAGCAAGTATTTTTTAATATCAGGTAGGTAAGTTTTATCATCAATTAAATGTTCTGAGAGGCCTTAAAAAGAGAATAAATAACATTATTCATTATTACTCATTATGTTTAAAAATAGGAAAAGGCTAAATATGAAATATGAAAAAAATCGAGTAAACATATCGTCGTCACTATGCTAAAGTAACGAATGTGTAACTAAAAACCTATGCATATCCGTTACTTTGGCATGGTGACGACGATATACAGTAGGAAAAAGGAAAAATATTCCGAAAAATCTTAAAATGCGTTGAGCCCCCGCATGCGCAGTACGCCTTTAATGACACCATTGTTTTTTATGATTAAAGACGTTCTGTTCATGGGAAAGAATTGTTAACGTGTTTCGAAACATATGTACATTAAAGAAATTATTTGTTTCCATGGTAACTAAATGAAGTTTTCAACAACTAAATAGAGAGTTCTAAAATCAGACGCGATGGAGTATTATGCTTGCATTGCCGAATTATCACAAGTAAAATCTTTTATTTTTTAACCTTTGGTAGACTATAATCCTTAATAACTATATTTTGTTTACAAACTTTAGTTCTATACTTAATATATTTCAGAATGAAATATAAGATGGTTTTTGCTGCAACAATCATCGACATTGATTTTAGTCGGTTTCTGGAAAGGCAAGACCGAACATTCGAAAACTAAGTTTCGATTTTCTAGGAACCTGAAATATCCCTTCTACAAATACAAATTCATTATATATTTACAAAAACTCGACTATTGCTAAAATTAGGAATTTTATCAGTAGATTTTTATAAAATTACAACAAAATATTTTTCATTATCTTAATCTAATAATATTTCAAAAATTATTTAACTAAAAATATACGCATCAATAATAATAAAATAATTTAAATAAATTTAATGAAAGTCCAATAAGTTATTCAACCGATTTTGTTCCTCAGTGATATTTCTATACAAAATACTAATTATATTTGCCGTTTAAACTATATTTTCAGCTTTTTATTTTGATAAAATTTTAATCAGATCGGAGATTTCATAAAAGTTGGTTTAATCAAGTATTATTTGAAAGGAAAAATTATAAATATTTATTTACGAGTACTTTATTTTTTTTCCAATCCCAACTTCAATATTAATCCCTTCTTGAATTTTTAATAAGGATAAAGAAATCAAATGAGGATTTCAAATTAAATATTGCTTCAAGAAACTAATACTATTTTTCTTTTAATTAAATTATTGGATAATAAATTTTTTTATGGCCTAAAAAATTAATAAGAGTAGGTACATTATTAATCATTTACATTATTACTAGCTCAACAATTTTAATCATAGTTATCTATAAATATTTTAAGAGACGCGTTAGACACTTTTTTTAAGTCAGGTGGAGTTCGAATCCGGGTTTGGGAGGATAAAAGCTCACCATCTATAAAATTTGTATTCCCAATGAAAGGTGAATGAAGTATGGTTATTATAAAAAAAGTCTTGTAAAAGCCAAGTTTTTTTTTTCCCTTTGAATTCGTAATGTCCTAATATAAGATTTTTGGACCTCTATCAACAACTGTGCCACCGACCGCCATCCAGACTCATCTTCGACAGATCTACCTTTAGGCAATCCTCCCACCTCCGACTCGGCCTACCCCGAGGTCCCGGGGTCCCGACTCGGACGTTTACCATTCGTCACCGCGCTTATTTATCTTTTAGGGATCCGCTAAGCAATTTCTTCACTGAAAAGTAGCAAGCATTTCCGGCTTTGAATCTAGTCTTAATTTCCTCATCGCTTTCATTTTTGCCATGTACCATCGCCCTTAAATATCTAATTTTTTTTACGTGTTCAAACATATTCCCTTCTACATTAATATCATAAAATCGTCACCAATACTACGACTGACCACCAGAAACGGGGAGTAGACACAAAAACAAGTATTTTCCTTAACTCACTTTCTGCTTATTATGTTTAATCCAAACATGTTTAATGTCATACCGAATCGCAATTTCGATAAGAATATAGCTGATAGTATTGACTAACATGATATTTTTAGTGATTTTGTCCCTCATATGTGATTAAATTATTTGTTGACAAACATGAAATGGAAAAGAATTTATGGTTTTGTACCTATACTTTTCTCCTATAGCTACTAAAGGATTCCTGTGTTTAGAGTGCTGATACATAGGGAATTTTTAGGGAGGGAAAGCTGAGGACCTAAATAGGGTTTGAAGAAAGTTTTCGATCTCAAAGCCTGAAAGTAATCATTTTATAAAATATGTACGTCTGCCACCTCAGATCGTTTACCACAAAATTTCCAGCCAAAAAAAAAAATCGACGTTTTTGAACTTTTTTTCAGTGTTTTCATGCTACTCGAAAACTATTCATTGCAGGGACCACTGTGTTTAGTATAAAACGTAAGATTTTAAAAATTCGCTCTAAACAAATTATTTAATAAAGTTAAAATAGGTCAATCCGTAATGCCCACACAGATTACCAAATATAGGCAAAAATTACTCTTGTGTATTACTCTCCTAAAACTAGTAAAGGGTTACTCCTAATAAATAATGTTGCGTTTCTAAATTTGAAGAATATCACATCGTTTTTATTTTGAATAACAATATAAAATTATGAACTATATATATATTTCATCCCCTATACATCCATCCCGAAAGAGAATTTGGGAAGGAAGAGGGAAGCATGGCAACGTATCTGCAATCCTCAAATGAGTTCAGTAATTCTGTTTTCTTCTTTCCTCCACCACCCCAGTCAAGAATTAATGGCCTCTTCTCCCAGTTTCTTTCTTCATCTCCCATTTTCTTCTTTATACCATTCCTCTTTGATTGTCTCCTTTAATAAAATCCTCTTCTTTTGCCTTTCAGGTTAAATTGGATAATATTTAACCACTCGTTTATCGTAAATGCCTCATGGCACAAGCGTCTGTTATAAGGCATTTTTTTTTTAATAAAGAAGAATCGTACCTTATGATATTCGTTTACAGATTATTTTGGATTTTATTGCATTCGAAAATTCTTCTGTTTTCCTAATATTGTAACAGTTATGAGGAATTGAATAATTTTAATCAAACGAAAATAATAATTTACATGTCAGACAAACAATAAAAGTCGAATAATTAAGAAATATCAACTAAATAACACAAAATTAACCATTCGACTAGATCTTCAGAGCAAGACTAACTCTCCAGTCTATCGCTCCTTATATTTAGTCTGAATCAGAAAATTCTAGAACGTTCCAGACAAGCATGGAAGGTACACGAGTTGTAACGAACATATACATTCACATCATATAAGGTACTAGAACATTTACTGGATCTTTCTGTAAGTTCTGGTACAGAACTTTTTTCAATCATATTCTTTTTTTTTCTTCTTTTTTTCACGTTATAGCATTGTAACACTTATGTGGGTAACGAAGAATATTTATTAAACAAAAATATATAGTTATCAATGCCAACGAATTAATAAAACTTAAATACTTGAGCAGGTTACAAAAATGATAACGTTATAACACGCAATCATATGTTTGAGCTATACAGTCAAGACACACACTTATACTAACTCGTTCAGTCACTCGCACCTTATATATAATCGTAAATGGTCAGGTCTGGAATGTTCCAGAACAATGTGGACTTTTGTACGTCTTCGTGGACCAGGCTCGAATGATCTGGACCCAAACAGTTCGTCCAACCGCTTATTTTGTTCCAACAACGGTCTGGGATTTTAAATCATATGTTTTTTTTATTTTATTTAATTAACGATTTAACGTTACAATCTGTATTTCGTATTATTATTATTATTTATTATCTTTTTAATTTTTTTTAGGGGTCAAATGTGGTATGAAGAACATGAAGTGTTGTTAGCATAGTAACCTTCAATACTAAAGGTCGCAGGTTCTTGTCCCGCAATGGCCATAGGATTTTAAGTGGTGTAAAAAATCCTTGGCTATGAAGTCCCTAGGATAGGACGTAAAATGGAGGTTTCGAGCCTGTATGATATCACGTACTCGTAATAGATCATAGTTATACCTGGAGAGGCAAAATTTAGGACTCCTACTGTAGCATCGTCTGATCAGCCTTGGTGGCATAAAGTAATATTAAGGTGCCTTTACACCTTACGAACTTTACCTTCGAACACCACCCTCGAACAACCTTCGTGAAGCCTTCACGTCGACTGTTCGGGTGTTCTAGGTACTTCATCTGTTCGCCTGGGTTCGGGGGTAGCGCTAGTGTCACTTTTGATTTGGGTTTTTCCTAAGTGAAAGGAGTTGTTTGTGATACTAGTGTAATTTGTGAAAGGTTGTAAATCGTCTCCTATTTTTTTATTTTTCAGATAATATAAAATATATTGATAATGGAGATTTTTTCTTTATCATAAGCTAGCTTTGGGTGTGTCAGCCATATTGGTTCGCTTAACGTAACGTGAAATATAAATGGCTGTTCGCTTCACGTCGGTACGGCAAGGTTCGAAGGAGAACTTGTTTGAAGGTGATGTTCGTAAGGTGTAAAGGCACCTTTAAACAAACAAACAACAAATATTTGTTAATACTATTATTATTATTTTTATGAATGGATGTAAAGATTTATTCGATGATTGATTTTTAAAGTAGAATTTAAGGTTGACGATTGAGACTTTCAAGGGATCTACATCATGACGTAATCTTCACGTTAAAAAAATAGGAAAGACTAGGATTAAATATCTAGCGTCCACATTTCTCTAGTATTTATACATATCAGAGAAAAAGAGTGATGAAAAATTATGTATTTGCAACAATTAGCAAGATGGCAAATTCCAAAGTCTACATTGCTATGAATATTATTAGAAGCTATCATTTTGACGATTAGCTTAAATCTTATGTTGAAAATATATTACAACAAATAGAGAAGCGTTAAAAATATTTGTATTTATTTTGTTTAAAGGCGTAAAACTTTTCGTTCATCTCCTAAAAATATTCATTCAGGAACATGTTTTTGAAATTTATAATACAATTAAAATATAAAGAAATTGTTTATTTTTCACATATTGTTTTATTCAATAGGGGAGGTATGTAGTTACTAATATGCATTAATAAAATTTAAAAAAAAAATTCAAATAAATAGGTTTTAAAGCAAAATACCGCAAAAAGTAAAGCTTTATCGCTATTTCTCGGTATGAAATAAATATGCCAGAAATACATACATAAATGACTGTAGGTCGTCCTTTTTTTTAATAATTTATTTTTTTAAATATTTGAAGTTTTAATGTGTTTAATTTATCTTAAATAAAAATAAAAAATTAATTATTTATCGAACTCACACATTATCCATGAGATAAACCGGCATAATTATCACTTTGAAGTATTGGCGATTTTCTTAGCTCAATATTTTTGTAACGCTTGTCTTCTAATTTATCAATCTCTTGGTCAAGGTAAGTCGTTTCAAAGACGGCAGCACCTAAATGTCTTTGCAATAGCAGTGTGGATTGTTTATTTGTTTAACGTCTCTTTATGCTACTAATGCTAATCGGATGATGCTATAGGGGAGTCCTAAATTTTGCCTATCCAGGTATAATTAGGATAATGATCTTTGGCGAGTACCTGACATCATACAGGGCCTCAATTTTACGTCCTATCCGAGGGACGTCATAGCCAAGGATTTTTTACTCCGTTTAAAATATCTTCGGGCGACAAGGGGACGCGAACCCGCGACCTTTAGTATTGTAGATGCTTTGCTAACAAGTACATAACAGGTTACCCCAACAGTGTAGAAATTCTATTATTTCATTTTTTTTCTTCATGCAAGGCTTTAGGCTGTATCCTAAATAGTGTTTATCTTCACCTAAAGCGGCATTTGCTACAAAACTTTCTACTAGCAATTAGTTTATAAGCTGTAGTTTATAAGTTCTAATTTTATTAACAATCTACCTCCGATATTGTAAAGAACTAAAATTAACAATAAATATTTATTTATTTTTCAATTTTATAATAAACTTCACTAAAATGTTCCCGGAACTGTTTTTTCTTTTTTTTTTCTCCTCTAATTGGAAATGCCAAAATCTCGTTTCTTGAAGACTATTAATTTTGTGTAATAAAGGGGTTGGAAAAGAACAAAAAACATTCGTATCTGAAAATAATAACCCTAACTCTTGTGTGTACCTATGATCTTTTTCTAAAACCCTTCTTATTTAAAACGCAACCAATATTGTATGGCAATATAAAGTATTTTCCATGAAAAAAGCTTTTAGGAATAATCATTTAGCAGTATTGGCTGGAAATTACTTACGGAGGAGCAGCGCACTCAGTGGAGCAAACTAAGTGACGAAAGGGTTTTCCAGTGAGACTGCTAATGCACTGAGGTATTGAGCTACAGTAGAGAGGTACCCTAGGTGCTCTTTCAGGGCAATGGCAAACAATCCAGTTTGGATTAGCTAGAGCGATGTATCTGTTTGGAGAATCAATGCTAGTGAATCGGGGGGGGGGGGGCTTCCAAAGGTAATTCAATTTGGTCTCCTGGAATTCCATTAGTCTGGATACCTCTCCTGGAATATATTTTCTAGGACAAGGAATGTTGTCCGTATTGCCAAAGCGGTCTCTTCTAAGGAACTTCAATGCTTTACTCTTTGATGAATATTTAATTATCTACCCTAATGGAAATTTTATCCAATTATTACTTTAATTGTGAAATCCATATTGACAAATTTATTTCTTTATAAACAAAGACAAAAGTAATTAATTTATGCTTCAAGGAATACACATCATTTTTAATAATTAAAAAAAGAATTTAATTTACTCGAAAAATTACCTTTGAATTCAATTTAGTTAATTTTTTTTTAATCATAATTTACTCCTAATGATGTCAGGTTGAGATGTAAATAAAATAAAACTTTAGTAAAGTAATTAGGAAGCAACGAATTTCACAATCTCACAAAATATAAATCGATATGTTTTCTAAAAAAATAGGATACATTGGAAATCATTTTGATTTATGCAATTTGATGTTTGTCTTTCTCTCAGAAACTACTCAACCGATTAAAATCGGAAATTTGGCTCAATGTTTATAGTTTTGGCCAACTTAAGAGATAGAATAGTTTTTAACTTGATTAGTGACCAAAATAATTCTTATATTGCGAATTATTGCAAATACAGTAGATCGTATTTCGATTTATTAACATGGCTTCATATGTCGATTTCATAACCTTTTTGTTTACAAGGATGCTATTATAATTACGGTTATAATAATTTTGTATTGTGTTATTAGTAAGTGCAGTTATTTGGTCATATTGTTCAATCTTCATATTCTGCAGGCAAATAGTAGTAAAAATATTTGGAATTATTCTTAATTTTCATTTAAGAATCAATCAAGAAAAGGTTACAACAAATTCTCAACAGTGTAGGTATTTTTCCTTTCTTTTCCTTTTTTATTTGTATTTCTTTCCACTTTCCAAGCTAAATGCTCAAAGACTTTGCTGTGGTCCACCCTGATATCAACTTTTAGAAAAGTAAATACATTTTAATAACTTAAAGTAGGCAATAAATGGAATAGTCCTTATATATATTGTTGCGGTCAGCGGTAGTAGACAAAGCGCCTTTGGTGAACAATACATCCGTTGTTCGGTGCCGCACTGGCTGTCGGGGAAGATCAAAGTCTTTGTTCTGGATGAACCCCGAACCTTCTAGAATCCACCCAAGGCTAATAAATACCGGCTCTAACAGGCCTCAGCGGAGTTGTTTGGCAACACCCGTGGAGTACACTTCGTAGTGAACAGTGATAAGTTTATTGTGATAAGATAGTGTGATAAGTGGTAAGCCTTATTGTGATAAGTTATTGTGGTGATAGTGTATGTCGTAGAAAAGACTCTTGTTTTTACCCGTGCGGTTAGTTATAAGTAATTAGAGTCTGCATACACAGCCTGGTTTGTATCTGATAATAAGGCAGTAATTACCCTTGTGAGTATTGATTAATAAATTATTGTCCTAGTGTTAATTGTTATATTTTATCGAACCCGAAGCCCGTAACAACTGGTGTCAGAAGCGGGTATATTTTTAGCATTAGCGTATTTATTTTAGTTTGTTGTAAATAATTTTTCTGTTTATTACTTTAGTTAATTATTGTAATTTAGTTTATTGAAAATTTGTTTGTCTATTTTGAATATTGTTTATTTTATTTAATGTTTGAGTTTTATTTAATCTTTTTTTTGTTTCTTTTAATAATTAAGTTTATTGTTTATAGTGTTGAGAATTTCATTTGTAATTTAAATTTTATTAACTGTGTATAGGATTAGATTTATTTTTTTCGTTGTTAGTTTATAATCAAATTATTGTTGTTAGTCTTTAAGTTTTGATTTGTTAATTTTAATTTTGATAATTGTATATAATATTTAAAATGTCAACCGGTGGCTTGAGATTGTATGATTTGAAAGTAGCAGATTTAAAAAGTGAATTAGAAGAACGCGATTTGGATACTTCTGGGAACAAGTCTATATTGCAACAAAGGCTCAGGGAAGCTTTAATTAGTAGTGGAGAAGATCCAGATCACGTTCTTTTTGAAACAGAATTTAGTAAATTGAAAAATGAGTTGTTAGAATTTAAAAATGAGTTGTTAGAAAATCAAAATGAGTTATTTTCTACGTTATCAGAATGTTTTACTACTCTAGAAAATAAGTTAGTTGATAGTGATACTCCTAAGATTTCGGTTAAGAAGGTTCTTAGTGCTACGCAAAATGATAAAGAAGAAGAAGAAGAGCCCTTCGACCTTGATCCTCAAGTGAGTGTTGAAGATGTGAAGGTGCCGCTTGGTGGATTGAGAGAGGTGGATCCTTTTGTGTGTGGACCTTGCCGCAATGCTGTTCATTTCGAAGAGGAGTTCATGAGACAAATGCCTGAAAGGATAAGAAATGCAGAGGTAGCTGCTGTACAGACTGTGGTGAATTCTAGTTCTTTTGTGTATGCTAAACCTGTTGATACAGACATTAAGCCATCGCCAGTAGGGAAGTCAATTGACAAGAAAGATTTTGATGAAGGGGATGAGGAAGAGCCTGTTGTAGTAAGAAGGCTTGTTCTGGGGGTCTCGCCTGGAGAATTCATGGAAGTTGAGTCAACCACTGGTGTTGAAAAGGGAACGGAGAATATTGAGAGCGTGAGAGATCAGCTCGAGGATGGTGGCAGCTCTCAAGATAAGGAAGAAGAGTTTGTTGTTTTCCAAAGGTTCCATCCAGGAAAGAAGCAATATGGATATTTGCTTGGATGGGAGGGATGCCCTTCTGAACAGAGTGGCTGGGAGCCGGCTGGAAGCTTGGAGGCTTGTCGGCGTCTGTTTGGAGCATTTGAGGAGAGT
Organism: Aelia acuminata; assembly: GCA_911387785.2. Taxonomy (NCBI): domain Eukaryota; kingdom Metazoa; phylum Arthropoda; class Insecta; order Hemiptera; family Pentatomidae; genus Aelia; species Aelia acuminata. The sequence goes on along the minus strand of OU426979.1, from coordinate 158,045,901 downwards.
TTGGCCGAGCGGTCTTTGAATGGACAGAGGTCAGCCGTATCGAGGAGGGCCGGATACACCCTTGGATGGGAGGGATGCCCTTCTGAACAGAGTGGCTGGGAGCCGGCTGGAAGCTTGGAGGCTTGTCGGCGTCTGCTTGGAGCATTTGAGGAGAGTTTGGCCAGGCGGTCTTTGAATGGACAGAGGTCAGCCGTATCGAGGAGGGCCGGATACACCCTTGGATGGGAGGGATGCCCTTCTGAACAGAGTGGCTGGGAGCCGGCTGGAAGCTTGGAGGCTTGTCGGCGTCTGTTTGGAGCATTTGAGAAGAGTTTGGCCAAGCGGTCTTTGAATGAACATAGGACTGCCATATCGGGGAGGGCTGGAAACGATCAAGTGACAAACTCTGGAACCTTTTCAATCAGTGGTCGGCTAATCAGGTACAGCAAGCAAAGAACCTTGAATCAGGGAAAGGCTTGGTGTGGGTCTATGAAGCCTGATGATGCTGAACTTGAAATGTTAAACAGGAGAACGCATGTTACTGATTCTGATGATGATGATGACCCCTTAGCAGAGAAATTGAAATTAGAGAGAGAAACTGACAATGAAGTGACAGTGAGTGGCATCATTCGAGGACCTGGACGGCCTCCTCCTAAGCCCAATATTACCCATGGGACTACAGAAAGTCCAACAGCGGTAGTAGGACTCGAATCGAATGGTGATGAGAGCAAACCATCAGCTGCTCATGGTGCTGTTAACGGAATCTTAGTTGAGCAGAGCATTGGTCTAGACCCTCACAACCAACAGGTGCTGGTTTCCAAAGCAAGTGTTGTAAGGATTGATCCAAGCCAGGTCCCGGACCCAACTTCTGGTGTTTGTGTAATGTCAAATGTGTTTGGCATTGTGGAGCTCGACTCTGTTGCACCGGCCAGTGTCCTTTCGTTGAAGGTGGCTTCGCCTGGTAGTTTCAAGAAACTCGCTGTGCTTCTAACACTCGGTCAGGAAACAGGAAAAGTCCTGCTGGAAGCTGAAGAGAAGAAAACACCTGAGCCTATTACACCCCATTCACGACCTGATCTGGGACAGATCAGCATTAAGGAGGGGGTAGTGTTGCGGTCAGCGGTAGTAGACAAAGCGCCTTTGGTGAACAATACATCCGTTGTTCGGTGCCGCACTGGCTGTCGGGGAAGATCAAAGTCTTTGTTCTGGATGAACCCCGAACCTTCTAGAATCCACCCAAGGCTAATAAATACCGGCTCTAACAGGCCTCAGCGGAGTTGTTTGGCAACACCCGTGGAGTACACTTCGTAGTGAACAGTGATAAGTTTATTGTGATAAGATAGTGTGATAAGTGGTAAGCCTTATTGTGATAAGTTATTGTGGTGATAGTGTATGTCGTAGAAAAGACTCTTGTTTTTACCCGTGCGGTTAGTTATAAGTAATTAGAGTCTGCATACACAGCCTGGTTTGTATCTGATAATAAGGCAGTAATTACCCTTGTGAGTATTGATTAATAAATTATTGTCCTAGTGTTAATTGTTATATTTTATCGAACCCGAAGCCCGTAACAATATGTAAAATTTAAAAAATGTCAGCGAAGATTTTGTATTGTATTATGTAAGAGCAGTTATTTGTTCATAGTGTTCCATCTCTATATTCCACAGGCAAATAGTATAACTAACCTTAATAAAAATTAATAGTACCTTAATCTCTATCAGTGAATATTGGTTTGACTTTGTATTTATTTAAAGATATGGTTAAAGGTCAATATCCTAATTATACCTAGATAGGCAAACTTTAGGACTCTCACACAACATAGCATAGTGGCATAAAGTGATGTTAAATCAAACAAACAAAGATATTAGGATATAATTAATTCAACGCATTATAGCTAGGTACTGAGCCACAGCAACGCGTGGCCGGGTCTGCTAGTTTATTATAAAACGGATGGTCGGATGTACAATAGTAGTTTAAATGGAATTGCTTACTTATAAAGATGGTTAAGCCCAGGATGTTGTCTATACTTAGTGTACAATGTGGAATTGTTTGATCAAATTTAGTGGCATTGACTAAACAGCTAACATAAATGTTAGCTTATAATATAATATTATTACTATTATTACTGCTCACTAATTCATCGGACGATAATGCCTGTAATGTTCTGATATTATTCATTTTTTGTTACCTTATGTTCTTTTTATTTTTTTTTTTCTGTGTTGTATGATTTATATTTAAAAAGAACACAAAAAAATATGCGTTACATTCAAAAATAACATTAGAGCGTATGAGCACCTTCTAACGGCTGTTTAACGAAATTGGACTGATAACGTTTTGTAAAACAGATAAATATATTTCTGTGGTTCAACAACGAAGTTTGTTCACCTGATTCCCTGTTTTAACTGAGAATTGTACACCCGGCCATAAGTGTATAATTTGCTTGACGCTAAAAGTCGAAAAAGAGTTCTTGTACTCTTCAATCAAGGAAAGTTACGTGGTTTGGAAGACCTTTATCCCTTATTCAAGAAGATGGTTCCCTTTTTTACCTAAAGGAGACTTCAATAATCTTCAATTCATATATTGAAGATAAAAGACCGGAAGACAAGAAGACTTACCAACACATGATTGATGGGATAACGAATGATCAATTTATTATATAAAACATCTTATTATTTTTAATCATGTCTTAACAAGAACTAGCTACTCTGCAGATGATCAGGAAGACCATGCATTATGTATTTAAACTTTAAATTGAAACGAACATGAATCTGATTCTCAGAAAATAAAGGAATTACTATTATTACTAGTATGAAGAATGTTATGGAAATAAGAAGAACAGATAATGACGAAGAAAATAGGAGTAAGATAAGAAAAAAAATATTTTACTTAGCAATCAATCAGGGAACCCTATTCCAGCAGTGACATGGACCCATTTACTTGCTCTAATAAGTTGCTATAATTTTAGATTAGGGCGAAGTTGGATGAGAGGGTTTACAAACGATGCGCCTCCCACCTGCAGGATGGACGCAGTCATCAACCTCTTTGCCGACGACAGGTCGCTGATGTCTGCGTGGGTTGGCCATTCTCTTCTAGCGCTCAGTATCTTCTCCTTGTTATTAATTGCCTCCATGTAGGCGGTAGGAGTCTTATATTATACTTATTTAGGCTCAAGAATCACTTACATCGATAAAGTATGTAAATAACAAAGTTTTACATACCTACTTATATATTTGAACTGACTATTGAACGAAACCTACCCTTTATGAAAAACTACACGGACCCAGGAAAGCACTCATATATAACAGCCATCGCTGACTTCATGCTCATTAGAAGGAGAATGAAAAGAACCTGGATGAGAGAACCCTGGACGAGAGTTAAGGGCTAAGTTCAAGAGGTAAGTGCTGCTGAGAACGTTCTTTCCTCATACCTAAAATCCCATGTTTCACTTTATTGATATTAAGTTGGTACTAGTTTCCATTTTATCCCTTTATTTCTCTCTCCCAAGGGTCAATCCATATCAAGTGGTCCAAATGTGTTTGCTCGACCATTTTAGAAAAAATAAAATATTTTTACCAGAAATTGAATGAGTAGTTCAAAACAAGATTTAAAAAATGTTTAGGGTCAACCGTTTCAAAATGGCAGCTATGTTAGTTTCACCGTGCAGACCGATTTTTGAGTTTGTAAGCTCTTACAGAAAACTCATTTTCCCTAGACAGGTAAGTCATAGACTAAAAATTCAGGCACGATTGTTTTCCTTACTGTTTGTTCTATCTCTCGTGTTATCTTTATTTTTTTTAATATTTTGAAGTCCAATACTTAAAAACTGCTATTGAAACCCACTGCTTTTATATCTCAAAAGACAGTTTTTGAGGGTAAGTTTTGGGTATAAGGTGATGTACAGCAGAGCTGATTTTTGGCATGATAATAAACCTAACTAAGTAGCTTTCATTAAAAGTACTCTTCCTCACATCGGATGTAAAATAGTTGGGGTCTTTTTTACTTCACCCACACCAGTTACTTATTTCTAAAAGAGTGATTTATCTTATTATTAAATTAATACTAACGAAGAACAGATGATTAAAGTAATGTTTAACAAGCTTCAAATGTAAACAAAAATGATAGTTTAATTTATAACCACGATTTCCTCTCTGCAACTTCTTAAGCTGCATATAAATGCTGGAGATATTTTTGGTGAAAAGAAAGCTTCATAAAATGTCCTCTTCCTTTTTCTGTGTTTCATTCAATATTCCGAATGTCTTAAATGCCTCTTCTTCTGATTTAAGGACACGACTCAGTTGTATCAGATTCATTATTAACAAAAACAACTTCAACGTCTCTTAAAATCTAGGAGGTAACCTCCTTTATGTATATATTTTTTTATTTTAAAATAGACATATGTTATTAAATAACTGGTGTTATTTAATAAAAATATAAAAACCAATTATCAAAAAGTAGCTGGTGTGGATAAAGTAAAAAAGAATTGATATCAAGTAAGCTTATTTTCTAATTTATTGACAAAAAAATTTGAAGAGCAAAAAAAAAAATATTATTTTTAATTTCAGATTAAACATTATCTTTTAATATTGAAAATACACGTTTATAAAAAAGTGGCTCTTTTTTTGCTAAATTTTGTGCATTTAAAATTAATATATCGGATGGGCCGATGTGTGAATGAACTTCTGCCACCTTACAGCCGATAGAATAAAAATCTGGTGCGTGCGCGCAACACGCAACTTTCACTTACCAACTTACTTAGATTAGAAATTAATGCGTTGTTGTGGTCCCCTTCGTTAGACCAATTTTGATGAAATGTTGGCTATCACATCTTTGGCATATAAATACATCAAATACCCAGTTTGATCAAAATAGTTAAAGCCGTTTTTGAATAAAAAAAAAAAAACACGTGAAAATGATACAAAATTGATTAAGTAAAGTCCCCCCTCCGGTTGGTCAATTTTGGTGAAATGTTGGCTATCACATCTTTGGCATATACATACATCAAATACCCAGTTTGATCAAAATCTTTAAAGCCGTTTTTGAGTAAATAAAAAAAAACACGTGAAAATGATACCAAATTTATTAAGTAAAGTCCCCCCTCCGGTTGGTCAATTTTGGTGAAATGTTGGCTATCACATCTTTGGCTTATGCATACATCAAATACCCAGTTTGATCAAAATCGTTAAAGCTTTTTTGAGTAAATAAAAAAAACACGTGAAAATGTTACAAATTTATTAAGTAAAGTCCCCCCTCCGGTTGGTCAATTTTGGTGAAATGTTGGCTATCACATCTTTGGCTTATGCATACATCAAATACCCAGTTTGATCAAAATCGTTAAAGCCTTTTTTGAGTAAATAAAAAAAACACGTGAAAATGTTACAAAATTTATAAAGTGAAGTCCCCCCTCCGGTTAATCAATTTTGATGAAATTTTTACAGTCATATTTCGGGCATATAAATAGATCAAATACACAGTTTAATCAAAATCGTTAGAGCCGTTTTTGAGAAAATCGAAAAAAACCTAAAAAGTTATTAAGTAAAGTACCCCCTCCCTTTAAGTAATTTTGATGAAATTTATGCTGTCACATCGCGGGCATATACTTACACTAAATACCCAATTTCAGGATCGCACGGTTTATAGTTTTTGAGCTAGTCTGTTCACACACACACACACACACACACAGACCATTTCGCGGGACTTGGTCATTTCGACTCAGGGGACCCCAAAACGTGTATTTCCGTTGAAAACCGGAAGTCGAAATTTTTCACGATCGCAATACTTCCACTTACTATATATTTCATATATAGGTAAGTGAAAGTAAAAATGGTGGTCATGGGAATACGTGATATTTTGTATTTTTTTTTCTCATGACTTGAAAACAATGCATCTCATAAAAAAAAAAAAAAAAAAAATAAATATATTTTTTTTTAATGAAAGAGCACAAAAAATAATGCAAATGCATTACTTGAAATTAAAATTAGTTAAGTCCTGCCGCCAATGCTGGTTATCGAAAGCACATGTTTCAATACCTGCAACTCGAAAAGGGCTTCTCCAAAAGATAAATGTTACTATACTATATAAATTACCTTAAATACTACTACTATATAAATTACCTAGGTACATACGTAAATAGGTTAAGATCAAATTCCGTGTGAAACGAGCTTCTTAATTTAAAAATATTAGAGAAATTGATAGTGGCCTAAAATCCGTGGTCTCAGGAATTATCTTTTCGATTTTGAAGACGATGTATGTATTAATTATATATCCACAAAGTTTAATATGAAATGAATTACTTTTTTTTTGCCACGGGCTCAGTGACTAAATAGGTATTAGATCTGAATTTTAAAGAACCTATTGACATTTCAATAGAGACGTGTGTCCGTAGATGTGAGATAACAGAATACTTGGATATTGATTATTTTAATAGTATTGAAAATAAGATATTGATGGATAAAGTCAATCATTAAAACGATCCCTCATTGGTTATACTTAAATTACAATGTTATAATGTGAATGTATCATGGAAGTTATCCTTCACTCTAACGATTAAGGACATGACCTCTTCGTGTCAACGAACTTGGAAGATCGCATCTTCCTAATGGGTCTATAATTGTGCTGCGGCTGTTTATTCTAGACTACAATTGTCGAGGTTGGCTTTCCCCTTTTGTAAAGTCGTTGAAGAACATATATAATGGGACAAGCTAGCATATCTTAAACACGGATAAGAAAGATTAAATATAATTACTAGTTGTGGAATCTTTAATTGACCACATATTACAAACGTATTATAGGAGCCTATAAATGCAGAACACAATCAGGAAAAGGAACGAGTGTTGGAGGTTACAACAAGTATACAGATCTATAATCCTAGTATTGGTATTTTCAAGTTTTATTTCTTTGTTTTCGTGCATTTTATCAAATTTTTACGATAATACTATGTAAGATAATTAATCAAGTTGGCTTAATTGAAGAAAAGGAATTGATATTTTTAAAACAACATTTGGGAAAAAATATAAAATATTGTAGATGTTTAAGGCAAAAAAATTGAAAAGTCAAAATATTTGGAGGGACATGACCCACGCTAAGGACCCCCCCCTTCAAGATGGATCCGCCCCCGGCCATCCATCTTGAAGAGTTTTTAAAAAATGCAATAGAAAATATACACGGTGTTATTTACCTACAGTTTGCAGATACCGTCTTTTATTCAATACAAACTAAAAAAATATATAGCTAAAGGTCTATTAATTACAAAAGGTAGAGTTTAATAATTTTTTTCTTCTTCCACTTCTGTGCCTTTTAGACCATATGGAGTATTAATCTTAATAAAATTGTGTCATTTAGTACAATAAAAAATTTATATATATATATATATATAAGGAAGAAACATAGTGGTCAAAAAACTTGTTAATGTTAAATAGAAGAAAATTAAAAGACTGCTATAATGATGAAGGAAGGTTCACAAATTGTAAGCTATACGGGTCTCGAACATATTTTCCTTTATTGACATTTATACAGTCATAGTCACAGTTTTCAACGGCTGACGTTTCGCTCCTGTTTGAGCATTTTCAAAGCACATTCATCAACAATTCGTAAAACTCACAAATTAAAAAAAATTGTGTCATTTAGTACAATAAAAAATTTATATACATATAAGGAAGATACATAGAGGTCAAAAACCTTGTTAATGTTAAATAGTAGAAAATTAAAAGACCGTTATAATGATGAAGGAAGGTTCACAAATTGTAAGCTATACGGGTCTCGAACATATTTTCCTTTATTGACCTTTATACAGTCATAGTCACAGTTTTCAACGGCTGACGTTTCGCTCCTGTTTGAGCATTTTCAAAGCACATTCATCAACAATTCGTAAAACTCACAAATTAAAAAAAATTGTGTCATTTAGTACAATAAAAAATTTATATACATATAAGGAAGATACATAGAGGTCAAAAACCTTGTTAATGTTAAATAAAAGAAAATTAAAAGACCGTTATAATGATGAAGGAAGGTTCACAAATTGTAAGCTATACGGGTCTCGAACATATTTTCCTTTATTGACCTTTATACAGTCATAGTCACAGTTTTCAACGGCTGACGTTTCGCTCCTGTTTGAGCATTTTCAAAGCACATTCATCAACAGTTCGTAAAACGCACAAATTAAAAAAAAATTTGTCATTTAGTACAATAAAAAATTTATATACATATAAGGAAGATACATAGAGGTCAAAAACCTTGTTAATGTTAAATAAAAGAAAATTAAAAGACCGTTATAATGATGAAGGAAGGTTCACAAATTGTAAGCTATACGGGTCTCGAACATATTTTCCTTTATTGACATTTATACAGTCATAGTCACAGTTTTCAACGGCTGACGTTTCGCTCCTGTTTGAGCATTTTCAAAGCACATTCATCAACAATTCGTAAAACTCACAAATTAAAAAAAATTGTGTCATTTAGTACAATAAAAAATTTATATACATATAAGGAAGATACATAGAGGTCAAAAACCTTGTTAATGTTAAATAAAAGAAAATTAAAAGACCGTTATAATGATGAAGGAAGGTTCACAAATTGTAAGCTATACGGGTCTCGAACATATTTTCCTTTATTGACATTTATACAGTCATAGTCACAGTTTTCAACGGCTGACGTTTCGCTCCTGTTTGAGCATTTTCAAAGCACATTCATCAACAATTCGTAAAACTCACAAATTAAAAAAAATTGTGTCATTTAGTACAATAAAAAATTTATATACATATAAGGAAGATACATAGAGGTCAAAAACCTTGTTAATGTTAAATAGAAGAAAATTAAAAGACCGCTATAATGATGAAGGAAGGTTCACAAATTGTAAGCTATACGGTTCTCGAAAATATTTTCCTTTATTGACCTTTATACAGTCATAGTCACAGTTTTCAACGGCTGACGTTTCGCTCCTGTTTGAGCATTTTCAAAGCACATTCATCAACAATTCGTAAAACGCACAAATTAAAAAAAAATTTGTCATTTAGTACAATAAAAAATTTATATACATATAAGGAAGATACATAGAGGTCAAAAACCTTGTTAATGTTAAATAGAAGAAAATTAAAAGACCGTTATAATGATGAAGGAAGGTTCACAAATTGTAAGCTATACGGGTCTCGAACATATTTTCCTTTATTGACCTTTATACAGTCATAGTCACAGTTTTCAACGGCTGACGTTTCGCTCCTGTTTGAGCATTTTCAAAGCACATTCATCAACAGTTCGTAAAACGCACAAATTAAAAAAAAATTTGTCATTTAGTACAATAAAAAATTTATATACATATAAGGAAGATACATAGAGGTCAAAAACCTTGTTAATGTTAAATAGAAGAAAATTAAAAGACCGCTATAATGATGAAGGAAGGTTCACAAATTGTAAGCTATACGGTTCTCGAAAATATTTTCCTTTATTGACCTTTATACAGTCATAGTCACAGTTTTCAACGGCTGACGTTTCGCTCCTGTTTGAGCATTTTCAAAGCACATTCATCAACAGTTCGTAAAACGCACAAATTAAAAAAAAATTTGTCATTTAGTACAATAAAAAATTTATATACATATAAGGAAGATACATAGAGGTCAAAAACCTTGTTAATGTTAAATAGAAGAAAATTAAAAGACCGTTATAATGATGAAGGAAGGTTCACAAATTGTAAGCTATACGGGTCTCGAACATATTTTCCTTTATTGACCTTTATACAGTCATAGTCACAGTTTTCAACGGCTGACGTTTCGCTCCTGTTTGAGCATTTTCAAAGCACATTCATCAACAGTTCGTAAAACGCACAAATTAAAAAAAAATTTGTCATTTAGTACAATAAAAAATTTATATACATATAAGGAAGATACATAGAGGTCAAAAACCTTGTTAATGTTAAATAGAAGAAAATTAAAAGACCGCTATAATGATGAAGGAAGGTTCACAAATTGTAAGCTATACGGTTCTCGAAAATATTTTCCTTTATTGACCTTTATACAGTCATAGTCACAGTTTTCAACGGCTGACGTTTCGCTCCTGTTTGAGCATTTTCAAAGCACATTCATCAACAGTTCGTAAAACGCACAAATTAAAAAAAAATTTGTCATTTAGTACAATAAAAAATTTATATACATATAAGGAAGATACATAGAGGTCAAAAACCTTGTTAATGTTAAATAGAAGAAAATTAAAAGACCGCTATAATGATGAAGGAAGGTTCACAAATTGTAAGCTATACGGTTCTCGAAAATATTTTCCTTTATTGACCTTTATACAGTCATAGTCACAGTTTTCAACGGCTGACGTTTCGCTCCTGTGCATTTTCAAAGCACATTCATCAACAATTCGTAAAACTCACAAATTAAAAAAAAATTTGTCATTTAGTACAATAAAAAAATTATATATATATATATATATATATATATATATATATATAAATTTTTTTTGTACTAAATGACATAAATGACGTTGAAAACTGTGACTATTACAGTATAAAGGTCAATCTGGTGCTACCTTTACCATGTTAAATTTAAGTCTCTTATGTCGTGATCCAAGAGTCATAAAACATTTGTGCAAGTGTCCGTCATGCTATAGAAATGATAAACTGTCTTATAAATCTTATAAGGCGTAAGTTAAGGCCGTGAATTGATGTGAGGTGAGGTGACAGAGGAAAGCAGGGATTAAGCCGACTGCGAGCAGGTGGTGCGAAAGTTGGGACGTGATTCTATTGAAAACTGCGGACCCGTAAGGCAGAGTTCGTAAATGAGCAATATTTATATTAGAGTTCCGATGATCTTGAAGATCAATTAATAACAACATTATTGCACGAAATATTCCCGTAAAGTTGCTATATAAAGAAAGGTAAGACACACGGAGAATTCATCCTTAAAAACAAGTTTTCTAATTTTTATTTGTATTTGAATTTTAAATTGTCAGGAAGTGATGTATATGTTTGTATAAAATTTCGCGGTCCCTAACTGCCTCAATTATTTTTTCTTCCATTTTTCACTATACCCGCGTGGCGGTGACTCTAAAACTACGCCACCTCACCTCAAGGCTGAACGGTCGCACCTCCTTTCTATTCTAATGAACACAAAAAATCACGTCATGTCACATCACCTCGCGTCACGGAGCTGCGTTCCAACTTACGCCCGGCCTAATAATCATGGTAACTGTCTCACATATGTATTAAAATATGTTACCAAGTCAGATATGACTTAATCATTAACATATCCTACTTATTAAAAATAACACCATAAATAAAGTAATAGTTGATTGATTTAATTATATAAACATAAAAAGGAGTAAAAATATGAATAACGAAGGTAGGACTTAACAAACACCTTTTTCAGGTCGCTTTTCGCTTTTCATAACCTGTTTCAGGTAGAACCTAGTAGAAAAGATTAATTTGTCACATTTTGCTAACAGTATATTGTGATTGTACTAAGCCCTATTCCAATTATATCCTTTTTTTAGTTCCTTTTACATTTGTGTTATTGATATTTAATCTCTTCTCTGCTGAAATAATCCAGAAAGTGCTAAATGAATGGGTCGTCGAAAATTGTTTGGTAAAGAATTTTAAAGTTGGCGTAATGTTCTCTTTTAAATCCTGTTGGTTTTTAGATTAGCTGAAACGTTTTTATCTTTATCAGTGAATTTGATTTGACTGTATTAAAAAGAATGGGATATAATAAATTCGCGCTAAACACAAAACATTTATTAAAACTTAAATTTTTAATAGTTTTTGAAAATTCCTCACTCCCCACTGAAGCACCGTAGAAGCTGTAAAATTTCATAAAAACTGCGGAATTTAGTTAGCTTTTTAGTGGTGTAACCCATGATACAATTGCACTTCACCTTTTGAGTCTAAAAGAATTTTTCTGATGAAAAACACGCTAGAGATTGTCACTGCTGGGGCAATGAGGAAGCGACCTAGAGCCTGCATCCAAAGTAATGGATGCCGAACTTCCCATGAGTTAGAGTTAGTTTTCCTTTTTTAAGACTAGAAAGAACAATTTATGAATTCTAAATAATATAAAAAAGGTAATAATAATCTAAAATTATAAAAAAAAATCTTACATAAAAATGTTGAATATAAGCCTGCATCCAAAGTAATGGAGGAACTTCTGAACACGCGCTGCAATAATCCATTTTAATATGGTTCTACAATAATAATATTGTTTATCTTCAACATTTTTTATGTACGATTTTTCAATTTTTTGTAGAAGAGAAGAAAAAACGTTTATTTTTTTTAAAGAAAGTATTTTTTAAATTTAAACAAAGGAGTTTTTTTTTTTCATGGGTTACACCACTAATAAGCTAACTAAATTCCGCAGTTTTTAGGAAATTTGACAGCTTCTGGGGTGCTCCAGTGGGAAGTGAGGATTTTTCAAAAACTATTAAAAATTTAAATTTTAATAAATGTTTTGTGTTTAGCGCGTCACTGAAAGTGGATTTAAAATAACCAGACCCATCTCATCATTTAGAAAATTTAATACTGATTAAGAAAATATCATCGTTTTTGTTTCGACGCTAAACCAAAGTAGAGAAAACTGCCATTTTTCAGAAAAAAGTAAGATTTAAAAAAAAAAAATTCTATCTCCTCAACAGATTGAGACAGGGAACTCGGTTTTGCGCCATTCTACCCCGTTTAGGCCCGATGCACACGGACGACACTTTTCTGCGATGCGGACTATAAGCCAGGTCAGGGGTACCTGGAGTATAATGGTAAATCCCGTCGGTCCATTGTACTCCAGGTACCCCTGACCTGGCTTATAGTCCGCATCGCAGAAAAGTGTCGTCCGTGTGCACCGGGCCTTAACATGCAGTATTACCCAAATTTTTTTTTTACACTAGGTCGGGACACCCAGTATATATTTTTACAAACGAGATTGACAATCATAATAAATATTAAGTATTATATTTAATCGTAAAAGCAAAAAAATTCCCATCCTTTTTTATTTAAATGCTGTTAGTGAATTTCAACTAATTAGTTAAGTAATCACTAACACATAAACACGTTGATGTAAGCCTGATGAATATAATATACAATGGAAGAAACGCTATTCATAAATAATGATCTCCACGAAAAAACATTAATTTACGATTGTGTTTTTGAAATGTAAAATATAATATTAATAAAAAACTAAATAAAAGATAGGAGACAGAGGGACAAATGTAAGACTAATTTGACAGAGTGGCCCTATCAGATACAGACTATCTCTCTCCTCGGTTATGTAAATTCGACTAATGGAGGGACATTAATAGGTTGGCTGACCTCTCGCATCGTCTGCAGCCCGTATCTTTGATTTGTTCACCGGCTGACTGGCAGGTGGCAGCACCTTCTATATCTGTCCAATTACAAATTCAAATGACCAGCTCCTTTCCGCTTCCTTCTTCTCAAAGCTCCTCATGTTAGAAATATTTTTTTTTAATGAGGAAACAGCTGAAACTCCGGTCTCGGTAATAATTTTACTGATTCCGAAATTTTGGGGCTTTTTTAAAACAATCCCCTGATGTAGGAAATGAAATTAAAAAATTGAATAATTACAGTGTTGAATGATGGAATATAGTCCTCGAAACCATTATTACCTTTTGAACCCAATATTGTACATAATTTTTCTAAAACTTTGTGTTCAAATAGTTAACTAAGATAAAAAAAAGACAGATATATTTAAATCTGTAATATATGGAAAAGGGCGATGCAATTAACTTTATTTGACGTTTAGAATAATATATAACTTTTTTTTTACTTTCACTTACCTATGACTGAACGGAGACCTATTGAACAACGGAGGGTGTACTTTATTTAATAACTTTTTACGTTTTTATCGATTTTCTCAAAAACGGCTCTAACGATTTTGATTGAACTGAGTATTTGATGTAGTAATATCCCCTAGATACGACAGCCGAAATATCATCAAAATTGGTGAAACGGAGGGGCTACTTTATTTTATAAATATTGTATTATTTTCACGTGTTTATTTTATTTATTAACTCAAAAACGTCTGTAATGATTTTGATCATATTCGTCATGTTTAATGAAAAGTGTTCTTTAATATCAGGTAAGCTTTATCATTATTAAAATGTTTTGAGGGGGCTTAAATGGGGAAGGGTCGTTTTTTGTTCTCCTATATAACAAGTACCTTTGTTTTGTTCATATAGTGAAATCAACTGTCTCTAGTTACGCCTAAAAATAAGAAATGGCTAAATATGAAATATGAAAAAAATCAAGAGGAGAAACAATAAAAATATTCCGTCAACTCATAAAACACGTTGAGCCCACGCATGAGTAGTACGTCTTTAATGACAGACCATTGTTCATAATTAAAGCCGTTCTGTTCATTTAATGGAAATTATTGGTTTCATGGTAACTAAATAAAGTTTTCAACAACTACATACAGAATTATTAAACCAGACGACTTGGAGTATTATGGCTTGCATTGCCGAATTATCACAAGTAAAAACTTTTATTTAATAATAAAAAAAATTGGTGTTTTTTATACAGCAAATAAAAATAAAATAAGACATTAATGTGGAAAAATGTGTGACTTTGAAAAGTGGCAATTAAAAAAACACATCAAGTTTTAATAATAAGTAAGTAGGTAAGTGAAATTTGTGTGTTGCGCGCACGCACCAGATTTTTTTTCAAAAACGGTTGTGCTTTTAGTAAAATTAGATCCCCTATATTATTAAATCCTTCAGTGGGATACAATCTTTTCTCACGAAATAGCTGTTAAATAGGGATTTTAATTTCTAAGTTTGAAAAAAAAAACGCGCAATTAGGTCATGTTTGTCTGATTTATCTATAAACCAGGGTTTGAAATTAACTCTTATTTTCTCGGAAAGAGAATAAAAGTCAAATTCGGACTTTTATATTTCTAATAAATAAATAAAAATCACATCATGACTTTTACATTTCGGGCCAGAAAATAAACGTCCTGATATGATCTTTAGCCCAATGATAGCTAACATAAAAGTCAAAGCTTGATTTTAATTATTTAAGGATGAATTTATTAGTTTTTTTTCTTCGGATTTCTCCATATTGGTGTAAATTATTGGGTTAACCGTTATGGAAATCTTATAGGGTATAATTAATGACCTCATATCGATCTTAAGATCGATTATTAGATTATCAAGGCTGCTGATAATGAAAATAATAACGATATAAAACCTCAGGCTCGCTAAGGTATCGATTATAACTTATCCGATATTTACGATATTGGGGTCGATGTCTAGGTTAATTGGGGTGCTGATTATGAAAATGATATAGATTTTTCGATTACGCCCTCAGGTATCGATTTATTTCAACTTACGCGATATAAATTATATCGGGGCCCTCTCTTAGGTTATTTAAGGCGCTGAGTTTGGAAATGATATCGATTTTTCGATATAAAAAATAAAAAAATAAATATTGCGCGTAATCAAAAAATCGATATCATTTCCGAATACAGCACATTAATTAACCTTAGAGCGAACCCCAATATCGTTTATATGGCGTAAGTTGTAATAAATCGATACCTGGGTGTGTGATCGAAAAATCTATATCATTTCATAATCAGCACCCCAATTAACCTAGACATCGACCCCAATATCGTAAATATCGGATAAGTTATAATCGATACCTGAGCGAGACTGAGGTTTTATATCGATATTATTTTCATTATCAGCAGCCTTGATAATCTAATAATCGATCTTAACATCATCATTGTTATAAAGATCATATCAGGACTTTTATTTTCTGGCCAGAAATATAAAAGTCATGATGTGATTTTTATTTATTTATTAGAAATATAAAAGTCCGGATTTGACTTTTATTCTCTTTCCGAGAAAATAAGAGTAAATTTCAAACCCTGCTATAAACAATTTGACAAGCATTTATTATAGCATTTGATTCGGTGATTTCTTTTCGAGTAAGTGCTTTTGGAATTCACCGATTTTAGTAAAAAAGGCACCAGTTTGAATGCACTTTAACAATTTTTTTATTTTTTTTTATTTAGTGATATTTTTATAAGCTTATAAATTTGTTTAACGAAAGGAACTTTGCATTGCGTAGAGGATAAAATAATCCCTTACTCATTTTTTGTGACAAAAATTGACTGGTCCGTTTATTAATTGGATCTCCCCAATAACTAATTCATAAGCATTTGCTGAAGTTGTGCTGGGAGAATTTCTGGAAAATTAACATCTTTTTATCATACAAAAACTTTTTACGGTAATATCTTAAAATTTCACTTCGCATTTCATGAAAAATTTACAAAACAAAATGCTGGAATAAAGACTTCATATATATAATATGCATTTCTGTATTGTATGAAATAGTTTTTAGTGAGACCTGGAATATTCGATCTTGCAAGCGTGCTGGGTACTCAATTCTGTCTTCCCCTTTACCTTCGTTGCTTATAACTCCATAAAATTTAAACAGACATTGTTAAAGAAGAGAACAGTTATAAACTTTTATCTTGAACAGAACGACCTCAGGTATATACTGACAGAGTAATGTGTTATGTGATAGTAGTGGAACCCATTATATATTAACATAAATAATAACGCATTGTATTTTCTGTTTTAGGGAGACCAGAATGCTAATATTGAAAATGTTAATATTGAGTGGTTGGAGGGTCAGTCCGCCCAATAATAGTTACTTTTAATTTTTTTTTAAATAATAGTTAATTTTAATTATTTTTTTGGATAAAAAAAGGCCAATATTCACCAAAAAACAATAATATATATATTTTTTTTTTATTCTGGCAACGCAAACAGGGGTATTTGACCCCAAAAGCTGGCCAAAACTATTTCCTTCCAGTTTATTAATACAAACTTCCTCAAGAATATGTCCAATTAAGAATATGTTTTTAGCAGTTAAAAAAATATTCATAGGTGAAAGTTTTCATAAAATAAATTTTTGCGTTACTCCAACGACTGTGAAATAGGCATCCATGGGTTTACAATTTATGTTCATATTATTTTCTCTTTGCACCTATGAAATATGCTTGTAAAAAATAAAGATTTATTATAAATTTATCTATTACTATTATTTTTGAAAAATTGGAATAGTGTAAAATAGGTAAAACTAAATATTTGTGGTGATAAAGTTTTACGTAAAGTTTCTCCGTATCCTTAGCAGATATAGAAAACATTTCTTGATTTATGAAATGACCACTTGATAGAACCTCCAATATTTAGTATATATAAATAAAGCTTTCAGTGCAGATAGGTAGTTTTTCTATTTTTTCTGACAAATAGAAATTTTTAAATGCTTTCCTATATTATATGGCAAGAGATGGAGTTTTTGTTAGATCCTTCAGAACATGGAACGCATTGATATCACCAGAATCTCTTAGTTTTATATAAGTGGCGTACGTCAGCATATAAGTGCTAGTTGATGACCTGAGTTTTTCTGTTTTACGCCTCTTGCTTCTTTCACTTAAACCATCAAATGATTTTTCAGGGCGTCCACCAGATCTTGAGCTTTTAATTGATATCGTCACACTTAGCCATTCCTTGTTGCTGCTTTAAAAACTTTTCTTTTCCTTGAAGGAGCATTCCATTTTACTTAAAAATCATGCCTCAAAATTGATAATTTACTTTCACCTGCTCAAGGCTATTAGCTAGGCAATATTTCCCAATGAGAAAAGACTACGAAAATTCCTTATTTTTTTTTAAAGCTAATGCTTTTGACTTTAAAAACAAGTCAAATAATTCCACTTCACCCCTGTGTACAACGTTTCGGCTTCTAGAGCCATTTTCAAGCCTGTAAGCACATTTACATAAATTATTAATTTACATTTTTTTAACAATACATAGAATTTTTTTTCTGTTATAACATTTAGCTTTTTTGTATTTTGTACCTACCATGCATCACACTTTGGGATTGTTCTTGTGGTGATTTAGAATAAAAATATTTTTAAGGGTGTAAATAAAAAACTTGTTGCTGGAGGCGCCATTTTTAGATCTAAAAAACTCGTAAATAAAATTATCTTATGTTGTGTTTAGAAAGGTATAGATTGATAAAAAATTATATTTACCCATCAGTCATACATTGTTATTAACTGCCACCACTAACTCCGAGCAACTGATTGGATTACTATGGTATTCTATGAGAGGGCTGGGGTGCTAAGTAGGAATGATTGTAGGCGATCGCTGATTGGGTATGAATAATTTGAAGTATCTTTTATAAAGTTTTTTAACGTAGCTCACATACGTCGGAAAAAAAAATAAAATAAAAAAAAATTTGTTTTATTTGACGTGTATTTTAAGTTTCTGTATGGTATTGGCGTAGATTAAGTTAATTTAATTAATTAAGAATCTTTAAAAAGTAAAAAGCCAAGACTAACTATAACATTAGTTACATACTTTTATTGAATTTAATAACAACTTTCTGACAGAATTTCTAGAATAACTTCTATTTCGGCAGGACTCCTCGTTTTTAATAAATTATTAATTTTAACTAATAGCTATCTCTGAAAATAATTTGCTACTTGTTTAATATATCTTATTTGCGAATCTTAGAATTTAAAAAAAAAAAAATATATTTGTGCATTTAATTAGTTTGAGTAAAAGGATTAGTTGGATGACAATAGATAGCGGTAGTCCGTAAATGCCTAGCGGAGGATCAAAGAGGTATTTAGACAGTACAAAAAGAAGTATGCTGAAGAGCTGGGACGCGGGGATTGATTGAGTTGATCTTCAAGATAGCCTAGCTGTCAGTCAGCCAATTCCTTCTCGCCGGAGGCGGTGTCGTCTAGAGGCTTCGAAAGAGGGCATCAGGTGCTAGATATATTTAGCTATACATATATATATATATATATATATATGTATATATATATATATATATACATATATATATATATATATATATATATATATATATATATATATATATATATATAGATACATATCGGATCGGATATGTTTTCCAGACTATATTTTTCTCATAATCAACAACAATTTCTGCATACTTCTCAATAACCAATAATACAAAACTGACATTTAAACCCAAAGAACCCTTTGCCGCTTAACACGTTGAGCGCCAGGGAAAAGATGATGTACTTTTGCCTGGGGCCAAAGCAATTTTTCCTAATTTATAACTTTAATATGATTAGAATGATACAAAAATTGCAAAAGAAATAAATAAAAAGTTTAATTTTGGCAATTAAACAATAATTTTGTGAGCGGTACGAATGTACCGCCCGGCCCCAGGGTAAAGCCCGCTACCTATAGTAGTACGGGGGCTGCCCGGTTATGACCGCGACGTCAACCCTTGTCCCCTTAAAATATGTTATTTTAATAAATAAGATATTTTGTTTTGTAAAAAAAGTAAATAAAATTAATTTATTTTATTTATCTATTTATTTATACCCCCCAAATTAAAAAAAAAAAAAAAAAAAAAAAAAAAAAAAAAATAAAACATTTGGGCCAATTGCATTGGCGAATTGTTCGGGGCCGGAGCGGTCCAATATGCCTTAAAATCACGCTCGGCAGGCGGTCCCCTGGCCCAGAACAATCTTTTAGCTGGCGGGAGCGGGCGGTACCTGGGGACCGCCTCGGCCCCAGCCAATAGTCCAACAGCGGTACGATCGTACCGCTTGGCGCTCAACGTGTTAATGTCCCTATTCCTTTACGGTCCAGATTATTAAATAAAAAAATTAGAAACAGCAAACCAAAGAGTTAAATATTTAAATAAAATGTAAGCAATGACATTTCAATTAAATTTACATCAAAAACTTTTTTTACCCTCCGAGAAAAGCAAAGTACACAGTCTTGGAAAAAACATAGTTCATTTACGCCTTAGGTGCAGAGTTATGGAGACAACTGTGTTTGTGACAACATTCTTGTGGACTGCACCGGCTATGACGCACTGAGGGTAAAACCTTTAGGTGCCTTCGCTTCACGTCGGTACGGCGAGGTTCGAAGGTGAGGTTCGTAAGGTGTAAAGGCACCTATACACGAAATTTACCTTCGAAAACCACCCTCGATCAGCCTTCACGTCAACTGTTCGGGTGTTCTAGGTATTTCATCTGTTCGCCTGTGTTCGGGGCTAGCGCTAGTGTCACTCATGACTTGGGTTTTTCCCAAGTGACAGTTGTTTGTGATATTAGTGCGCCGCTCTAATTCGTCTCCTATTCTTTTATTTTTCAGGTAATCTCTATATATATAAGCGGCTTTGTTCTTTGGCTTTTGAAGAAAGAACTTTGAACAATGAAAATATTAAACAGATAGTGGGACTAGGGTAGCAGATACCTATTTATTTTAATTATTAATTGACAAACCACAGATGGTGGATTTTTAGAATGACAATTTTTATCATCAATCATATTTAGCACTGAAGCTGGCCGAAGTGGCCGAAACGTTTGCATAAATAAAGCTATAACGAAATAATAGTGTTGAGACTTAATTGGTCACCCTAATCCATATTTATAAATTGGATAGTCTCAAGAAGTAGGGAGAAAAATTAATAACTAATATTATATTAAATCAATGCCAAGATAATGATCACAGAATTGATTTTAAAGGCTCGCGGGCAAAGCCGCGACGGGGAATGCTAGTATAAAATATATTGATAATGGAGATTTTTTCTTTATCATAATCTAGCGTTGGGTACGTCAGCCATATTGGTTCGCTTAACGTCACGTTAAGCATAAATGGCTGTTCGTTTAACGCCGGTACGGCAAGGTTCGAGGGAAAACCTGTTCGAATGTGAGGTTCGTAGAGTGTAAAGGCACTTTTAGGGAAACTGTACTCAACGGAGAGCTGGGCCCTCAAAGAGAAGGATTTTCCTACTCAGCTAGTAACTGAATGAGGACTAACAGATGTTTCGTGTACGGGTTGAGCCTGCCCATTTCAATTTGGGATTAAGGGGACATCCTGAAATGGGAACCGAAGAGGAGGACATCTAGGAACAACACTATCTTAAAGATAGCTTGAACGATTTTAACGGCAACTTACGCTTAGACTTGATGCTGAAACACGTATTACCGAAAGTCAAGGAAAGGTGGCATAAGTAAATAAAAATATCAAAATTGAAAGTTTTACTTTCATAAAACTGTACATTTAATACGTGGATATAAGGATTATGTTGCCTACTGCATGGAGCATGTTTGTTCGAAATAAAGAAAAGAAAAAAGATAGGAAAGGGTTAAGTTCCATTTTCCTACTTGTCGCTAAGTTTGAGCCCATTATTACATTATAGGTATGAATATTTTTTATTATTTTCGTTGTATATGTATGCGGATTATTTTCTTGGTGTTTTTGTATTAAGTTTTATCTTGAATCATATAACATTAATTTGTAAGTCTTGTTAACAATCTCCTATTTAAATAAAACAGTTCATGAAAGATAGGGGTATTTTTATGTCCACGCCCGTTCTTCTTTACTGACCTATATTTATCCAATAATATTTAAGGATTAAGCTGTTTAGCCAACTTAAGCCCCAATCGATATATAAATCGAAATTTCTCATAATGAAATCAAATCACTCTTTAAGGTATTTCTAAATTTTTTTTATGTTGAATTTGTATGTATAGTTATATCAATGGAGAACACTTTGTTATTTAAGGTTTTGTGTTATCATCCCACCTAATCATGGTTTGTCCCCCGAGTTCAAAGAATCTGAACTCGCAATCTCCTCCTAATGACCCCCCCCCCCCCGGGCTGTGATCCCCTGACGAATCGCATGCCATCCTCCCCTCTACAGTACTCGGTAGAATTAATCCTTGAAAGCTAAGGATTACCTAGAACACGCCCAAAGGACTCGGTAGGATTAATTGTCCTGCAAACATCTGGAAGAGATAGATCCTAATCCCGGTGATCCCCAAGAAGAGCTCTCTAGGGAAGGAGGGGGGGGGGAGCGGTTATCGGAGGGTAACAGATGCTTTTCCTTTTCCTAGCATCCGTTTCGGTTATTAGCCATTTTGAAATTCAAATAAGGTGATTTTTTTAACATTCTTCCCTCACCATTTTCTAGCCAAATCGCTGGGAAGTTTTCTTTGCTGATTAATAACATCTTCTAGGACGCGTTTCAAGGGTTCAGGAAACCCATTATAGCTAATGTTCAAACAAATTTTTGCTTTCTTTTACCTTTTTTTTTTTTTTTTTTGTACTTTAAGGCTTTCACTGAAGCCCTATACTGCCCATACTAACACCCATGGCACTGAGTGATACTTCTCCTACGAAAGAAAAGCACCACCCAGGGCGGTACTCGAACTCGCAGCTCCGGCATGGGAGTACGGCGCTTTACCGCACAGCCACACCGGGCCCCCTTTTACCTTTAAAGATGCACTAAAAGAAAGTATTTAGTTCGTGAAAATTTCCGACTTTTGGTTTTCAGAGGAAACACACTTTTTGGGACCTGATAAGTGCAAACAATCGAGTCCAGCCAAATTTTCTTTGTATGTTTTTGTGTGTATGTGTGAGTGTATGTGCGTGTGCGTGTGACTAGCGATTTGTTGTACGAATTTGAAACTCTTATTTGAGAATTGAAACTGGATATGCTCGCTAAGGGTTTAATCACAATTCAGCTGTTCTGATTTAGGCTTATATGGTGAAGAATAAACTTCTGCCTATTAAATACTTTAGATTCTGTTTATAAACATATAAATAAGGATTAATTAACAGTTTCTTATATGGATTAATTAACTCTGATAAAATTTCATCGAATAAATAATAAATCTATAGTGAGGGAACAATTTCCCGATTTTTCGAAAAAAAAAAGTATCCGTATTCCCACTCTGATTTAAATTATTTGTCCGGTTTAAATTTGTTAATTTAATTAAGCTAAATTTTTCCCTTACACACACACACACACACACACACACACACATATAAATATATATATATATATATATATTTTTTTTTTTTTTTTTTTTTTATGTGACATATTATGTTATGAAGATACGAATCTAAAACTGAGATATACAGGTAAGTTGATAATAGTTTTTGAAACTCTAGGTTCATATAAGATTATTGAGTGGGAATATTGATTGGTGCTATTAATCAAAACTTTCGAATAGTAGCACATGGAACATATTACTTTTCATTTTTTTCAGAATATGCTCATGTAGTTTATCATAATAAAGACCACAGAAAAGTGAAGAATATGATGCTGAAGATAGCCATTTCAATAACTTAAAATGATAAAAATCTAAGAGCTATAGATTAATTATTGATTTTAAACTGGTTGATTTAAATCTTCTCTTTGCAATGATTCTCCCAGGCGTGTTTCTTTATTGACGTGAACTATTGCTGAAGGTTCCTAAAATATAGACACGATAATTTCCGTTTACAGTAATAATGGATGTTAAGTAATGCTAAGCCAAGTATGCTTTGTTAACCATTACTCCTGCAGATAATAAGATCATAAATCAAGTCCTAATTTCTTAGGTAGGTACTGACAAAACTTTTTTTTTATTTTTAATTCTTTAAAAAATGAGCTTCCCTAAAACATCCGGTTCATTATAAAGGGGTTCCTCAAAGGGATTTAGATTAACCCCCCCCACCAGTCCACCACCCCCTCGCCTCAGCCACTCTGTTAGATTAAGGACCCGGAGGACACCAATACGGAAATTGAAAAATAAATCTCACGCAATTTTATTACTCTCTTGAAAGAAAATGGCCTTATCTTAATTAAACATCAATTCACTTAAAAGCTAAACAATTTAAAATGCATATGTATATCTATCTATAAAAAGTTAATAGAATCTTCAATAATTAATTACAGACAAGCATGTCTTATTCAAATATCTTCCTCTTTAAAATACTGCAACGTTAAACAAAAATAAAAGACTAAATATACGGTTTGGAATGGTTTTATACTTATAGTTCGCCAACAGACAACAAACAAACAACTTATTGTTGGAACGAACTAAGAGCTGAGAAACAGACTGTCATAGTACGTGTGTTGTGACTACGATGTTTGAGTACCATCTACGCAGGGCCAGAACATTCTACGCCGGTCCTCTTACGACTTAATATAAGGAGCGATGGATTCGAGGGCCTATTCACACTATCGGTTTCGCTCCCGCTCCGCTCTCGACTACCCCATTCACACTATCGTTCCGCTCCCGGTCCGATCTCCTAAAGTCTTATCATATTCACATTATATAATTTTACCCCGGTCAAGATTTAAGCCATTAATAATCGAAGTCGTCTGCATTTGGATTTTAATTAATAATTAACTTTCTGTTATTAAAGTATTTATTTATTCATCAATTTTACGGCCAAAAAAAGTTCAACTTTTCGTTTGTAGAAATCGTCGTCACCATGCTAAAGTAACGAATGTACAGCTAAAAACCTAAGCATATTCGTTACTTTAGCATGATGACGACGAAATAGCTGTTAAGTATACTTTTCTTGATGAAAAAGATAATATTATCAAAACATATAATAAGAAGAATATGTTGCAACACTATGATAATTATTAATAATAATTATAAATTAATTTAATTAATGGTAAAGAAATAATTTAATTTTTTTTCGAATGTATCCGAATACGCTTTAAATGATTTAAAAAAAAAAATATCACCAAAAAGAAAATAAAACACGAAATCTTGTTGTGAAGCGGTTTGTCCATGAGAAAAATTCATTTTATATTTGAGATACATTTTGCAATGAATTAATGTAAAAAACTGTCACCGATTTATTTATTGACTACATACTCATTGCTGTTATAAAATAACGTTCAATTTGAAACTTGAAAATAAATTCAATATATTATGGAAAATGTCAGACCATTAACAAAAAATATATATTAAAGCAAAAAATAATTATAGTATGAATCAAGAAAAGAAGAGAAAACTATCGGTAAATGCTGCAACGAGTTCAATCTTCCGATCTGGACTGGGCGGGAGCGGAGCGAGACCGGACCGATAGTGTGAATGGGGTAGATCGAGATCGAACCGAGAGCGGAGCGAGACCGGACCTGTACCAATATTGTGATTACCCTCTTTCTATTCCTCTTTAGAATATTTTGCCAGTGAGATCGGACCGGGAGCGGACCGGTAGTGTGAATGGGTGAGATCGAGAGCGGACCGGGAGCGGAGCGAGACTGGACCGGTACCTCTCGAGATAGTGGAATACTCTCTTTCGTTATTTTTCTTAGACTAAAAATTGTTTACCCTACAAAAGCGTTAAAATACTTTGAAATAAGTACCCACACGAAATAATTAAATTAGTATAATAAAAAACTCAAATATATATACAGCCAGATCTAAATTCACCGTCTCTGTAGCGATATTAATAGCTTAAAAACATTAATTATTCCGATCTGTTAACTCAAATACGTTTGCATAAACACAAACTGATTATACACATAAGGTGATTGAATTTGTTGATACTGAGGTCAGCATTGAATATGCATTGGAAATTATTTATTCATTATTATATGTTTCTTAAAAAGATAGTTAGGGATATTAATGCATTTATAAATTAATTTGTAGCAAATAATTGAAAAAATGTTTAAACCTGTATTTTTTAAGTAGGTACTCCGGATTGTCATCTAACGTGAGTTAATAAATTTGGATATATAAAAAACAAAAAAAAGCTAAATTATTATACAAAAAGATCTCCTTTATTCATATTAGAAACTGAATCAAGAACGATAAAAATCTGAATATGGATTAATAATTTGAAAAGTTTAACTGCTTATTCAGCATCTAGCTAGACCATATATAAGCTTGTATATTTGTCAAGGGGTGATAATTTAAACAACACAGCATATTCTTTGTTTGCTTATTCCTTCCGATCTCCAATCGAAATTCTCTTAATAAAATATGAACTCAAATATTAATACATTATGTATCTTCAAAGCCTATCCAATGACATAGTTAAACAATCCCTTTTAATGTTTTTCATTCTATGAAATAAAAAAATAAATGAAAGTTAAAAACTGCTGTTTTGGGTGTTTAAAAATGTATTTCGTATCAAACTTTCTTAATCATTTTATTGATTTACGATTCATTTTATTTTCCAGTTGAATTATGAATTAATCAGTTTTCCTCAGGAAGCCCCGCAGGTATCAGAACCAAAAAAATAGCCATCTGTATTTTATTTCAAGAGAAGGAACCACAAATTGATTTGAAGAGACCAGAAACAAAAAATTACTTTTTAACAAGTTCTTAATATTAAGTTTATCCTATAATTATAGTGGAACGACAAATAACCAAATGTACGTTCTTACTCAAATTAACTTCGAATATACATATAATCATTATTGAAATCAGGACGATTTCGATAATGGAATTTGAAATTTGGGGTACCATAAAAAACCATCGTATATTCCACGTATCTAATTCTTTATTCTATTAACGCGACATTAACAAATAAAACAGAACTTCTTTGTCCGGGCACTTTTTGGCTGTTCTAAGACATAATCAGTAAACTTAATTCGTTCTTAACAATTGCATGTTGTGAAGTTTGCCATATTGAATCTCAGAGGGGCCAAATAATTCTTTGACAAATTAAAATTATTATAATTTTTTTTTAAATAATTTAAAAATGGTGGTCACCCACAAATTAAGATTAGATTAATATTATAATTATTATTTTAAACTTCTATTTTATTGATACCTATCGTCTTGTTTCAGAAGAAGAGGTCTCTCATCGTACTCCTTTTCAATCGCCTCATAAAAGGCATGCCAATAGTGGCCATGCCGTTAATAAGTATGTTTTCATGCCTGTCTAATTTGATTTGAAAGCCAGAATAGAGTGTTCTTATTTTTTAGTCGATAGTTGGTAACTGTAAATCAGTAAGTAAAGTTTTGTTATTGAAGAACTAAGTTTCGTCCGTTATTAGTCGAAAGATTTTGGATTTTAAGGTTTGTAGTTTTTGTAAGTGTTTCATTTTTGCTAAACCATAAATCTGTGAGTCATATGTCCATATAGGTTTCAGTAAGTATGTTTACATATAAGGTTTCTGTCTTATTTTCAATTTTAACTATTTGGAAAAAAGTACGTACAGTATACTCAGTATCGTTTAAGGTCTGTCTATTCACTTTGACATAATTGCACAAAGTCATATATCTGTCAAATATTAGTTCGAAGATATCGTACTTTGTCTATTCGAGGAATTTGGTGGTCGTCGATACATAGCGGTGTGGCCGAATAAGAAGATTATTATAATTTAAAAATTCAACTTGGTAGTAGTATTTTTTTTAGCTACAATTACATTG
Organism: Aelia acuminata; assembly: GCA_911387785.2. Lineage (NCBI taxonomy): Eukaryota > Metazoa > Arthropoda > Insecta > Hemiptera > Pentatomidae > Aelia > Aelia acuminata. Next base: position 158,018,755 of record OU426979.1, on the reverse strand, counting down.
CTATTTCGTCTGGTATTCTAGCTCGTAACAATATTAACTTATAGTAAAAAACCTTGTTACGTACTGAATAAAAACTAAACAATGTGAAAGGTACAGCAGCTGTCTAGCGAAAATTGTTTTGCTTATTATCTTGGAGAAGAGGTGAAATGGAAAAGAGAAAAAAAAGAAAGGAATAAAAACGAGAATAGAAAAAGTTTCGAGAAAAAGTATTTGAGGCTGTTGTACAGTTTTTAGAGAAATTAGCTGAGTGCTCCCGGCTGAAATTAAAAAAGATAACTTGGACAGAAATAGGGGCAGAGGGCGCTTTAACTTGTCTACAACCGTTCTCCGACCCTTCTCCGTCCATTTCACAAGGAACAAAAGATAGGAACAAAAGGAATAAAAGGTGAGTGAAATAGATATTTCAAATTGTAACCATTTAAATTGTATCTAAAAATAACTAGGATGGATGACAGAAAATTTCTATTTATATTTCGTTAAAAAAAGCTCTCTTTGGCGGCCAATCCCTTTTTTATTAAGGTTTATTCACATATATATCTAACATTGTTCTCAAATGTTCGTGTGTAAAAGTGAATAAAACGAAGCCGGTATTTTATCTGTTCGCCACTGTAACGCTAGTATACCTCTTTATTATATTATTACTGTATTTAACTTTTTTTATTCCAAGTTTAGTATCCTTTTATAATTACAATTAGATAATAATAATTAGAGATGAAAAATACGATAATTGTTAGCAGCTCTATGTCAGCCATGTTGTTTGTTCGTTAGTCTTCAAGATTTTTTTTTGGTACTTTTCTGTTATAGTCACGCCCAGAGAAAATGTTTTTAATTTAGTTAGTACATTGCTTTAAGGAGAAGCAGGGTTATCGCCAGTGTTGCTAGGGAGGTAACTAAGAGTTAATTTCACAACTGTTCGCTTACAGGCAACACTGTCAGGAGAAAACAATTCCGTGCCGAATCATTTCTTTTGACTAGATAATTAATCACATTAAATATGGTTGAGTATCAGTATCATTTAAAAAATATTTTTAGGAATATTTTGGATGAGGAAATTGCGGTCAGGTTTTTTCAAAAGCATAATATTATTCCTGAAATGAGAATATGTAAAAATAACCATGAGATGAAGTTAACATTCAAAGGTAAAATTAAATGGGGGAACAAAAGAAGGGGGATACTAAAAAGAATTTTTAAAAATCTTATTTAGCGGAATTTAGGTGGCGCCAAAGGTTAGCAGAAAAAGATCCTTTTAATGAAATATTGAAAGATATTAAAGATTTTTACATTGATATTTCTAACATATATTTTTACTTTCACTTACCTATATATGAAATATATAGTAAGTGGAAGTATTGCGATCGTGAAAATTTTCGACTTCCGGTTTTCAACGGAAATACACGTTTTGGGACCCCCTGAGTCGAAATAACCAAGTCTCGCGAAATGGTCTGTGTGTGTGTGAACAGACTAGCTCAAAAACTATAAACCGTGGGAACCTGAAATTGAGTATTTAGTGTAGGTATATGCCCGCGATGTGACAGCAAAAATTTCATAAAAATTGCTCAACGGGAGGCGGTACTTTATTTATTAACTTTTTATGTTTTTTTCGATTTTCTCAAAAACGGCTCTAACGATTTTGATTAAACTGAGTATTTGATCTATATATATGCCCGAAATATGACTGTAAAAATTTCATCAAAATTGATTAACCGGAGGGGGGACTTTACTTAATAAATTTTGTATCATTTTCACGTGTTTTTTTTATTTACTCAAAAACGGTTTTAACGATTTTGATCAAACTTGGTATTTAATGTATTTATATACCCGTGATATGACTGTAAAAATTTCATCAAAATTGATCTACGGGAAGGGGGACTTTACTTAATAAATTTTGTATCATTTTCACGGGTTTTTTTTTATTTACTCAAAAACGGTTTTAACGATTTTGATCAAACTTAGTATTTGATGTATTTTTATGCCCGAGATATGACTGTAAAAATTTCATCAAAATTGATCTACGGGAAGGGGGACTTTACTTAATAAATTTTGTATCATTTTCACGGGTTTTTTTTTATTTACTCAAAAACGGCTTTAACGATTAACAAAAATAAGATATGAATGTAGAAAAATGTGTGACTTTAGGAAATGATAATTAGCAAAACACGTAAATTTCTAATCTAAATAAGTTGGTAAGTGAAAGTTGTGTGTTGCGCGCACGCACCAGATTTTTTTACTTTCACTTGCCTATATATGAAATATATAGTAAGTGGAAGTATTGCGATCGTGAAAATTTTCGACTTCCGGTTTTCAACGGAAATACACGTTTTGGGACCCCCTGAGTCGAAATAACCAAGTCCCGCGAAATGGTCTGTGTGTGTGTGTGTGTGTGTGTGTGTGTGTGTGTGTGTGTGTGTGTGTGTGTGTATGTGAACAGACTAGCTCAAAAACTATAAACCGTGGGAACCTGAAATTGGGTATTTAGTGTAGGTATATGCCCGCGATGTGACAGCAAAAATTTCATCAAAATTGCTCAAATGGAGGGGGTACTTTATTTATTAACTTTTTATGTTTTTTTCGATTTTCTCAAAAACGGCTCTAACGATTTTGATTAAACTGAGTATTTGATCTATTTATATGCCCGAAATATGACTGTAAAAATTTCATGAAAATTGATTAACCGGAGGGGAGACTTTACTTAATAAATTTTGTATCATTTTTACGTGTTTTTTTTATTTACTCAAAAACGGTTTTAACGATTTTGATCAAACTTGGTATTTGATGTATTTATATGCCCGAGATGTGACTGTAAAAATTTCATCAAAATTGATCTACGGGAGGGGGGACTTTACTTAATTAATTTTGTACCATTTTCACATGTTTTTTTTTTATTTACTCAAAAACGGTTTTAACGATTTTGATCAAACTTGGTATTTGATGTATTTATATGCTCGAGATATGACTGTAAAAATTTCATCAAAAATTTTGTATCATTTTCACGGGTTTTTTTATTTACTCAAAAACGGCTTTAACGATTAACAAAAATAAGATATGAATGTAGAAAAATGTGTGACTTTGGGAAATGATAATTAGCAAAACACGTCAATTTCTAATCTAAGTAAGTTGGTAAGTGAAAGTTGTGTGTTGCGCGCACGCACCAGATTCTTTTTTTTAATGTTTATACTAAAATGAAAATAAATAATTTAATTAAATTTCATGTAAAGTGTTTTATTCAGAAAACATGTGTTTTATTTATTTAAAGCAATGTACTAACTAAATTAAAAACATTTTCTCTGGGCGTGACTATAACAGAAAAGTACCTTTTTTTTTCGACATGTAAAAAATTAGATGCATCAAAACCTAAATTCTTCACCTTTCACATTAATAATTATTATATAGGAGTTTCAACCTTCCAAAGCATGGAATAATGTCAATAATATAAATGTCTGCCGCTCCCTCAAAAACAAAAACAAATAAAATTTTCTAATTTAAGTAGATGTTGCTATGCGGGCACCATAGCGGATTTATATTTGAATAAAATACAATCCTGTTATGTATTTGATGCAATATAAGGTAAGAGATGTATGAATTTTATATGAGTAACCAAGAGGAAAATGAAACTACGAGGAAACTAGAATCTAAAGAAAAAATAAGACATAAAATAATGCAGGAAACATGAAGAATGTTCAGAAGATTTATACATCTTAGGGATCTGAGAGAGAGAGAATTATGACATAATCTCAAAGACATGTGGCGTCTTGTTCATTACTACAAGAGATGGATGGAGGAACAAGTATTAAAGAAAATTTAAAAAACAACATTATTATCCAGAAAGAACCTTTTATAATTAATTCATGATGGAAGAAGCTCTGTGAGTACTCTCTCAAGAGAATACCTATTACAAAAACAAAAGTTCGTTAATACGATACGAAAGTATTTTTGTCCCTACCTATAGTATTTAAAACAAATTACATAACAAAAGATAATTATTATGGCTCTTTAATATAATAAGTAATTTTTTTTTTGTCGCTACCTAGAGTATTTAATAATAATAATAATAATAAATCCTTTATTTATTTGAAATGGGACGTGTCCCCTAAGAATACAATTAATTAATATAAAAAGTGGGCTTTATAGGCTAAAATACAACTTAAATATTCAATTAAGTGAAAAGAAACTAGTTTTACACATCTAATAATATATAAATATTTACACACTTATTACTTAATAGATAAATTATAATAAAAATATATAATAAAGATTTAGAGCTTCCATAACTTTTAAAATTTTATAAAAGGAAACGTCAATTAAATTTTCTTTAGGACACTGGATGACTAGGAAGTTATGATACAGGGTACAGGCGGGATTTAAAGGTGGTGACGGTATTGGAATCACGGATGTAAGGGGGAATAGATTCCATAGGGATGAGGACCGGATAATGAAAGATTATCAAAAGCTGACGTTGGGCCGGTGTATGTATATACATATATATCTGAAGTCCAAAATATGTACAACAAATTACATAACAAAAGATAATTATTTTCGTTCGTTGATACAAAAATCTGGTGCGTGCGCGCAACACACAACTTTCACTTACCAACTTACTTAGATTAGAAATTGACGTGTTTTGCTAAATATCATTTCCCAAAGTCACACATTTTTCTACATTCATATCTTATTTTTGTTAATCGTTAAAGCCGTTTTTGAGTAAATAAAAAAACCCCGTGAAAATGATACAAAATTTATTAAGTAAAGTCCCCTCTCCCTTAGATCAATTTTGATGAAATTTTTACAGTCATATCTCGGGAATATAAATACATCAAATACCAAGTTTGATCAAAATCGCTAAAACCGTTGTTGAGTAAATAAAAAAACCACGTGAAAATGAAACAAAATTTATTAAGTAAAGTCCCCCCTCCGGTTGATCAATTGTGATGAAATGTTGGTTATCACATCTTTGGCATATAAATACATCAAATACCAAGTTTGATCAAAATCTTTAAAGCCGTTTTTGAGTAAATAAAAAAAAACACGTGAAAATGATATAAAATTTACTAAGTAAAGTCCCCCCTCCGGTTGATCGATTTTGATGAAATTTTTACAGTCATATTTCAGGCACATAAATAGATCAAATACTCAGTTTAATCAAAATTGTTAGAGCCGTTTTTGAGAAAATCGAAAAAAACTTAAAAAGTCATTAAATAAAGTACCCCCTCCCTTTGAGCAAATTTGATGAAATTTTTGCTGTCACATCGCGGGCTTATACATACTCTAAATACCCAATTTCAGGTTCGCACGGTTTATAGTTTTTGAGCTAGTCTGTTCACACACACACACACACACACACACACACACACACACACACACACACACACACACACACACACACACACACACACACACACACACACACACACACACACACACACACACACACACACACACACACACACACACACACACACACACACACACACACACACACACACACACACACACACACACACACAGACACACACACACAGACACTCAGACACACAGACCATTTCGCGGGACTTGGTTAATTTGACTCAGGGGACCCCAAAACGTGTATTTCCGTTGAAAACCGGAAGTCGAAATTTTTCATGATCGCAATACTTCCACTTACTATATATTTCATATATAGATAAGTGAAAGTAAAAAGTAAGTGTTTCATCCCTAACTATAACATTTCCAAGTATAATTTAGAATTTTCTATTAGAAAAAAAATTCTATTTAAGAATTTGAATACATTTTTACTTTCACTTACCTATATATGAAATATATAGTAAGTGGAAGTATTGCGATCGTGAAAAATTTCGACTTCCGGTTTTCAACGGAAATACACGTTTTGGGGTCCCCTGAGTCGAAATGACCAAGTCCCGCGAAGTGGTCTGTGTGTGTGTGTGTGTGTGTGTGTGTGTGTGTGTGTGTGTGTGTGTGTGTGTGTGTGTGTGTGTGTGTGTGTGTGTGTGTGTGTGTGTGTGTGTGTGTGTGTGTGTGTGTGTGTGTGTGTGTGTGTGTGTGTGTGTGTGTGTGTGTGTGTGTGTGTGTGTGTGTGTGTGTGTGTGTGTGTGTGTGTGTGTGTGTGTGTGTGTGTGTGTGTGTGTGTGTGTGTGTGTGTGTGTGTGTGTGTGTGTGTGTGTGTGTGTGTGTGTGTGTGTGTGTGTGTGTGTGTGTGTGTGTGTGTGTGTGTGTGTGTGTGTGTGTGTGTGTGTGTGTGTGTGTGTGTGTGTGTGTGTGTGTGTGTGTGTGTGTGTGTGTGTGTGTGTGTGTGTGTGTGTGTGTGTGTGTGTGTGTGTGTGTGTGTGTGTGTGTGTGTGTGTGTGTGTGTGTGTGTGTGTGTGTGTGTGTGTGTGTGTGTGTGTGTGTGTGTGTGTGTGTGTGTGTGTGTGTGTGTGTGTGTGTGTGTGTGTGTGTGTGTGTGTGTGTGTGTGTGTGTGTGTGTGTGTGTGTGTGTGTGTGTGTGTGTGTGTGTGTGTGTGTGTGTGTGTGTGTGTGTGTGTGTGTGTGTGTGTGTGTGTGTGTGTGTGTGTGTGTGTGTGTGTGTGTGTGTGTGTGTGTGTGTGTGTGTGTGTGTGTGTGTGTGTGTGTGTGTGTGTGTGTGTGTGTGTGTGTGTGTGTGTGTGTGTGTGTGTGTGTGTGTGTGTGTGTGTGTGTGTGTGTGTGTGTGTGTGTGTGTGTGTGTGTGTGTGTGTGTGTGTGTGTGTGTGTGTGTGTGTGTGTGTGTGTGTGTGTGTGTGTGTGTGTGTGTGTGTGTGTGTGTGTGTGTGTGTGTGTGTGTGTGTGTGTGTGTGTGTGTGTGTGTGTGTGTGTGTGTGTGTGTGTGTGTGTGTGTGTGTGTGTGTGTGTGTGTGTGTGTGTGTGTGTGTGTGTGTGTGTGTGTGTGTGTGTGTGTGTGTGTGTGTGTGTGTGTGTGTGTGTGTGTGTGTGTGTGTGTGTGTGTGTGTGTGTGTGTGTGTGTGTGTGTGTGTGTGTGTGTGTGTGTGTGTGTGTGTGTGTGTGTGTGTGTGTGTGTGTGTGTGTATGTGAACAGACTAGCTCAAAAACTATAAACCGTGCGAATCTGAAATTGGGTATTTAGTGTATGTATATGCCCGCGATGTGACAGCAAAAATTTCATCAAAATTGATTAACCGGAGGGGGGACTTTACTTAATAAATTTTGTATCATTTTCACGTGTTTTTTTTATTTACTCAAAAACGGTTTTAACGATTTTGATCAAACTTGGTATTTAATGTATTTATATACCCGTGATATGACTGTAAAAAATTCATCAAAATTGATCAACCGGAGGGGGGACTTTACTGAATAAATTTTGTATCATTTTAACGTGTTTTTTTTATTTACTCAAAAACGGCTTTCATGATTTTGATCAAACTGAGTATTTGATGTATGTATATGCCGAAGATGTGATAGCCACATTTCATCAAAATTGATCAACCGAAGGGGGAACTTTACTTAATAAATTTTGTATCATTTTAACATGTTTTTTTTATTTACTTAAAAACGGCTTTCATGATTTTGATCAAACTGGGTATTTGATGTATGTATATGCCAAGTATGTGATAGCCAACATTTCATCAAAATTGATCAACCGAAGGGGGGACTTTACTTAATAAATTTTGTATTTTGTATAATTTTCACGGGTTTTTTTATTTACTCAAAAACGGCTTTAACGATTAACAAAAATAAGATATGAATGTAGAAAAATGTGTGATTTTGGGAAATGATATTTAACAAAACACGTCAATTTCTTATCTAAGTAAGTTGGTAAGTGAAAGTTGTGTGTTGCGCGCACGCACCAGATTTTTTTTATTAGTTCCTGTTATGAATAACATGGTGCCATAATGTTTTTTAATTTGATTAGGAAAAATCTAAATTTGCAATGAAAAATTCTAATTTTGGATAGGAAAAATCTCAATTCGGTTTGGATATTTTTAAATTTGATTTGGCTAAAGGATATGGTTAATATTTGAATCTGGGCTGTCTACTACTTGTTTTTTACTTTCACTTACCTATATATAAAATATATAGTAAGTGGAAGTATTTTTTAAAATAATTTTATTAGCAAACCTTGTAAAATAAGGAGTCTTAGTGAGATTTTTCCATTTTGAGAAAATACAATTAAAAAATATTTTCACCGTGGATTTTAAAGATTAAATTTTTAAAATTCTAAAATCTCAATCAGGTCTTATTTTTTAGTCTCTTTAGCTTACGACAATTTATAATCTATTGTAGATATATAAAATAATGTGTAAGTTACACCATTTATAAATAAAGAACGGCTGGGCCTACATTTACGTTCTAATTTTCTTTGATTTGTCTCTAAGATATTTCATTCTTGCGTGATATAGTTGAGATAAGAAGGTTAATTTCTCAAAAATGTTATCATGGATATTTTTTGGGTGAAAAGAGGGATGGAATTGTTTATCCAAATTTAACGAATTTTGACAAAATTAGTTATATAAAATTTTCAATTTCATCAAATTCACTTCGATCTCTTTAAGAATCAAAACAGTGGAACTCTTACTACCATCTAATTCGATCTTCCAAAGTTATATGGTCACATAATTTTCCTACATGATCGATTAATTATCTTATCTTAGAAATTGAGGCGAGACAAGGATCTTGAACACGAAATTGTTTTCATTCCCTACAAAATTTAATTTTTTTTTATAAAAATCGGACTATTAGTTAAGACTTTTTTAAAATCCTATTCATGTTAAAGTTTACATTGTGAAAAAATAATTCTCTTCTTTATACTATGGTGTGTTTAATTGGTATCAAATTAATTCTAAAAGGTCATTGATTAGTATGATATGGGAATTATTAGCAGTATTAGGTTTAATGGATTTTAGTTTTAGTAGTCTGTATGTCAGTCCTTTTTTGGTTTAAATGTTTAACTTGCAGATATATTTTTTATTTAATCTCTAAATTTATTCAGAATGTTACGTTAAAAAAACAAATGTAATTTTCTGATTTATATTAATTTTTTAACTTTACATATTTGCATTTTACATACTTCTTACACACTCTTTACATTTATGGGATGAAATGTAAAGGGATGAGAGGAAGGTGTAGTTGTAACATTGCCAATCCCCAAGGCACTCACACCTCCTACACGGCACACAGTACATTCCCATAGCATGTTACTCTACAATCCTACAGCACTATACCCTACCAACAACAGCGAACAACTTCTCGTTGTCCGAGGTGGAGCGGGGGAAAAATAAAACAACCTAACAAAAAGTTAGCGAGACCTGTTAGTCGAGAATAAGTAAACTAATAAAAAATTGCAACTATAAAGATGTTGGTATGCCAACTTATCTCTAAAGAAAAATATGATATATTCATGTATAACGTTCACATTTCCCGTTAATGCATTATTTCCTACATCTGTAGACATCAGGAGCATGGACCGCTCTAACTCCAAGCATGTGTATGACGAAGATTTAAAAAAAAACTTTATTTCTGTACCTAAGTTCGAATGAATTAAAATAAACGAATTGCAGAAATAAATAGAAGACATCTATAACTTTTTCAGAGTTTTCAATTCGTTTGAAAATGTATTTATTTATACATATAAAATTCCACCAACAGACAAATTGTCCAATTACAGGTGGTAAACAATATTAAAGCATATTACAAATTTCCTTAGAACTAAAATAATAATAAAATAAAATAAAATAAGATAATAATAAAAATAATAATAATAATAAACAAAATAAAACACAAAGAACTAAAAATAAACAAAAAATAAAATGTCATTAGCTCTGATATTTTCTAGATGAACATATTTTTTTGTGTTTCAGCAAAAACAATTTACTCATGATGTGTCTCCTTCATCACAGATTATAATATTAATCATATATAATTGATCCCAAATTATACATTTAATACTTACTCGTAATAATACTTATTTACATCAGCCGATTGCAAATAAATGCATTTAACCTTTCTAATAAATTAAGAAAATGGTGTTTTAAGTTTTAAATTATTAAAATAACTACGGAATTTCTTTTCTTTCAAGGAATTATATATTGAGAGTACTCAATTTAGGAAGAATTGAATATTCTTTTATTCTAAAGATGCCGATTAGGCATTAAGGCATTAAATAAATGTTTTAGGCCTGAAACTGAAATCATCAACTAACAAAATCCCGAATATTTACCAATTCCAATTTGCCTCACGTTAACTCCCCACCTAGAGCAATGCAAATTTATGATACTATTTAACTGTTATTTTGACCGCCAAATTTATATAATATTCTTGTTGAGCAAGGAATACCAAAAAATTGAGTAAACTAAGTAAAAATGTGTAAGACCGAAACCTTTGGTAGTTATTTTCCTGAGAAGTTTGATGTTCGCTCTGGTTTGAAACGAGGTGATTCTCTATTACCCGTTTAATTCAGTTTAAAAAATGCCATTAGGGAGGTGACATGTACCGGAAAGGGTTTGGATTTTGGAGGGAATATTCCAGTGCTCGGATATGCCGATGATTTGGTTTTGCTTGGTGAGAGAGCGGAAACAATAGAATTGAATACAAAAACGTTGATGAAAGTTGGTCAAGAACTAGGGTATATGGTTATCCGTAGAAATGGTGATGATTTTGCTGATATTAATGTGGATATTTATTGCGATGGTAACTAGAAAAAACGAAATCGATTAGGAAATTAAGGTTAGATTAAAAGCCGGTAATGCTTGATACTTTTCATTAGCGATTTCGCTAAGGTCGCGCCTTCTGTCCCGGAACTTAAAACTTAGGATTTACAAAACTATTCTGACCTGCACTGGCTTAGAATTAGACAGCTATTGCTCCGTGTACTCTCAAAATATAAGTAGATAACAATTTCAGTATTTCCCGTGCAATATTGAAGCAAAATAAACATACAGGGCTAAAAGAGGTTGCAAAAATAGTAACATATCAAAATTAAAGTTCTATAAAAAAAGAAAAACAAAACAAAAAAAATACGATTTGTATGCGAGCTGCTACTGGTGGAGTGTTGAGGGTAGGGGAGTGGCGAGAAAATAAAAAATGTAGTGAATGACCTACACGCAATAGGTAATTCGTATGTTGCGTTCACACGATGCGAGAGGGTCGACTGCAGTTATTTGCACGCTAGCTTGCACTTTGTTTCCAAACCATTAATCCTTATAGGCTGGGAGCTAAGGGCCAAAAAAGTGTCTGATTTGAAGAAAGTTTTTGATCTTATAGGCTAAAAGTACTCATTTTATTGACAATAACGGTGAGCGTCTGCCACCTCAAATCGGTTGCCATCAAATTTTATAGGCAAACAAAATCGACATATTTGAACTTTTTTCAATTTTTCGCTCATAATTAACTAAATTACTTATTAATCGCAGAGAAAATTGTGTTCTTTGTAAAATGAAAGGGCATAAAATTTCGCACTGTTCGACTGTGGTCCTTACAGTTAAAATCGGTTATGTATTTTCGACATAACCGACAGTCAATTTAGTCACTTTATAGGAAAAATAAATTACGCTCATGTTCCAAATTCCGCAATTTTAAGTGGGCTACTCCAAATAAAAAACATTACCTAGATAATAATAGTTAAAAAATATCGAATTCTGTATAAAACGATCTCATTAATTTAAATGTGAATGTATTTAGCGCCTCGTGGTCTAAATTCAGCGACATTTTTGAAAAAAAATTTCGGTTTCTCACATATAAATCGGCAAATATAGATCACAAAGTATTGCTTTCTTCTTACTATAAGAACCTATATTATTGCAAATAGAATGATTATGAATAGAACATCAAAAATCTGTACTTTTTACGATTTTGGTGGAAACTGTGTTTCCACCTAATATGAATTTTTTACACCTATTCCACTCGAGGAATATTCTGTTATTTTGATTTTTCTTGCATTTTTTGTTTGTCGTTTTTTCCCCAGGATATTTGCTCATTATTTTTTAAAAAGAAAATTTAAAAATGCTTGTAACCATGTATATCTAAAGTAAATAAAACTTTTAAGAGAAAAAGTAATAAGGAAAATATATGATGTCATTAAAACGCCATAAATATCCTTTTTTTTTTAAATTAAATTGTTTGTGGTTATTTTTCAGACTTCAGATGGATTTATTTATTGAATTATTGGAGAGCTAATAAAAAATCCTAATAGGTCTTACAACGCTTGACAGGTGACACATCTCAACTTTTGAAGATATAAAATAAAGAAAACCTATTCTGTTTAAAAAAAGAAAAAAAAAAAGAAATTGTAACGTTTCAAAAACTTATTAACGTTTCTGACATCAATGATTGGCTGATGGTGAGAAGGGGGAATGATGGAATGACATTAAGTGAAAAAAGGGGAATTGGTATGGGAATCGGTCTGTTTTTCTATTTATACTGCGAGTTTCGTTAATGCTTGTAGGCAATAGCTGCTTCTATTTTTTTTTAAATTAGTGGTTCAAACGAATCAGTGTTAGATATCAAGATTCGAAGCATTACATATAAACATTTCATACTTTTTTAGGCCTTAATTTGAATAAAAATCGAAAATGAAAAAATAAAATAAAGAAAATGAAAAAAATAAAAATTAATAACACAGAACAATTTTCAGGTAAATTTTAAAAAATCTCATTTCCACAAGTTATCTTTTTATTTCGTTAAAATTAAAACCATTTTTGTTTTTTTGGAATGAATTATAAATTATTAATGAAGGACGTTTTGATAAGCAGAGTCCACTGCTGTAGGGAAAAGAATTAATTATTACCCTAACCCCATCCTTAAATCACTGACAGCGCCCCTTCCCAAAAAAAAAAAAAAAAATCGTATTTGCCTAATTAGTATAATTATTCAGTTAGCGGGGTTCAAAATCTAACGCCCTTTGCTCAAAAAGCATTATCCTTAAAAGATTTTTAATTTGATTTTTTCGTTAATTTATATGAAAATAAATCGATGTGAGGATCATTTAAATGTATATTTAAGATGAATAAACTTGAAGCCCCTAAAGAACCCTTAAGCCCCTCAATGAAAAAAGAATTATCCGTTGATCATAATCAAATCAAAAGTAATAGAATTTTTGCCAACTATAGTAAATTTTCCCCACTGTGCGTCTGTAAGAAACCGAGGGTCTGAGGATATAACATGACAGATAAAATTGGTTTAGCTATATTAACTTTATTTATTGATTCGATAAAGTTAAAGTTACTTTACAACTCCAAAAGGAAGAAAAAATTAACATTATTTATGACAGCTCTGGGCTTGTAGAAACATTTTACCTCCGCCCCTAATATGGCGATTATGGACAGGATTCAAACTCATCCTTCTGACAGGGGCCTGAGAACCTGTCCGATGTGTTGTTTCCCCTCAAAGGCAAGAAAATGTCTAATAAAATAAAATAATTTCTGGATTCGGACACCCGTAAGAGAAGACGGATATAATCCTCGTGGGGCCATGAATAAAGATGAGGCCTTAAAAGAATACGATGATCCCCCGAGCCGCTATCTGATAAATAACAGTTTAGGAAAAGATAAATGTCAGGAATCCACCGTAACAATGGCCTTAGGTGGCATTAGTTCGGATCGGGAGCAGACCGGGACGTAGAGGGGAGATTACATAATTCTATAGCCTTTGGAACCGTAATATTTCACTGGCATATTAAGCTGATCATGTACACCAAATTAGGAACGATTATGAATTCTAGAAGAAATTTCAAGCTAAAAAAACACATCAAAGAGGACGCACTTACAAAAATAAAAGTCCTTTCTATCTAATTTTTTTTTTTAACTAAACAATTTATTTGCACCTATACAATTACAATAAGGAAATGTGCTGAAATAATTACAAATGGCATTGGTAGGCATGAGGGAGATGGCACCCACTGGTTCATCCTCCTGGCGTTCAAAAGATTTACGTTGTCAGACTAGGAGGTCCCTCATTCATCTGCTCTTCAGCCTTCGCCGAGGTATGTCAGGAATATCACGTTTTGCCATATCTTGTACAAATTTGTTGGTATGTCCATGTATCTTGTCGTAAAACCGTTTGTAATTCATACTTCTATGATTTGTCACAGTCGAAACTCTTATGTCATTGTGAAGGGTCTCGTTTGAAATGTAGGGTGGTGGGTTCGTAATTAATCTTAAGTATTGGGATTGAAAGGTTTGTATTTTGTTAATATGTGTCTTTTTTTCGGGTCCGTAAATTTGGCTAGCATAGGTTTTAGTAAATAGCTGTATAGGTTAAGTTTTTGTCTGAGGGGTAATTTTGAACGTCCAGTGGTGGTTGCTTCAACATTTTTCTTTTTTAAAATACGTTTAACTTTGAATACAATATATTATCCTTACAAAAATTTAATTATTTTATTTTTTAAACATGTATTTTGCCAATGGCGGCTATTTAACTATTTTAGTGCTCTGCTTCAAATCAAATATCTCCTTTTGGTCTTTATTATTCCAATTTTATAAAACAGTGAAACATCCCGTCTTCCTTTATGATATATATATATATATATATATATATATATATATATATATTTTTTTTTTTTTTTCAATATATTAAAACATCACAACGTTTCGAGGCTTAATGCCTCATCTTCAGGTGTACTGCAACAATATTTTACTTAATATTTACAACTTTTTTAAAAATTATTTTACAATAATTATAAAATTTGGAAACATTTATGATTTAAAATTCTATATTACATTATATTCATTACATACATACTAATACGCATATTTAACCATAAAATACATCAATTCATTAAAATCTCGTCAATAAATAAATAATTATGTCAGATTACACTTCTTTCTTTGGCCACCTTACTGTTACTGGCTTTAGGCTGTTGCTATTTAATCCTGTTTATACTTGTTCACCACTTGTAAAATATGAACTATCAAAAAATATCTCCTCTTTTACTCATCCTAGAGCATTTAAATAAAGACCAATCTCTTTAGAAAGATCTGAAATTCAATAAAGGCCTGTACAAGTACGAACTTAAAACTAAGTATAACGGTCCATATTGCACTTAAAATTTATAAGCGATAAAAATTTTTTTTTTTTTTTAAAGAAGGCAGATGACTAAGTGTTTGTTATTTATACGTTTTTTTTTGTTTTGTTTTTTAATACAAATTTTTCCAAGAAAGAAATTTCCAAAGCTTTAAAAGTTTAAAGCTTAATATCTCTCTTGGGCATGGCCTATATTGAACCGTGATACTTAGTTTTAAGTTAATACTTGTAATAAACCTTTTTTGAAGTTCAGATCTTTATAAAGGGGTTGGTCTTTATTTATATGTTTTAAGTAAAAGAGGAGATATTTGATTTGAAGCAGAGCGAGAAATACGCGTTCGGTCGACAGTAAAATGTATATTTAAAAAATAGACTAATTGCATTTTTATACTTTCAATGTATTGTACTTTCTTTGGTGAAAATATTTAAAAAATTAAAAATGTTGAAGGAACCATTTTTTTTTTTGGACCACCTGAGATGGATTGATCCTAGTTCGTAAGTAATAAAACTCTACATTCAGACTAGGAACAACTAATTATCGATCAACACATATTTTCAGGATAAATGACACGGATTCAACAAAGACTAATTAACGACATGGCCACGGCAGAGATCCCAGTTGGAAGGAGGTTAAAAAAAAGCTGGGTGAGAGACCTTCTTTCAAGCTTGGTAAGAGGTGCTGCTAGTTTCCGTTCCTCATGCTCAAAATTCCTGACATATTAATTCGTTGTAGTCATCATACATTCGCTGATTGCTGACAGGTGTGAATAGAAGAAGAGGGTGGAAAAAAATATGAAGAAAATAAGTAATTAAATAATTTTTTATTTCGGTACAAAGCTGGGAAAAGATTGTTTCCTTAAATATTTTGTTATTGGTTGGTTGTTTTGATATAGGAATCCCAGATCTATCTAGATATGGGATGTTTGTAACCTTTTCTATGTCAAATATAACCTATTCGAAATCATTTGTAACCCTATTCTGGTCAATCGTATCATATTTCAGGCCTGAATAGATTCAAAAATATTATAGTTTACTTATGATTCAATTTAAAAATAATTATTTTGCTTTCTGTAAAAAACTTATTCTTTCCATTTTTTCTTCTTCGTTTTTCAGTTCTGATAGTAAGGTAAAATATTTATAAATAAATTGACAATTGTCGTGAAATCTATATTGTTAGGTTTATTAATAAAAACATAAATGAACCATAATATTTAAGAATTTATTCATGCCTGAAAAAACGTTACAATTGACCTGAAAAAAAAATTAGAATTGATTTGAAAAAGGTTACAATTTATTTGGGAAAGGTTACATTTGACTAGGAAATAGTTACAATTGACTTGAAAAGGATATATTTTATGTAGATAATGTAGATAGACGCGTCTATTATAGGCGTAAAACATCACATCATCACGCGCCCTATTTAAAAAAAAAAAAATGTAGTATGCGTGTGCGTTTGTTTAACCGTATTATTTTTACTATATTTTTTTATTTATTCTTTCCTTTGTTTTATTTATTAAATATTTTTTAAATAAAAGAAATCATATCTTTTTCGCCGTACTAACACTTGTTTTTTTAGTTCAAATTTATATTATCGAGATTGGCGACTTTTTTATGTTTTTTTTTTTTTTTTGTCAACTTTGTATTGAACGAAAACTTTCAAACAATCATTTTTTCAATTGAAAGCGATTGAACTGACCAAGTTTTTATCGTTTGATTATTATTAATCTTAAAATCTGTTCAATAAAAAAATTGGTAAAAGAAAACTATATTTCTTTTATAATTAACTCTATTGATTAACCACCCAGTTTGATTGAAAACCCGCCCCATCCAAAATTTTAATATAAATTCTCTGAAAACTCAAATTTCCGAAGTAGTGAAACTACCTTGAAATAATCGTGGACATTATTTCTATCGATTCATATAACAAAAATTCCACAAAACTGTGCCTATCAGTTTCAGTCATTGGGGATTTTATTTGCAAACCTGAAAATTTCCTTTGCGTATCTTTAAGCTACACACCTAAACGTAATAAACATACTTCTATAGTCATTTGTCGGATATTCCTGGAAAACAAAAACATTAAATAGTATTTAAAATTAATTCCATTTTTAATCCTATTTAATTGAAAATTCTTCTTTGAAAAGAAGCTTTTAGATATTATTGAAAATTGTAAACAATACCTCCAATATGAATTTTGCAACTACGGCTATGATATTGTCTCTTTGGTGTGCAACTATGATGTCTCGTATTACATATTAATAAGCTCAATACGAATACTAACCCAAATGACCATATTTCAGATTATGCGCAAGATATCACCAGAATGATGGATGACTCTATTTGCAGGAGCAATGAATACATGGAGTGGGCGCAATGCATATTGCAACGTGCAATATGCGCCCCTTGCACACACACAGCCGCCTACTGCATGCAGTCTGTGATCACTTGACTTTGAAGGGCCCTTAGAGGATATGCACATTAATTATGGGCGCAGAACACTCCACTCTTTGCTTCCATCTTACCTCGCTCAAGGACCATACAGTGTTCCACTTTCTTTTATATTAAAAATATATGTATTCCTTTCATAAGGTAAAGTATGTCAAAAGAACTTATTTTTAAAAGAAAAGAAATTTCTAATTAAAGGAAGAAATGTGAAGTATTTTTTTCTTCTGAAAACCCTAACATTACATGTTTGTCTTTTTTTTAAATAAATGTCGCTAACACTTCTTTCATTCTTTTATTCCGAAGTTTTATAAAGTAGTACTTGACTATATACATAGTGGAAAGTATTAATTTTACATTTAAATCTATACTCTTTTTTTCATGTAGGTTTTTTTGCGAGGGAAAAATTCAGGTGGAATGGAAGTATGGAATTAGTGGAATATATTTAGTTAGTGTTACAAATTTTAGGAATATTAATTTAACTTTAAAAAAAGCTTGCCTAAGATAAAAAAAAAATCCTAACCCTCGAGTATATGATAATTTTTTTTGCTCAGTCTTTAAAGTAACTTTAAAATTTCGGGAAATAAGATGGGGAATAATTTCAGAACGAATCTTCTGAATTTTAAGGTCCAATATTTAATATCAAATTTATTTTATCTCTCACATCTCACTTCATAGAACGTATCTATGTGAAAATGTGCGACATAAAAAACAAATAGTATTATGTTATGAAATACTATTAATATTTTTTTTCAAAGTAAGTTTGAAGAGATAACGTCCTGGGATTCATAGGTATTAAAACCAGCACCGGGTCTAAAAATGTAAACTATTAGCATACAATATCATAAATGTCCGAATAGTTTAAGAAGAAAACATTAACATTAATTTATCACAAAAACGCATTCCAGGTATTTAACAATAAAAATTTAGAAGGAACCAAAAAGTTGTCTTGTTCCGCATAACCTCATTTTCGCTATTTGTAAATAAGTTCATCTAGTTGTTGATCTTAAGTAATGTTATATAATTGAAATATATTTCAAGTTATTTTATTAAATTAAATTTAAAAATCGATTCTTCTTTTATCCTGCTTAGTGTTGATATTATGCAACACAATATGGGTTCATATTTGGTGCAATGTAAGCGACTAAATCAATATTTTTTAAAACCGAAAAACTGTTTTAAATATTTATTTTCAAAACCGGACCCACGCTTGGTTTTCCATAATTCCAATTTTAAAAATGAAATTTTTATTCCGTAGGTATTTGTCGAAGTAATAACGACAGCATGTCGATATTATTTAAGATCCGATGAATGTTTTTTTTTGTCTTAAAAAAAATTTGATTTTAGTTTTTTTCATGACGCTCATTATAATTATGCACTTCTTTTTTTATTTTTTATTTATTTTATGTCAATTTATACTGCTATGTCTAAATGGACGATGGTACATCTAGAGATCTAAATTTTGCCCATCTGGGTATAATCAGGATAGGGAACTTTAATTAGCACCTGACATCGCACAGGCTCGGGACATTCCTTTTACGCCTCATCTGAAGGATGTCATAGCCAATAATTTTATTCTTCTTTTAATCATTCCTGGGACCATATGCCGGTCTACGATCCTGCTCCGCATTTTCTGGGTATTAGTTATATAGATATTAGTATTAGCTATTCTAACCACTATACCACAAGCGACGCTATTTTAACTTGATATAATCTTTATACAAACGAGATACTAAACTGTGATAAATAATCTCTTAAAAACCAGAAAGGAAGAAAACAACTTATTGAAAATTAGCTATTATTTGAAAAGTGGGTGATGTATGTTAAGATAACGTAAACATTTCAAAAATGTATTGTGTACCTCTTTGAATGAGCTAAACTCTCATCCGTTTGTACCGACCGATTCTATGGTAGGTTTCAAAAATGTTTTTATATTAATAAGAAATTTCCCATGGGAAGAGGGTTCCAATGTAAACTCCACTTGCTTGGAGGGATATTCTGAGCCACTTAAGCAACAGGCTTTAACGTAGAAAGAACAATTTTTTTTTTTTTGGGTTTCAGTATCTGTTTTGAGACATTGCTAAAAATATTTGGAGTGTTATTTGTCCATACCATATCCGGCAAAGAATTCTGGAGAGCAGGCGTTCCCTTGACAAACACCTGCCTCTTTGTCCACAGCCAGTTCGGGAAGGCCTTGTTTGGAGGATAAACTTTAGTATTTCCTTTAGCGGCTGTGAAGAAACTCACAACGATTAAAACGAGAAAAGCTATAAATCACATATAAAAAAGAAAATATATTTACATATATAAAAGCAGAAATATCCGAAAGGTCCATAATCATATTCTTTGGATTCTAAAACGGATGGAAAAATTATTCCCTCCCTTCGATTTTAAATTTTGATTCACTGCAAAACATTACTATTGTATACTAAATTAATATTTTAATTAACTTGTTTATAATAAATGTCTGGCGTAATCGCAAACGACTTTCCAAAGCATTTCGGGAAAAAGAAATATATCAGCAAACAATAGATCAATTTAATGTCAATTTTTATTTAGTATTGTAACGGTAAAGAAAAACATGTGGTTTAAAAGTCCCAGACAGGTTTGTAACTACAAAGTCCGAGTCGCATCCACGACGTTCTACGAGCTTCTAGACCCTTCTCCTAACGAATATATATAAGAAGCGATTGACTGGAAAGTTAGCCTTGTCTTGTTCTGAAACTCAAGCCATATGATTATTAGTGTGTTACAGAGTGATAATTTTTATAACCTGCTCTAATATTTGTGGAGTTATAATTCGTGTGGCATTGCCTATTGTTATTGTTCGTTGAATAAATATTGTTTTACACACAGAAGTGCTACATTATTAACAATCTACCCCATTTTTGGGAATTAATAAAATGCTGAGGACCGTAATCTCTAAATACTTATTTTTATCAATACTTTGTAACATTAAATATTTTGTAAGATTAAATGTGAAAATCGGTACTTTTATGACAATACTTGTACTTATATAGCAAAATATAAACCTGTTATGGTGACAGTGTTTGCTCATCAGCCTATTTTCAAAAGAGCAAGTTTTTATGGTTTCTATACATCTCTGTTAAATCTTCTTTCAGATGGTACCTAATAAAATTTATCAGTATTCCTGCCATGCATAAGCAAAATATCAAATACAAAAATCCATGTTTGATGTGCTGTTGAATGGACAGTTTGACTTCAAATTGCTAGTGACGATATATAATTTTTTCAAAGATTTTATATATAGATGTATTTTCGAAATTAAGAATAAATATGAAAAATATCGATATGATTTAAATCGGTGCATATATTTTATCGATAATTCCTAAAGGAAGTAAATACTATGCATATTAGTATTATGTTATACTAACCAGCGCCCTAGAAAAAAGTATTAAAAGTTTTGAGAAAAAAATCCTTAAAACGAGAACTGGATTCAGCGACTGGTTCGGAATCAATGTATTAATGAAGGATTAATTTATTGGAGAAGATACGAGAAAGAAATGCTGTCAGAACCATTTTAGGCACTATCTCATGAAACCACGAGTAGAACATTTATTGGCTGAGACCTCTTAGTAGGCTAAAACATAGATTGATAAATAAAATCTAGCAGAACAGATATATATATATATTTAAAACTTGGGAAAATTAAATAACATCAGAAATGATGGGAAGATTTATAGTTGTCATGCGTTTTGTTTATTAAGTTCATAGATTTTAAAGTGCAAATATCGATCTGCCCAAGCTTTTGTTTCATCTTGATGCATTTTTTTTTGTCCCAACTTAAAATAATGGAAATATGCTTGCTTTCGATCCAGCTCCTAATGGATTCAAACAAAAGAAGGTGTGAGCGGGAAAATAGCGAATAGTAATTTAAAGTGTTTCTCTCTTGAAACACCACCTAACCTGTCACTCACACAGTGTTACACACACTTACACTCAGTGTTACACATCGCGGTACCACTGAGTGCCGACAAGTAGAGGTTGTGAGGGGGGGGGGGGGGACTCGCAGATTGATTCCCGAAACTGTTACACACTTTTCTTCTCCAAGGAAACTTTTACCGAACTCTTTGCAGGATGGATTTCTACAAAACCTGAGAGCTTAGTTGGGGATTTAACGGAACGGAAAAGTTTTGTGGAAAGATCGAAACGCTGTAGTGCACATGTCATGCCATTTTAAATTACCGTTCAAACGAGTATCAATTTCTGAGTATAGTTGTTATGTGTGCACGCTTCACTTTTGCAGGGTGTTCAAGTTTAATGGAGAAATGCTGGAAGGAAATTGTAGACACAACTTTTAACGAATAAGTTTATTTGATGCATTGTCTGTTTCCCATTGGAAACTGAGTAATTCCCAGTTTTGTGTAATATTGAGTGGTCACTTTCTTTTTATTGATTACAATAGTTATCGCACAATATTACTTCTCGGCTTAAACAGCTATTTCATTCTTTTGATTCTCCTCATTAGTTTTAGTTAGTGTTTTGCGTTTATTAGTGTTGATAATATATATGTACATTACTGATTATTATCTTACTCTCGTTTACCAAATTGTTTTTGGGTGGGGTGGAAATCGCCCCCTCTCCATATTATGCGCCTTGAGTCTTAGGACAACGCCATTGAAAGCTGGTCTTGTTTAGAAATATGATAATTCCAGGATCATACCACAAATAATTGTACTTTAGTGCATGCAGAAACAGTGGTGTGCATAATTAAGAGCTGCAGATACGTACTAAAATAAATAAATAGGGCATCGGTGATTACATACAGTACCAGTCAAAAGTTTAGACTCACTTTTATTTAATTCACAATCTTCAAGTTTAATAAAATAATTATAACTCAAGAGGTAGAATATAGTGGATATCTTCCACCATCATTAACTCAAGAGGTAACATTTCAAACATTATACGATTAACTTTAGAATAAAATTATGATTAGGGGTAACCTGTTGTGTAGTGTTTAGCCTAGTAACCTACAATACTACAGGTCGCGGGTTCGCGTCCCGGGGTGGCCCTAGGATTTTTAAATCTGAGTAAAAAATCCTCGAATAGGACGTAAAATGGAGGTTCCAAGCCTGTACGATGTCAGGTACTCGTTAAAGATCCCTATTCTAATTATCCCTGGATAGGCACAATTTAGGACTCCCACTGTAGAATCGTCCGATTAGCCTTAGTAGCATAAAGGAGCATTAAAGAAACAAATAAACAAATTATTAATAAATTAAAAATAACATTCTAGTTTTACGTTGTTAAATAAATAAAATATTATTATTTATTTATTTTTTAAAACTAAGGGTGAGTCTAAACTTTTGACTGGAACTGTAAGTGAAAATAATTGTTATATAAATGAGCTCTGATAAACAAGCTAAAAGGGGGGGGGGGATAGCATCGAATTTTATTTCGTGGGAGGTTATGAAAATTAAATGAATGGTCTTCACATTCTGGTTTCTAGGAGGTAGTTCTCGAATCGGAAACGATCTCAAATTACCGATAATTGTTTTCCCCCCCAAAATTTCGTGAGGGATCGATCCCTCCCCCCCCCCCTTGGGGGGAAACTTTGAAAACTCAAATTTCCGAAGTAGTGAAACTACCTTGAAATAATCGTGGACATTATTTCTATCGATTCATATAACAAAAATTCCACAAAACTGTGCCTATCAGTTTCAGTCATTGGGGATTTTATTTGCAAACCTGAAAATTTCCTTTGCGTATCTTTAAGCTACACACCTAAACGTAATAAACATACTTCTATAGTCATTTGTCGGATATTCCTGGAAAACAAAAACATTAAATAGTATTTAAAATTAATTCCATTTTTAATCCTATTTAATTGAAAATTCTTCTTTGAAAAGAAGCTTTTAGATATTATTGAAAATTGTAAACAATACCTCCAATATGAATTTTGCAACTACGGCTATGATATTGTCTCTTTGGTGTGCAACTATGATGTCTCGTATTACATATTAATAAGCTCAATACGAATACTAACCCAAATGACCATATTTCAGATTATGCGCAAGATATCACCAGAATGATGGATGACTCTATTTGCAGGAGCAATGAATACATGGAGTGGGCGCAATGCATATTGCAACGTGCAATATGCGCCCCTTGCACACACACAGCCGCCTACTGCATGCAGTCTGTGATCACTTGACTTTGAAGGGCCCTTAGAGGATATGCACATTAATTATGGGCGCAGAACACTCCACTCTTTGCTTCCATCTTACCTCGCTCAAGGACAATACAGTGTTCCACTTTCTTTTATATTAAAAATATATGTATTCCTTTCATAAGGTAAAGTATGTCAAAAGAACTTATTTTTAAAAGAAAAGAAATTTCTAATTAAAGGAAGAAATGTGAAGTATTTTTTTCTTCTGAAAACCCTAACATTACATGTTTGTCTTTTTTTTAAATAAATGTCGCTAACACTTCTTTCATTCTTTTATTCCGAAGTTTTATAAAGTAGTACTTGACTATATACATAGTGGAAAGTATTAATTTTACATTTAAATCTATACTCTTTTTTTCATGTAGGTTTTTTTGCGAGGGAAAAATTCAGGTGGAATGGAAGTATGGAATTAGTGGAATATATTTAGTTAGTGTTACAAATTTTTGGAATATTAATTTAACTTTAAAAAAAGCTTGCCTAAGATAAAAAAAAAATCCTAACCCTCGAGTATATGATAATTTTTTTTGCTCAGTCTTTAAAGTAACTTTAAAATTTCGGGAAATAAGATGGGGAATAATTTCAGAACGAATCTTCTGAATTTTAAGGTCCAATATTTAATATCAAATTTATTTTATCTCTCACATCTCACTTCATAGAACGTATCTATGTGAAAATGTGCGACATAAAAAACAAATAGTATTATGTTATGAAATACTATTAATATTTTTTTTCAAAGTAAGTTTGAAGAGATAACGTCCTGGGATTCATAGGTATTAAAACCAGCACCGGGTCTAAAAATGTAAACTATTAGCATACAATATCATAAATGTCCGAATAGTTTAAGAAGAAAACATTAACATTAATTTATCACAAAAACGCATTCCAGGTATTTAACAATAAAAATTTAGAAGGAACCAAAAAGTTGTCTTGTTCCGCATAACCTCATTTTCGCTATTTGTAAATAAGTTCATCTAGTTGTTGATCTTAAGTAATGTTATATAATTGAAATATATTTCAAGTTATTTTATTAAATTAAATTTAAAAATCGATTCTTCTTTTATCCTGCTTAGTGTTGATATTATGCAACACAATATGGGTTCATATTTGGTGCAATGTAAGCGACTAAATCAATATTTTTTAAAACCGAAAAACTGTTTTAAATATTTATTTTCAAAACCGGACCCACGCTTGGTTTTCCATAATTCCAATTTTAAAAATGAAATTTTTATTCCGTAGGTATTTGTCGAAGTAATAACGACAGCATGTCGATATTATTTAAGATCCGATGAATGTTTTTTTTTGTCTTAAAAAAAATTTGATTTTAGTTTTTTTCATGACGCTCATTATAATTATGCACTTCTTTTTTTATTTTTTATTTATTTTATGTCAATTTATACTGCTATGTCTAAATGGACGATGGTACATCTAGAGATCTAAATTTTGCCCATCTGGGTATAATCAGGATAGGGAACTTTAATTAGCACCTGACATCGCACAGGCTCGGGACATTCCTTTTACGCCTCATCTGAAGGATGTCATAGCCAATAATTTTATTCTTCTTTTAATCATTCCTGGGACCATATGCCGGTCTACAATCCTGCTCCGCATTTTCTGGGTATTAGTTATATAGATATTAGTATTAGCTATTCTAACCACTATACCACAAGCGACGCTATTTTAACTTGATATAATCTTTATACAAACGAGATACTAAACTGTGATAAATAATCTCTTAAAAACCAGAAAGGAAGAAAACAACTTATTGAAAATTAGCTATTATTTGAAAAGTGGGTGATGTATGTTAAGATAACGTAAACATTTCAAAAATGTATTGTGTACCTCTTTGAATGAGCTAAACTCTCATCCGTTTGTACCGACCGATTCTATGGTAGGTTTCAAAAATGTTTTTATATTAATAAGAAATTTCCCATGGGAAGAGGGTTCCAATGTAAACTCCACTTGCTTGGAGGGATATTCTGAGCCACTTAAGCAACAGGCTTTAACGTAGAAAGAACAATTTTTTTTTTTTTGGGTTTCAGTATCTGTTTTGAGACATTGCTAAAAATATTTGGAGTGTTATTTGTCCATACCATATCCGGCAAAGAATTCTGGAGAGCAGGCGTTCCCTTGACAAACACCTGCCTCTTTGTCCACAGCCAGTTCGGGAAGGCCTTGTTTGGAGGATAAACTTTAGTATTTCCTTTAGCGGCTGTGAAGAAACTCACAACGATTAAAACGAGAAAAGCTATAAATCACATATAAAAAAGAAAATATATTTACATATATAAAAGCAGAAATATCCGAAAGGTCCATAATCATATTCTTTGGATTCTAAAACGGATGGAAAAATTATTCCCTCCCTTCGATTTTAAATTTTGATTCACTGCAAAACATTACTATTGTATACTAAATTAATATTTTAATTAACTTGTTTATAATAAATGTCTGGCGTAATCGCAAACGACTTTCCAAAGCATTTCGGGAAAAAGAAATATATCAGCAAACAATAGATCAATTTAATGTCAATTTTTATTTAGTATTGTAACGGTAAAGAAAAACATGTGGTTTAAAAGTCCCAGACAGGTTTGTAACTACAAAGTCCGAGTCGCATCCACGACGTTCTACGAGCTTCTAGACCCTTCTCCTAACGAATATATATAAGAAGCGATTGACTGGAAAGTTAGCCTTGTCTTGTTCTGAAACTCAAGCCATATGATTATTAGTGTGTTACAGAGTGATAATTTTTATAACCTGCTCTAATATTTGTGGAGTTATAATTCGTGTGGCATTGCCTATTGTTATTGTTCGTTGAATAAATATTGTTTTACACACAGAAGTGCTACATTATTAACAATCTACCCCATTTTTGGGAATTAATAAAATGCTGAGGACCGTAATCTCTAAATACTTATTTTTATCAATACTTTGTAACATTAAATATTTTGTAAGATTAAATGTGAAAATCGGTACTTTTATGACAATACTTGT
The DNA here is from genome assembly GCA_911387785.2 of Aelia acuminata. NCBI lineage: Eukaryota > Metazoa > Arthropoda > Insecta > Hemiptera > Pentatomidae > Aelia > Aelia acuminata. The sequence continues at coordinate 157,992,153 of OU426979.1, read as the reverse complement.
ACTTATATAGCAAAATATAAACCTGTTATGGTGACAGTGTTTGCTCATCAGCCTATTTTCAAAAGAGCAAGTTTTTATGGTTTCTATACATCTCTGTTAAATCTTCTTTCAGATGGTACCTAATAAAATTTATCAGTATTCCTGCCATGCATAAGCAAAATATCAAATACAAAAATCCATGTTTGATGTGCTGTTGAATGGACAGTTTGACTTCAAATTGCTAGTGACGATATATAATTTTTTCAAAGATTTTATATATAGATGTATTTTCGAAATTAAGAATAAATATGAAAAATATCGATATGATTTAAATCGGTGCATATATTTTATCGATAATTCCTAAAGGAAGTAAATACTATGCATATTAGTATTATGTTATACTAACCAGCGCCCTAGAAAAAAGTATTAAAAGTTTTGAGAAAAAAATCCTTAAAACGAGAACTGGATTCAGCGACTGGTTCGGAATCAATGTATTAATGAAGGATTAATTTATTGGAGAAGATACGAGAAAGAAATGCTGTCAGAACCATTTTAGGCACTATCTCATGAAACCACGAGTAGAACATTTATTGGCTGAGACCTCTTAGTAGGCTAAAACATAGATTGATAAATAAAATCTAGCAGAACAGATATATATATATATTTAAAACTTGGGAAAATTAAATAACATCAGAAATGATGGGAAGATTTATAGTTGTCATGCGTTTTGTTTATTAAGTTCATAGATTTTAAAGTGCAAATATCGATCTGCCCAAGCTTTTGTTTCATCTTGATGCATTTTTTTTTGTCCCAACTTAAAATAATGGAAATATGCTTGCTTTCGATCCAGCTCCTAATGGATTCAAACAAAAGAAGGTGTGAGCGGGAAAATAGCGAATAGTAATTTAAAGTGTTTCTCTCTTGAAACACCACCTAACCTGTCACTCACACAGTGTTACACACACTTACACTCAGTGTTACACATCGCGGTACCACTGAGTGCCGACAAGTAGAGGTTGTGAGGGGGGGGGGGACTCGCAGATTGATTCCCGAAACTGTTACACACTTTTCTTCTCCAAGGAAACTTTTACCGAACTCTTTGCAGGATGGATTTCTACAAAACCTGAGAGCTTAGTTGGGGATTTAACGGAACGGAAAAGTTTTGTGGAAAGATCGAAACGCTGTAGTGCACATGTCATGCCATTTTAAATTACCGTTCAAACGAGTATCAATTTCTGAGTATAGTTGTTATGTGTGCACGCTTCACTTTTGCAGGGTGTTCAAGTTTAATGGAGAAATGCTGGAAGGAAATTGTAGACACAACTTTTAACGAATAAGTTTATTTGATGCATTGTCTGTTTCCCATTGGAAACTGAGTAATTCCCAGTTTTGTGTAATATTGAGTGGTCACTTTCTTTTTATTGATTACAATAGTTATCGCACAATATTACTTCTCGGCTTAAACAGCTATTTCATTCTTTTGATTCTCCTCATTAGTTTTAGTTAGTGTTTTGCGTTTATTAGTGTTGATAATATATATGTACATTACTGATTATTATCTTACTCTCGTTTACCAAATTGTTTTTGGGTGGGGTGGAAATCGCCCCCTCTCCATATTATGCGCCTTGAGTCTTAGGACAACGCCATTGAAAGCTGGTCTTGTTTAGAAATATGATAATTCCAGGATCATACCACAAATAATTGTACTTTAGTGCATGCAGAAACAGTGGTGTGCATAATTAAGAGCTGCAGATACGTACTAAAATAAATAAATAGGGCATCGGTGATTACATACAGTACCAGTCAAAAGTTTAGACTCACTTTTATTTAATTCACAATCTTCAAGTTTAATAAAATAATTATAACTCAAGAGGTAGAATATAGTGGATATCTTCCACCATCATTAACTCAAGAGGTAACATTTCAAACATTATACGATTAACTTTAGAATAAAATTATGATTAGGGGTAACCTGTTGTGTAGTGTTTAGCCTAGTAACCTACAATACTACAGGTCGCGGGTTCGCGTCCCGGGGTGGCCCTAGGATTTTTAAATCTGAGTAAAAAATCCTCGAATAGGACGTAAAATGGAGGTTCCAAGCCTGTACGATGTCAGGTACTCGTTAAAGATCCCTATTCTAATTATCCCTGGATAGGCACAATTTAGGACTCCCACTGTAGAATCGTCCGATTAGCCTTAGTAGCATAAAGGAGCATTAAAGAAACAAATAAACAAATTATTAATAAATTAAAAATAACATTCTAGTTTTACGTTGTTAAATAAATAAAATATTATTATTTATTTATTTTTTAAAACTAAGGGTGAGTCTAAACTTTTGACTGGAACTGTAAGTGAAAATAATTGTTATATAAATGAGCTCTGATAAACAAGCTAAAAGGGGGGGGGGATAGCATCGAATTTTATTTCGTGGGAGGTTATGAAAATTAAATGAATGGTCTTCACATTCTGGTTTCTAGGAGGTAGTTCTCGAATCGGAAACGATCTCAAATTACCGATAATTGTTTTCCCCCCCAAAATTTCGTGAGGGATCGATCCCTCCCCCCCCCCCCCCCCCCCCTTGGGGTGCGCTTTTGCTCTTGACCACTCTCTACCCTGTACCAGAAGGAAGGGGTTAAGTCCTGGAGAGATAGCTAAGAACTAAGAGGACCAACGGACCAAACTTGTTAATGGACTTGTCCTGTAGCGTCCTTTACCTTTCCTGAAGTATAATTTCTTCAGGAACTTCCTCTAGTTCCTAATTCTAGTTGAAACTTGCCGTTTTCTGAGCTACTCATGTGTAGCCGGGATTTATATATTCATAGCTAATATATATTCATAGTTAATTCATATATATATATATATATATATATATATATATATATATATACTAAAATTACAAATAAAATCACTGAAATTAATAAGTGCAGTAAATTTAAAAATGCAGGCATGAAATAATCCAGTAAGCTAATCCATTATAATTTTTTTTCTAAATTAGTCTCGTGGCCGTTTCCTTTTCAGACTCGTCTGAGAAAATTAGCTGCAACAGAGTTCCTTCTTTAAGGTTAACTAGGAAGGTTGGTTGTGTGGGATCAAGGTTCGGACTGGTATGGAGCAGTGTATATCTGCAACAGGGCAAATCGACGACAAAAAAAAATTATTAGGGTTTCTGGGTAAAATAAGGATCTTACTACTGCCCTACCCTAGCCCTATATAGGTAATATAAATATAGTAAATGATAATAAATTAACAAAAGTATCTTCCTTTTTCACCATAAATATTTATTTACAGCATACCATGTTGACGTTTCATGGCTGTTTCCCCATTCTCAAAACATAAATTACAAATATTGGCTAAGAGAAAGTTGAAATGAATTTAAAAAATTAAAATGAATCCCTTTATATAAATAAGGCCTTACCTGGCATTCTCAGGTATTTACTGAGGCAAGCCGATCAATCTAAGGGCGCTGGACTGTAAACCTCCACGGTTCGATTGTAGACTAATCGTAAATCAGCCGGAATCGATTGCAGGGCCAACAAGTACTTAATCAGGCTCAACACTTTAAGTAAAGCAAACGCTAGGCTCATGTTGGAGCAATTTCACAATCTTAGTAAATACTCTACCTCACCAATGCATTACTTTTCAACATTTCTTTATTCATTTTCATCCTACCTAAAACGAGTTTCGCAGCAGTTGGATGTTAGGCTTTTTACTTTACAACATACAAAATGCACCGTCATCTACTAACATTTAATCTTTTAAAAATATTAATAATAAATATAATTAACAATTCATCAATTTGAAGCCTTGTACCTAACTTAGTAAATGTCCAATGGTTAGGCCGAGAAGTATTTGGGAGGGTTATGTTCCACCGATTCTGCCAGAAGTAGTTTGGACGGCGACCAGTGGTCGCGATCATCATCATGGTGCAAAAAATACTTACAGTTGACGGATCTTGTTCAAACTTTGTATTATTTTTAATCCACTATTGTAGAGTTGTTTTTTATCAGTGTCATGAAAATAGGTAAGGGTTGGGGTGGGGGTAAAAGGGATAATTTCTTATTAATATTATAGCTTTTAGTGGACAAAACTTGTTCAAACTTTTATTGTGTTTATTAGTGGATTGTAGACTTGTTTTATATCAGTTTCATGAAAATAGGTAAGAGTGGGAGTAAGAGGGAGGGGTGGAAGCATTTGTGTTTATTAGTGGATGGTAGAGTTGTTTTATATCGGTTTCATGAAAATAGGTAAGGGTAGGGGTGGGGATAAGAGGGATGGGTGGGAGAATTTGTTATTTATATTATAACTTTTGGGTGGACAAAACTTGTTCAAATTTTGTATTGTGTTTATTAGTGGATTGTAGACTTGTTTTATATCAGTTTCATGAAAATATGTAAGAGTGGGGTAATAGGGAGGGGTGGGAGAATTTGTGTTTATTAGTGGATTGTACAGTTGTTTTATATAGATTCATACTTTAGTTTATATTAACTTATCATGTAAAATGTTTAATTTATAACAAAGGGCCCGGTGTGGCTGTGCGGTAAAGCGCCGTCCTCCCATGCCGGAGCTGCGGGTTCGAGTCCCGCCCTGGGTGGTGCTTTTCTTTAGTAGGAGAAGTATCACCCAGTGCCATGGGTGTTAGTATGGGCAGTATAGGGCTTCAATATAATCCTTGAAGTCCCCCAAAAAAAAAAACTCTTTTAATGCTCTTCAAAATTATTCATACTAAGTATTAATTTAATAAGTCATCACTAGAGCATTTTTATTAGGTACATTATTTTTTTATAATTTATTAAAATAAATAAATTTATATTAAAAATATCGAATACAAAATATAAAAATTGAACATATTAAAACATATATATATATATATATATATATATATATATATATATATATATATATTAAAACATTGTATTTTATATTTATTTATACATTTTTTTATAATTTATTTTTTTATAATTTATTAATTTTGAGTTTGCCGGTATGTCATGTGTGCATATAATGTATAATAATGGAGCAAGTATTGACCCTTGTGGAACCCCTGCCGAGATTGGTCTGACTGACGAAGTCTCAATGCCTTGTCGGATAGAGAAAAATCTTTCGCTGAGGTACGATTGAAGTATCAGATAATATGTGTGGGGTAGAATGGTCTTGAGTTTGAAGAGAAGACCTTGGTGCCAAACTTTTTTATTTTTGTCTTTTATGTTTTTGAATATAAAATACAAATTTTTAGCATGCTTCCACAAGCTTCCATCGTCAATCGATATGCTTTTCAAGTAATTATCGTAATTAGTTCTGTTGCATTTCTGGATTTGTCGTTTAAGTTCATTGTTAAGTCTGTTGAACGTACGTCTGTCCGAGGGTAGTCTGTTAGTCTGCCATACCTTACGAGCTCTTCTCTTTGCTGTGATCAATTCCCTAATATATAGTGGATATTTCGGCAAGTCATCATTATTTGGTGGTGCCGGTAGACAAGAATTCCATGCAGCTTTTTGGACACTTGTGGTAAATGTTTCAACAGCCTCTTCGATTTCATCCACAGTTTTAATTGAACCTGGGATGGATAGGTCTTTGTCAAGGAGTTCCTTGTAAGCGTCCCAATCCATTTTGCCGTTAATGAGCCTTGGGGTTTGTTCAACATTGTTGGGCTCATCAAGGATAACCAAGCGTATCAGGGAATGATCAGAGCAAAGATCGGAGCTCGTATTTATGTTGTGAGGTATGGTCCAGAGTCCTTTTGTTATAAAAAAGTCTAAAAGGTCGGGAGTTTTCCGTTGCGAAGTCGGCCAATATGTCGGTGTGTCAGGTGATATTGTGTCTAATGAAAGTTCGTGGATAGCAGCTTTCAAATTTCTTCCTCTAGGTGTGCATATACACGCCGTGACCCCCATGTTTGATGCTTTGCGTTATTCTGGGGCACTAGAGCAGAAAAAGTACGCTACTGGTGTATTTCTTTATTATGAAGTATATTATTATTATGAAAAACATCGAAGATGTCAGTACATATCTCGGGGGACAATATACAGAAGCTATGGTGATTGTGTGATGCTTCGTGCGAAGTGTTATGCCTGTGGTTTAAATTTCAGGTGTAATGGGTAGCTGTAGAGGGTTATGTGAGAGAGATGTTCTTATCAGAATAGCTGTACCGCCGTGAGCTGTTTTGTTAGGGTGATCAGTTCTGTATGTCGTGTAATTTGATATATGAAATTTCGAATGTGGTGTAAGATGCGTTTCTGTTATCAGGTACAAGTCTAATTCTGTCCTATGTTACATTAGTCTGTTTGCGTTCCACAGAAGGATGGCCAAAGAGCCTACTGTTAGCTGATTAGGGGCCATTAGGATGACACATGCCTTGAGTTAGTTGCATGGGCTGTTGAAGGAGACTAAAAAGAGGTTGGATGAGTGTGTTTAGACCATTTAATACCTGAAGTAATTGAGTAGGCAAATAGTTATCGGCTGAAGGGGGTTGCGGAATAGTATCCCTCCTCACACTTGGCAAACGGTGATTAATTTGCGGTTCTAGTACGGTGGGCTGTGAATGAAGATGAGTTCCCGTTTGCTGATGAGCTGATGGTTGCGGCTGCATAGGTTGTCGATTAGAAGATCTCTGCTGTTGTATTGCTGATCCCTCTTCAGATGGCTGCTGCTGCTGTCCTAAGTTCTGTTTCTTTTGAGCTCGTTGTAGGGGTGGGAAATCCTGCGGGTTAATTGAAGGAGGTTGAATCCGCTGATGACCATGTTTTCTCATGGTTCGTTGTTCCCTCAGAACTCGAAGGGTTTGGCATCCCCTATAATTGGCTGGGTGTTCCCCTTGACAATTAGCACATTTCGCCGGTGTGTCCCGTGTTTTATTACAGGTTGTGCTATCGTGGCCTTGTCCGCAACGAACGCAACGTGGGGCGTGGTTACAGTAGGCTCGGGTGTGACCGTAATTTTGGCATCTTAAGCATTGTGGTATTACTCTTTTTTTTCTCTGCTCTTCAATTACTACTTTTGTGTAAAATATGGAATTAATTTCAAAAAATTTTTCATTGTAGGTACCTTTTGTTTTATCGACGAAAAACATTGGCAAGGGACGTTTGTATCGTGATATAGCATTTGTGATATTAACGGCCTCTTAACCATATTTTTGAAGATCATATTTGATTTCTTCTAGTGGGGTATTATGGTGAAGGTTTTTGATAACAACTCGAGGATTTCTGTACCTGGTACGTAAATAATAAAACTTTACATACAGACTTACAACAACCTACTGTCGAACAACACATACGAACTCTTTATTCACGATTTTTTGTTAAATTACACGGACATAACAATGCACTAATTAACGACATGGCCACGGCTGATATGCCTGTAGCTAGGCGGCTAAAAAGAAACTGGATGAGGGACCTGCTCACGAAAGTTATCAAGCCCGGAAAGAGGTGCTGCTGGGCACCTTCCTTTCATCATGCCTAAAATGCCCTAAGTTCATTAACTGCAAACAACACATTCGCTGATTGTCACGCTGGGTGACAGGTGAGAATTGAAGATTGAAGCAAAAAAAAAAAATGTATTAAACACGACATTTTAAAACACGAAAAAAAAATATGTGCACATTTACATAAGAATAAATAATAATTTTCACTGGGAATAATTTGAAGTGTATACAACAGTGGAATAAAAAGAACACGTTTTAAAATGCACATATTGAATTTCAATTACATAAGAAAAAACAAAAATAGAATAAACGTTGTGGTATATACAACATTTCAAATTTTATTCTATTTTTGTTTCAACTATATTTTCAAGGTCCAGCATTGATATAAAAACCAAGAAAAATTATTAGATCCAGAAAAAAAAAGTTGGTTTTTGGGATTTTTTGCACCATACTGCGTGAATCAGGACCATTGTGCGGCGCACGATGGGCAAGCAATAAAAACAAATAAAAAACGATAGTTTCTTCCATTACAGAAATTTGTTTTAAGCTGAAATTATAATTTTTCATGTTGTAAGATTTTTTTTAGAAAAATATTTTGAGATTTTTTATTGTTAGGTGTTTTATGCATATATATGCACATCCTTTATGTCCATACATAGGCGTACCACTTTATAGCAATAGCTGCCTACTAAAAACCATTAAATATGCAAAAATCTTTCAAACATAGTAACCAATGTCAAACATGATTACAGAAAATGCTTTATCCCGCATTAAGATGACAGCAACTGATCTATGACCGAGAAGTGTCAGAGAATATATTCCGCTGATTTAATTTTTTTTTTTTTTTTTTGCCTGTTGGGTAGTTAATGCCATTTATATGATAATTTTCGCGGCGCATAGTTGGAGAAGGAAAAATATCCTAATGTCGACTGTCTCCAATTTATTCAAAAAACATTGCAACACATCCCCCCCACATTGTTAGTGTGATCCTCTATGAAACTTGACAGCTGCTTCAACCTCCTTCACACAAAAACAAGAAAAGGGCAGTTTTCGAAACTGATTCCGCTTCAGCTGTAATTATCCAGCCACAACTATCTAAATATCAGTTGTGGCTATATTGTGACTAATATTCCTGATAAGCCATTTTTTCGGGAAATAATTTGGTTATTTCCAAATTTGGCTAAGCATGTACCATCAATTTATTAACATCTACCTACCTAACTACTTAGTTCTGGGTAATACCGTTTCACTCCCTATACTACAGGGGCAATGTGCACGTAAAACGTGAACTTCTTTACCAGTTAGGCCAGCTTGGAGAAATCATGATTCTCAACAAAATTTCCTTAAGGAAATTTTCCTTAGGCTTCCTTTATATTCACAACTACCTAAATACTCTAACAGTTATAATTACAGTCATAAAGTAAATAAGTGAGCAGATGTATTATTGATATAAAATGATTCGGGCTCAAAAGTCTCATATGTAAGTCCTTTTAACCGAAAGTGACGCTAATATATGAAGTTAAAGCTGGCAAGTATGTCTCCCTTTTAACTAAATTGTCATATGCATGATGTATTATCAATAATATAACTGGTGTAACTATGCCTGTTTTTAATACAATTCAATAAAAAAAGATCTATATACGAGAATTTTGAAACCGAATCTTCTATGTATAGAGTACAGTACAACCTCGTTAGTCCGGACTAACTGGGAGCAAAGGCAATCCGGATTATCGGATAATCCAGGAATCCAGAAATATTGTTAATAAAAAAATAGGGATATATGAATTCCACGATAGAAAATCATGCTTAAAAAAAAAAAAATACATAGAACAGATAAAAAAAATATATACCTTAAAAGAAAAAAAAAACCTTTCGCATCAATTCATACCAAAAACACTACTTCAACGGTCTCTGCGTTTCACTTTGGCCCTTTCCGACTCCTTCAATATAAAAAAATCAAGATTAAAGTGAATTAATGTTAATGAAAATGTAATTGAAGCGTGGAAATGCATAAGGGTATAAGTGCCTTAAAAAATTTTTACAGAAATGATGTGACTTATACCCCCTAGGGTGAACTAGGATCAGTGTTTACACCCATGCCATCTTTCATACGTTCAATAAACTCTTTTATAACAACAAAACATTACTTATACCCATTTCTGAAGAATAGCTTTGGCACATATAAAAACTTTGGCAAAACATTTTTTTTTTTTTTTTGGCACTTAGACTCTATTGCATTTCCACGCTTCAATTGCATTATAGCTATCGGTGAGAACAAATTATTACCTACACTACGCGACAAAATGATAGACCACCCCACAATTTTTCAGTTACAAGAACTAGTAAATAATTGAAAAGAATATAATTATACTTATTTTACGTCTTTGGCAAGTAGATTATTATATCAATGTATAATTTCCCCCTAAGTTATCATTTTAATCCTTTAACTTCTTATAAGGCTTTTTCATGTGCGACAAAAACATAGGCCACTCAGTGTTTTATTAAATCCCCAGTCAAACTATTCGTGCTATTGAATTAATTTTTTGTTTTTTAATTACTGAAGTGTTTTGAAATAAATTTAAAACAATTGAAATTCCTAGAGATAATGTGCTGTGAAATAGGTGAAATTAAATCCTTACGCGGAAAAATTGAACAATTTCAATAATTATTAGAGCTCAATACCGGTGCAGGCACGTGATTACAAATTATTTAAATATGGGGGTAAAGATGACACAAAGAAATGCCCTGACAGTCTAAGGGGTTACCCTATCCTAGAAAAAAGGAGAATATTTTGCGAAGCATCCAACTCTGCAGGAGCTTCAAGACACATCGCTTTGTTAGCTGCAGTGATCACTAACATCCGAAACGTGCAAAAAATCCTTCTGAGTGCAGAACACTTGAAACGGCAGAGGATTCAGAAAAAAAAACATCAGTTTCACAACAACGCTAAGTCGAGTATAAAAAAGTTTGTGCAGGATCATCATTGGTTGTTATAAAAGTTTGAGAAAAGTTATATTCACTACCAAAAACCGGTAAATTTAGATTGTTTATAGATGACCTCAAATGCTATTTTCATGACCACCAAGAAACCAAAGCATTTTAAGTCCCTGGCAAATGGGTGATGGTGGCGTCATGATTTGGGTCAGTAATAATTATCGTGGCGAAGTCAGATAAAATTTTTACTTTAGAAATTAATGCTAAAAAGTATTGGGGAACATAAGAGAGCCAGTAAAGGAGCATATAAACGAGTTCATCAAAGAAAGGTCCGTTTCCCGACAAGACAACGCTCCAGCCCACACGGCTTGGTTGGTAAAAAAATATTTTGAATAGAATAATATTTCACTTTTGCCTCTTGTTCTTTTGATCTTGTTCTTGTTTGATCTTGTTCTTTTGATAAAGCTTGTTCTTTTGATCTCAACTGCATCGAAAACTGTTTGGTACAATTGAGTAGGGCAGTATTCGCTGCAGGAAGCCAATTCACTTCTCTGGACGAACTCAGAGCTCAGCATTCAAACTTAGTAGTTTAATTTAGGCACAGATATATACAAACCTCTTTAAATCCCTTCAAAATAGAATGATTAACGTTTTAGAAAAATAAGGGGGCTCTATAAATATTAATAATGATAAAAATACAGATAATTTTAAAAGTGGCCTATAATTTTGTCGCAATCAATTTTCGTTTATTTTCTTGTTTTCAGGTAAATATTTTTAATTATTGGATTATTAGCCTATATTTATTTGTCAAACTTCTATTATGATTCTTACATACAATGAAAAAGATAAAAAGTAGAAGATTTCTTATGAAATTTTAAAATGAATGGGGTGGCCTATGATTTTGTCGAGGAGTGTAAATGAAGATTCATAAAAAAAAAAAAAAATCTACAAATCTGCCACGGATAACCTGGACATGCGGATAAACCAACTTTTACTTAACATGAACCAATCACCACAAAAACTTCCCAACCAATATTCCACACCGAGGATTTTTCGTAGCGGTGGCCAAGACACTACAATAACAAAATTGGATGTGGCATACCTTCGAATATAGAAAAAATTTGTAAATGGCAAGAAATATTATTTTAAGTATATAGTGTAACACTTACGTGGGTTAAACAATTTTTATTGAAAGAGAAATATAAAATATCAATAGCATACAAATTATGAAAAAACAAATATTTAAACAGGTTACAAAAATTAGCTCTTTGTAACACAGAGAAAACCATATGACTTGAACTTCACAACATGACTAACTCTCCAGTCCATCACCCCTTATATATAGCCGTAAGGAGAACAGTCTAGAACCTTCTGGGCCAGCTTAGATGGTACTCGAACATCTTAGTCACAAACGTGTGCTATGACAGTTTGTTCATTGTTAGTTCGTTACAACAAGAGGTCTAATACTATTCTAAACAATATGGTTTTATTATTTTTTTTTTATAACGTATGATATAGACGTATAAAAATAATAATGATAAAAATTATATCTAACAAAATGAAAGGGTTGTATCTTCCTTCATCAAAAACAAACTTATTATTATTTTTATCAGACGTATTTATTAAGGTCATATTTTTTATATAAGATAAAAATGTAGTTCGGAAATGGATGTAGGACATTGCTGTCCAGAGGGATGAGACTATCCCTGGAACGATGACTGTTAACGCCCTTGGGGAAGAGCTTCCATAAATCGGGACGGGAATCGATCTTGGGCAAGGAGACCTAATGGAGCGAGCGCTCTCTGAGAAGAGGAAATGGCACGAGATTAGGGCTCTTGTCCGCTCCTTTCTACACAACTGCCCTGTACTCTAAGCGGTCTAGATATATAGGCCACAGCTTGAGAGCCTTCTGGAGGGCCGATAGTCTGGTCATCACATCTCTTCTCGAAAACATCTTTATGTGGGATGGACTTTGAAGGATATTAATTGTACATTAGACCCCCTACACCAGGGGTCACGTTTTACCTGCACTTTTACTTTCACTTACCTATATATGAATATATAGTAAGGGAAAGTATTGCGATTTTGAAAAAATTCTATTTCCGTTCCGAGTCCAAATAACCGCGAAATGGCTGTGTTTGCGTGTGTGGGTGAAAACAGCTTACAAACGATAAATCGTACAAACCTGAAATTGGGTATTTGATACATTTATATAAACGCGATGAGACAGCAACAATTTCATTGAAATTGATCAAATGGAGGCCCCCTCCAAAAAGATGGAACAAAATTTATGAAATAAAGTGGGGCAGTTTATTTCATAAAGTTTGTTCCATTTTTTTTCTTTCGATTTTTCAAAAACGGCTCTGATAATTTTATTGAACTTCTCATTTTTATTTTGACTTTTATAATTGAATCGCACCTGTCAGCAAGGTGCTGAAATTAAGCGAATGAGATGACGGTAGTAGGAAATAATGACATATTTTTTTTAGAATACAAGTCTTTATTGGTATTATTACATTCTGTCTCTTTTGAGACACTGGTAATATTGCTGATAGAATGCATTCACACTTATTTACAAAAAAAAAAAAATATATATATAATAATGACATATTTAATGAGAATCAAGTACTCTTTAATATCAGGTAGGTTTTATCATAATAGAAATGTTCCGAGGGGGCTTAAATGGTGAAGGAAAGATTTTTTTTGTTTTCCAATAAAGTACCTTTTATTTTGTTTAAAATGGAGAATTCAACTGTTTCTCGTTATGCCTAATAATACGAAATGATAAAATATTATATATGAAAGAAATTGAATAAAAATGTACAGGAAAAAAAACAAAAATATTCCGACCACGTGGAACTCATGCATGCGCTTCTCTTTTAAAGACACGATTGCCTATAACTCGAGTGCCTGTTCTGTTCAAGGGGAAAAGTTGTCAATTTGTTTTGAAACATTCATATTTAATAGAAATATTTTATTTTTATTTTTTTTTTACAATAGAACTGTGAAGAGGTTACATTCCAGCCTCCCTCCAAGATTATGATCAGGATTGCAACTCAAGGTGTCAGAACGAATGTTTGTCTAAAACTAGTCCATAGAACAAAAATGTAAATGACATTTTTATGTCAATTACATAACATGGCGACCATGGCAGTGGATAAAAAACTTATATAACTGCTGTGTAAAGTGCGAGCCAATGAACATATTTATACTCAACTACATGTTGCATAATATGAGATAAAAGTCTTCTACTTATTTTTTTTGTCACTATAGTGAGGAAGAGTGTTTATTTTTAGGATTTCTTCAATGAAGGCGTCTCTTCCATATTTTTTTTCGTATTATATTTAATTATCCCAACGTTTCGGGCTGATTGCCCATCCTCTGGGGTTATCTATATATTTTAACATTTCATAATTGCTATTTTTTTATCACACTAGTTGTGTTATATATGAGGATTTTACATTTTACATATCAGTATTATAATTACATTTTCTGTAAGTCATTTTTTCTATTGCCCATTGTCATCAATACAAGCTGCTAAATACAGACAAATAACTGCCCATGTTCCCACTTAAACATTTATTTGACACTAGATTGATTTCATTGTCACACTTTTAAAACTTTAGTTGCTTTGTGGAATTCAGTACTTAGATTATCTTGTCCCCTCATCCTGTTTCACAATGTTTGTTTATTTGTTGTGGTATTGTTTCTATTAATTTGTTTCAATTTTTTTATTAGTTGTGCATTGTGGTTGTTTTTTGATTTATTGTATTTTCTATGTTTTTTGTTTTAGGTATTGCTTCTTCCATTTTTCTGTTTTTTGTATTTTGTGTACGATGCTCAAAATTTTAGTGCTGTCGAAATCAAAGGTGTGATTGTTTTTATGCTGTGTTCCGATAATGATGTTGCTATTATATTTTTTACATTTCTGCTGTTATTTTTGTGTTGTATTATTCTAGTTTTTATTTTTTTAGATGTTTCTCCGATGTGTTTTTTCTTACAGTTTTTACATTCCATTATTCTATTAGGGATAAAAGTATAGGGGAGAGCGGGGTTGGTTGGCAACAGTTTTCACTTTTTTGTTGTTGAGTCGTTCCTGTTAATATAATCCCAATGGGGCTGATACCACTGTAAACTCCAAGTATTAGAGTACTTCAAGTATTTTTTTCACAACATAATATTTAATACTAAGATCATAGAAAATTGAAGAATTCGTCAATCCAGAGTATGCCAATTAACCCCCTATGTGGGGCAGGTTGGCCTAGGAGGTGGTGTTGTTTAGGCATCTCATTCAAGTACTGGTAGACACATATTATTATTATTAAAAGCTGCACTATAATGGTATAATAATTTTGAATCGGTTTTTAACAGCTTTTAAGGGAAAATAGAATGACAATAGAAGAAGATAGAAGTTTAGACTGTCGTCACTTTCTGCATAAGAAAAATTGCTCTCATCTTCCTCGCTGGAACTAAAGACAATTGGTAATTTCACCTTTGATTATGTTTACCTTGCTTTTGTGAATTGCTACTGCGCCAAAAAAAAAAGTTAAAGAGAGCCAACTAACCCCACAGGAGAAATCATATGAAAGATGACTGCCAGGACAGGGGAGAACAATCAAACAAGAAACTGGTTAGTCGAAAGGTTAGGTTTTTCAAAGGAGTTTGTGGCTATGTGAACAGAATCGGTGTCAAATGTTTTTCGATGCATTTAAACCAACTTTACTGAAAATATAAAAATTTACTTACATGTTGTAAAATCAATCAATGAAGCACACTCTTATCTACACTGTTAGCATCGGATTGAAAACTCAGGGCGACTCCCGAGGTCGAGCGGGTCACATGGTACAATGGTGGGGCCTTCACAACAGGTGTGACGGAAACTATAAGCCAATGGCCAACCTACCCCCTATGACAACCAACCCCACTCTCCCCTACTCAATACAGTTTCTTCTGAATGGTATAAAGTTTATTTGAAAAACATTCGAAACAATTTGTTTTTTCGGATAGCTATACTCACCTTTGTTGGAATGCTTGATTTTTTCAAGTGTCTTGCATGCAAATTCATCGATAAAGCTTGAATTTTTCTTTCTTTTTTTACGAAGCGATGAAAGCAATATGAAAAGAGTGCTCATGCGGCGGTGAGATAATAAAAGTAGACATATAAATCTATAAATGGTACAGAACCGACAGGGGCAATAAGAAAGGGCACTGTAAAACTATGATATATAGGGGGCCGTATAACTTTTACAGCTCCTGTGGCTTTAAAAACTGTAGATAACGGTTACGGCTATCTGTATCACAGCGACCGGGCAGTAAACTGTTAACTGCTCTTAACAGCTACCGGCTTAACAGATATCGGTATCTGCCCAGTATCCTTCTAGCTTTCTGTTTTATCTCACTCCCTCACGCACATTCCCTCTCCCTTTCTTCCTCAGCCACAGTTTTGGGAATTGAGAGAATACGTTGCTTTTTGGTGACTAAAGGAATTCGTTTTTTTTTTTTTTTTGTAAGGATTTTTCATTTTTTAAGATAAGCCTATAAGCAGCACCTACTACCTAATACTGCAATCTTATTTACATGACAGATTCTTCAGGATTCGTCAGGGTTCATAGTTCTCCTCTTATTTTTTATCAAAAGCTGGAGTTCCACAGGGTTCCATATTAGCGCCATTATTATTCACTGTCTAAACCTCAGACCTGCCTACAACAGAACGTACTCTCATTGCGACATATGCTGATGATACTGCCGTTTTAGCCAAACATAACGACCCGGCTCAGGCCTTGCAGTACTTGCAGAGCCATCTTGATCTTCTTCAAGAATGGCGTATAAAATGGAAAACAGCAATCAACATCGAAAAGTCCGTTCAAATCACAATCACACTTCGACGTGGGCTGTGTCCTCCTGTTCATCTACAGCAAAAAAAATTGGACCGAACCGACTCAGTAAAATATTTAGGACTGACGCTGGACAAACGAATGACCTGGACTCCTCACATCAAATCAAAAAGACCAAAACTAAACTCAAGTTTCGAATTATTGCAACATCTCTTAAATAAACGATCAAAATCTTAAATAACCGAAAAACTCAAAATTTATACATATTTACTTAGGCCAATCTGGAGTTACGGAACCCAAATATACGGCTATGTCAAATTTCAGTCAAAGATATTAAGACTTATTACGGCCGCTCCACCCTATATAAGTAACAAGAACTTACACAAGATTTCAAGACCCCATACGTAAAGTCATCCATTAAAACATTATTATATAAACGATTTCATGACAAGCTTAACGCACACTTAAATCCATTAATTCAAGTACTATCAACACTAGACTTACCGGACACACGACGACGTTTGGGAAGGAGCTGGAATAGGGATCTTTTGACCAACAAAATTTAAAGTTTTATGGAGAGGCATCATTGGATGACCTTTACCTTCTTGCCTTCATGATTATTTTTTTATTTTTTCTAATTATTATTTTCTCGTGTAGTCATCACATTCACTGGTTGTAATAATTATTTTACAGTTGTGAATTTATTAAATAAAGTAAAAAAAAAAAAAATCAACCAGTTGGTTTTCTCCGCATACACATTATTACACAAAATTTGCATAATTCATTACCCCCTAAACATTGGGATAGGAGTTGTTTTTACTTTCACTTAACTATATATGAAATATATAGTAAGGGAAAGTATTGCGATCGTGAAAAATTTCGACTTCCGGTTTTCAAGGGAAATACACGTTTTGGGGTCCTCTGAGTGTAAATAACCAAGTCCCGCATAATGGTCTGTGTGTGTGAACAGACTGCTCAAAAACTATAAACTGTACGAACCTGAAATTGGGTATTCGGTGTATGTATGGACGTGACTGCAGAAATTTCATCGAAATTGGGCAAACGGAGGGGGTACTTTATTTAATAACTTTTAAGTTTTTTTCCGATTTTCTCAAAAACGGCTCTAACGATTTTGATAAAACTAGGTATTTGATGTATTTATATGCCCGAGTTATGACTGTAAAAATTTCATCAAAATTGATCAACCGGAGGGGGCACTTTACTTAATAAATTTTGTGTAATTTTCACGTGTTTTTTTTTATTTACTCAAAAACGGCTTTAAAGATTTTGATCAAACTGGGTATTTGATGTATGTATATGCCAAAGATGTGACATCCAGCATTTCATCAAAATTGGTCAATCGGAGGGGGCATTTATTTCATAACTTTTTTTCCAATTTTTACTTCTTTTTCGATTATCTCAAAAACTGCTTTAATGATTTTGATCAAATTCGTCATTTTTAATTAAAAATTAGGTCTTATTTAATATCAGGCAAGCTTTATTACTATTAAAATGTTCTAAAGGGGGCTTAAATGGGAAAGGGCCTTTTTTGTTTTCCTATAAAGCACCTTTTTTTTTGTTTTTATGGAGAAATTAAGTGCCTCTCGTT
Organism: Aelia acuminata; assembly: GCA_911387785.2. Taxonomy (NCBI): domain Eukaryota; kingdom Metazoa; phylum Arthropoda; class Insecta; order Hemiptera; family Pentatomidae; genus Aelia; species Aelia acuminata. The sequence goes on along the minus strand of OU426979.1, from coordinate 157,974,380 downwards.
ACGCATAAAAATAAGAAATGGCTAAATATGAAATATGAAAAAAATCAAGTAAACATATAGAAGAGAAAAAAAGAAAAATATTCCATCAACTCATAAAACACGCTGAGTCCACGCATGCGGAGTACGCCTTTAATGATAGACCATTGTTTATAATTAAAGCCGTTCTGTTCTTTTAATGGAAAATATTTGTTTCATGGTAACTAAATGAAGTTTTCAACAACTACATAGAGAATTATAAAATCAGACAAGTTGGAGTATCATGCTTGCATTGCCGAATTATCACAAGTAAAAACTTTTATTTAATTATAAAAAATGGTATTTTTTATAGAGCAAATAAAAACCAAAATAAGAAATGAATGTGGAAAAAAAAAATTATCAAATCACGTCAATTTCTAATCTAAGTAAGTTGGTAAGTGAAGTTGTGTGTTGCGCGCACGCACCAGATTTTTTTTTTTATATAATATTGGATAAATGATGGTTGACCGGATTTTGAATATTTATGAGAATAGTCCGGGGTGGCGGTCAATAAACTGGTTTTCGACCCAACAATGCATGTCTTCGTCAGGGCTAAATGAACAAGACACAGCCAAAAAAATTATGAATACATAGGACAAATTTTATCTAATTAGTTCATATGCTTTGTCCTATGTATTCATAATTTTTTTGGCTGTGTCTTGTTCTTTTAGCCATGACGAAGACCTGTATTGTTTGGTCGAAACGGGGTTTACTGACCGCCACGCCGGACTATTCTCATAAACGTTTTTTATAATAATTGAGGCAAGTAAGTTAGTGGAAAAGGCATTGAGTGCAAAAAAAAAAAAAAAAAAAAAATTAAAATTGGAAAATGAAGTAAATTCCATCGCCGTAAGTTTTGAAAAGGTGTCACAGGGGTCATGACTCCTCCTCAAATATTTTAGCTATTTTTATTATTTTAATTAGGTATTCGAGGTATTTATGTGCCGCGATCTGACAGCAATGATTTCGTCTAAATCGAGTAAACTTATTTTACTCCTTATTTATTTAATTTAAAAAACACGTACCTATAGCTTATTGAAATTTGCTGTTTTATGTTGAAAGAGAAGAAGGGAATAGACCATATCTATGCAGGACCTTTTTTATAGAAATTGTTGGTTTTTCTTTGTCTCTACTTATCTCTATCACATTGAATAATTTATTAGTATCGCATATTAAGTTAAACTTAACTTATGTCGAATAATAACCTTTCTTTTTCAAATATTATTATCAGTTAAACCAATTCTAACGATGGAAAGCGTGACTTTGACACCCCTCCCAGTCATCCGTAACTCATTCAGGCTTTTTATGAGCTTGATTCCTTTTCCTTTGGACTAAAATATTCAAAAACCGTGCATGTTTTGTCTCTTAGAAGATATTAAATATTTCGTGATCGACACTTTCCGTGACTCGAATTAACCATGTCTTTTTGAAAACACAAAAATTCTGATGGTTTATGATCGTTTAAGAATATTCACATTTCGAATTATGATGATTAAATAATCAGCTTTGATTAATGTAAATAATCATTAAAACAAAGAAAAAAAAAACTTTCGAAATATTTGCTAAGCCCTCTCCTTCTATATAGCCTCCTTAATTACCTGTTAGAACGTTGCAGTATTTAGGACGTTACTGTACCACGTAAGGGTCGATACTTCTTTCGAATTAATACGTTTCCTAAAGTACTCGGAATCATCCGAAGAAAAGTATTGATGTTTCGAAATTATCTAAACGATGGCATTGTAACGTGAACCAAAAAATAACATATGTTTGAAAAGAGTTCGAGACTCTTTGTTGGAACAAACTGTTGTTGTACATATTCGAGACTGTTCGAGTACCTTCTCCACTGGTCGGGAACCTTCTAGATTGCTCTAATTCAGACTAAATATAAGAAGCAATGGACTGGAAAATTAGTCTGGCTCTGAAGATCAAGTCATATGGTTACTGTTTGGTTACAATTTGAGACTTTTTGTAATATTGTTAATTATTTGAGTTTGTATTATTTTTTTTACATAGTTAATTATTACTTTTCGTATATAAAAATTATTTAAATACACATACGTGTTACGGTACCGATAATTGTCGACACCCATACCTACTTGAAAAATAATGTATATATTTTCCAATTAATATTGAATTAATTTAATTAAATCGTGGTAAATGTGGTCATAGATTCGTACACATGTTCATTAATTCGGTAATAATATAAATTTATAAAACTAGGAACAAAAACAAACAATATAATGTGATAAAGATTCAGAGCTGAATTTCAAGAATATTTTAGACAATTTTCAGAACACGTGTTACAAGAAATTGTGTGTTGTTTAGAATCACTAAACAACACACAAACAATGGCTAGACACTATTATCGAAATTTAGCTTAGTGTGCCTGGTCAGAATTAAGTTTTCGATTACAGGATTCATTTCCAAAGACTTTATATTGTTATTTACTTGGTTCTTACATATCCGAATATTTTAATTTTAACAGAAGAGGGAGAGGGAGAGAAATACTTTATTGAGTAACAAAGTAGCGTATGGTATGCTACAAAGCACACTAAATCAATCTTTGATAGGCATAAAAATAAGCACATAGTCTTTTGGTTGACCTGATGAAAATTGTTAATTCTGATCTTGGATCCATGATTAAGCTCTATTAGCATATATGTAGTCATAGTAATATATAAACTTAAATAATACTAAGTTTATTTATATTACTATGACTACATTTATGCTACATAACAACGAGCTTAATCATAGATCCAAGACCAGAATTAAAAATTTTCATCAGGTCAACCAAAAGACTATGTGCTTATTTTTATGCCTATCAAATATATAAACTTAAATAATACTAATATACATCGCTACTCTTCGCACCACTTACTTTCCCAACCCTTGGAAATTATCGATAATAAAAATGATTCCTAAACCTCAAAAACCTCCTGAGTACCCATCTTCCTATCGTCCTATCTCCTTATTACCAATAATGGGGAAAATCCTGGAAAAACTACTCCTCAAACGTCTCTACCCGATCCTAAATCCTGTGATTCCTCGTATGGTAGATGTCATATCATCCACATTGAAGCGCGGTATGTATTGAACGGGAGTCTTTCTCGATGTGGAGCAGGCCTTCAATCGAGTCTGGCACCCGGGATTGCTTTACAAACTCCGCCAAATCCTCCCTTCTACATACTTCCTTTTAATCCGTTCTTACCTCACCGATAGAACCTTCAAAGTAAACCACAATTTCGCCTATTCCTCTCTCGTTATTCAATCAGCCGGTGTCACTCAAGGCAATCTCGTTATTCAATCAGCCGGTGTCACTCAAGGCAGTATCCTAGGTCCCATTCTTTACACGGTATATACATCCTAGTACCATCCTCACCACTTATGCTAATGACACATGCGTGATATCTGTGAATAATGACCCATCTGCTGCATCCCAGGCTTTACAATCACACCTCACATCCCTTGAAGAATGGTGTTAAAATTGGAGAATAAAGATAAATCCCAACAAATCCCATCAAATTACCTTTACCCTACGTCGTAAACCCACAACATCCTGCCCTATAGTATCCTTCAATTATATCCAACTTACACGTGTCGAACAGATCCGATACCTAGGACTCCATATAGACAAACGTCTTACGTGGAATCCTCACACTAGACTGAAAAGACAAGAAACTGCCCGCAGATTCCGACTACTACAACATTTATTAAACAAACTTCCAATTTACTATAAAAGACTAATCTACATGACAATAATAAGACCTATCTGGACTTATGGTGTCGAACTTTGGGGTTCCACCAAACCATCCAATTCCTCTCGCATTCAATTCCTACAATCCAAAATCCTTCGTAAAATCCTGAATGCTCCTTACTTCGTCTCTAATAAAATTATCCATGAAGACCTTAACATTCCTTATGTCACCGATTTGGCCCGATCCGGATACCAGACCTTTCACAGTAAACTCCCGGCTCATCCTAACCCTCTTGTCTCCAACCTTGCTTCCTCCTCTATCCCGGACAATCCTCCGAGGCGTCTGAAAAGAAGATGGCCTAGAGATCTTCTAAACTAAACAATATTTGAGTGCTAACCTGGGTAGTTTCTCCATACACCTTTTCATGCCAATTATGTACTTATATCAAATTTTCTTATTGTGTTGTAAATACAGTTGTAAATTTCAATAAATAAATTATTAAAAAAAAATAATATTAATAGTAATGAATGAATGGTTAGCGTTTGTATGCAGAGAAAAATATTGATTTAAAAATGTTTTAGTTAATTCATTTTAAAAAAAACGTAATTTTAGGTAAAAAAGAAAAGAAAATACAAATACAAGGCAATATTTGGAAATGAAAATACAAAAAAAATTGTTGTAAAAAAAGCACTTTAATGGCCAGAAACTTATACACACAATTGTATATTTGTTATGGAAAATTTTATAAATCATTGACAATGTTTCAATGTTCTTATAAGTTTCCTAATGTTTGAATTAATGAAACATTTAAATCACTCTTGACCTAATTTGCAATCAAACTGAGGAAAATATGATAGGGAATAATAGGGCGATGTTTATATTTTTAACAAGCACATGCCATATCAAAGTTCCTGAATTTTGAAATCAAATGGGTATAATGTAGGCCTGGAACCCATGGGCCGCTCTGAGGGCCCAGACCATTATACCAGAGGACAGAACAGACGAAGAGATAGCGGACTGCGATAAGAAGCGAAGATCCATCGAAGGCCGGGTAACGAGATGGATGGATGTCGCGGATAATAGGAGCTATATATCCTGTAATGGCGGCGATACATCCTCGCTCTAATCAGCTCTGTCAGGTCTATGCTGGATATTCGGCCGGTTTGCATTGCTAATACTCTCTGTTCCGAGGCAGCCATCTTCTGTATTTCGTCTCAAGCTCTGTAAATCCGGATCATTGGGTATCAGAGAAGGAAGGAAGCTTACGAGCCAAGGTTTTTGCTAAAATAATAAATCAATAACATTTCCTGGGGTGTAGCTCAGTGATTAAGACACTGCATTTTTTTTTTCGGTTGGGTAACAGACCTTGGAGATGTTTAGCCGCCTCAACTAGCCTTTTTCAACTCTGCCTATCTTAGGCGATGGGTTTCCAATTCACCACTCGATGTTCGGTGGCTTCATTCTTGATTAAGTCAGCCCATCATACAATTATCCTTAGCACCGTTAAGACACTGCATTACAATACTCAATAAGGTGGAATGAGCAAGGTACTTTTTTTCAATTCTGCAACGGATCGTCACTTGGGTAGTGAGGCGCCCCTGGGGCACACACCTCCTCTATAAAGTGAGTGTTGTAACTGATCTCAAGAACTACCAATGCGATTTGAATCTCCGTATACTGTTCACTAAGCATTGATATAAAAATACATTTGCAGATTCTGTTTAGGATAAAATCGAGAAAATTCATCCAGTAAAAACCTAAGCAACATAAAAAAAAAAAACATATTCATAATAACGTAATAGTATCTGTTTTTTTTTCTGTATTTTTGCACCAATCGCAACTAAGTGACTCATATACTTTGGGCACGAGAGAAGATAGTGCCCAGCAGCACATCATCCGAGTCTTGTTTCAGGAGAGGAGGTCTCTCATCCAACTCCTTTTCAGTCACCTCGTACAAGGCATGTCAGTCGTGGCTGTGTCATTAATAAGTCATTCATCCTTGCAATTTAATATGGAAGCTAGAATAAAACGTTCTTGTATGTTGGACGATATTTGGTAATTGTAATTCGGCATTTATAGTTTTGTAACTGACTTCCAAAGCTGCCTTTATTGTTAGTTTTAAAAATTTGTATTTAATAAAAATTTCTAGCTGTAACCAAACCATAACTTTTTGTGGGGTGTGTCCAGATAGGTTTCTAAAGTCTTGTTCATGTAAGAAGTTTCTGTCAGATGTTCTATTTAGACGATTTGGAAAAAATGATTGCAGTATTTTCAATTGTTTTTTAACATTAATTTTTATAAATATTTAAAAAGTGTACCTAATTCTTATTCATTTATTTATAATTATAATATGTATAATATAATTTATATTTGTATTATCATTGTTATTGTCCTGTTATGCAGATTTTAAATATAATCTATATAGGTATATAAAATCAATAAGATTGTTAAATATCAAGGGTCGAGTGAATCTGGTTCATTCCAAAAATTCGTGCGGTGAAACGTTTATGGAATTTCCGCATTCTATAGTCTATAGATTCCTATTCTATATTCTCCGTAGGAGAATTCAGCTTTGCATTCTAAATGGATCAATACCAATAACTCATTATTTTTAAACTGCCACCTGATTTTGTAATCTTACCGAATAAAGAAATACTAATATAGTGTTTATGGTAAAGAAATATTGAGGAGTATCTTTGTATCTATGCAGAAATTGGCAGGGCTGACTGGGGTTTTCCGTCAGCTCACGAAGACCCGCATGCATGGGCTCAAGATAGTTATCTACAGTCAACACCTGATTATGAGCGAAGTCGTCCTCTGGAAGAAGTTTTTCAAAGCAGTTTGGCCTTCATTGCCTCAAAAGTAATGTTCTCCTTTATATTCAGCTGTATTGGTAACTCCACATTTTTTTTTTTTATTATATATGGGAATATTTTATTCGGTTTTGAATTTTAATTATAATGTTATTGTCTATGCGTTAAGGCATACGTTTACCTATGTGCAGAGAAAAGAGTTATGCGTAAGTTATTTCTGACTCAAAAGGAGAATATTCCGATATATAAGATATTCTTGAGAACTGAAGCTACGGCAAAGATTAAAGGAGCTCTCCTAAGGACTCGCTAACTATAAAGATCCCCTTATCGAAGGTGAAGTGCAGCACCTTACCCTTGTAAGAAGGACACTTAGAGGAGTTACCATAGTCGTCTGCTCTGGTAGTTCCTCCTTGTTAGTATTTCTCCTGTTCTCTTTCTTATTCTCTCCATTGTCTTTACATTCATATTATATCTCGTATTACTCCATATTTCATATCGTAAAAACTGTTGATGGAAGAGAAGACATTAATTTTATAAGGTCCTTGCTGTTTATTCTACTGCATCATCTTTTAATGGTCTGCAATAGAATAATTTGTGCTGAATTGATTTTACAATGGATGCAGATTATATGATGAGTGGACTGATTTTATTCTATTGATCAACCATCATACATAAAGAAAATAAATTTATTCGGGACTTTCAGAGTGAGCCCAGAAAAACTAAAGAAATAAATGTCTGGAACGGAGCATGGTTATTTCACTCACTGCGGTTTTGTAAAGTTGTTGTTTTACTGGTGTTTTCGGCGAGATTTTGCAAGACTCAGATCAAATCACTAACAGTACTTATTCAAAAATGGCTAATGTATAAGTAAATACATTCTTATAAGCATATATACAAATCAATTATGAAATAAAAATTTTGTCAATTCAGCCATTTTCATGATTAAATAAATAATCTGAAAGAATTACAGGAGATTTACAAAAGATAAATTAAAAGAATTGCTATCAGAAACCAACCAAAGCACCAGAAAACCCCTCAAAAATAATGAATTTAATCTACTTAAATTTATAAATATTTCATTATTTGTTCATATCTATCTCGGTGCAAAATTGAATGGTTTTTAAAATTAAAATAACGTTTCAGCTCAGAAAAATGTTTAGCTAAGTCAGTCTCGTTTTTCTTACCTTCTTTACTCAGTACATGACATTTTATGTTGATATCCGATTCTTAAAATTTTGAGTCGTCATTCAGATATAGGAATTAGCACATTATGATAAGTTTGAATTATGAACGGAAATACGAAAAGTTTAATAAGAAATATACATACCAGATTACGAAGAGACTAAAAATGCGATTTATTGGAGATCTCCTCTCTTCTGAATAAAGCCAGGGAGGGGGTGCTGCTGGGTGCTTTCCATCCTCATGCCTGGCATATTATTTCCTCATTCGGCCATCCTTCTTTATTGAAGACATTTTGCTGACATGAGCACTTTAATAATGAAAGATAGTGTCCCAGAAAAAATAGTTTTTATTTGTTTGTATGTGGTTTTAACTTTTTTTTTTTAACGAATACCGTTAAACAATGGTAAAATCTGTCGCAGACTCCAACTACCCAGGTATACCATTCCATAAATTTGTTATTTAGACCTGTAGATAAACAGGTAAATTTTTATGATGTACTTATTGCTGTACATCCACATTAACATATGCACAGTCATATCAATACGCACATGTGTTATATGTATGAACCTCCCTCTGCCAGTATATCACTCTTCCAATCCAGATCCTCATCCAAGACGAACTCTCTTCCAGCTATTGACGGATATCTGCCTATCCCCGGGGCCGTTAGGAACAGCCGCTCGGGGATCTGTTCCCGCCCGGACAGGCCGTTATTGATGGCCCCACATCGGCCTTCTTGATGGCTGCCATTTTCCGGGGGCATCTCATATTCCGGAGGGTGCTGGCAATCGATCTATCGTTTCCCTCCGGTTCGATGTTTGGAAAGAACCGAAAACAACGGCATTTACAACTGTAATGGAAAAGGTCATAGGGACCATTTGCTGGAAACCAAATGTCTGCATAATGGCGTGAGGCTCGTGCTTAGGGGAGAACCAACCTTTATGCTCAGCATAAGAGGGGGCCATGAAATCCTAATGAACTGAATATCTTTAAGGAGGGGGGTCCAGGTGAAGAATGCCTAACGCTTTCAACTGATTTAATGCAGTCATGAAATTTTATAGGAAGAAGGGACGCCGGAAAAACAAAAAAAAAAAAACACCCTAAAGAACCAATGAATCCATTAGTTAACCAAATTCGGAGCAAACATTGTTATAAAGCGTCATAGAAATTAATTTACTCAGCTTCTAGAACATTCCTTTAATTTAATTCCATTCTAGAACATTCTGCAATCATAAAAAAAAAAATATTTATATATACATGAAATCCTTCCTTTAGAGAAACGATCAAATGAAGAAGACGAAAGTCAGGGATAAAAATTAAGATTAGGTACAAATGTGGTACTATGAGGAGATGTATAAGTTACATACTGTTCCTGTTACCCAACTATATTTGATACTTTAAGTATTATGTAACATCTCCCAGTGTGTGATGAATTGGATGAGTGGAAAATAGTTTTAGTACTTTACTTTTGTATTTTTAACCACCAGTGCTTATAAACACTGCGGCTATTGGTTGTTAATTTATTTTTCAGGATCTTGTGGTGGAATCTCCTTTCCTTTACATAGTATTTTAAAGAAAAGAAATACTCGTACACGTTCTTTCAGAAGATTAGGATTTATGAATGATTTTTGTAACGGGCAGAAAATAAACCACTGAGAAAATGGGGTAAACAATTTTGTATTTTTTAATTTATACAATATAAAAGATTGTGTTGAAGGGATTTAAAAGATGCCAAAAACTGAATTCGTTTCGCTTATATTAAAAATAATTGACTTATTCTTCTTCTTTGAACTAGTCATGTAAAACTATCCATAGTACTATCGAAAGCATATTTTTTAAAGGATAAAGTGTTAGCCTCTGCCTCATAGCACTCATTTGTCGTATAATGACGGAAATGAAAAATTATTAAACCTGACAGTCCCTTGATTTGAAAATCATTTTGTTGATGTCATAAAAACAAAATCACAGTTTTTGTAACAAAATATTTTCGATCTCTGTACATCATCTACCTTAAAACATTTTTTTGAAGTATGCACATCCCAAGCTATGTCTAGACAAATGTCACAACAACATCCTTTTTTCTTCAAAAACTCCGACACATTCGAGAATTGCGTTCCGAAGGTTGTTATGTCAAATCAACTACTTAGACATCTGGAATCCTGGTTGCATGGTTACTTAAAGAGGGTTCGTACAGCTTTCCTCTAAATACAGTTTCTTTGACGTTTTGATAAAGTTTTTATTCTTTGAAGTTACGACTAAGCTTGAAACTGATAAAAATTATTTCAAGTTATAATGGAACCCATCCTGTCACAGAAATGTTCATCTTGTTCTATATTCATCGTTTCAAATGAAAAATTCTCCTATTCAACCCCTCTCTCTGTCATCACCTCAGACAATCGATAGTTTTCTGTCGCAATGAAACTACTTTGAAAGAGTCTTTTGTTTTTTGAGGATTTTTCTGGACTCATAACATTGAAATATATATGACATACAATAGCCTTGGGATCCTTTTAGTGCTAACACAGGAAATCATAATATTGAGAATTGATGAAATTCCTTTTTTCTTAGCATCTAGAGCGCACAGGCAAGCACCCTCGGACACGCGTCGAATATTTTCCGGCTTTGTATCACCAGAAAAATTTCATAGAAATCAGCGTTCTCAATTCCATATCCTCCCTTTGTTAGTGTTTCTGTAATTTAAAGTTTCGATACTGCATTTGACAACCCAGTACATAATACATATACAATTTGTATATATATTTGAGAATAAAGAAAAGATCGAAGGGGTTCCTAATGTAGAGGAGGGGGTGTATTCTTTGTATCCTTTCTTGTGCCTTTATTGGGTTCCAAAGTCGTGGAAATGACGATAAACGAGGAATAGGCTATCCGAGAGGATATATCCTGATACCATAAAAGGACTGGAGGGTTCAATGGCTTCATCCTTTGTCCTGCATGTCCTGTCGGAGGATACAGCGACTCCTTTCATATTCATTCTTTATCCGTTTCCTATTGTCGAAGAGTTTCTTCCCACTCATCCAGTCAACAAAGTAAAAATGAAAATATATACTTAAACAAGGACTTCCCAACAAGTTGAATTGAATAGTAAATATGCCAATTATCAAACAATTGATTAATCCTTATAAATATATGTGAAAAATAAACAACTCACAATGTTATCACTTTTTCAGGTCATCAGTTTTTTAATGATATTTGAGGTCAATCTGAACAAAAAATATTTTGCGTTAGGTTAACTTCAAAGTCGGGGTGAACAATAATGCACACATGGTGTATTTAGGTTGTACGTCCTGACTGTACACACCTGAAAATACATCTATGTTAATCAAGTAAATGATGTTTATCTGTTGTATAATCTAACTTTATAGTGTGCATATAGACAACTTGTCAACTCCCCTGCGTAAGTGCGAGCAGTCTCAAACTGAAGTTTATTTAAATTAATTAATGGCTCTAATTACTTATTACAAAAAAAAGATATTTGAAAACATTATCTTACTTTTATGTAGGTTTTCATTCAATGAAACACAAATGCATTTGTAAAATTTTGTAAAGGGGTCACCTGTGGTGCAATGGTTAGCATAGAAACCTACAATACTAAAGGTCGTGAGTTCGCATCCCGAGGTGGCCCCTCCATATGATTTAAAAGAGTTCTAAGCTTGTTGTTGGAATAGTTGTAACAAAATGTTCTAGTAAATGTTTGTGACTGTTCTAGTACATATTCCTGACTGTTTGAGGTCCTTCTACACTTGCCGAGAACGTTTTGGACTGTTCTGATTCTGACTAAATATAAGGGCCGATCGACTGGAGAGTAATTCTTGCTATGAAGATCAAATCATAAGATTACTTTTGTTTTACTGCGTTGTAACTTTTTGTAACCTCGTTAGTTAGTTGTGTTTATATTGTTTTTGAGACATTGTAAATTATTATTTTGTTAAATATAATTATTTAAACCCACACAAGTGTTATAGTATGTAAAAATATAAATGGACTTTTTGATAAGACCAAGTATGTATAATACATACATAATAATACATTCAATATAAAATAATTAACCTATGCAATGAATACATCCATGCGAATATGGATATAATATAATTTCAATCTCAGCCTTATCCTCACACACGACTATACGTCAAGAAATGGCTAGACGCGTCTCTTATAATCAGCTGATAAACTCTCAAAATTTCAAAGCGTTTTTAAAAAGTCTCAGTGTATGAAAGTAATAAGGAACGTACAGAATCGAGGTTTGAGGTTTGGGGCTCCATCAAATTCCTCTCAAATCCAATCATAATAATAATAATAATAATAATAATAAACTCTTTATTGATTGTCCCGGGAACTAGTCCCTTAGGAACAAATTATACAGATACATATAATAGGCTTCAGTGCCTTAGAGTACTATATAAAAGAACAAAACAAATGGACCAAATTAAAATGAAAAAAAAAAAAAAAAAACTGAGAAAAAATTATAAATAATGAGGAAATCTTCTGGTGATAAAAAAAAATAAAAAAAATAAAACAAAGTAAATCCTTATTGACTTGAAATGAAAAATAACTTATATAAACTTATTTACACATACACTAAATGGATCATATATTTTAAAGATAAATAAATAATAAAGGCCTATACCAATTCACAGTTAAACTGTTTACAATACTTCGGGAAACTGCGTGGATAGGAGGTGATTGAACAGGCGGGATTTAAAGGTAGGGAGAGTGTTGGAATGACGAATGATAGGGGGGATAGAGTTCCATAGGGATGAGGACCGGATAATGATAGATCTTTCAAAAGCTGACGTTCGGTGGGCCGGAGTGTACAGATCTGAAGACCTAGAACGGGTATTGCGGGAATGAACAGAGGACTTGAAATGGAGAAGTTCGATGATGTATGAAGGACGGCGGGATCGGATTACTTGGAAAAGGAAAGAGGCCAGGAAATATTTGCGGCGGTAGGATGGGTATAACCACTTTAACCTTTCGTATAAAGGTGAAACGGAGACGTCTCTTGGGACCCCAAAGATAAATCGTACGAAACAATTAAATAAACGTTTTAGTTTAGCTTCGAGATCCCCAGAGACACCCCCATACACCGCACAACAATAGTCAAAGTGGGGAAATACCAGGGAAGTGACCAGGAGCCTACGTGTTTCAAGTGGTAAAAGGCTTCGGAGGTGATTTAATTGCTTTAAGGTAGAGAAGGTACGGCGGGAAATATTGGAGATGTGGTTTTTCCAGGAAAGGGTTTGGTCAAAGGTCATTCCGAGGTTTTTGACAGTTGGATAAAATTTAATGGGATTATTATTTAGGAGCAGGGTAGGGATGTTAGGGACGGTTTTAAGGAGGTAGTTGGAGCCTATTAAAATTGCTTTCGTTTTTTCTGCATTCAGCTTCAACTTGTTAGCCTCTGCCCAGAGACTGATTCGATTTAAATCATCCTGAAGCTTTTTTGTTGCAGAGGATAGCTCGGAGGGAGGAAAGGATAGGTACACCTGGAAATCGTCTGCATAGATATGATATTGGGAGTGATGGATCTGACGGGGATGGTCGTTGATATAAATGGCGAACAGAGGGGGGGATAGAGAGGAACCCTGCGGAACACCACAGGAGAGGGGAAGTGTCTTGGATGGAGGTTGGCCTGGGACGACTACAAACCGTGACCGGTCTGAAAGAAAGGATTTGAACCAATGTAAGGCGCTGCTTGATAAATGGAGCTTTTGTAATTTGGTGAGAAGGATATTGTGGTCAACGGTATCAAATGCTTTGGAGAAGTCAAGAAGGATGAGAATAGTTAATTTTCGGTGTTCGATGGACGTTTGGAGGTCATGGGTAATTTTCAGGAGAGCAGATTGAGTTGAGTAGCCAGTTCGGAAGCCCGATTGGAGAGGGTTAATGAGGGAACGTTCTTCTAGGAAGTTTGATAGCTGATTTTGAACGAGGCGTTCTAACGGTTTTGAGAGGTTTGAAAGGAGAGAGATTGGACGGAAATCTTTCATTGAGGAAGGGTTTGCGGTTTTGTTTAACGGTCGGACTAGGGCGGTTTTCCAGGAAGAAGGGAATATGGAGTTTTGTAAGGAAAAGTTGTAGATGTGATAAAGAACAGGAATAAGTGCTGGGAGACAGGATCTTATTAGCTTTACTGGGATATCATCGGGACCATAATCGTTGGTGTGGGATTTTAGGATAGCAGTAAGTAGGTCTTCGTAGGTTATGTGAGCAAAAAAGAAATTTTCCGGATTAAAATGATGCTGATTAATATCAGCAGGTTGGGATGAATTAGAAGCGAAGGATGAAAAATGGTTATTGAGATCATCTGGAGAGAGCTGAAGGGAGCTAGGGTTATTGGAACCTGGTAGGGATAATTGTCGGAGTATTTTCCATTTGCTTTTAGGATCGTGGGCATTGGTAAGAGCATTGTGGAAGTGAAGGGATTTAGATCGTCGGATTTCGGATTGGGTCACATTTCTAAGTTTTTTGAAAGACGCATAATCAGCTGCCAAACGGGTTCGCCGAAATTTGCGCCTTGCAGCTTCCCTTCTTTTTATCATATCCTTTATTTCAGGAGTCAGCCACGGTGCAGCAGGACGACACAAGGTTCGGGTTTTCAGTGGAGCATGGATATCTAAAATGGATTTTAAATTTGAGGTGAGGATGGAAACCATAGGATCGATTGAGTCATAGGAATATATGGTGTGCCATTGAACGGATTCAAGGTCGGATTGAAGGGATTCATAGGAGAGGAGATCTAAATTGCGGAAAGATATCACCTTGGGAGTAAAACGTTTGACGGGGAGGTCGTATGAGATCTGAATGAGGTCGTGTGATGAGAGAAACGGAACGGGGCATTGCGAAGAAGAGACGATTTTGGTGGGGGAATCGGAAATAAAAAGGTCCAGCCATGTGTCGGAATATTGTGTATGATGTGTTGGGGAGTAAGGAACTAGGTAAAGGTTGAGGGAATACAGGAGGTCGGTTAGATAGGACTTCTCGGGGGAGTTTGAGAGGATATTTACGTTGAAATCTCCGGTGATGATGACGTTAGGATACTTGGATACAAGATTGATGAGGGAAGATTCGAAGAGGTTGTCGAAAGGAACACGAGGGGGTCTATAGACTACAGCTAATAATAAGGAAGAGGACAGGGACGAGATTTCAACAAACATATACTCTACGTGAGGGAAGTCGTGGGAAGGAGACTGAAGGAGGACTTTGGCCTTTAGGTCTTCATGGATGTATAATCCGACACCACCTCCCGTACGGTTAGACCTGTCATGACGTAAAAAGAGGTAGTTAGGGAGGGAAATCTGGGAGGAAGGGATGAACGGTTTTAGCCAGGTTTCGGTTATCGCAATTACGTGATGGATATTGTCAAGGAAGTATTTCTGGAATTCATCAAAATGTGCTGTTAGGGATTGTGCATTAACGTGACAGGAGGTTAGGATATTATTCATAACTGAGAGGATAAAGGAGGGGAGTTGCATAAGACAGGAGTGAAGATGAAGGAAAGTTTGAAACATTTTTTCGATTTGGAGTTACAATAGGCCGCATAGAGTGAATATAATTCAAATATTGAATATAATATATTAGAATCTATCAAAATATCCGTTGTTTGAAATCGATGTTGGTACTTTAACTTATTGTGCATTATACGAAAAATAAAAAAATGAAAATAATAGTAAAAAGAAAATTAAAATAAATCTAATTTGAAAATGAGAAAGTAAGTAAAAATATAATAAAATACCAATAGAAATACTAATAAGCTTCGAACTCGAACAGAGAAGATGACTGTGATAGGAATTAAAATTGAAATGCCAATGGCAAAAATAAAAAATATCTATAACGCGAATAAAAATTTCTATAACAAGAAAGGAAACATAATATAAATCAAAAATATCTATGGTGAAAATTAAAAAATCCATATTATAAATAAAGTTATTGATTTTAAAAGTAAGTAAAGATAACTCCACTACTAATAATAATATATGCATCAAAATTAAAAATAACCATACTAAGATACAAATACCTGTGATAAAAACGGAAATATTGAGAATGAAAACAAAAATCTTTAAAGTGAGAATAGAGTTCTTTGTAATATAAATGTTGTCTCGATTAAAAATTAATATATTAACATAAAAAAAATGTATATTTTTCCTGAAACCTAAAGAGTTCGCAATCTTGATGCAACTTCGGTACTGCTTTCAGTTGAAGGCATCTAAGTCACTTGGCTTGGCGATGATCACCGCTGGACAACCATCTGACTGCCTGCAGCGCACCCGTCCTCCGCTGAACCAAACATACTTTATTTTCGCGGTTGCTTTCTTCTGCCTGGCCAGCCAGTACAGGTGTCTGTTAGTGGGCGTCATAGCTTCGCTTAAATATATTCGGTGGGCTTCGTTTTCCCCCCAGCCCAGGTGCCTTGAAGAGAAATCCCTTTTTATTTTTCTTTGCCTCACTAATTCATCTCTGACGGTTTGACGTACGAATCGGGCGATAATTGGCCCTGGTGTCCCGTCCTGCTTTGGCCTGAGTCTCACGGCGTGGTCTAAATCTTCCTGACTCAGTTTGACGCCTAGACCCGCACCGACGCTGAGAATAATGCCCGTCACCGTCTCTCCCGGTTTCTCCGGGACACCTCTTATTTCTACAGTATTTTTCAATTGCAGCTGCTCTGCATTGTTTAGGCGGCTTTCCAGCTCGGAGATTTGGTCCTTTAAATTTTTGTTTTCCTGAGAAAGTTTTTCCACGTTACTCTTCTGCTCTTCTAGAAGATTTTCAATTTTCACGAGTCTGTCCATATTTTCGAAGGACAGCTCGGATTGCTTTTGCAGTGTGTCTTTTATCTCTTTGAGTTCTTCTATACCTTTCAGTTTGGCCTTCATGTCCTTTACTTCCTCGGTCAGCGCCCTCAGTAGACCGATTATTGAACTAGGGTCCGAGGCAGGTACAGAGCGCGTAGCCGGTTCGCAGTCTTTGCAATTCCACCCTTTACTTATTTCCTTTAATACTTCTGGGTCGGAACAATTGATATTGCAGCATTTAGAGTGAAAAATGTTTTGACACGTGACACATGCCACTTTATTTTTATCCTCCCTGCTCACTGTCTTGTTGCATAGTTTGCAATTAACCATTTTTTTTTTTCCTACAGTTGCTAATAGAAACAAGCAGTAAGACGAAAACAATAACACACCTGTTTGTTGTGCCGGGACGGTGGGATTAGGCTGATGCAGTATGAGCTCTCCCCACTTCTTCAACTCCGCTGTGTTGTCTTCGGGCACTTAATTTCTATTAATTTTAATAATGACGATAGAACTGCAGTGTTTCGCTACAACGTAATTAAATACTTACACGTAGTATAAGTAAACTGTTAGAGTAAAAATAAACTACTCCGTGAAAATAACCACTGAGAGAATAAATAAATAATAATTTAACGAGAGGCGCACAGATAAGGTCTTTACGGTTAGAGAGGTACTCTAAGACTGATAATCATAATTATCTAAACTCGTTTATGCTCCATATTTTGCCACAAATAATCATCCAGAAAGATTTCATATGCCACTAATATGGCCAGATGCAGATACCACTGCTTTCGTAATTAAATTATAGACCCAACAGATCTTACTTGTTTCTGATCTCGCCTCCTCTCAGGAGAATGAAAAAATGGCCTGGGTAAGTCATAATTCAGAAATATAAATTTAGTTCTACCAATGGGTAGTTTCCTACATGACTTTTATATTATAATCGGTACAAGCCTGAAATAAATGTTTAGTGCCCCATATCCGAGCTCCAAAGAGTTCTGAATGTTTAGTAGAGGCTACATTTTTACAAGTTTTAGAGGCCAAATTGTTAAGGTCATGATTCTTTGAATTTACGAAGCCCTAGAGACCTCGTAAACAGTGGATAAATATGTCAAGACATGACTGCTGGATGTTGTATGGAAGAGGATAACGTTCTGTGAAGCAGGAAGTGACATACGTTGCATCGCCCAAAACAAAAGTACATTATAGCAATTAAATTTCCTATCATCTGCAATGAGTTGAAAAAATAAGAAAAGGTATCGAAATGCATCCTTTCAACCTAAATGCGATATTCCCCTACTCTATGTATTCATATCGTTTACTTGCTCATGCATGCATGATTTCTCTACAAGGATGGAGGAACGCCTATCTGAATTCCCGATCTGAAGGAATGGGCGACCAAGCTCTGGGATCCAGATAAGATTTGTTGTTTCGGCGCTGACAAATGGCTAATTGTGGTGGTGGTGGGAGATGGGAATCTACCCTTAGGAGATGTGGCTTCCCAGAATGGCTCCTGAAATTGAACTCGGCGAATCTTCTATTTTCATAACCTCCGAAGAATAGAGGGGTCCATTCTTATATTATTTGGACATTCCAGGACCCCATTGTTTACATATTTTTTATTTATGTCTTTCATCTTCTTTAAAAATCTTTGATATTACGTGGTTGTTATTTTATTTATTTTTTTTTTTTCGGAAAGAGTATGATTGTGAAAGGTAAAACCAAGTTTGCATATCCTCCAGAAACAAAATAAATATGCAAAGTAACAAATTTTATTATGTTTTGGAAAGATTCAAAAGAACCTGTAGTAACAGGTAACACCTGTCATTGTTGATAAACTTGAGTACATTGAGAAAAGGGAGACTTCATTTAACAGATAGAAGTACTTCACTATTGAACAGATCATGAGCAACAGAGAAGAGAACACAACTAAGCTTAACAAACTCGTCTTGTTGATCCCAATATCTTCCTTTTCAGATGTTCTAGAAACATCTCGAATCTTTGATTTATATCTATTAATTTATTTTTCTTTATTATTTATCAAATAAATTTTTGTTTATTATATCACAAATTTAAGTTATAATTCGCCTCATTGATATTTTAATTGAAAACGTTATAAAAACGGATTTAAAATAATCATTTTAATTAAACATTAAAAAAATTAACAATAGTTTCATCTACAATTAACATTCAGTACGTAGGATAAATATAAACCCTTAATAGGTATGACATATGTATAGACATTGGGGATCATCATCAGTGTAGTCACTACACTGTAGTGGTTTTCATGACAATACTAAAGGTCGCGGGTTCGCGTCCCGTTGTGGCACTAGGATTTTTTAAAGAATGTAAAAAAAAATCCTTAGCTATGCCGTCCCTCGGATAGGACATAAAATGGAGATCCCGAGCCTGTACGATGTCAGGTACTCGCTAAAGATCCCTATCCTAATTATACCTAGATAGGCAAAATTAAGGAATCCCACTGTAGCATCGTCCGATAAGCTTAGTAGCATAAAGGGACGTTAAACAACTACTGTATAGGGTCATTCCATATCAAGTGGTCCAAAGTGGTTGCTCGATCATTTTAGAAAAAATTATAATTTTACCACCAATTACGTATGGAATCAGTAGTTCAAATCAATTTTTTAAACATTTTTAGGATCAACCGTTTCAAAATGGCAGCCATTTTTGTTTCACCTTTCAGGCCGATTTTCGAGTTTTTAAGCTCTCACAGATAACTCATTTTCTCAAGACTGGTAAGTCATAGACTAATAATTCAAACACAATTGTTTTCCTTAAAGTCTGTTCTATATTTCGTGCTCTCTTTATTATTTGAATATATTGCAGTCCAATACTTGAAAAGTGCTATTGAAAACAACTGATTTAAATTCTCAAAACACCGTTTTTGAGGGTAAGTTTTGGGTATAAGGGCATGTACGCCAAAGCTGATTTTTGGCATGATAATAAACCTAACTAAGTAGTTTTCATTAAAAGTACTCTTAACCCTTATATTCTTTACCTAATTTTTTTATGATTTTTTAAAGTTCAGATTTTTTAATTTTATGTTAACTTTAGGCTCTAATACCTCTGGCAGGCTGGTTGATAAAAATCTCATTCCTTTAACCTGTTATGCTTACATGCAACATAAATCAACCGTAAGAAATTTCAACCTGTATTTTTGAGTACATCGGTAGCTAGGAATTTTTGAAAATGGTCATATTCGTGCTCATTTAACAATGCGTAAACTAGATTATACTTCATTAAAATATTACTGTTTGTGAATTTTTTACTTTTAATAATCCTTATCTCTAATGCAAAAGAAATATATTGGGTTTAATTATATTTAAAATCTCCTCTATTAAATTTGTATTATTGTTTTAATGAAAAAGTGATTAAAAATATTTTCCATCGGACATGGATAAAATTAAAAAAACGAAACAATTAATAAGGGGTATTAAAAGTAAAAAATTCACAAACAGTAATATTTTAATGAAGTATGATCTAGTTTACGCATTGTTAAATGAGCACGAAAATGACCATTTTCAAAAATTCGTACCTACCGATGTACTCAAAAATACAGGTTGAAATTTCTTACAGTTGATTAATGTTGCATGTAAGTATAACAGGTAAAAGAATGAGATTTTGATCAAGTAGCCCGCCAGAGATATTGGAGCCTAAAGTTAACAAATAATTACAAAATGTGAAGTTTAAAAATTCATAAAAAAATATGGTAAAGAATATACGGGTTAAGAGTACTTTTAATAAAAGCTACTTAGTTAGGTTTATTATCATGCCAAAAATCAGCTTTGGCGTACATGCCCTTATAACCAAAACTTACCCTCAAAAACGGTGTTTTGAGAATTTAAAGCAGTTGTTTTCAATAGCACTTTTCAAGTATTGGACTGCAATATATTCAAATAATAAAGTGAGCACGAAATATAGAACAGACTTTAAGGAAAACAATTGTGTTTGAATTATTAGTCTATGACTTACCATTCTTGAGAAAATGAGTTTTTCATCATTGTTAGATAAGCACGAAAATGACCATTTTCGAAAAATTCGTAGCTACCAATGTACTCAAATATACAGGTTGAAATTTCTCGCAGTAGGTTTATGTTGTATGTAAGCATAACATGTAAAAATAAAAAATCTGGTGCGTGCTCGCAACACACAACTTTCACTTACCAACTTACTTAGATTAGAAATTAATGCGTTTTGTTAATTGCCACTTTCCAAATGAACAGAATGGCTTTAATTATGAACAATGGTCTGTCATTAAAGGCGTACTCCGCATGCGTGGGCTCAACGAGTTTTATGAGTTGACTGAATATTTTTCTTTTTTTCTCCTCTTTATGTTTTCTTTATTTTTATCATATCTCATATTTAGCCATTTCTTATTTTTAGGCGTAACGAGAGACAGTTAATTTCTCCATGTAAACAAAAACAAAGGTACTTTATAAGAAAGAAACAAACAAACAAAAAAGGCCCCCCCCCCAAAAAAAAGCCCCCTCAGAACATTTTAATAATGATAAAGCTTACCTGATATTAAAGAAAACCTAATTTTCATTAAACATGACGAATTTGATAAAAATCGTTAAAGCCGTTTTTGAGATAATCGAAAAAAAGGTAAAAATTGGAAAAAAGTCATGAAATAAAGTGCCCCCTCAGTTGGACCAATTTTGATGAAATGTTGGCTTTTACATATTTGGTATATACATACATCAAATACCCAGTTTCTTCAAAATCGTTAAAGCCGTTTTTGAGTAAATAAAAAATATGTACACGTGGAAATTTATTAAGTAAAGTCCCTCCTCCGGTTGATCAATTTTAATGAAATTTTTACAGTCGTATCTCGGGCATATACATACATCAAATACCCCGTTTCTTCAAAATCGTTAAAGTTGTTTTTGAGTAAATAAAAAAAACACGTGAAAATTATACAAAATTTATTAAGTAAAGTCCCCCCTCCGGTTGATCAATTTTGATGAAATGTTGGTTATCACATCTTTGGCATATAAATACATCAAATACCAAGTTTGATCAAAATCGTTAAAACCGTTTTTGAGTAAATAAAAAAAACATGTGAAAATGATACAAAATTTATTAAGTAAAGTCCCCCCTCCGGTTAATCAATTTTGATGAAATTTTTACAGTCATATTTCAGGCATATAAATAGATCAAATACTCAGTTTAATCAAAATCGTTAGAGCCGTTTTTGAGAAAATCGAAAAAAACCTAAAAAGTTATTAAATAAAGTACCCCCTCCCTTTGAGCAATTTTGATGAGCTTAAAAACTCGAAAATCGGCCTGATAGGTGAAACAAAAATGGCTGCCATTTTGAACCGGTTAATCCTAAAAATTTTAAAAAAAATGATTTGAACTACTGATTCCATACGTAATTGGTGGTAAAATTATAATTTTTACTTTCACTTACCTATATATGTAATATATAGTAAGTGGAAGTATTGCGATCGTGAAAATTTTCGACTTCCGGTTTTCAACGGAAATACACGTTTTGGGGTCCCCTGAGTCCAAATGACCAAGTCCCGCGAAATGGTCTGTGTGTGTGTGTGTGTGTGTGTCTGTGTGTGTGTGTGTGTGTGAACAGACTAGCTCAAAAACTATAAACCGTGCGAACCTGAAATTTGGTATTTAGTGTAGGTATATGCCCGCGATGTGACAGCAAAAATTTCATCAAAATTGCTCAAAGGGAGGGGGTACTTTATTTAATAACTTTTTACGTTTTTTTCGATTTTCTCAAAAACGGCTCTAACGATTTTGATTAAACTTGATATTTAATGTATTAATATGCCTACGATATGACTGTAAAAATTTCATCAAAATTGATTAACCGGAGGGGGGACTTTACTTAATAAATTTTGTATCACTTTCACGTGTTTTTTTTATTTACTCAAAAACGGCTTTAATGTTTTTGATCAAACTGGGTATTTGATGTATGTATATGCCAAAGAGGTGATAGCCAACATTTCATCAAAATTGATCAACCGAAGGGGGGACTTTACTTGATAAATTTTGTATCATTTTCACGTGTTTTTTTTATTTACTCAAAAACGGCTTTAATGATTTTGATCAAACTGGGTATTTGATGTATGTATATGCCAAAGATGTGATAGCCAACATTTCATCAAAATTGATCAACCGGAGGGGGGACTTTACTTGATAAATTTTGTATCATTTTCACGTGTTTTTTTTTATTTACTCAAAAACGGCTTTAACGATTTTGATCAAACTGGCCATTTGATGTATGTATATGCCAAAGATGTGATAGCCAACATTTCATCAAAATTGGTCAAACGGAGGGGGCACTTTATTTCATAACTTTTTTCAATTTTTAACCTTATTTCCATTATCTTAAAAAATGCTTTAACGATTTTCATCAAATTCGTCATGTTTAATGAAAATTAGGTGTTCTTTATTATCAGGTAAGCTTTATCATTATTAAAATGTTCTGAGGGGGCTTGAATGGGGTAGGGACATTTTTTGTTTGTTCGTTTTTGTTTTTATGGAGAAATTAACTGTCTCTCATTACGCCTAAAAATAAAAAATGGCTAAATATGTGATATGATTAAAACCAAGTAAACATATAGAATAGAAAATTATTAAGTCAACTCATAAAACACGTTGAGCCCACGCATGCGTAGTACGCCTTTAATGGCAGATCATTGTTCATAATTAAAGCCGCTTTGTTCATATAATGGAAATTATTGGTTTCATGGTAACTAAATGAAATTTTCAACAAGTACTTAGAAAATTATAAATATCAGTCGACTTGCAGAATTATGCTTGCATTGCCGAATTTTCTCAAGTAAAAACTTTTATTTAGTGTTTGTTATAGAGCAAATGAAAACAAAAATAAGAAATGAATGTGGAAAAATGTGTAACTGAGTGAGAAGTGGCATTAACACAACCCATTAATTTCTAATATAAGTTGGTAAGTGAAAGTTGTGTGTTGCGCGCACGCACCAGATTTTTTTCTAAAATGATCGAGCAACCACTTTGGACCACTTGATATGGAATGACCCTATAGACATTTTCACGTGTGTATAGCGATTTATAGATCGACTTAGAGTTATGTCATATAGTTTTAGAGTGAATATTTATCTAAATAGGATAAAATCTAATATCACACATATTTATATATTTTATTATCTCTCTCTCTCTCTCTCTCTCTCTCTCTCTCTCTATATATATATATATATATATATATATATATATATATATATATATATATATCATCATATTATCTATACTAGCTTTTAGTATCTGTTCCAAGTACACTACTGTGTAAACATTTATAGATTCGATGGCTGAATAATGTAGCATTGACATGGCCGTAACCTCGCCAAACAAGCATAATGGAATTTGATCATGTTGGAGTGGGTTCCGATAATGAAATTGGTAACATCCCATCTCGGCAAATACCTTTGCATTGAAGGGAACGAGCGCTTCCTCAATTTCCCTCATTGATCATTTCATGATATCATTCAATGACATTAAATCAAATATTGAATAAACCAATGAATTAATATCATCGATCGGAAAATAATTAAATCTCCTAAGTATTTGACCTTTATCAAGTTTCCCATTATGTTTGAAATTCATAGTGTTATTCATCATGTGGTCAACAATTTGATATTTTTTTTTAAAGAATGTATTTTTTTAAAAACTAGAAAAATACTTTAGCTTATTGCTCAATCCGGTTCCTATAGTGTAGGTACTACAAATATTTTTAAAAAATGGTTAAAAAACATTTTTACAATACGTTTTGACCCTAATTCGCATATCTTTTAACGATTTTGCTATCGTGAATCTTAAATTTAGTTCGAAAATAATAAAAAGGTTATTTTATTTTATTATGATTATTATTGTTCTCTTGTCAGATTTGCATCTGCGCAGTAGCGCACCCCTTTTTTTTGACATCGAGTTTCTTGATACCTTTTTAAAGGTTTGAATCTATTGATGTAGAAGATCTCTTGGCCACTGTTGTTTTAGCCTTAGTGAACATAATATAACAAATCATATAATATTTGTTATAATAACATATACAATAAAAAGTAGCCCTCTACTTGCGTTAAAACGATCATCCTTTCTGTAAAAGAATATGGTAAATTGCGCCTTAAGTGAACGAAATTATTAATGCTACTGTGACTATATTATAGCATTTTAGGTTTTCTCATTCTGAATCCAACGGTATGTATAATTCAAATTTTATTTATTTCCAGTTGCAACCCACCGACGTGTGATATACAGAAATATATAAGTCGATTGCCGATTTTTCTGTTAAATGTAGGTCTAACTACATTACGTAACTATTATTTTAAAATCTTTAGCTAAATATGACTAAAATTTAATAAAATAATCACAAAACATACAAAAAAGTTAACAAATATTATGAACTAGGTATATTTCTCGGTTTCACCCGGGGGATTTCATTTTACGATCGATTTAGTAAAAAACCAATGTAAAGCGAGATCATAACGATTTTTATAACATTAAAGAATATACAGAGATTGGCTGAAGTTAAGCAATTTTAATATGGACAGGTGTTCGCACCTGGTATGAAAGAACCACTGAGCGAAATTTGGAGAATTTAGGGCAAACGGTATGGATTTCAGTGAAAAACAAACAAACAAAATTTCATCTTTATTTATATAGATTACTGGACAGGTGTTAATTTGTTAAAAAAACTTCATATATACATCATTCAATGAATAAATACATCATAGCAGAATGATCAATTTGAAATTAATAGCCAGATTGTCTGTCCAGGGATTTTTAAGTTATCAGACTATAACTGCCGCATGGGGGGGGGGGGAGGGGGGTGGCCTCCCAGTAATCGTCGCCTAAGATATACTCGAAATAAAAAAAAATTTAACTGAGATATCAGATTTTTCAACTATAATCTAATAACTTATTATCTTTTGATTGCATTGAATGGGCTTATAGTATTCAGAATCACCGAGACTATCAAAAACTATACTTAAGTCGAAAAATCTTACCATTCAATTTTGTTCTATATTTCCTTTAAAATTGTATTTTACAGTTTTTCAGTTATTAAAACTCCTGGAGTAAAGCCGGGTACTCCAACTAGTTAATGTGTATAATTTACATAAAAATCAATGTAACTATAATTATCGACTGACTTAATTTTAATCTCCAGATAATTTTTTCAATTAAATGTTTTTTTTTTAAGTTATACTGTCTAAACCCTATCAAATATTAAATATACATATTTCTCGATAATTTTTCGATCGATACTAGTATTATATTTGTAGGAAATTGTTTACTTTATGATTTCCATAAAGAACAGATGGTGGGGAATGGACCTGATCTAACCTAGTAATGTGAACAATAAATGAACACCCCTTCTGAACTGTGGATAAAGCCGAACTGAATATCGGAAACTCTTGGTAAACCCAAACTGAACTGTGTGAATCAGGCAGGGGCCTTAGTGCAGTTCAATGTGTGCAATAAAAACTTACAAACGTGTAATAAAAAATTATGAACAAATAAAAAGATTAATTTGGAAACAAATAATTATAGGCGACTAAATTGGAATACAAAAACTTTCAGTTTTACAAATTGATTTAATAATATTGGTTCTCTGCATACACTTTTTAAAATAATGATTTTTTAAAATTATATTTTATAATTAATTATTAATTCTTTTTTTGCATCGGTATTTTCATCTACTATTATGTAAATAGAATCATTTGCTAATTTATCTTATATTTTGTGAACAAATAAGTTGATGACCTGAGGGTTTTACGCCTCTAAGCCATAACAAACAAACAAACAATAAGTTGAAACAATGCTTTTGAAAAGAATTTCATAGAGTGAAACAACTATCGTCTGGAACTACATGCTCAAAATATTTTCAAAATAAAAAAACATGGTAATACCATTGCTTATAAGTTCAGGATATTTATGAATTTTTGACGGTCGCATTTTTGACGAATTTCGTTTCGTCCAATTTTCAGCCTTTTTAGTCAAAACGTATATGATAGAGGCTAGTTTTATACCGAAAAAAATAATCCCCATGTTCGGTTCTTGGAAATTAAAGGCGTATGGTTACATTAGTTTCCTTTATTTTATTTTTTCCAACAAGCAATTCACATTTCCTTTCTTGTTTACTGAAGCCAGCCGCCATATTGGAGCTTCTAATCCGATTTATATTGTACCAAAAATCATTAGGGAAGAGCGGTGATATAATGGGTAGCTCAGTGTTAATTCTATAACTGTATTTGAACTATGTAATTTTTTATCGGAATCGCTCAATGTGTGTCATTTGATCTTACTACGCCAATGTTTACCATTTTTTTCGGCACCGCTGCTTGCTATCTATATATATGTAAATCTCGTGTCCCGATGTTTGTCGGAGGTAAAATCCGAAACCAATTTTGATGAAATTCCGCTCAATGTTTGAAGTTATGTCCAACTTAAAAGATAGGATAGTTTTTATCTCGATCATTGGCCTCAATATTTCTTTTTTTTTTTTTTTGTAAATTAAATGCTTATAATACTACAATTGAGTGTGATTATTTGTAATTTATATAAATTTCCAACAGTTGAATTCTCGTATGTAGACAATAAACTAGAGGAGTTCGTCTGTCGAGGTTATTTGTTATTCAATAATACAACCAATAACATACAACATTATTATACATAGATAAAGTTATACATAGTACACTTAATAATTAAATTCTTTAACTAATTCGTTTCTATATTCAATTGCTTTTTTTAGATATAAATATAATTTTCCGTAATCAGCACCATTTAATAATTTCAGCGTTTCATCTAGATTTAGTGCCTTTTTTCTAAGAAAATTAATCTAAATTGCGTCAGCACCGGGCAAATAGAAATAAAGTGCATAGTATCCTCAGCAACATTTAAATTGCATAATGAACAATTATTTCTTTTATTAATCCACGGTTGGTAATTAAGGTTAAGTAGCTCTCCCATGGCTTTAAAAATAAGTCGGATATAATGTATATCCTCTGCCTCGAAATATGTTAATTCATAATTCAATTTTTTATAAAATGAATGGTGTTCGGCATTTCTGGCTCTTTCGGTAAACCTATCCCTCGCTAGTTGACTCAATTTAGATAATAGGGTCAGTTTTATGCCTTTCCAGCTGATCTAGTAACCCTTCGGCTAAAAAATCTATGTCAACACTTCTGCCTAGTCTTTTTAATGCACTCATCCAACTTAGATTTTTTTCTATTATTTTGAGGGCAATTACTTTCGGTAAACGATTGGTTCCCATCCTTAATACCTTTATAACGTAGTTTAGGTGAATGGATAATGTGTAAATATATAGCGGATCTAGTTTGGTTTCCAAATATAGCAGGTAATTCAGTGTATTGATAGGTAGCCCAATAATTCTTCTTACAAAATACCTTTGGAGTTTTTCTACTAAGTCTGAGTCTTCATATCTAGTGTTCTATTTTAAATCCCATTGGTTTTTATATTAGCTGAAACGTTTTTATCTTTATCAGTGAATTTTGATTTGACTATAAAAAAGAATAGGCTTCGACGCATTATAGCTACTGAGCCACAGCAATGCGTGGTAAGGTCTGCTCATAGTCAATAAATTTCTCTGATTCGGGCTGAAACTAGAAGGAACAGGAAACAGATTTTTAGTAGCTCGCGAAGGTAGTGGAATGATAGGTAAGCAGGATGAGCTCCCTCTCGGTAATTAAGGAGCCGCTCAAAGCCTAATTTATTCACCACAATTCTCTCCCCCCTCCCCCACCACCTCGTCATATTTGTTTCATCTTACACCGGCCTTTGTTTTTATGATTTTATAGCATCATCCTGATGATAAGATGATAAGGACTACGATAAAAAGGAGGAAGCACTTTAAGGCCTATCTGTGATTAACTATACTAAATGGCTGTAGTAATCACAACTACAGCCATTTAGTATAGTTTATGATGTTACCTGGGCAAAGGAAATCCTGGGTAGTGTGGGACGCTAGAGATTTCGGTTCTTATCAGAAAGGATCAAGTAAACGTAGTGTATTTTATACTTATTGCTATGTAGAGGTTTACAATTCCCTAAACATGTAAAATTTTATTAGTAAAATTTCCTATAAACGTCATCGCCGGATCAATTTATATCTCAGAATACACTCGATTATTTATAACATAAAATAGACTCGAAGACTTGCAAAAACACAACTTGGCTGACTGACTGGTAATACAGTTATCAAATTTGTCTTAAGTTATTGTAATTTTAAGTAATGAAATGTCTAATTATGAAAAACCATAGAAATTGTCTGAGGTAAGCGCTACTGTTGCGA
This sequence comes from Aelia acuminata, assembly GCA_911387785.2. Classification (NCBI taxonomy): domain Eukaryota; kingdom Metazoa; phylum Arthropoda; class Insecta; order Hemiptera; family Pentatomidae; genus Aelia; species Aelia acuminata. The sequence goes on along the minus strand of OU426979.1, from coordinate 157,945,546 downwards.
AGTAAAAATAAACAAAATAGGTAACAACTAAAAAGGTAAAAAAAATCGTGTTCCAGTCGCTTTGGCACAGGGGTATTCCACTTGAATCGTGGAAATGCATAAAGGTCTAAGTGCCAAAAAAATAAAACAAAGTTTTTTTTTGCCAAATTGTTATATGTGCCAAAGCCATTCTTCAGAAATGGGTATAAGTAATATTTTGTTGTTAGAAAAGAGTTCGTTGAATGTATGAACGATGGCATGGGTGTTGACACTGAACGTAGTTCACCCTAGAGCATTGGCGGATCCAGGGGGAGGGGGGTGCGGTAGGAGCTACAGCCCCTCCCTTTGAAAATTTTTTCGTTATTTAAAGATAGAATTTGACTTTCCTTAAGTTAAGGAAGAAAGATAAAAAACAAATAGTATGCAGAAAAAGTAGAATTTTAGACGTGGGAAAGAAACATAAAGGTATAAAAGCTGATTGGCTAATCCAAATGAAGGGCTGTGCGGCTGCAGCCCCCCCCTTTAATTCTGCAGCCCCCCCTTTACATTCGGCTGGATCCGCCCATGCCCTAGGGGCCCCCTAAAAATTTTCTAAGAGACTGTTACCCTTTTGCATTTCCACGCTTCATTTCACAAATGTACAAAATGAGTATAAATCAGATTGTTGTTTGTTAGTTAAATAAACGTCACTTTATGCCACTAAGACTAATCTGACAATGCTGCAATAGTCCTAAATGTTGCCTATCCAGGTATAATTAGGATAGGGATCTTTATTGAGCACCTGACATCGCACAGGCTCGGGACCTCCATTATACGTCCTATCCGAGGGACGGCATAGCTAAGAATGCAAATGGGAATTAAACGAACCTTTAAGCTTATCGATATTGATGATGGTGTTTATTGCTTTATTAGAATAATCTTTATTGATTTAAGAGTTTTACACCATGTAGCAAGGAGTTAGCCCTTAACCAAATCCATATAAACATTTTACATTTTAAATGCAATAGTTATATTATACAGGTTTATACATGGATAAAATTTATCTTTTATGATAATTTCTCTAAAAATTTTTAAAGAGAAAGCTAATGATAAATTACAACAATAACTATACTAAGATACGATATTTCAATAATTCAATTACGAGATTTCAAAAACTACCTTGTTTAATTAATGACTACTAAACTTTTTTAATATATTAGCACCTTCTACAATGAAATTGTACAGAGGTTTTGTTACCCATTGATCGGACATATTGAGTTTTTTCACAGTTACCCTTTGTGTCTTTTGAAAGTCTCAACATGCGTAAACTTTGCACAGAACTGTGATGTACATTCGTCTGTAAGTTGGTAATGTGTTATAAGAGATTAAGACAAGAGGATAACAGTAGGGGTCAACTGAAATGTAACCATTTGCATTGTAATTTACAATACTAAATGCCGCGGGTTCGCGTCCCTCGGTTCAAAATTCTAGGATTTTTTAAAGGGAATAGAACATTTTGGCTATGCCTTTTCTCAGATAGGACGTAAAATGGAGGTCCCGAGCCTATGCAATGTCAGGTAGCCATTAAAGATCCCCATCCTAATTATACATGGAGGTGCAAAAGTCAGGACTCCCACTATAGCTTCGTCATATTAGCCTTAGCGGCATAAATGACGTCAAACAAACCAATTCTACAGCAGAAGATTTTTTTATTTCTTAAAAAAAAATTCTGAAATTCATTAGTCGTAAGAAGATTAGAGGCAAAAATTATAAAAAAAAGAAAAGTTAAAAGTTTACGGCGCATTTCTCAGGGGGTGTAATACTGGAACCCCTACTTAACACCTCCTCAAACCTTCCAAAAGCACAGAAAACAATTCTAAAGCAAGCGAAAGTAAACAAAACTATATATAAAAGAGATTTTAATTGGAGGCGTAGAGGCGTAAGAAGCTAAAATGGCGTTACAGCGTTTCCTCCATTTTAATCCAACGACTTGAAAGTCAGGTCTGAGAGAGCTGAAGGTGTTTCAAAGTCTTGTAAAGGATTGGGGAAGGAAGTTAAAAGGAAATAAGAAATGTGGGCTGGTCCATTTAGGGGAGAGCTTCTTACAACCTCGAGTCCACAGCAAACCTCTCTACCTATCTTTAAGGCTAAGTAACAATTCTCAGCCGCTTAGTTGTCAACACGACACACAAACACACACACAAATCTTGGAAATTTAAAAGTTGCTTAACAGAACAAACTAATAAACTAATACTATTTGTTAAGTGAATCCTCCCTTTTCTCAATTTAATCAAGTTTATTATCAGTGTCTTACTATCAGTGTTAACAGATATTAATGATTATAATAATAATGAATTATTTGCTTTATTTCTTCAATTAAGCAATTAGCTAGTTCTAGTCTTCATAATTGTGCGTAATAGTCTTAAGAGATCTGAAAGACGCTCACTAGAATCCATTTTCCGGTTGAGATTGTAACCTTTCAATGTATTCTATAAGTATTTTTGTTGCTATTTATCATATTTTTTTTTTTTTTTTTTGGGGGGGGGAGGAGTATCATGCTTGGATTGCCGAATTATCACAAGTAAAAAAACTTTATTTAACAATAAAATTTTAGTGATCTTTAGAGAGCAAATACAAAATGAAGGTGGAAAAATGTGTCGATTTGAGGAACCGCATATTTATAAAAACACGCAAATTTCTAATTTAAGTAAGTTGGTAGGTGAAAGGTGTGTGTTGCGCGCATCGCAAAAGTTTTTTTTTTAATGGTTAGCTGTAAGGTCAAGTAATTGTTGCAACATAATTTCAGCCGAACAGCTATTTTAAGTTTATGTGTTTGTAGGTCCACGACAAACATTCTCATTTGACTCAGCTGAATTCTGTAGCTACTATACGATTTCATCTTTATGGATTTTACCTCTTTTCGAATCATTTCGGTTTTTACATATTTAAATAATTCATCCTCGATTTATCTTTTTTTTCCCGATGTATAAAATATTTTAAATGAGTCTTTATTTTGCTGCTGGAGAACGCATGACTATCATGCATATCTTTCAATATCAAAGTTGCGGCATTTTACAAAGCATGTCATTGCTAGTTAATGTCCTAATGTTTTCAGTTTTCTACTTAATTAATTTCATTATACCTGGTTTCTTCATTGTTTCTTAAATAACCATGAAGTTTTAGACTCAGTCTAAGTAGCTGGCAAGTGAGTCTTATTTATTTTATTACAGTTTATTGTTCTCTTGTGAGAAATTTTATTTTGACGTGTTATTTTTCACTTTTGCGATTCATTATTTTTTGTTAACCATTTTAATCTTTATCTTGTATTTAATTGGCAAACATTAATCAGGCCTTTATGCTTTTACATAAAACAATCATTAATTGTCTTTTATTCCAGAAATGCTTTTTTAAAAAAATCTAATAACCAAAATTATAATTTTTATCAAGAAAAAAATGGAGAAAAGGAATGCCTCTTATACCAAACTCACCAGAGCAGAGCAATTAACCTCAAAAACTTAAAGGTTTCAAAAGCCGAACAAATATAACGAAAAACGAAGAGAAATAATCGTCTTTGGGGGGGGGGGAGGGGTTACCTCAAAGCGAAGCCATGGCCCGTGAAAATCCTCAATGTTTATTTACCAAGGATTAAAGGGTCCTTTTGTCTTTGAAGATATAGCCATTAGTTGACAAGGGTGTTATACCTTCGTTATTTCACTTCTGGATCTATTTGCTCTCTTTCCAGAAAGGGAAGGATCCTTTCTGTACTTATAAAACATTATATATATACTCTTGGGAAATGTACACTTTTACCGTAAAATTCCCAAAAAGTTAGGTATATGTGAACTGAATATAATGTATATGTACATTTCCCGGCAAATGTGTGCCTTGATCTTGCCTTTATGTTTTAAGAAAAGCTGGAATACAAATAAATTAAAAATGTTGCAGTAAAAAAATATTTATTTAAATAAACTTAATAAAAAGGGATTTAAAACGAAAATTATTTTAATTAAAAAATGTAAATGGCAAACAAAACATACTTCAAGATCAAGATGTTCAAAATATGCTTACAACCTGGCTTATCACTAACCAAACAACCAAGTGGTCAGAAGGTTTAAAATATGTTCAACTGATGAAAAATAGAGCTTTTCATGAGGGTATAAAACAAACTCCCTATGAAGCTTTATTCGGAACAAGAAAGAAATTGGGGTTGAATTTACCTATGGAATCTGTTGAACAGCTGGAAACAGAAGAAGAGTTAGAGCAATGTACACTATGCTCACATTTACCTAAATTCTGCAATTCAAAAAACCAAAATTTCCATAGCAACAACCCTGACCACTTTACAAGATAGTAAATCAGAAAACTGGGACTCTAAATATCTTCTATATAATTCTCTCATACGCTCCACCTTGTTGTACTGTTCAGAAATATGGGCCCCTCAATATTGTTCAAATTTGGAACGTCAAACTAATCTACAAATGGCCTAGAAATACTCCGAATTATATAGCGCGACTGGAAACCGGTATAAAAACAATAGAAATAGAAATAGTCAAGAAAATGTACAGTTGGTGGATCGCTTTATTAAAAATGCTCGAAGACAGACTGCCACGTATTTGTTACAATAGATTAAAAGAACTGGACCATAACAACAATATGGTAAATAACTGGTACTCACAACTAAAAACAAAACTAACCAAAGTCGGATCAGCAACAATCTTGGAACATAATAAACCTAATCCTGACCTTGCCCAACTGTATTTTAAAGACATAATAAATATATTTGAGAACCTCTTTTTCTGTAACAACATAAATTCAGCCATAAATTCGAAATATAACTCAGAATACTGAAATATTATTCGCTTTAATCAGGGAGAACAATATCTAAACTTCAGAACTAATATAAACAAACAAAGATTAGTAAGTCAGCTTAGAATTGCCAATGTAACACAACCTGTATTTTACTATAATGGAAGAACCCATAAATTAGAAGGGGAAGGAAATTGCACAATATGTAATCTTCAAAAACAGGAAAACTTATTCCATTTCTTGATAGAGTGCCCGTTGTACAATAAACTGAGAAAACATTTCATAGCTAAATATATTAAACACGAAAATAATTCTATTTTAGGAAATTTACTTACAATAGATACAATACAAAAATTAAACGATATCTATCATTACACATTGGCCAGTCTAAAAATAAGATCATTTATTATAAACGAATAAATGTACTAATATAAATACATAGGACAACCATTCACTCGTAATTGATATTTGATTGATGCTGATATTATTATTATTTTTTTTAATTATTTTTTTTTTCTTTTCTTATTCGTTAGTATATCTATTGTTTTTCTATTAAGATGTATATATATATTAATAAGTTTTATCTATTAATTAATATTTATTTATCACTTATTTTCTTCGTCTTTCTTTTCGACGTAAAGTATATTTAATTTTAATTTGTTCAAGATGGAGGCAGACCTCCTAAAACTAAAAACTATAGCTCTTAAAGGCTTAAACGTTATTGTATATATCTCTGAATACTGTAATTCCAATTGTTTAATTTTTGATTTATAATTACTGCATTAACATTTGTATAATGTGTATACAGCCAACTCTATTTGTATGGGAATAAACCCCGAAAACAAATAAACGCATTCATTCATTTACCAAAACGACATGGTCATTGTGAATTCAATGTACATTTCCCTTCTTGGAAATTGTAAATGTTAGTTGAATGCACGTTACACAAACAATGTGGCAAACGTGCAAATTTTCCGGAAAATGTGTACATTTGCCGCAATATCTACTTTTACAACCATATAATGTATATTTACCATCCGCACAAATTCAATCCATGAGGGGTTTTGGGTCCAGTAGATTGACAGGAACTTTCAAAAGGGGCAGGTGAGAATGATTTATTCATTAATAGATAATTAATAATAAGTTAATTTTTTAATGTTAATTATTATTAAAAGAATGACATCTAACTGAGATAATGCCCAAACGCCATATTTAGATAAAATAGGTAAGTACATTTATCAAATTTACAGTTTAATGGTTTAGATAAAATACAATTAATCATTGAAATCGGGGACTAAAACCATTATTGAATTACTATTCTTTTGGCAACTAAATACTAAATACTGTAATAATATACGGTAATAAATATTGGTATATACATATATATATATATATATATATATATATATATATACAGTTAACTTCCAGTAATCCTCGAAATTGTGTGGCGCACCGTCGCGGTAACTCTGATTTCGCTGTTAATCCGCAAAATGACAAGAAAATGTATAAATACTTACAAATCCAAATATTTGAATATTTATTAGTAAATATTAATATTAAAAGTTAATGGTAAATATAGCATAATTTAATTATGCTGTATATAATATAATTATAAAATAATTTATTATAATAGTCATTATAATATACGATTATGTCTACCTGGCCTTTTTGGACCTTGAAGCAGCCTTCGATTCGGTTCCCAGACAGGAGATCTGGACCGAACCTCATTAGAGCTATAAAATCGGCTTACCAGGACCCGAAAGGCGTGGTTAGATTGAATGGAAGAAAGTCTGCTCCGTTCAGATTTTGCAAAGGGGTTAAGCAAGGAGATAGCCTCAGTCCACTTCTGTTTAACATTGTCATGGACGAGGTGTTGAAGGTTGCAAGCGAAGAACACCGAGAGCAATCGTTGGGTATTGGAATATGCTGCCTGTCCAGGCCCAATGCTTCGTTTATGCAGACGACATTGTGGTAATAGCAGACAATGTGAATTCTCTCCAAGTTGGAGTGGAGGAGTGGTCTGAGGAGCTTAAGAGAAGAGGACTCGCCATAAATCCTGGTAAAAGCAAGGTTATGCAGGTAGGACGAGAGGAGGTGGAGCTCAGGATTGTGTGTGAAGGACACCAACTGGAGCAAGTTGATATTTATGAATATCTGGGGACTCTCTTCAGTCGAGATGGGAAGGTAGACCAGGAAGTTATGCATCGAGTGCGTAAAGCTAACCAGGTCTTCTTCCAAATCTCCAGAACACTGGTTGGCAAGCAAGAGGTGAGCAAAGAGGCGAAGCTCCGCATCTTTAAATCTGTATTCCTCCCGGTCCTGCTATATGGTGCTGAGAGCTGGGTACTCTTGGACAAGAATGCCTCACGAGTGACGTCAGCAGAAATGAGGTATCTCAGAAGAGTTGCTGGGAAGACAAGACGAGACTGCGTGAGGAACAGCACAATCAGAGATACTCTTGGAGTTCGACATGTAAGAGATGTCATAGAGGAACGCCAGCTCAAGTGGTTTGGGCATGTCTGCAGGATGGGGGACGAGCTTAGAGCAAGGTGGCTAATGGAGGCCAGACCAAGGGGGCAGCGACCGGTTGGACGCCCAAGAATTTCATATAATAGTTATATGGACAGACTCGGTCGAGAGCGGGGATCGACCCTAGAGGAGATGAAAAGGAAGGCCCAGGACAGGGACACTTACAGGAAGTGGGCCGAGGCTACTCCACGCTTAACAGCGCTAAGGAGATAGAGAAAGAAGAAGAAGAAGAAGAAGATTATTTTATTCAATATTTCTTGAATATTTTATAAATTCTAACTCTAATCGATGTTAATTTTAAAAACCCTACATTCAGTTTGCTGTTTAGTATAGCTACCTTTTATATACTATTGTATTGGGAAATTTTGTGTTTGGTTATAAACAAATTAAGCAATTTCTCTCGCCGAGGTTTCTTTGATTTACTAATTACAGTCAATTAAAGTACCCCATGCCTTGCTCCACGGCATTATAAGTATATAATGCCAGACTTGTGTCGAGCTACTTACTTTTCGCACTCAAATGTTAAAGTTCGAGAATGAAGACATATTTTTCGCTTGTTTACATACAATTCGTTATTTACAACTGCCCAAGCGAAGCGGGACTTTGCTCTGTATTTATTTATACATTAAAAAAAAAAAAGATTTATAATGATAATAATAATTATGATGAAGGCTAAACGAACCCGATGATTGGATGCCGACACCAAAACTAGCTTCGATGCCCTGCACACCTCAATCCACCGACTGCCATCATGACCCAACTTCGAAAGATCTGCCTTAACGCAATCCTCCAACCTCCGTCTCGGCCTATCCCTCCACCACCTACCCTCTGGACGTTTCCCATTCGGCATCGCGCTTATTAATCTATTCGGAATTCGTTCACTACAAATTTTTGCAATTTTACATGCCCATTTTATTCCTCTCGCTGCTATCCCGTCAATTATATTTACAGGGTACAGTTCACTAAGTTCGGGGTTGTGTAATCGTCAAAATTCTCCAGTTAGTTCATCACTTTCGGTCCAAATATTTTACGCAGTGCTTTATTTTCAAAAACCCGAAGCCATTGCTCATCCTTCTATGTCAGCGGCCACGGTTAGCAACCGTAAAGGATCGTTGGAAGAAAGATAGTTTTGTAAATCCTAATTTTTAAGGTTCGGTACAGAAGGGCTGAGCAATTTCGCTACTGAAAAGTTAATAATAATAATAATAATAATAATAATAGTCTTTATTTATATACATATATACATTTATAGTAACAGTATTTACATTTGCATGTAATTTTCTTTTATCGCACATGTATATAGACCTTCCTTTTCAGGAGTTGATAAAGTCTTTAACGGGGACTATCCGTACTTTGTGTTCGCTGAGAGTTCGCTAATTTTCATTTTCACTGAAAAGTTAATCTAGCCTTAATTTCCTCATCGATTTCGTTTTTACTTCCACTGAATGAAATATACAGTCAGGGAAAGTATTGCGATCGTGAAAAATTTTGACTTCCGGTTTTCAACGGAATTACACGTTTTGGGGTCCCCTGAGTCTAAATAACCAAGTCCCGCGAAACGGTCTGTGTGTGTGTGTGTGTGTGTTAACAGACTAGCTCAAAAACTATAAACCGTACGAACCTCAAATTGGGTATTTGGTATATGTACATGCTCGCGATGTGACAGCAAAAATTTCATCAAAATTGGTCAAACCGAGGGGATACTTCATTTAATAACTTTTTACGTTTTTTTCGATTTTCTCAAAAATGGCTCTAACGATTTTGATAAAACTTAGTATTTGATGTATTTGTATGCCCGAGATATGACTACAGAAATTTATCAAAGTTGATCAACCGAAAGGGGCACTTTATGTCATAACTTTTTTCCCCATTTTTACGTTTTTTTCGATTTTTAAAAATAGCTTTAACGATTTTGATTAAACTCGTCATGTTTAATGAGAATCACGTATTCTTTAATACGAGGCCTTTTTTGTTTTCCTATAAAGTTTCTTTGTTTTTGTTTATATGGAGAAATTATCTGTCTCTTGTTTCGCCTAAAAGTAAGAAATGGCTAAAAATGAAATATGAAAAAAATCAAGTATACATATAGAGGAGAAAAAAAGAAAAATATTCCGTAAACTCATAAAACACGTTGAGCTCACGCATGCGCAGTACGCCTTTAATGACAGACCCTTGCTTTATTAATTAAAGATGTTCTGTTCATTTATTGGAAATTATTTTTTTCATGGGAACTATTTGAAGTTTTCAAAAACGACATAGAGAATTATGAAATCAGACGACTGGGAGTAGTATGCTTGCATTGCCGAATCATCAAAAGTTAAAACTTTTATTGAATAATAAAAATATTCATTGTACTTTAAAGAGGAAACACAAACAAAAATAAGTAAATGAATGTGGAAAATTGTGTGACTTTGAGAAATGGAATTTAACAAAACGCGTCAATTTCTATTCAAAGTATTAACGTAAGTGAAAGTTGTGTGTTGCGCGCATCGCACCAGATTTTTTCCAGTTACCATCGCCTCTAAACATCTAAACTTCTCAATGGCCATATATTTTGTCTTATCCGTATTTATAGATTTTTTTTTTCTTTTTAACTACGCCCCTTCACTAAGTCCACTTGCGTTCTTATGTTTCAATTATCGGGATCGAATTCGACGACGGCAGTCTTTCAACGACAAAGACTCGATTATATAAGTTAGGGAAGGCAGAAAAAACATCAGAACAAGAAAGGTTGGAGAAGAAACAATATGAAAGCGTATGGGGGGGGGGAGGAGGCAGGGGAAGAAACAATAAATAACTTGCCGGGGAAGGCAACCTCATTCCGTTCCCAATAAAGGTTTCAAAAATGAATTATGTTCTATCTCGTCTGGAATCGAGGAATACATGAATACTAAATATGCCTCGGGGATTTTCTAGTAGCTATTTAATTAATTAGTAATGATAATCAACGTTTGTATTGTTGTTCATTGTAATTGGTGGGTAAAAGGGAAGCTTATCCATATCCGGTATTTTTCAACCAATGGAGGATATTAAAGTAGGGGAGAGCGGGGTTGGTTGGCAACAGTTTTCACTTTTTTGATTGTTGAGTCGTTCCTGTTAATATAATCACAGTAGGGCTGATACCACTGTAAACTCCAAGTATTAGAGTACTTCAAGTATTTTTTTCACAACATAATATTTAATACTAAGATCATAGAAAATTGAAGAATTCGTCAATCCAGAGTACGCCAATTAACCCCCTATGTGGGGCAGGTTGGCCTAGAAGGTGGGGTTGTTTAGCCATCTCATTCAAGTACTGCCTGACACATATTATTTTTATTAAAAGCTGCACTATAATGGTATAATAATTTTGAATCGGTTTTTAACAGCTTTTAAGGGAAAATAGAATGAAGATAGAATTTTAGACTGTCGTCACTTTTCGCATAAGAAAAATTGCTCTCATCTTCCTCGCTGGAACTAAAGACAATTGGTAGTTTCACCTTTGATTATGTTTAACTTGCTTTTGTGAATTGCTACTGCGCCAAAAAAAAAAAAGTTGAAGAGAGCCAACTATCCCCACAGGAGAGATCATATGAAAGATGACTGCAAGGACAGGGGAGAAAAATCAAACAAGAAACTGGTTAATCGAAAGGTTAGGTCTTTCAAAGGAGTTTGGGGCTATGTGAACAGAATCGGAGTCAAATGTTTTTCCATGCCTTTAAACCAACTTTACTGAAAATATAAAAATTTATTTACATGTTGTAAAATCAATCAATGAAGGACACTCTTATCTACACTGTCAGCATCGGATTGAAAACTCAGGACAAGACTCCCGAGGTCGAGCGGGTCACATGGTACAATGGTGGAGCCTTCACAACAGGTGTGACCGAAACTATAAGCCAATGGCCAACCTACCCCCTATGCCAACCAACCCCGCTCTCCCCTACGGTACGAGTCATACAGTTATTTAACACATTATTAGGATTAAACCTACGTAATCTTTAAATTATTTGTCGAGAAATATACTAGTTGTTGTTCTATTTTTGTTACAACATGGCGGTGGTAATTTGAGCATCCTCAGTGCTGGTATTAAAGTTCCCCTTTTTAGGAGATCTTATTTTCAATGTTGATGAAAGTGGGTGTCATCTCTGTCGTTCAGAATAAGACGCTGCACAGAGGTCCCAATCCAGCAATCATGGTGCCAAAATTCGAAAAATCAACTTTTTTTTTTTTTTAAATTTATAATTTTACCTAAATATCCATAGGATCCCTGCTGCTAATAGGTAATATTGGTTTTGAAAAATTTTGATTCGTTTGGCCTCAGCGATTTCTCAAACATTGCCATTCTTAAGTACGCTATTTCAATTGGAAAGTGTAGTGTGCATATGTATGTTATTTTCAATATAAAGAATTTTTTTTTTTACAAAATAATGTTATTTCCCTCAAACTACAATACATTCTCTATAAAAAATCCATCAAAGAATACCCAACGATTTTTACTTTCACTTATTTTTAGTAGACTTAGGGTTTTTAAAACTCGCCATGTTTTTTTCTTAAAACCTAAAACTTCATGAAGGTTTTAAAATGTAAGTTCCGACGAGTTCAATGTAAGCATTTATACCATGACATAGCATATTTAAGTACAAAACTAACCATGTAAAGTTTTGCTGCAGCAACGTGCATCCAGAGTCATAAGAGAGGAAATTCCAGGAAAAACCCGGTTCCCAGGTAACAGACTGCTGTATAAAATAATTATATTAAACGCGGTCGCGGTTATTTTTCTGTTTCTCTATAATTTTGTATCATTTAATTTGTATAATCTTTTATAGATTATATAATCCACTTATTTTATATTTGCATTGACGCCATAAAATAATCTACATTTATCATTTTAAAACTATTTTATTTTCATGAATTTCTATTATATTTTCACGTAGTATATGCTAATATTTATAGATTATCTTGTTTGTTTGTTATGAGGTATTTTAAATAATCATAAAAATAGAGATAAATTTCTCGTGAAATCCAATAAATAACTAAACCGAAATACCTAGTTTGAAACAAGACTTTAGGTACATCTAATCTTGTAACAAATTGGAGTTAATCTCATGCTAAAAGTAACGTTTTATTAATACAAATTTACAACAATATAATAGTATCAATTATACAAAACTATAATACCTAAAAGTAACAATTGATTAACAATCCATTGTTACATCTCTTGATAGAAAATTCACAACAATGCACCATACAAAACAATACGTCCTCTAAAAAACACATGATTGGCAACCAGCTTACACTTCCCTTGGTCGACGACTCTTTTACTGCATAGGAAAAGAGTAAGGTACAAGCTTGGTGCTGTGGAACAGATTCCCTTCTTTTCGTTTCTTTCTACTTCCTAATTCATAAATTGAATTAGAATGTCTTTTCTTTATCATGAATGGTCCACTTCTGATCTCATCTAGCTTATTTCTGTTTAATTTGTTATGTCACCTTCTTGAAATTCATATTCCCTTCTGTTCTTGTCTATTCTAATTTTATTTCTTTCAAAACTTTTTTTAGAATTTTTGAAAGCCTCTTCTCTATCCTTTTCTAAATTATTTGCTTGTTTTAGTTGAGAAGGTACTATTTCCGACGTCGTGCCAAATAAAAGATATGCTGGAGTGAATTTGGTTGTACTATGTACTGTATTATTATATTCATCTAAACACTGTTCAGCAATTTTTGTCCATGGTGTATTGCTACCATCTTCATTTAATTTACACCGAATCCTGTTCACCAATGTTTGGTTCAATCGTTCGTTTAAGCCGTTCGATTGAGGATTATCGACTGAGGTATAAACAAGTAAAATACCTTTTTCCTTTAAATATTTTTTTAATTTCAAGGAATTTAATGCTGTGTATTGATCGACCAACAACATTTTTATTTCATAATCTTTAGTCAACGGATTTATTAATTTAATGAAATCCTGAGCATTTTGTTTACTTGTTGTGTTTTTTAGAGGACGTATTGTTTTGTATGGTGCATTGTTGTGAATTTTCTATCAAGAGATGTAACAATGGATTGTTAATCAATTGTTACTTTTAGGTATTATAGTTTTGTATAATTGATACTATTATATTGTTGTAAATTTGTATTAATAAAACGTTACTTTTAGCATGAGATTAACTCCAATTTGTTACAAGATTAGAAATTGATTAACAATCCATTGTTACATCTCTTGATAGAAAATTCACAACAATGCACCATACAAAACAATACGTCCTCTAAAAAATACATGATTGGCAACCAGCTTACATACATTACTGAATATCTTTCTTTAGAACCTATTTAATTAGTAATTTGTGTTATTCTATTCCTCTGTTTTTTTCTTGTGGGTATATTAATCAAGACTAACAATATAATATATAATATTATTAGCTCTCGCTAGTTCTATTTTTAAGTAACTAATGTTAGACTTTTTTTTTTTTTTTTTATCCTCCCCTTCCTCGCCTTGTAGGCTATACGTGGTTTCCTGGGCCAGGGGAGAGGGTGGGGGATTGATACCGATTTTTTTTTAAATTTTCCACTGGCTCCGGGTTTTGGACTTGCTATCTTCGTATTTCCAAATTTCCACTCGTCCATCCCGCCACCCAACTAATGTTAGACATCTACTCAAACCTTCTATAAACATAACATCAAGTTTCAACGAAATCGTCAACGAAAAGTAATTATAAATATAGAATGTAGCCCCCACTATCTCTCTTACCCCCACCCCTACCTTTCGCTATTTGTATGTGCCTTATGTTAAACATCTTCTTAACCCATTACTAAACATCATACCAAGTTTGAACGAATTCCATCGACAAAAAGTAATTAAAAAGATAGAAGTTACCCCCAGTCCCCCTCTTACTCCCACCCCTACCCATCGCTATTTTGATGTAAGTTATATTAAACATCTTCTTAACCCATCAATAAATATCACACCTAGTTTGAACGAAATCCATCAACGTTAAGTATTTTTTGCACGATGAATGCTGGATTGGGACCACTGTGCGCTGCGTGGATAGGGGAGATTTGTGCCACCAATGATTATTTTTCCTATAAAAAATGTTGTAACTCTTTACTAAAATAATTTTATTCGAAGAAAATAATAATTTATAATGCCACACAAACAATAGAAGCTCAAATAATCAACAAGCTTACAAGAAGTATCAACTTGTGATGATGCAGTAACAAAAAAATAACCATATTATTCGAGCTTCAGAACAAGACTAACTCTCTAGTCCAACGTTCCTTATATTTATTCTGAATTAGAATATTCCAGATGGTTCCCGAATAGCGTAGAAGATTCTAGAACAATCACGAGCTGGGACTGGAACAAATAATTCCAAAAAAAAGTCTAGAACTCTTTAAAATCGTTTTGTATTTCACGTATCTTTTCATTTTGCAATCATAGATTTAAAAAATTATTTTAAAAAATACTTTTATGCAAACAATCATAATTTTCTTTTTTTCCACAAAAAAATTGTTTTATACAATAAGAATTGTATTTTTTTTTTTTTTTTTTTTTTTTTACCATGGTTTCCATATTACTATACAAGTTATTTTCTCGAAAAGTACATAATAGAAAAAAAAAATTAACACGTTAAGGTAATAGTTTAGGTTGTTATTATTCTGATTACATTTTTACCAGATGCCAAGGTTTTTTTTCTGTAAAATTTTAGATTTATTGAAAGAAGTTAAAGAGTTACTGTCCAAAAGTATAACTTGGCATAAGTAAGAATTGAGAGATGCAGAGTCCGCAAAATTATAGAGAGCGAATCATCCGGGATTCAAAAAGGGGGAGGTCTGCCAATCAATTTTGCTGAGACTATGTCGAGTGATGGATCGGTTTGATGCTAAGCTTAAATGCTTCTGAATCCGATGAAAATAATACAATAATTGTGCAGTCAATAGTTTAAATGCTATTAGAGATTATAGATAGGAAATAAAATTTTGCTTCTGAATATCACAGCAAGGTAACTAAAAATGGTAGTACATACAGAATCAGTTACAGAAGGGAGAGCGGTTTTCATGTTAATCCAGGGAAAATATAATATAAATAAATATTATCTCGGTATATTCTCAAAATAATGAGAAATATTTAATATCCCTTACCTACATATATATAAAAATCTCGTGTCCCGATCTTTGTCGGAGGTAAAATCAGAAACTACTCAACCGATTTTGATAAAATTTGGCTCTTTGGTTGTAGTTTTGTCCAACTTAAAAGATAGGATAGTTTTTATCTCGATTATTGACCTCAGTAGTTCTTTTTTGCAAATTAAATCCTTATTATACAACAATTGAGTATGATTATTTGTGTTCTATAAATTGCCAACATATGGCGGTTAAGTTGATTTATTGACACAACACTTCATTTTCTTTCCATATTTAGGGAGGGTAAGGATAAATCTATTTTTTCCGGGTTGGACTAGGAAAATCCGTGATATTTCCCTTGGCAAATTATGAGTCGCCTTTTCAGGTGTGGGACAAAAATCTAATCTATTTGTTTTAGCAAAAGACAGGCTCACCAAAATCATTGTGCACCTATTAGCACTACAACAAATAGAAATTGTGAATTATAATAATAAAAAAGTGTAAATTATTATTATGAAAAGTTATAAATTAACGAAATACGAGTATATCTCATTTATAAGATTAAATTTTTATATTTCGATCAGTAGCATTGTAAGAACATGCAGCATAGTTTGAGGTTGCTAACTTTTCATAACCGTTTTCAGTACGATACGATATCTCATATCATCATGTGTTATATTCTGAATTTAATTTATATGTGTTATGGCAAAAGATTAATTTTGGTACATTTTCGCTAACTGTCAATTATGATTGTATTAAACCCTATTCCAATTATATTCTTCATTAGTTCCTGTTTGTTATTTATTAAAGCCTCTGCTGAAATAATCCTGTAATTGTTAAATGAATGGATCATTAATATTTATTATAGTCAAATATGAGATGTAAAAATAAAAACTTTAACCCTTCTAAATTCTTTACCAAACAGTTTTAAATTTGGCGTTAAGTTTTATTTTAAATCCCGTTGGTTTTTAGATTAACTGAAACGTTTTTATCTTTATCAGTGAATTTTGATTTGACTATAAAAAAGAATAGGATATAACTAATCCAACGCATTATAGCTACTGAGCCACAGCAACGCATAGTATGGTCTGCTCGTACCTACATAAAGATTTAAAAGGAGATTGATTTTTCAATAATTTTGATTTTTTTTAGTAAAATTTATTTTAATTTTTTTGTAATTATATTTCGCGTACTTATAATTAATTAAATTCGCGATTATAATTAAAATAAGTGTAGTTATTTGTAATGTAAAAATGTCTAAATTATTTTTCATATTTTAAGTTTTTTTTAAAGTATATTGGAGGTACGCATTGAAGGAAATACACATATCTGGAGTCAAGAAGTCACTCAAGGAAATAAAGATTTAATAATAATAATTGTTACTTACAGCCATAAATTAAATGAATTATGTAATTGATTTTATTCTCAATAAGTAGGACATAGAAACTGGCCTTGGGTTTGGATGCTTGAATTTGAAATTTTACTACCCTCATCCGAACATAAAGGCTAGGACATAGAAAAAAAGAAGTTAGTTGTTATGACTACGGTCTATTGTTGTGGAAAAGTAACTTGCAACTGGAATGTACCGTGGGTTGTGTAAGAGCTGCAAGTCTCTAGGGAGTGAGCAAAGTTATAACTGCATCTCTCTTAAAAATATCTCCACTATATCTCAGCAAGTAACATCTGTTCTTTAAATTTAACCTTGTCCAAGTCAAATGTAACCTTTTTCTGATGAGCTCAACATTGAAAATGCCAGAATTTGTATGTTCATGTAATATTACATATTTTTATGTAAATAACTTGTTTAATGCACATTTTCGTTGTTTTTTTTAAATGTCTACATTATCATTAATAATCAATACATTTTTTTGATTTTTCTTTACCTAAAAAGAACTTTTATCCCATATTTTACCATCAATTATAAATGAAAACTATTTCTATAACTTCTAGGTTTTTATTTATTTATTTATTTTAATTAATAAATCTTTCCTGGTTGAAATTATTAATTCATTAGCGAAATTCCAATGAGTGGTCACACCAGATATAAATAATAACATAGAAAATAATGGTATGTACATTCAAGATAACTTCAGTATTTGACAAGAAAAAACTATACCAACCCTAATTTTTTATGTAATAAAAGTCTGATGTTCCTGAATAATGGTCGGGTTAGTGGAGATAAACTCTCAGTTGTGAAACCAAAATTTAAAATAATGGAAAATATTATTAAGGTATATAGAGGTAAATAGAGAGGTGGGCCCACTTGGGTAGGCAAACCCCCACAAACCCTTCCCGCTTACGTCATCGGACGCATGCGTATTGAATTCTCTTTAAATACTACAATTTTCCGCATTGCCTTTAAAGTGAAAAAGATTAATATTAACCCATTATTTTAAATTCTGGTTTCACAACTGAGTGTTTATCTCCACAAACCCGACCATTATTCACAAACATCAGACTTTTATAACATAATAAATTAGGGTTGGTATATCTTTTTCTTTTCATAATACTGAAATAATCTTGCATATGCATACCATAATTATATTTTCTAAGTTATTATTTATATCTGGTGTGACCACTCATTGGAATTCCGCTAATTAATAATTTCAACCAGGAAAGATTTATTAATTAAAATAAATAAATAAATAAAAACCTAGAAGTTATAGAAATAGTTTTAATTTATAATTGATGGTAAAATATGGGATACAAGTTCTTTTTAGGTAAAGAAAACTCAATAAAATGTATTGATTATTAATGATAACGAAGAAATTTAAAAACAATGGGCATTAAATAAATTAATTTACATTTACATTTACATAAATTTATTTACATTAAAATATGTATACAAAATTTAAAATATAAAATTACATGAACTTACAAGTTCTGGCATTTTCAATGTTGAACTCATCAGGTCTCGATCATTTCATCACCCATATTTTCCTCAGGTTTTTGTGTCTAGGATATCTGTTGAATATACGTTAAAAGGTTTTTTTTTTTTTTTTTTTTACTTTAATTATTAATTCGCACCTGTCTGCAAAGTGCGGACAATCTTAATGTGATGGCGGTAAGATGAAATAATGACATGTCAGGCATGAGGAAAGAAAGCACCCAACAGCACCCCCTTCTTGGCTTGAGTCAATTACCTTGGCTGTCTAAGAGAGCAGATCCCTCATCCAGCGCCTTTTTAGTCTTATCCATGCGAATGTCAACCATATTGCTTATTAAACTGTTGGGATGTCCGTACAAATTACTAAAAAATCGGTTGTTAAGTGTCGTTATGTGTTGGTCGACTGTCGGCAGATGGAGGTCACAGTATGTAAAGTGTAGTTAGTCACGTACCAAGGTGCTTTTGTGATGAGTCGTAACAATTTTGATTGAAATGTTTGAAGTTTTTGTATGTGAGTCTTTTTAGCTATGCCGAATATCTGTGAGGAATATGTCCATATGGGTTTGAGTAAGTAAGTGTACGTATATAATTTTTGTTTCAGTTTTAATTTTGAAGATTTAGAAAGTAATGGATACAGAAGTTTAAGTCTTTTGGTAAGCGTTCTTTTTTTCATTTTGACATGCGGGCCCCATGTCATCCTTCTGTCGAAAGTGAGTCCCAGATAGTGTACTGTGTCCGTCTGAGGAATTTGGTTATTGTCAATATAAACGGGTGGACAGGTATGTTTTCTAAGTGTAAATGTGATGTGTTTTGATTTGTCATGATTTAGTTTAATTTTCCATAGTTGGAACCAGTCGTGTAGTATGTATAAGTGATGTTGTAAAGTTAGTGATGCCTGTGTTGCGTCCTGATGTTTAGTGATAATTGCTGTATCATCAGCATAAGTTGCAGTCAATGTCTCCGTAATAATGGGTATGTCGTAAGTTTAGATGATATAGAGTAAGGGTGCTAGTATTGAACCTTGGGGTACTCCCGCCAATATCGGATGTATTGAAGAAATTTCTGAACCCTGTCGGACGGAGAAAAATCTGTCGGAGAGAAATGATTGAAGAATAAGGTAATAAGTGTGCGGTAATATGGTCTTGAGTTTAAAGAGAAGACCCTGGTGCCAGACTTTGTCAAATGCTTGAGCAACGTCCAAAAATACTCCAGTCGCATCTAGTTTTTGTTCTAAAGCTCCTGCAATGTAGTCAGTAACTCTGTGTAATTGATGTATCGTTGAGTGGTAAGTGCGAAAGCCGAATTGGTGGTCAGGTAATACTTTTTGTTCCGTTAGTATGTCAACCAATCTTTTGTGTATTCATTTTTCAAATAATTTGGAACAAATTGGGAGGAGGCTAATTGGTCTGTATGATGAAGGATTGTATACGTCTTTACCTGGTTTGTGGATCATTCTGATATGTGAGTATTTCCATTGTATTGGGAATTTGGACGTTCTTAGTATACAGTTGTAAATTGACGTGAGAAATACAAGAGCTGTTCTAGGCATTTGTTGGAGTACCTCAGCTGTAATTAAGTCATAACCAGGGGCTTTCCTTTTTGGTAACTGTTTGATTTGTAATGCGACTTGAGAAGGAGTGAACGGAGGTGGTGGAAGTGTCAACTGTAGTGGAATGTCTAAAGTGTTAAGTACCATGGTATCATGTTCTGCATTTAAGAAGTCAGTGAATGGTGTAAATACAGAAGAAAGGTGATTGGCGAAGATTTCGGATTTTTCCTTATCCGACACGGCCCAGGAGCCATCCTCTTTTCGAAGTGGTGCAGACACCTCTCGATGCCTTAACAGCTTTTTGGTATGCTTCCATAAGCTTCCATCGTCCGTCGAGAGGCCAGTAATGTACGCGTCATAGTTTGTCCTATTGAATTTTTGAATCTCTCTTTTCAGTTGATTATTAAGTCTGTTGTATGTCTGTCTATCTGAGGGGCGTCTGTCAGTCTGCCATACCTTACGGGCCCTTCTCTTTGTCCTGATCAAGTCCCTTATAAACTGAGGGTATTGCGGTAACTGCGCAGAACTGGGTTTTTTGGGCATTGATGAAGACCATGCCGCTTCTTGAATATTTGAGGTAAACTTGTCCACAGCCTCTTCTAATTCTATTTCATCTTTTATAGAAAGTGGGTTAAAAGGTTTTTTAAACTAGGTTTTAAGAATATAAAAATCAATTTTATATTTCTTAAGAGTTCAAGACATAAGCTTACCTATGAAATGATAAATGCGGTGAATTGTTTTGTTTTTTGCATATTGCCACTGCACATATTTTCCATCCCATTTTTATTATCAACAACCACCTACTGCAAAATAATTTAAATCTTTTCATTAAATTATTAACTAAAAACTTAATTAATTAGGCTAAAAAAAATTATAATACCTTATTTAAAATTAGTACTAAGCCAGTCGCTGGATATCAACTGGGCTACAGGAAAATCTGCTACTAAAGTTTCTAGAAGGAAATTTATTCATTATTTTAATGGACTTTTATGTTACGCCAAATAGCTAAAATGAAATCACTTATCAGCCGCTATAGAATGCATAGGCTACTATGATAAAGTGTGTATGAACAGGAAGTATCTGGATTCACATACACTTAAACCTTCTATAATGAATTTACAAACTTAATGTAAAGAAATTAATGTTTAATTTAAAGTTTTTATTAAGAACTAAGATAAAATTACTAATCAGCCACTAAAAATATTCTCAATTGCTCGATAAAATAAAAACTCACAATTTCAACATAAACGATGGAGTGATGCCTTCCCACTGGCTATCCAAGGTTATCAACTCACAGATGCGTCCAACTACGTCATAGATCTCAGGCAGCCATATTGTCCCTTACAAACTGAGCCCACCTCCTCTCTATTCTCCTTGTGTATATTCAAGCCTGAAAAAAGTTACAATTGATTTGAACAAAGTTACATTTCACGTGGGAAAGGTTACAATAGACGTGAAAATGCTACAGAATAAATGCATATTTGTAAATTCAACCTAAAAAACAAAATAACTAAATAATTCGTATTTTGCATTAAATTTTCCTGCTACGAAATAAAAATTAATAGGGTTATTCGGCAATGCTCGAGTGGGTGCAAACACACATTTAAAGCTTGCCATCGTGAGACAGTAAAGTAATCGTGAAGTAAATCAGCTCCAGAGAATTGTTCAGATCAATAGTTTTTCAAATAATTGAGTTTGAATTGTTAGAAATAGAATTTATGTCATTGTTGTTTGTTTTGTTTTTGTTCTTTTTAGTAAAATAAAAGAATGGGAGAAAAGAGGAAGTGGATTAGGAAGTTGAAAGTAAGGGGTTGTATCGAACGAGGGAAGAACGATCAGGCCCAAAACTTCTTTCAAAATTAATTTAGGAGAGTAACATTGGGAAGAGTTGTTTCTTGGCTTTATCACGAAGACTCGAGCCTTTTTTGCATGACTCTATAATTCTAAGATATTCCAAAATGAAGCTTTCATAAACATTACTTCCTTACTTAAAAATTTAAAAAAGTTATTGAATATTCTTGTCATTTCCTTAGGACAGAGGGTTGTACTTCATAGTTATTTCTTTTTCATTATATGGTAGGTACTTGGTCAATGTATGAATGAATGTCGAGATTTATTCCTTGGATCCCCAACGAAATAAAAGTCTAGCCTCGGAGGACGGCATACACTGTAACATGCTCAATCATTCACAGCTCTGCACATTCCACGTTTGGGGTAGGCGACATCGACAGGAAAACATCAATGTTCAATATTCAAAACATCGATGTTATATAAAACATAGATGTTTTTCGACAAGGATGTTTTTCAATATCCATTAACCTGACAGCGGACACAGGGATATTTTACTCGGAAAGCTGGCCAGAACCCATTTAATGAAATTTGGATTTTTCTATGAAAAAATTACCCAGAGGACCTGTCAGATAAAATAAATGTTAGGCGATTCTCGTCTCTTCTGGCCCCTTATTCGGGTGGCTTAATAATCCAAACCTCGACCTCACCTCGAAGATGCTGATAAATATTCCTCTTTGCCTTATATTAATTTTCAGAGTTCATGCTGTACTGATGATTTTCTGATTTGATGAAGGCTAGGTCTGTACTTGTTATCCATATAGTTTCTATCACATTTTAATGGATTTTTGAAGTGAAGATTTGGTTTTAATTTTTATTTTATTTAATCTTTTAAAATAAAAAAAGATATACTTCTGGTCATTTCTTGATAACAGAATGTTTTTTATCATAAAGTGTACATATCCTGGATTAGGTTTCATGAAAAAAATCCTGCGGATGGGAGGCCTGGAATATTTTATTTTTAATAAATCGATTTTATTAATGGGGAAAAATCCATATTTTTTTTTTTTAATTTATAGGTACTCATTAATAGTTTATGTTCAATTCTGTTTTTAATTTAAGTTTAGCTAGATGAATTGGAATGAGTGGTCAAGTTTTAATTTTAATTTAATTGTAAGCATACCAATTTTTTTTTACAACCGCGTTGAAAAAAAAAAAAAAATGATCTTATACTTGAAGCGTCAAAATTTAGTAAGCATTGGATTCCTACATTGTTTTTCGCATTCTTTCGGAAAATAATAATTAAATCAAAATTGGCATTCAAATCCTTAGAACGGCATTAACACAATAGGTGCGACATCGGTCCTCGGGCTCCGATGTTCCCCTCTTAACAGCCGACTTTCACATGAAAAGTCCGAAAACTTCAAACACTCAATTTAGTCGATTTTTAATGAGGTTATTGCATTTTAGTGAAAAAATGTCGCTAACAGCTGAAATTCTGTTATTTTTTAGAATCGGACTCCGAGGTCCGATTTTCAATAAAGTATGGCGTAAACCTTATATCGGCCTGTCCTGCTCCTATTATGTCTAGTTCCAATCCTTACCAAGAGATAATGCCCTTGAGACACTCGTTTAATTCACTTTTCAGTCAAAAGATAACGATTTCGTCAAAGCATTCCCAAAGGACCCCGACGCCCGATATCGTCTGTGGCTCATCCCAGCAGTCGGACCCCTGGGACCGATACCGTTCAATTCAGGATACCCCTAAAATACGCCGCCGCACCTAACGTGTTAAAAATATTGTTGACAAGTCAAATGTTTAATACTTTTAGCTCCAAATCTGACTACAGTTAATTCTTTACTATTTATACTATATAAATACACAAGCATTCCCCGTCGCGGCTTTGCCCGCGAGCCTTAAAATCAATTCTGTGATCATTATCTTGGTATTGATTTAATGTAATATGTTAAGGAGATTTAGTAGAATCGGAGCTTCCGGTAGGTGGCAGGTTGGAGGGGGAAGCTGCCGGCTCGGTAGAAGAGAGGGAGGCGCGCAATGGAGAGAATTCAGTAAAACCGCCAAAACAACTTACTCGTCGTGAACGCTACATTTAACATCGACTAAAACATCGTTTTCGACGCCCCGTAGATCAAGATCTTTAAAATGAGTCCAAATTAGATATTTTTTCTCGAAGTGCAAAAATAGGTGTCCGTTAGAGTTAAACGACAATATCGCCATTTAAACCCCTTAAGGGTTACATTTTTGAAATTCCTTTCTTAGTGGTTAACTACATCGCGTTTAAAACCTAAATTCCGAACTTCAAGTTTCTATCATTAGTAGTTTTTGCTCTACATTGATTCTATCATTCAGGACAAAGCCTCTTATGTATATGGAGAAGAGATCGAAATAAACACGCAACATCCCCAGTCATGGGAACCACAGTGGGCATTATTTGATTACCACTAATATTTAAATAATCAATGCCATATTTTATGTGAATGTCTATTTTAATAATATTGTAACGTTAAATCGATATTCAAATAAAAAACATATGGTTTAAAATCTCAACAATAGATTTCCGTTAGAGTTAATCGACAATTTCGCCATTTAAGCACCTAAGGGGTTACATTTTTGAAATTCCTTTCTTAGTGGTTACCTACATCACATTTAAAATCTAAATTCCGAACTTCAAGTTTCTATCATTAGTAGTTTTTGCTCTGCGTTGATTCTGTCAGTCAGGACAAAGCCTCTTATATATAGAGAGATTATTATTTTAATTTTTTTTAAAACTAAATCAAAAGAGTGGATATTGTCTATAGCAAGAAAATCAGTTATCAGTAACCAAGAAACTATATAAAAATAGATTTCTGGCAGCACTGAATTCTTTTAAAAATATCAACAAGTCTAGTATTGCGTTCGAACGATACTGGAAATTTGCTATCAACACCGTTCCTGTTGCATTCTTTTTGAATTTTCATGTTACATAGGACCGTTTACTTTTTTACCCGCTACGTATCGTCATCTCCAATGGCCTAATGGTCCAACGAGCAGAAATTCGAGATGTTCGCAATCTCCTGGCAGAAAAATACTACTAACATTTGGATAGTTTCCTTCGAAGTTTCGACTTTTTATAAAAAACTTTTCTCGTTTTTACCCCGTCTTTGAAGATTCGCTAAAAATATTTTTCTTATTTGTTAGTAAATAACAAACAAAATGTTGAAAACATAGTAGACGACACCTTAAAGAATAATTAAAAACATTCAGGTCATTGCTTTTACAAAATCCCAACTGTTTTGATTGCTTTTTTACCCAAACTAAGATTTTAGACTTAACACCCTTTACACTGCTAAGACAGATATTAATTATTATGTATTGAATATGTTTGTTCTAAATAAAAATCTATGATGTAACGTAGTGTAAACTACTATTTAATAAATTATAAAATAATTTATTTGTTCATGGAAAGTATTTGGAATATAATATTAATACAGAATATATATTACTTGAATAGGCTACCAGGCGAGCAGAATTTCATAACATTTGTCTGCAGCTGTAATAAATGGAAAAAAAATTATATAATTATGAAAAATTGTGAAACCTTGTAAAAGTCTGAGGGGGACATTGCTTTACTTCATTAATTTAATGACAGGACAGGAACCAACAAGAGAAGGAGATAAAAGCAGCTTCTCCCCCGACCCGCTTCTTTTCCAAACCTTCAAAAGGATTTTTTCCACCTCCCCCCTCTTCGTCTGCTCTCTACTCAGTATTCTAAGCATCTCTTAAATTAAAAAAGATAGGAATTAACCAGGACGAAAATTAAACATTTCCTCTTTCTCTGTCTTCAGTCTCTGATTTGTGAAATGGAATTTAGTTTGGTTGAAACAAAGGACGATGTTAGTATCTGCTTTTATTTCTTTTTCAAAGACTAAAATGCAATACTTGTAAGTTATTGCTCTCGTGTCTTTCATAATTTTTTTTTTCTTTTCCCTTTTCTCATTTGTACTTTATTATTATTTATTATGTGTGGAATAAGGTCATGCGAATGAAATTGCATGAAAATCCAATAGCTTTGGTCGAAATTATGCAATAAGTTCCAAACTGAAGTTAAATATATATTAATAATTTCATAATTTATGAAATGTTGTATGAATATCAAATATATATGGTTTTGTCTCCTCCCTCTATTTACATACCATTCATGAATGTATATTAACTTCATTGAGGATGGCTTAATCCTTCTGTGTTGAATCATATTGAAATTAAATATAAGAATTCACGATTGAATATTAAAATAAATAAAATTTATGGTATTCACATATTAAGAGCAAGAGACTTAAGAAGACTCAAAAGTGAAAACTGGTCAATCTTTATAAAGCGATATCTCTGCAACGGATCATCCGACTTCGATGATTTTATTTTAGAACAAGCTGTATGTAAAACTTTATCCAAAAAAGGATATGAAACTCCAAAAGCAGGGTAAAAACGGGAAAAGGGTTATAGAGTTATTAGAGGTTATTAGAGTTAAAAGACGGAAAGTATTTAAACGTTAAGAGGATTTTTTGCCAGGATATTCAAATGTGATTATCGGGGTCACCTTTGGTGTAGTGGTTAGAATAGAAACTTAAAATAATTCGAGTCCCGAGGTGGCCTTAGGATTTTTTATTGGGAGTGAAAAATCCTTATCTGCCGTCCCTCGGATAGGACGTACAATGGAGGTCCCGAGCCTGTACGATGACAGGTAATGGAAGCAATTTTTGGGAATGTTTAGAATTTCACTTTTAATAAACATATAAATATAAGGAGGATTTGATATTTCACCACTTAATTATTCGAAAAAATTCTGATATATTTAAAATTTTATGTACAATAAAAGAGAGCCATATCAACGAGCTAAACACGAGTTTAACAGATTCGAAAAAATATTTTTATTCATTTAGCAAAGTCAGGGAAGAAAAAAAAAAGCAAAATCTTAATCGATTCTAGGTGGATGGAAAGACGGAGAGGGCAGGAAATATTATTTTGCGCAGTTTACTCACTTTGTTGTGTTTTTTTATTTTTTTTTTTTATTCCGATATTACTAGATTATGTTCTAAAAAGAAAAGCCTACACTATTTTGGAAATTCTGATTGGTAGAGAGGATCCGACATTCGTGTGGGACTGTAGATAATGTGGAATATTGAATAATAAACAGTCGGGAGTGGTGGTACTTTGACGCTATCTGTTTCCAAAATCGCCTAATTAACCGGACGCTCCCTCCCCCTCCCCTTCGTTGTCAAAAAACAAGCAGAGGTTAATTGAATTTCCTCGGACCTCGTCAGTTGATAAATTGGACCAATCGCTATCACCCATCGCCCTCTACCATCTAATTGGCTTTCAACTTCTCCTCTCTTGGATATATATTTCTTTTCTTTTTTTTTGGGGGGGGGGGGGATATACGATCTTTATAGCATTCAATTGCTTTATATCGTTAGATGAGGCTTTATTAGATATTGAATCGAACAATAACGAAGTTTGTCTCAGGTTCGTTTCCTGCCAATAGCTGAGCTAACGAATACCTTACATTCCGTTGTTTTATTTTTGCCTCTGTAGTTATCTCGCTATGTGATCTCAAAATATAGTTAAAGGCATTGATTTTTATTTTTCGTTGATCCAACTGTATGAAGTACTAACGACCCACTTTTCAATACGAAAAATAAATAAAACTTACCTGATATTGAGGAATACTTGATTCTCATTAAACATGGGTTTGATCAAAATCCTTGGAGCCGTTTTTGAGAAAATCTAAAAAAAAAAAAAAAAAAACGAAATAATTATACAAAATTTATTAAATAAAGTGCCGCCTCCGTTTGACCAATTTTGATGAAATTGTTGCTGTCATATCTCGGGCATATATCAGAGTTGGGTATATTTAAATAAAAATGTAATAATGATTATGAATAGCATTCAAAAATGTGAATAATGATTGTAATCAACAAATCATTCTTTAGCGCGGAATCATTAATCATCAATTGTATTAATCGCTGGTCGTGGGTATTCATGAATATAATGTATGTATGTGTGTATTACGTATGTAATATATAATGTAACAACCATGAATGACCATTATTCATTATTAAATGTTAGTCAGTAATCCTGATTAAGAATAATTCATTATTCATGTTAACTTATTACTCATTAATCATGACTAATGGGATTTCACTACTTATGATTACAGATCATTCATTAATCATGAATAATATAAATTCATTAATCGTGATTTAAAAACAAAAATCACTCTTCTGAGTCCTACCAAGCATAAATGCTGATTTAAAATTTGTTTGCTCTTTCCATTTTTGTCAATAGAACTTTACTAATACCCATTCGAATCTTTACTTGTGACTTCAAATGCTGTTCAGTTGACTACACCCACTGCTTAGGACTGGTCTTTGCTCATTAGGACAACTTTTAATGCAGAAATGCATTATCGTCTTTTAAATTAAATGAAAATTGGTTATGAATATATCATATTCATGATTGATGAATATTAGGTATTCATGATTGATGAATATAATATTAATCCTAGCTCATGAATATATTTTATTCATGAATAATGACTATCAAATTGATCAGTATTCGTTAATCATGAATAACTGAATACCAGTTATTCATTATTCATTTTAAATGAATACCATAAACACTCAATAATCATTAAAAATACTACGTGCTGATTATGTAAAATGGTTATTCATTATTCATTTATCTACGATTATCAATTATTCATATTCATTAATCATTATTCAGATTACAGGTTGCCCAACTCTGGCTTATACATACACTAAATACCAAGTTAGATCAAAATCGTTACGGCCATTTTTAAGTAAAAAAAAATACATATGAAAATGAGACCAAATATATTAAATTATACTTAACTTTTCACACACACACACACACACTCTGATCATTTCGTTGGACTTGGTTATTTGGGCCCTATTATTTATTTGGGGAACCCCAAACGTGCATTTCCTTTGAAAACCGGAAGTCGTAATTTTTCAAGATCGCAATAATTTCTCTTACTATATATTTCATATAAAAGTAAGTGAAAGTAAAAATTGTCATTGAGGAAAATTTTTGTGTACCCTTTCCGCTTGTACTTGAGTAAGTCTTTTTCAAAAAATGGCTTTTTGTCTATTTTTAGTTAAAGAAAGGAAGGTGGTAAATGAAAGTTGTTTAACATTTTTTTTAATTAAACCAACCAATTTTTTTTTAATTATAAGGGATTTCAATAAAATATAAGAAAACAATGTTATGCATTGTTTGCGATTAAGTTATAAGTTTTACTTTCACTTACCTATATATGAAATATATAGTAAGTGGAAGTATTGCAATCGTGAAAAATTTTGACTTCCGGTTTTCAACGGAAATACACGTTTTGGGAAAAACAGCTCTAACGATTTTGATTAAACCGAGTATTTGATCTATTGATATGCCCGAGATACGACTGTAAAAATTTCATCAAAATTGATCAACCGGAGGTGGGACTTTACTTAATAAATTTTGTACCAATTTCACGTGTACATATTTTTTATTTACTCAAAAACGGTTTTAACGATTTTGATCAAACTGGGTATTTGATGTATGTATATGCCAAAGATGCGATAGCCAACATTTCATCAAAATCGGTCAAACGGAGGGGGCATTTTATTTCATAATTTTTTTCCAATTTTACCTTTTATTCGATTATCTCAAAAACGGCTTTAACGATTTTTATCAAATTCGTCATGTTTAATGAAAATTAGGTTTTCTTTAATATCAGGTAAGCTTTATCATTATTAAAATGTTTTGAGGGGGCTTTTTTTGGGGGGGGGGGCTTTTTTGTTTGTTTGTTTCTTTCTTATAAAGTACCTTTGTTTTTGTTTACATGGAGAAATTAACTGTCTCTCGTTACGCCTAAAAATAAGAAATTGCTAAATATGAGATATGATAAAAATAAAGAAAACATAAAGAGGAGAAAAAAAGAAAAATATTCAGTCAACTCATAAAACTCGTTGAGCCCAAGCATGCGGAGTACGCCTTAAATGACAGACCATTGTTCATTATTAAAGCCGTTTTGTTCATTTGAGAAGTGGCAATTAACAAAACGCATTAATTTCTAATCTAAGTAAGTTGGTAAGTGAAAGTTGTGTGTTGCGAGCACGCACCAGATTTTTTTTTCATATAAACTGTTTAAAGAAGCGTAATTTTCATGAAACGAACGGAAAGTGTCTTTTCTGTACTCGTTCTAATTTCCGGGATCGGCTTGGCCTCCCTGAAGTTAGACGTCGTACCGAAAATTCTCACTTTTCGTGATGATAATAACTACTGAATGATATATTTAGGTCCGAGAACCCACATTATTGTCAGTTAGCTTTGTCTAAAAAAATATAAAAATATAAATTTTGAAAATATATATACAGTATTCAATGGCTACAAATGAATTTATTCAGAATCGGTAGCTCTGAAACATTTTTTTGAATCTGTACCAAGAAAATTTTCCCCGATCACTAATGAAGGGATAAGAAATAATTATCATTATCATTATCTATCATAATATTATTATAAGAAATAATTATCATTATAAATTATCATTCCCTAATCTTTTATTCCAAAATTGTATTTTATTTCCATTTATATTGTTTGTATTTTTTTTATTTTTTGGAATGTTCAATTTCGGACTAAATATAAGAAGCAATGGACTAGGGGCTTTGAAGCATGTTACTTTTAGTCACTGTTATCATTAGTAGTTACTTTTTGTAACGTTGTTGTTAATTTGAGCTTTTATTGTTTTGTTTTTTGGCGTTAGGAATTATAATTTTTCGTGAATAAAAATTATTTAAATTTTGTTGTTATAACCCCTTTCTTTTACTCTTTCAATCATAATATTGGTTTGTTTATATTACCACATCCATTTGTTTTAGATTTTTTTGTTTGCCTCATAAATTTATAAGATAGGTTAAATGATTATCAGGATGTTTAGTTAAAACTTTTTTATTTTTGAAAGCCAATGTTTCGATCCAACTTGTGGATCTTCGTCAGGGCTAAAAGAAAACAAATATATGAGTATCCTATGCTGGAGGATGACAATAAATGAATACTTTACAAAACTGGTAATAATATAAAAGATGGCAAGAATTATACATGAATATTCAAATAAGTGGCTGGTTAGCAAGATAAAATAAAATCTGATATTTACCTTCTGAGACCAGAGTGATACAATGACTGAAGGTTAGATAAGGGAGAGGTAGTGGTGAGGGGTAAGCCCTGATGAAGATCCACAAGTTGGATCGAAACGTTGGCTTTCCAAAATAAAAAACCTATCGTATAGAATAACAGTTGAATCTGGCCGCTATTGTTTCGGCACCTCTAAGAGCGCCTTTTCAACATCTAGAGCTTTTAGAGTGTGCGCGCCTCCAAGTGGTGCGGCTGGATACCCTTTACCTGAAGAAAAGGCTAAGGTATAGGGGAACTGAAACGAAACCCTCTAGGATTTACTATCCTAGTTGTATCCTCAGTCGGGGTAACTCGACTACATATCAAACTTTATATCATGAAGAAGCTTGTCACAGAAACATACCCTGAAGACAACGTCGGGCGATCGGATTCCAGGGTGCCCGACAGTGAAAAGCTTAGTGATAAATCGGAGCGCCACCAATACCCCAGTCAAAATTTTAAGCATAAAAATAGGTACTACTTTGGTACTTATAATGTCAACTCATTAATTCAAGTAGGGAAACTAAGGCAATTAACTTCCGAACTTAGTAGGTTGAAAATTTCAGTCATGGCCCTGCAAGAAACCAGGTTTTCTGATGAAACTGTTGTGGAATCAGATGGATTCAGAATTTTCAAAAGTCCACCGGGAAAAAAGATTATGGGGGGGATGCCTCATTTAGGGGTGGCTTTTATGGTTAATAATAGGTTTTTAAAATCTGTAGTAGGATTTAAGGGAATAAATTCTAGGCTGGCAATTCTTACCTTAAAATCCAGTAACAAAAAGTATACGATAATTAATGCACACGCTCCCATCAATGAAGATAATAGAAGAAATCCAGAGAAAGTTGAGGAGTTCTGGGATCTGCTGGGAAAAGAAATAGTCAATATCCCTCACAATCATGTCAAAGTACTTTTAGGGGATTTCAATGCACAATTAGGGAGGGAAAAAAGAAACAGGGAAATAGTAGGGGAATATCCTGCTCATAGGTGGACCAATAAGAATGGAGAGAGATTGGTTCACTTGTGCAAAAATACTGGCTTAAAAATAATGTCCACTAATTTCAAGGCAAAATCTAGTAAGAAAAAGACGTGGGTCTCTCCCAATCATAAATTGGGTGAATTTCAGTTGGATCATGTTGCCATCTCTAGGAGGAATTCTAAGGAAATTCAAAATGTTAGGGTTAAAAGAGCAATTAATGTCGTTTCAGATCATTTCCCTTCTCAAATTAAGATGAATTTTATTGCGAAAAAGAATAAATGTGAGTTAAGCAGGAAAATTAAGTCAATAGATAGAGATTTTTTGGTAAAGGAGAAAGGCAGGGAATTTCAAGCCAAAGTTAAAGAACCAGAAAATTGGGATGATTTAACTAAAAATGTAGTAGAGGCTGCGGGAAATTTGGCCTCACAGGATTTCAGGAAGAAAAGGGAGTGGTGGAATTTAGAGTGTGAAGAGGCTGTCAGGAAAAGACTGGAAACCTGGAAAATGTGGAATCAGAATAAAACGGTGGAAAACCTGAAGAATTATCATGAGGAAAGAAGGTCCACTCATAAAATCTTGAGGAATGCAAGAAGAAAATTCCTTAACAATCAAATCTCGGAAATGGAAGAGAGTTTTAAGAAGAATGAAACAAGAATTTTTTACCGGGCTTTCAAAAATAAAATCAAAGGTTATTCTCCACCAGAATTGGTACTTCAGAAAGAAGATGGAAATTTGGCTCTGAATAATGAGGAAAATTGTGAAATTTTGGCGAGATATTTTGAAAAATTGTTAAATTGTGAAGAACCGAGGGAGAAACTAAAAATAAGGGAAAACACTCCACAAGGTACCGAGTCAGATCCTCCGGATGATGAGGAGTTAGAAGAAGTGATTAATTCACTTAAAAACAATAAGGCCTCGGGTGAGGACGGAGTTCTGGCTGAGATGTGGAAATTAACTAGTGAGAAATTCAGGAGGAAAGTAGTGGAAATGTTTATGGATGTTTGGGAGAAAGAGGAAATTCCGAAGGATTGGAAATCTGCCTTGATTCATCCTTTATATAAAAAAGGTTCTAAAACGGATGTTAATAACTACAGGGGAATTTCTCTGTTATCGGTCACTTATAAAATTTTCTCAAAATTGTTGTTAAATAGATTGGAGCCACAAATAGATCATAAAATTGGGGAATACCAAGGGGGTTTTAGAAAGGGAAGATCCTGTCAAGAACAAATTTTAAGTCTAAAATTACTCATAAAATATTATATCTCAAGAAGAAAAAGTCTTTTTATTTCCTTTGTGGATTTTAAAAAAGCGTACGACACGGTTGATAGGGGAACTCTGTTGAAGATTCTAAGGGAATACGGAGTGGATCAGAAAACAATTAATTTAATTAAGGCAACTTTAACAGAAACTGAATCTAAAGTGAAATTTAGGGGTTTAATTAGTAAACCTTTTCAGATAAAAACTGGTCTCAGGCAAGGAGATGGTCTGTCTCCCATACTTTTTAATATAGTTTTGGATAAAGTAATGAGTGAATTTTGGAAGAAAAATAGTTCAGGAGCTCGGGTGGGGACCAAACACATGCATATTAAAGTGAGGTGCTTGGCTTTTGCTGATGATCTAGCATTATTGGCTGAATCTGAAGAAGAGTCCATTGAACAGATAAATTGCCTGAAGGAAATTGCTGAGAAAACCGGGTTACAAATATCTTTTGAGAAAACGGAGTTAATGACCACGGAGGTAGGATATCAGAAAAAATCAGTCAAAACCAAATATGGGAAGATTTCGGTTGTTAGGAAATTCAAGTATTTGGGTGAAGTTTTGTGCTGCAATGGATCGGAAAAGGAGAGTTTCAAGGGAAAAATTAAAAAATTAGAGGATTTGTGCTTTCAAGTGGGAAAAATTTACAATAAAAAAAATCTTTCGATAAAGGCAAAATTAAGGCATTATAATACTGTGGTAAAACCTGTGATTCTTTATGGAGTAGAAACGGCTTGTTTTCCCAGTTTAGATAAGTTGAACAAAATAGAGAGGAAAATTTTGAGGA
Organism: Aelia acuminata; assembly: GCA_911387785.2. Classification (NCBI taxonomy): domain Eukaryota; kingdom Metazoa; phylum Arthropoda; class Insecta; order Hemiptera; family Pentatomidae; genus Aelia; species Aelia acuminata. Next base: position 157,911,680 of record OU426979.1, on the reverse strand, counting down.
AGATTTATGGACCAAGGAAAACATTAGAAGGATTCAGGAGGAGGTCTAATGAGGAAATTTACAGGCAAATTAATGATTTAGAAACTGATATGAGAATTAGGAGGTTAAGGTTCTTTGGGCACATGGAGAGAATGAGTGAAAAAAGATTATGTAAAGAAATTTTTAATAAAATTTTAAAGTACAAAAATTTGGGAGGATATCCTAGGCAAATTAAAGAAGAATTGGAAACATTGGGGATATCAAAAGAACTTTGTCATGACAGGGATCTTTTCAAGAAAGTAATTAACAATGAAATCAGATTAAAGAAGAGGGTGAAGGGTATTGGGTGGTCAAAGGAGAGAAGAGAGGAGCAGTCGAGAATGATGAAGCTGCGCTGGGAAGTGAGAAGGAGGAAGAAAGAAGATTCTTCAGTGATATCGCGTGGTCCTCAAAGTGGCCGTTTCGTGTAAAAAAAAAAACAAAAAAAAAAAACAGTTGACTATCTCTCACCTCATAAATTTATAATTTTATTTTATATTTTTTTGTTTATTTATTCAACCTCACTTGAGTTTAGGCTAAATTAAGACTACTCGCATAGGCTCTTGACTTCTATTTAACATTACATGCGAGGGATGGTATAGCCAATGATTTTTTACTCCCTTATAAAAACTAGATTGATAATATTTTAAACTCTGTTATTTTAACATCATGTTTTCAACTGTAATCTGCTTTTGTAAAATAGAGGATAAAATGGCCCAAGTTGTCGAATATAAATATTAATAATTATGATGTTGTGTTTGATATACGTGCTGAAATAAAAATTTCTATCTTTTTTTCTGTACTTCAGCATACCTGTTCGTTCAGTCGCATCGACACGAATTCAACAAGTTGCGAGATATCCAAGGCAGGTTTCATCACATCATCAGATAATCGGAAGAATTTTTATCATTCGGTAAACTGGCTTGTTTGGAAGAGTTGAAGACAGTTAGGGAGGCAGTAAAAATGTTTAAACTCCCCCGAATATAAGAATATAAATCCAGATATGCTCCTTCCTGAGCCGTGTAGATGTCGAGATAAGTGGAGGGTCGCAGCGGTAGGTTTACGGTAGGTAGCCTGGATACTACCGTAGGGCTTGGGAATTTGTCCCAGATAAGATCTCGTCTCAAGCGGCATCTCCAAGGCGGAAGGTCGGTGTCCGATTTCTTTATGACCGTTTAGCCTAATCGCTCTGAGTTACGGGTTTGAGTCTCCCTTTTGGGGTAAAAAAAATATAGTAAAGAAATGAGCTGTGAATGTTAATAATTTTCAAACCTGTATGTAAAAAAAAGAAGATAAACGGCAGCTTAATGTTTAAACTATTTTAGGTATCCTTTTTTTTATTTATTTTATTTATTTTTTTTTTTTTTGTCACTTTGTAAACCTAACTTTTTTCATATTTCATATTGAAATTGATTTATCAAATCGATGCAATTTTTCATTTTTTTTTTCTTCTAATTTATTAGGAAGATCAAATAATTAATTAAAGATTTAGCAGCTCATCTTCCGTGTTATTTTCCTACATATTTCCTATGGTTGAGGTTTCGGGGCTAAAGCCCCATTTTCGAGACCTGTACTATATTACAATTATTTTACATATGCCTTATAAAAACTTATACCACTTGTTTTACACACTTGAAGGGTATTTGATTCAGCAACCTATAAGTAAGGTTTAGGTCAGCGGTAGTGCAAGGAGGTGATAGTACCTAAGTACAGGTCTTCCAGAAAGAGTATTCGGGTTTTTGTTCCTGTGAAATGATTAGAGGTTTTTTGGCCCAAGAACTTCAAGAGTTTAAAGGATATAACTCTAGAACATGTTTTCAGCAAGACGGGGCCACTTGCCCTACTTCAGACTTCCCTACGGTAAACGAATTATTCCAAAATAAAGTGATTTCTCATAGAGGCACCATTAGCTGTCCTCCCAGGAGTCCCCATCTCAGTCCTCTTTACTTTTTTCAGTGGGGATACCTGAAAAATAGGGTATAAGGAAAGAAACTGACGAATCTAACGCAATTGAAGCAAGTATCAGAACAGAAATGACGGCAATCTCAGGAACAATTTGTCAACGCATTTTTAAAAATCTGCGTTTGAGATTCGAGTAGTGCCAGCAGCGTTATGGTGGACACCTAGACAATATTGTTTTTTTCTAAATAAATTTCCAGTTCATTGTGTTTAAATAAAACATAAACATCCTACTTGATATTCTATATTTGAGATTTTATTCAACTTGCAAACCCCGAATACTCTTTTTGGAAACCCTATACATGACCCATTTTATAGAGGGTGGGACATGTACCTTATACTTTTTTAATATTTAAAGCAATTTCAATATATATATATATATATATATATATATATATATATATATATATATTGTTGGGCAGTGAATATCCCAATATCTGTATCTCAGAGGGAAGTTAATATTGATACAGAGTGGGCAGAGATTATATTTATTGCAGCATTATTCAACGTTATACCTTGTTTGCTCTGCTAAATATACAGTCGCTTGGATTTATTTTATATTGATATTCAAAAGGATATTACCAGGATATTATTTTCAAAAGGATATTAGCAGCATTCGATTATCAGGAATAATGCGTTGCAATTCTCTCTTATTCTGATAACAGTCCAGCAGAATAAGGGAGAATTTAACTTCTATTATATTGCTCATGAATTATTAATAGCATTTAGTGGATTTTCACAAATTAATATTTGTTCCTTAATATATTGGAATTAAATAATTTTTATTTTGGACTCATAGTAAAGATATATGTACTAATCATAGCTGGATAGGCAAAATTTTGAGCTCCCACTGTAGCCCTATTTTGGAAAATATCACAGGAATTTTTTCTCCTCAGCCTGTTAATTACTCTGGACCCAACAAGGTAAATATCAGATTTGATTTGATTGATGTTAACTAGCAATTTTTTCAAATATATGTACTATCTTCATGCAATTATTAGATTTCATTAGAACCTATTCCATATAAACATACCATCAGCTGGATTTCGTTTCCATTATTCCTTATTGTTACTATCTGTGATTAATCTCATCTAGCATAGATACTTTACATATTGCTCATACATATGTCTTAATATTTGCGCTGACGAGGATCCACTTGTTTGGATCGAAATGTTGGCTCTCCAAATAAAAAATGTTTTAGCTGAAAATTCTGATAATCAATTATCTTATCTTAGAGTCTGAATGAAATCATTTTTGGCTAATGGAAAAAGTATATATTTTTTCACACAGCATTTTTGGAGGTTGAGCCTTTTTGTTTGTTGTTTGTTGGCTTAAAATAGTTATGTTATTAGACACCCGTTTGGTTGAGTCTTAATACAGTAATAATTATTTGGACTCAGGGGACCCTAAAACGTGTATTTCCGTTGAAAAACGGATACCGAAATTTTTCACGATCGCAGTACTTTCCCTTACCATATATTTCATATAAAGGTAAGTGAAAGTAAAAATTGCCATAGAGGATAATTGTTGAGTTCCATTTCCGGTAGTAGGGGAGAGCGGGTTTGGTTGGCATAGGGGGTAGGTTGGCCTTTGGCTTATAATTTCCGTCACACTTGTTGTGAATGCCCAACAATTGTGCCATGTGACCCGCCGACCTCTGGAGTCTTGTCCTGAGGTTTCAGTCCGATGATAACAGTGTAGAGAAGAGTGTGCTTCATTGATTGATTTTCCAACATGTAAGTAATTTTTTATATTTTCAGTAAATTTGGTTTTAAGGCATGACAAAACAGTTTCCTCCGATTCTGTTCACATAGCCTCAAACTCCTTTGAAAAACCTAACCTTTCAACCAGTTTCTTGTTTGGTTGTTCTCCCCTGTCCTGGCAGCCATCTTTCATATGATTTCTCCTGTGGGGTTAGTTGGCTATCTTCAACTGGGGTCTGTTGGTGCAGTAGCAAGTCACAAAAGTAAGGTGAACATAAACAAAGGTGAAACTACTAATTTTCTTTAGTTCCAGCAAAGAGGATGAGAGCAATTTTTCTTATGCAGAAAGTGACGACAGTCTAAACTTCTATCTTCTTCTATTTTCCCTTAAAAGCTGTTAAAAACCGATTCAAAATTATTATACCATTATAGTGCAGCTTTTAATAACAATAATATTTGTCAGGCAGTACTTGAATGAGATGGCTAAACAACCCCACCTTCTAGGCCAACCTGCCCCACCTTGGGGGTTAATTGGCATACTCTGGATGGTTAGGGATGGTATATGATCTAAGTATTGAATATTATGTGGTGAAAAAAATACTTGGAGTTTACAGTGGTATCAGCCCTATTGGGATTATATTAACAGGAACGACTTAATAATCAAAAAAGTGAAAACTGTTGCCAACCAACCCCGCTCTCCCCTACTCGAAAAACAGAAATTGAAATTTTTCACGATCGCAATACATATAAATATACAGGGTGTCCCATATATATATATATATATATATATATATATATATATATATAAGCCACGATTTGTGCCTATATAGGTGCCTTTACACTGTGCAAACCTCGCCCTCGAACAGGTTATTCTCCGAACCTTGCCGCACTGGCCTACCACGAAAAGCTATTTACACTTAAACGCGAAGTCGAGCGAACAGTGATGTCTGTTTGCACCTTGAATACTATAATTTTCATTACAAAGAAGGCCGACTTGGAACTAGTGGTTGTTCTAATTTTAGTCTTATTATGGATCAAAGCAACGTCAGAAAAATGATAAAAGAAACTTATTTTAACTAGCTCAAAAGCGACACCCCCGACACCCCCGACCTCACACCCCCCCCCCCTGTGATAAAGTACTGTACTGCAGATAACGTACTTGTTCGAATTCGTCTCTTATTTAGAATAGCCGGACACTAATGCTATCATATATTTAATTCCCTGAGCGAGAATGAAGAACCCCGAAATCCAAAAAAGATTCTTCCTGATTCTTCTAGAATTAGAGAATCGACATTAAGATGCGAAAGGAACCGCTAGTACGAAGCAACCTGATTGGCGAAGATCCAAGTCCTACCTTACTGCGTCTTCCAGTGGAACCGTTCCGGCTGCCTCAGCCAATCGGCTTAGATATACTTGAGGCATTGCGTCCCCCGCCCCCAACCGACCTCATTTTGGTGGTTAGGTATTTCCCTAGAGACAATTATTACTCATACTAATTTTATCGCATAACTCTCGAATAGTCCTAGCCAGGAAATATTTGGATTTCAACACTTTTGTTGAAGATTTCAGTTTATTAGCACAAATATGTTTTTTAACATTCTCATGAAGTTACTATTGTTTCATTTATTTTTATTATCGTCGGTCGGCAAGAACAGAGACTAAATAAAATGAAAGAACAAATAACATGCAGAAAAAGTATAATTATAGTTGTGGGAAAGGAACAAGAGGTTTTAAAACACACAAAAAAAATAAAACCATCAAAAGGTATAAGAGCTGATTGACAGATCCAGGAAAAGGGCTGTGGTGCATCAGCATTCCCCCTTGGGGACTGCAGTCCCCCCTTACAACCGGCTGGATCCGTACAAGGGCCACACAGTGGTCAATAATTGCTTTTTGGCGGACATAAATCTGCCATTTCCACAATTTTACAGATAAATTGATGGGATCTTTTTTATTACCTTCTTAATAAAATTCAAAAACCAAGGAAACAATTCCCGTTAACCCGTTAAGATTGCTTCGGTATACGTGTCCTTTTTGCTTACCCAAAACCACGTTTCTTGTGTGTTCATAGATAGTTTTCGTTAGTATGCAAAAAAAACATGGAAGAACTCAATATTTTTCAGAATTTTCTTTTTTATTTTTTTAGTCTGTGGGTGGGCTTTGATACCACCGAGTATCCAAAAGAAAATTCAAATTGCAAAGAAGTTATGGGTATTTTAAAAACAACTAAAAATTCAACATTAAACTCGATTTTCTCCTTTTAGAAATAAGATATCAATATACCGATTTCACTGAAAGTTTAGATTCAACGGCTAGTATATTACGTATGAGCAACATGAATTTGGTTTGCTTATTAGGGTACAACAGCAATTTATATACTACTTTTTGCAATAAAAACCGTTTTTCTCGGTTTCAAAGGGGTGCTTATAAGTGAGAACCTTAATTATAGGTGTAGTCGTTTCATTCTGAAAAATATTGAGTTCTTCCATGTTTTTTTGCATACTAACGAAAACACTCTATTAACACCCAAGAAACCCGGTTTCGGGTAAGCAAAAAGGACACTTACACCGAAGCAATCTTAACGGGAATTATTTCCTTGGTTTTTGAATTTTATTAAGAAGGTTCTAAAAAAGATCCCATCAATTTATCTGTAAAATTGTGAAAATGGCAGATTTATGTCCGCCAAAAAGCAATTATTGACCACTGTGGGCCAGTCAATGTGAATATGATGGATCCATGGATATCTGGTGAAGAGGCATAAAGTACTAAAGAGCCTCTAATTGTTATAATAAATTTAGTTATTCAGTGAAGCTATAAACTTGCAGTGGAGTGGTTGCTATCATAAGATGGTAACCATGATACCCGATTATCGAAGTCGATCCTTTTTTTAAAAAAAATAATCTAACTTGCTTCAGACTTCTTATTAATTAAGTGCCCATACACATGTTGAATTTCCTCTACACTATGGTGCTGCGCAGTTGATGGGAATAGAGAAGTTCAGGAAATGGTTATAAATAGGGCCCGGATTCATATGTATTTACATATTTTAATTTGAGTTACATATCATAATTAACAACAGTTTAAAATACGTTTTAAGATATATATAAATATAGATAGATATAAAATATATAAAAATATAAGAATATAAAATATATAAAAGATATAAAATATATAAAAATATAAGATATAGATAAGATATCATAATTAACAACAGTTTAAAATACGTTTTAAGATATTTTGAACTATCTAGACGCGTTTTTATTTTACATATATTTACATATTTCAGGATAAATACATATTTTTACATATTGTTACATTTTTATTACATATTTCGTAACATTCGACGATTTCGCAGTTAGATGTTTATAAAATAAAGCTTCAAGGTACAAATTAGATTACCAAGACAGGCAGTCGTTGTTTCCTAGTATTCGAATACTTTCGAACTCCGAAAAAAATTGGAATTGTTTACTTGCCTTTTCTCAGAATCCCTCACTCTCTGTTCCCTAGACTCCTTCCAGTTTTAAGCCAATCTGACGATCAGTAATGTCGCAATCGCCGAGCATATACTAAGTTAAAAAATGCCATAGGTACCTGTAAAAACTAGGGACCTAGTTGCCAAGTATATTCGCGAGTTTCCCGATGAGACATTTAAAAGTGATTCTGCAATATTATATTGTTCATGTTGTGATACAGCACTGTCAACTTCACAACGTTTCCAAGTTACCCAGCATATTGCTACAGCTAAACATAAAAGGAACAAAGAAAGAAGCTCAAAGCTGCAACAGACCTTCATAGCAGCTTCTTCAGCTGGTTCATCACGTGAGTCAACTTTTAATATAGATTTATGTCGCGCATTAATTAGAGCTGACATCCCCTTTCATAAAATTTATAATCCTGATTTCAAGGGGTTTCTTAGGACGCTACACCGATAAAAAGATACCGGATGAAAGCACATTAAGGAAAAATTATTTGAAAGATATTTACATGGAAACTCTTGTTAAAATTCGAGATGACATAAAAAATGGTCCTATTTGGGTTTCGATTGACGAAACTACTGATGATGAAGGGAGATATATTGCAAATATAATAATTGGAAGCCTATGCCAGGACTCGCCTGCACCACAGTTTCTCTTAAATTGTGAATATCTGGACAAATGTAATTATGATACTATTGCACGTTTTTTTAATGATTCTATGAGTCTTCTGTGGCCAACTGGTGTTCTACATTAAAAAGTTTTATTATTTTTATCAGATGCAGCTCCATATATGGTGAAAGCGGGAGCTTCTTTGAAGGTATTTTATCCAAATATGATCCATCTCACTTGCCTCGCCCATGCTTTTCATCGAGTAGCAGAGATTGTCAGACTTCATTTTTCGGATGTTGATATTTTGATATCGAATGTTAAAAAAATATTTTTAAAATCCCCAAAACGAGTAAACATTTTTAAGGAGGTTTTTCCTGACCTATCTTTGCCTCCTCAGCCAGTAATTACAAGATGGGGCACTTGGTTAGAAGCAGCCGAATATTACTGCAAGAACTTCGATAAAATTAAAGATGTTCTATCCAAACTAGATTCAGATCCGGCTGATGCAATAGAATAAGCTAAATCCGTAATGGAGAAACCCAACTTGAAAAACAACTAGGCTTACATAGTCTCAAATGCATGTTTTTTAATACACTTAATAAATAAACTCGAAACGCAAAACATGCCAATAACCGAAGGCATTGCTACTGTTAACTTTGCCATTGAGAAGCTAGAAGAAGCGTCAGGAGAAATCGGAACCATAATGAAAAATAAATTGCAAGATGTGTTAAGAAAAAACCCAGGATGGAAAGAAATTCTGATTACAAGCGTGGCCTTGGTCTTTACGATCAAGAATACGTCTCGAGTTTTGGTGATATCTGAGACTGCTTGTTATAACCTGAGCCATCCTTTTGAATCGTATTGCTTTATTCTTTCCTAATAAAAGTATTACAGTTTTCTTATTTTTATGTTAAGATACCTAACAATATCTGTTATCTTAACAGACACATACAGAATATATCATATTTTTCTGAGTAAGTGTTGTTTAAGGTTAATGGATCATCCTAAATAAAACAGTGGATACATTTTATTTTTAATATTCTACGAATGCAGCCACGCTTTGCTGTGGCTCAGTAGCTATAATGCTTTGAAGTAATTATATCATACTCTTTTTAATACAGTCAAATCAAAATTCACTGTAAAGAATTTAGAAGGGTTAAAGTTTTTATTTTTTACATCTCATATTTGACTATAGTAATTATTAATGGAACATTTATTTAGCAATTGCTGGATTATTTCAGCAGAGGCGATATTAAATATAAATAACACACAGGAACTAATAAAGAATAAAGGGACATAAGATTTACTTATTAAGTAAGATTAGAATTACCTTCCATGGGAGGACCTCATTTTTTTTTTTGTAAAGAATGTCAACAAAGCTGTTATTATGATTATTTTTTAAATGGCTAAGAATTAATTATGTACAGGACAGATAAACAATTTCATTTAAAAACCGACTAAATTTTATCAACTTTTGTGTCGTCTATTGACAGCATGTATACCTTACCTATAGACAGTGATATACCGTAAACAGTGTATTGACCTTAAGGGAAGCTTAATCATTTTTAAAATAAGCTTCAAAATTTTGTTTTGATATAAATGTAACTTTTTCAAACATTTCTTCTTCTTTTTCTGCTATTAGAAGTTTGCCGAAAAGAGAACAAAAGGAGGAGAGAGGAATATTGATTGAGAGTTGGGGCGTGCAGACGGGGCGAATTCCCTGGGAAGAGACGAGGAGTGCAGAATGTAGATGAGTTTGTTCTTCTTGTTTGCGATTCGGACCGGAGGCAGGTCTGTCGTTAAAAATGTTCGCCCGAGGAATGGCAAAGCGATGAGGAAACTTCCCCCGAATTGTCTTAGTCACCGCCTGCTTCCTTGGGGTACTTTCTGCTGCTCCACGTACTCTCAGTTTAGTATTCAGATCCTCAGAGCAAGGCTGCAGTCACTTGTTTGGTTATGTGATGGCGAAATGAGATCCGTGTCTAAAATAAAAACCACAAAAAATATATATATTTCAAGAGTTTTACTTTTGAATATCCAGGGTAGTTTAGATCTACCCATTAAACTTATATTGATTAATACGCATCAGTGTAATATGTAGGTGTTTTAGAAGGGTTAGGAATATTCGTATTTATAAGTAAAAATAATAATAATTTTGCCTATTACCCACCTGTCTAAGTAGTTATTTTTATGAATATTTTATTAAATCCACTGATATATCAAAAACCGAAGTCTTTGCAGGAAGTAACTACTCCGAACGTTTTCATTAGTATTTCCACGCAGGGTTTAGCTAATGTTGAGTGTAAGGAGCTTGTTTTATACTAAATTTGATGCTTTTATCTAAATTTTTATCTAAAACATTTTTCATTTAAACTACTCCAAATACGCAGTTTGATCAAAACCGTTAGAGCCGTTTTTAAGAAAATCGAAAAATGAGACAAAATTTATAAAATAATGTTCCCCATCCGCTTGATCATTTTGATGAAATTTTTGCTGCCATATCGCGGGCATATACATACACCAAAAACCAAATTTCAGGATCGTACGATTTATAGTTTTTGAGCTAGTCTGTTCACATACACACACATCATTTCGCGGGACTTGATTATTTGGACTCAGGGGACCCCAAAAACGTGTATTTCCGTTGAAAACCAGAAGTCGAAATTTTTCACGAACGCAATACTTTTTGTTACTATATATTTCTCATATAGGTAAGTGAAAGTAAAAAAAAAAGCGATATCACGAAAAAAAATTAGAATAACTATTAATATTAATAATTATTATTACATTTTATTCCTCCGTTGCTATTTCAAACTTCAAAATTAGGCCTTTTAATTTATTTCAATCAGTATTTGGATGGTGCCTGTAAATAGACTGTTATGAACTTAGAAGTTGCATGTAAATATGGAAAGTTATATCCCCATACTCTTTATTCCCATTTATTGCGGGAGGAAACTTCAACACAAACTTGAGCTGCCTTGTAATTTATGTAAATATTTTCCTGACCTTCTGTTCAGAGAATGTTACCCCGCATCGTTCCAATGTATATTAACCTTCGATGTGAGGAAGAATCCAATGTTTTCTATAGATTGGGCAACGAACTTAGTCATAATTTTCAAATAATAAAAAAAAAAAAAAAAACAGTTGAAAAATCATTCTCATTCCCGACCATAAAACTTGGTAAAATACCCAAAAATCTGTAATCAAAATTAACAGGTTTCATAATTCGTACCAGTGAATGAACAATTTAGCTACTAAATTAATTAAATATTCTTAAATTCTCATCTTTCCTTAGATATATGTTACACATATAAATTACTTCTTTTATTTCTGGAACTTTAAATTTTTTTTTAAGAAAAAATATTTTTAAATTTTTTATTTAGCCATTTAGCCTTTTATTTGTGCAACTTAGCAATTTATTTATCTTTTAGCCATTTAGCCTTTTACAACTTAGTCATTTATTCTTTTTACAACGCCTGGTCTAGTTGGTATGTAATATAGATTTTTTGTTACAAAGTAGATTTTTTTTTTTTTTTTTTAATTCCCCCCTCTGCCCCCGCTGTACCTTTGGGTCACCCCATACCAGTGGTCTCCATTGAGCTAATAATTTTGATTGTCAAAGGGCCGACTTCGCCGAACTCACCCAAGCTAAGCGAAGCTCCGTTAAGACATCAGTTGGTGGGTGAAGTTAATAAAAGTTCCCTACTTAGGGTACCCGCAGCTAGCACCCCCTTGCCCTGTCAAGAGGATGACAGCAAAGCCTCTGCCAACTCAATAATCTTAACAACTTATCCAAAATATTAAAATTGCGTTACAAGATCTAAATTTTTCCATATATTCAACAAAATTCAACAATTAAATATTTAATAAAATTCTAAAAACCCTAAAACATATAATAATTACTAAATCTATAATAAATACTAAAACCTATAATAAATACTAAAACCTATAATAATAAATAATAATAATAAAACCATATTGTGTGATTCCATTATGTTCTTATGTCCCTAGAAAATCTTTTAAACGCTTCAAACCTTTCCTGGCACTTCACGAATTCCTCGAAGGATGCTGGAGGCCATTCCACGAATGAAAATTCTTCGATGAGTTTGGCCCGTTTGCCCGCGTACCTTACGCAGTCCATGATGACGTGCTCCGCGGTTTCCAGTTCTCCACAGCTGCACATCGGGGAATCCCGCACCTTGAAGTAGTGCAGTTTTTCGTCGAAGTTTCCGTGGCCACTCAATGTTTGGGTTAAATAGAAATCTGGTTGGACCCATAAGTACTTCAATCTACGGTCTATGCTTGGGAAAAACCTGTAAGTAAACCGGCCCTTGGTTGAATGATCCCACCTCCGCTGCCATTCATTAATGCAGAGCTGAGAAATTTGGCTGAAAGTGTCCCCCAGGCTTTGCTGACCGGCAGTATATACCGCCTTTCCAATGGAGTATGGCATTCCTCTGCGGGCATGGTATTCGGCCACTCTTCTTTCCAGTTCCAGATCGATCGGTAGTACTCCTGCGATCACTTGTAGTGCTTCCGTGGAGGTGGTACGATAAGCTCTCGTAACCATGAGAAGTGCTCTCCTTTGTGCCTGCATAAGTGTTTTCCTCATGGTTGCAGTCATTCTATCAGCCCAGACTGGAGCGGCATACGTGACGATAGGCAAGAATAAGGCTTTGTAAAGGACCTCTCTGTTTTTCGTTGAGACACCCCAGGTGTTCCTCGCAACGGCCCTTAATATGTGGAAGCGGTTGGTTGCAGTTTCCCTTAAGTGTGCCGCATGTCTTCCGAATTTCAATCTTTTGCTGACGTAGACACCTAGGTATTTGACATTGCTCTTGAGAGTTAACGTCCATTCCTCGTCAATCATAAAGTTTTCCTGTTCCAACTTTCCCTTTAACAACAAGGCCTCGGTTTTGCCATAGTTAATCTGAAGCTTATTTTCGAGGCACCAAACCCTGATTCTCTCCACCGTTCTCCGGAGCATTTGTTCCACTTCGTTTGTGGTATTACCCTTGATGAGGGTGCACAAGTCATCGACATACGCCACTGCTTCAATGCCATCTTCCTTTAACAACAATAGAAGGTCGTCAAAAACGATCCTCGAAAGGTAGGGCCCCAACACTGACCCCTGTGCACACCCCCTCAGTATCTCTCTTCTAAGTTCGGTGTCGCCACAAGGAATAGAAGCCTCGCTTTGGTTTAAGTAGCTTTTAAGTAGTTCATAAGCATTTTTTGGGCATCCTCTTTTTTTTAGGGCTAAGAGTATTGACGGCCACTATAGATGATCAAGGCTCCTGCAATATCGAAGAATACTCCGATAATTTTCTTATTTCCAGCCTGTCCAACTTTTTCAACCAGCGGTCGAATTGCGTCAGTTGTTGAGCTTCGTTTTTTGCATCCGAATTGGGCACTAGAGGATAGCGTTTCGAATGTTTCATAAAGCTTTGCCACAATCATACGCTCCAACGTTTTCCCCATGATTGGCAACAAGCTAATAGCTCTGTACCTACAAAGTAGATTGTCAGCCTTAATAAAAATTTAGTGCATATTTTACAGTAATAATATAAATTTTCTACCTCTTTTTATTAGAAATATATATAGGATATTTTCAATTGAAAAAACAAACTCAAATAAGTAAAGAAATCTATATTCTTCAAAACAAGAGTTGAATGGACATCTACACGAAGACTTACTGACTCTACATGTTTATTGATTTGTATTGAGAACTATTTTATAAATCAATAATCACTATGAATGGATGGAATAACCAACATGGATGGAAGCAATATCATAATATTAATCATCGTGAGCCCAGAGCTAAAACGAAGTTCTGATTAAGTTTGAGAAGAGCTTGCGGCTGGAGCGCTTGGTCCATATTAATGACCGCTTTAATCATCCCTTAATTTATTATAGAGATAATAAAGGTCTTCTGAAGTAAACATTGTTTGAGGTAAACAGTGTGAGGTGTGCGCATGCACCGCTAACTCAGTGGATGCTTAATTGTAGTAAGCTAACACCACACTTCCGCTATGTTTGTTTAATAGAGCACAGGCAGTAATTATAACTGAAATCGATATATGAATAGTGTAGTTACTAACAATGTTGACTTAATTTTAATGCATAATGAATAATAGATATTTTCCTCAACGTGGTTTCCGTGCTCTATGCAATTACGATTTTTTTCATTAAAATTGTTTTTATTTTTTTTTTTCGCTTTTAATCTTTATTCACACCTGTTAACATAATAGTAACAATCAGTGAATTGGCTGACTATATGAATAAACACGTAGAAATACATGGCTTGATAGGCTTGGGGAAGGGTGATACCCAGCGGCATCTCTTCCTGTCGTGATTTGAACTTGGCAGGGAGTTAACCAGCTCCCTTTTAATCTTCTATAGGTTTATCGGATATGATGGCATGCCAGGGCATAATGTTTGGATAACCTGTGGAAAGTTGTTGCAGGATACTAAACAGGGGCTGAATAAGGCTATTCAACCCACTAACTAACTTAGAGAGATCAGCTGGTGAATCAGTTACAATGGATGGTACTGGCTGCATACAGCCATTACTCGCTTTTTAAGAATCTCTTCTAGGAGCTGGTATTCTTTTAGGGACTGGTTTTTGAGGTTGATAGTGTTGTTTCGGTTCTTCCTTCGAGGGACCAGAATTAGGTTTCTTGTTTTGTAAAATAGGCGGAAACTCTTTTATTTCCTCTCACGATTTTAGGAAAGGTTGCTAGGGGTCACCTGTGGTGTAGTGGCTAGCATAGCAGACTGCAATACTAAATTTTGAGAGTTCACATCCCGCAAGGTGAGCCCTACTATATTTAAAGGGGGTAAACAATCCATGGCTATGTCCTCTTTCGGATAGGATACGTAAAACGAAAGTCCCGAGCCTGTGCGATATCAGGAACTTGTTCAAGATCCGTTTCCTAATTATAACTGGAAAGGCAATATTTAGGGCTCCCAGTGCAGCATCGTCCGATTAACCATAAAGTGAGGTTAAATATAAAACAAAAACTTATTTAAAGTTCGTTTTTTTTCAAAGGTTATTTGAACTTGTTTAAGTTGGATAGACTTTGAATCTTACCACCAATATGAGTTTAAAACAGAGTTGGGCAAATTGTAATCTGAATAATGATTAATGAATATGAATAATTGTAATCATAAAACAAATGAATAATGAATAACTATTATTCATAATCAGTGCGGAGTATTTTTAATGATTATTGAGTATTTATGGTATTCATTTGAAATGAATAACTGGTTTTCAGTTATTCATGATTAAGGAATACTGATAAATTCAGTTAGTCATTATTCATGAATAAAATATATTCATGAGCTAGGATTAATATAATATTCATCAATCATGAATACCTAATATTCATTAATCATGAATAGCAAATATTCACCAATCATCAATCATGAATATGATATATTCATAATCATTATTCATTTAAATTTAAAAAATGAGGATGAATTTCTGAATTAAAAATTGTCCTAATGAGCAAGGACAAGTCCTAAGAGTGGGTGTAGTCAATTGAACAGCATTTGAAGTCACAAGTAAAGAATTAGACCCTATTTCCAATGGGTATTAGTAAACTCTGGTTTAAAATCTAAGTTTCAAGTAGATACAAATTTCATTTCTTATTTGCTTGGTCCTACAGGCACTTAAAACAAGTTAAAACCTAACAGACTGCGCATGTTCTTTCCCTGCTCTCTTGATTCTAAATTTGATTGGTTGGTTTTCCCATTCCATTTACCAATCATTAAAACAGTATCGGGTATTGTTTCTATAACAAAATCAAATTTAGAATCAAAAGAGTAGGGATTAGAACATGCAGAGTCTGTTGTAGCGTGTTTTAAGTGCTTGTAGGAACGTACCTATAATTAAAACATCTTTTTTATTTTGCTTTAGAATTAAAAATAAAGTAAAAAGAAGGAGAATTCAGAATTCGCAAAATATAAGTTCATACTTTGTTTATGATAGTTAATTTACATAACCTATCTATTACTGAAGACACTTAAACAGGCTAGCACATGATATTCGTTCATTCAAGATTCTTGCAAGCTATTTAACATTTAAATATTTAGCACAAGTAACTTGAATATTCCTAATCGCTTTTGTAAGGACGACATTAAAGAAACTGTGGGATAAAACGCTTTGCGGCGGGCATACCCTTTGTCTCATGTCAGCTATTCTCGGAGGAATGCGGAACTCGACTCATTCCCCATCTTAGCCCTTACCTTCTTAGCGGCCATCCTTCACAATATTATTACCGCCATAATTTTCACGACTTGTCAGTTCTTACACAAATCTTTCTTCTTTTTTTTTTTTTGGTGAACACTGCTGAAATTTATTCAAGTGCGTCATATTGATCGCAAAGTACAACATCGGCCGAGCACAAATAAACAGCTATTAATGCTAGAAGTATATTTGATTTTTCTATATCCTAAAAATTGATATCTGGGAATTATTTTAATACGATTTATGCACTTGCCTCATCTAAGGTGGAAGAGCATAAATCTCTTTTTAAATATAATTTATTATTTCTTGGTAAAATAACACTTTCATAATAAACATAAAACTTAATTCATGTTTATGTAATGGCCAAAATTATGTATATCAAATTATTACTTTTTATATTAATCGATGTCAATGCTACACTTTCTTATGTGGGCCAGATTTTAAAAAGGTAACCCAGGAGATTTAAGCTAATGTTTTTTGGTAAAATAAAAAATTAGATCACTCTGGATAATCATTACAAATCATTACTATATCTTTATTTATTTAGAGCATTTTGTCTAATTTTTAGGTTTTTCTCGATTTTCTCAAAAATGGCTCTAACGATTATGATTAAACTCAGTATTTGGTGTATGTATATGCCAGGGATGTGACAGTCAAAATTTCATCAAAATTGATCAAATGGAGGGGGCACTTTACTTAATAAATGTTGTCCCATTTTCACATGTTTTTTTTTTTATTTATTAAAAAACGGCTTTAATGATTTTTATCAAACTTGGTATTTGATGTATGTATATGCCCGCGATGGGTCAGCCGAAATTTCATCAAAATTGTTTAAACGAAGGGAACACTTTACTTAATAAATGTTTTCTCATTATCACGTGTTTTTTGTATTTACTCAAAAACGGCTGTAATTATTTTGATTAAACTCGATTTTTAATATATGTATATGCCCGCGATGTTAAAGCCAAAATTTTATTAACCTTTTTATTAATATAAAAACTTTTATTTATTAATAAAAACATTTATTTTACTTAGGAGCTTAAAGTAAATACGTGATGCTTAAATTTTTTAAAGCGTCGAGTGTGTGCAAAAATATTGTATAAGATAATTGTCTGTAATTAATTATATTTTAGTCAAGAAAATGTTCCATAATAAATTTCCACAATATAAAGCGATTTTAGAGGAACAGTAATCGTTCACGATTTCCAGAAAGGCATGAGAGACCAGCTTTACAATGAGACTTAAATGCATCTATCGATTCACTTTGACGAAGACGAAAAACTCGATGAAATTAGGTCCCTTAAAAAAATATATAAGCAATAATGAATCGAAAGATACTCTATAACTTATGAAGATATACAAATAAAAGCATATAAATGTGGAAAAATATGTGAATTGCGTTTAAAAATTATCGAAACACGTCGATTTCTAATCTAAGTAAATTCGTAAGTGAAAGTTGTGTGTTGCGCTCTTCGCATCAGATTTTTTAATTATAAAGACATGGTGCTACTTTTTTGTCTCTTATGGCAATTTTCAATTTTGATGTTCGGTGGGCCGGTGTATCATATATATATATCTGAAGACCTAGAGCTAGATTACGGGAATGTACCGAGGATTTGGGATGAAGGATTTCGGAGATATATGATGAACGGCGGGATCAGATAAACTGGAAAAGTAAGAATGCCAGGAAATACTTACGGCGGTGAGATGGATATAACCACTTTAACTTTTCGTAAAAAGGCGATATGGAGACGTGTAACACTGTGCAACAATAGTCAAAGTGGGGAAATATCAAAGAGGTGACCAGAAGTCTGCGTGTTTCAAAAGCGAAAAGTCGGAGACGGTTTAGTTGCTTTAAGGTCGAAATAGTGCCACGGAAGATATTGGAGGTATGGTTTTTCCAGGAAAGAGTTTGGTCAAAGGTTGCATCATGGTTTTTGACTGTTCGATAGAATTTGATGGGATTATTATTTAGGAACAAGGGTGGGACGGTTTTAAGGAGGTGTTTGGAGCCTATTAGAATAGCCTATTAGAGTGTTTTAGAGCCTTTGTGTATATATATATAAACATGTGTGTGTGTTTAAGATAACAAGGACTTGGATAAAACGCAAAAGAGAGGAGAATTAAAACGAAAGGGGCAAACAAAAGAGCGGTGATTGACAATGAATGTCCCAAAGGAACTTGTATTCACTTAAAACTATGAGATGCCGACAAACCAGTCACAATGGGCAGTGACAATGCGCCTGCTCGTTCACAGTCTGTTCTGTTAGCGCGCCCCTGTTACCTGTGGGAGTGAAGACAATGGCTTTAGTATGTAACATCAAGTTAACACCGATGAATCGATAACTAGACCGAACGGGGCTAAGATAATGTATGCGGGGCATTTAACACTATGTATGATCTTCTTAGGGTCCTTACGAAAGACAAGCAAAAAATTAATATTGTTTTTAAATTAATTAATTAATATTATTATTATTAAGATTATTTTTAAAATATTCGTTATTAGAAGAGAAAAGATTGGCATAAATAATTAATTGATATAATTCGCAAAATTTGGTAGATCGGTGGTAAAGAGTTCAGTGAAGAGAAGGGATTGATTTGACCTGGATATGTGCCTGGTGGGTCAAATTGCAAGAGCGCCTTACTAGTTATTAGGAAATTCGGGTTCAAATCCCAGGCCAAGGCCAAAGTGTTCTCTTCTTATAAAAACTATTTGAAAAGTACATTATGAATTTTCATGTTCGAAGAGCAAGAGAAATAATTATATTAATATAAGATTAAGTTTATTAATTTATCATATCTTTATATATATAAAAATCTCGTGTCCCTAAGTTTGTCGGAGAAAAAATCAGAAACTATTCAACCGATTTTGATGAAATTTGGCTCATTGTGTGAAGTTTTGTCCAATTTAAAAGATAGGATAGTTTTTTTATCTCGATGATTGGCCTCAATGTTACTTTTATTTCAAATCAAATGTTTATCATACTACAATTGAGTGTGATTAATTGTAGTTCTATAAATTTCCAATAGATGGCGGTGTAAGTTGATTTATTGACACAACACAATTTTCTTTCGATATTTAGGGTGGGTAAGCATCCAGTAGCCAAATCCATTTTTTCCTGCTTGGACTAGGAAAATCCGTATTTTTCCCATGGCAAATTATGTGTCGCCTTTTCACGTGTGTAGAAAACATCGAATCTATTTGTTTTAGATAAGGAAATGACAAACAAAATCATTATGCATCTATTGGTGTAACCTCCTGATACGATATTTCATATCATCATGTATTATATTCTGAATTTATTTAATATATATTATGGTTAAAGATTAATTTCGTACATTTTTGCTAACTTTCTATTTTGATAGTACTAAACCCTGTTCCAATTGTATTGTTCATTAGTTCCTTTTACATGTATCATTCATTAACACATTATGGTCAAATATGAGATGTAAAAAATAAAAACTTTAACCCATCTAAATTCTTTACCAAACAATTTTAAATTTGGAGTAATGTTCCTTTAAAAATCCCGTTGGTTTTTAGATTTGAAGCGTTTTTTTCTTTATCAGTAAATTCTGAATTGACTGTATTAAAAAGAATAGGATATAATTAATTCAACGCATTATAGCTACTGAGCCACAGCAACTTGTAGCAGGGTCTGCTCGTATTCTATATATCTTTACGGGTTTCGTCATGAATAGTGACAGCTGGTGAATAATGTTGGCTTGTGAAATTTGGAATCTCTAAAAGGAGCTATGCCGACTGGAAACATTCTAAAAGTGCTTATAGACCACGCCGAACTACGAAAACGAACAGCCGCCTGTGGGGGCCGGGCACATTCGGCTAATCCTTCCATTGTTGTATCAGACAAAAATGACCGAGAACGGCTGTTCGGGTACACGATTCGGCATGCTCTACAGGCAACTTAAGGTTGGCCGAGACATAGCTAGAAGATTTGCAACCATTGTGTTTAGACTGCGATGAATGGATGGAAGTATGAGGTCAGTTGATATCGGTTAAGGTATTTATATTCACCAACATACTTGAAATATATGACAGACAGAAAGTATCGATGTCATACTCAGTACTTAGTACCAGACAGCCTTGGGTCGATGATTCAATCCAATCCTACAAAGCAACATGGTATTTGGGAGAGTACATTCTTCAAATACTTCAGATAAAACTATAAACGTACACTTTAGAAGAGCTATGGCTATCAGTTTGGGTTACTAAGCTGAAAGGTTAGCGAGTGCCGTAACTTCAGCTTCTAACTTTCTCCGCTGTGGGTCGTGACCAGCTGCCACGACCTACCCGATCTTATCTCTTTGGAGGGGGGCTTTATTGAATCTTTTAGATTGATAGCTATTGTCCTGTATCAGCTGGTCCAGGAACCTGAAACCTCCAACCTTAATGCTCATTATACAACTAATGGTCTTTCATAACATTGTACCTCTTAGGCATCGAAATATAGACACACTTTTAACTGGCGTCATGCTTGAGAGAAAATAAACCAAACAGCTAAACCTGGTCTCGCTTTTATGTGACGAAAAAATAGTTTATTATCTTGATAAATTAAGAATAAAAAGTTCATACGAAACACGCTCCTTTTAATATAATAATATTATCATCCCCTATTTTGCTATTTTTAGAATCGTTACTCCAAATGACGTAATAGGACAGTACGCCCTACTGATGTGAGAGAGGAGAATGAAGGAAGATACAGGAGATGAGGAAGATGAGCGATTAAGAAGCGCCGATAGAAAAATGCATTTTTCATTTTGGTTAAATATAATGTCATGCTATCTATTTTCTATTTATTTCTTTTTTTACAATCATCAAAGTATTTCAATTTTACCCTCATATTTTTGCTAAAAGCTTAAAAACAAAAAGGAAAAAATGATCCTCCAGTTCTGTTAAGAATTTTTCTTTTTTTTCCTGCTGTATATATTGTGTCCTTAATTTTCCAGTTATGTGTTTGAATATTATAATAAAATTAAATTACACCGGAAGGATGATGGAATAAATTTACAACATTATAAATTTAAATACATTCGGAGAAGTAATTATCCTACTAATTTTAACGTTTTAATATCTTACAAAAACATCCCCTAATGTTTTACGCATGGGCCGTTCTCATCGAAAATGCTGAAATGACGAAGGGGTTTTTCTCTAGAGATAATTTTAAAATTATAAATATTGTTGTTAATCAAGGTTTAAAATACCGACCACAATATGGAATTAGGGGACAAACTGCCAGGGAATTAATAAAAAATAATGAAGACATAGTGGAATTTATTTTGCGGAATAGATGTTTTAATCAATAATTTTTTTTAATAATATGTAGACATTTTTACTTCTTATATAAAATATAAATTTACTGGCTGACATAATTAAAGTACACGCCGTATATTTAGTATCGTATATTGCGTCATGGGCATAGGTGACGGTTGAAGTAAAAAATAGATGTGTTTAAATTGTAGATTATTTATTTTTTGAAACATATTTTTAAGGTATTTACATCGTATTTACAGTACCTCTTTGAACACTATGCCTGAAGTTAATATATGGTCATCTGTAAGTGTTAGTTGTTGGGTTTGTTTTACACAGACATACATGTCGCTGAAATAGCGCACCCCGGAAAACGCCTCATACTTATTGGTTTCGCGGAAAGCGAGTGCGCTGATTCTATTAACTGCAATCGTGGGTTTTTGCTTGTGACTCGCAAATGACGGCGACAATCGGAAAACTTTATATAATCAAAAGTTCGTCTCGACAAACTGAAAAAAATGACACCTTCGAAAAAGCCCTGCGACCATTTTCGCTGAAAATTGCAGTTTTTCTCTTACAATAAGCAAATGAATGGGTTAATCGAAAGAAATGTATACGACCGAAAATGTTCACCTTGAACACCTGAAAAGATTGACACCATTTAGAAACCTTTACTGCTAAACCTGTATTACCAAAACCGCGGTTTTGCGCTTATAACTTTGAATCGAAGGCGAAATGAGCGATTTTTATATTTTTCCGGTGTAGCGGTTAAGGAAAGCTTTAAAATGATGCCTCATTCATGAAATTTGATGAAGTATTCTGCCGTACCGACAAAAAAAAGGCTTTGAGAAATAATATATTAATTATTTGATTATAGTCATACATTATGAATTTTCTTGCATCCTTGTTAACTATTATAAAATTTGTACACGTCTTTGAATATATATATTTTTTTATTTTTTATTTTTATGAAAGTCTTTGATTACCCATGTTCCTCCCTCCTCGTCATTACCTCGGATAATCGAGGTTCTATTGTAAGTTTTTTTTCAAACCTTGCCAGATATTTAAAAATTACATATCCTTACATATGTTTGTAGGGGTATATATAGCATAGCAAAATTTAGGACTCCCACTGCAGATTCAAACATGTGATTTTATTATTCATTGTTTTATACTATATTATTTATTATTGCTTTGATAGAGATTTTTTATACTTCAAAAAAGCAACTATTCAACAACCCTAAGCTTCACTAATTGTTCATTCAATCCAGAAATTATCATTTAAAATATATTTTATGGATAAGATTCCTTTAAAATTAAGAATAAAAAAAAGGAAAAAAGAAAGGATTACTGACCTGGTTGAGGGAATAATTAGGGATATTATAAGAGTTGAGATTATATTTATTATGACTTTCGGAGCCTTTTAAACAAAGAGTACAAAGGTAAAGTTCAAACAGATAATTCCATGGGCCCAGGGGCAGTAGATGTGAGGGGGCGAAGCCCTAGAAACAGTGCGCCCCCCATCGTAAATAAAAGTAATGGTAAAACTTACTTCGGAGGTCGGAGCTGAAATTAATGCGGATAGGGGACTAAGTAACGACCCCTGGATTTCCATATCTTGGCCCGCTATGAACTATTGTGTTCCAGAAATGTTCTCCCTCTCGTTTAATACACTAATCTAAATCTGTTATCAATGCCCGCCGCCGAGAGAGGTTTTTCGTGTTTCCCCCTATCTTATCCAGCTACCATTTTGATAAAAAAAAAAAAAGTTTGATGGTTTTTTTTTTTTTACGTATTTTTTTTCTTAATAAGGCTTCCGTTCCACTCCCCCCCCCCAACCCTCAAAGTTTATTCAAATGACTCTTAATAAAACGCTGATTAAAATAATAATGAAATGTATCATATCCCCTTCCTGTTAAAGCCAACTCCTAAAGAAAAAAGGGTTTATATTAAAAATAAAAGCGTATTTCGTGAACTCAGATGACATTTAAAAAAAACAAAAAAAAAAAAATGAAATCTTTGAGATCTAAAACGTTATAAGCGACTGAACAGTAAAAAATAATTTGAGAACACCACTTTCTAATAAACTTCTAGTACAGAAAAAAAGGCTAAAATGGATGCTATTTGGGAAAA
Source organism: Aelia acuminata (assembly GCA_911387785.2). Lineage (NCBI taxonomy): Eukaryota > Metazoa > Arthropoda > Insecta > Hemiptera > Pentatomidae > Aelia > Aelia acuminata. Next base: position 157,888,265 of record OU426979.1, on the reverse strand, counting down.
TTTTAGAATAGCACAGAATAAAGGCTTAACGAACCCGAAGGCCCGATGTCGACACCACCAATCGCTCCCTACACACTCCCTACAAACCCCATCCACCTCCCCAATCCCAACCCCAAAAGAACATCCCTGTCCCAATCCTACCTCCTTCGCCTTGGTCTACCTCTCGGACGTTATCTAGTCGGCGAAGCATTTATCAATCTTTTAGGTATTCGTCCGCAACTGAGACTCGTAATTTTGTACGCCCACTTTAACCGACGCACGGCTATAACTTCGATTACATTTACCGAGTTTAGTTCACGCAATTCTGCATTGTGTAGCCGTCTCAATTCTCCTGTCGAATCATCCTCAGAACAAAATTACTATAGTAAATTTGAAATCCATTGAAAAGTATTTCTGAAATTTTAAAGAAGATAAGAAACTCACGCAAAATTAGAAATATAGTTGGTTAGAAGAGGAACGGCGTTGCCTCCACCCCCAGATGGAGAACCTTACATTTTACAATTGAAAAAGTTAACATTTGATTATTTGCCAAAATCAAAATCAAACTCGAGCCGAACGGCGGCGGTTCGAATCCGCCCTGGGATGGTTGACTTTTATTTCGTGGAGGCCCCGCGGAATAAATCTCGACCTACCATGGTTAGAATAGGTTGGATACACCTCTAGAGTAACCCCCCGTATGCCAAACCTGGCCAGGTAGGGGTTCCGAACAAAAAAAAAAAAAAAAAAATTTAATATCAATAAGTTTTATTTGAAATAATAATTAAGCCTTACTAGGTCAGAATACCTCGGACCCTTCCCACAGGCAAAGAATTTTACCATAAGATAGTGAAAGAAAAGGAATATGAATGAAACTAACCTTGCCTCGTTCTGAGTTGGAAGTAGAAGCATATCTGAGGATTTATTAAGGATTGTGATGGGGTAAGGAGGGAGCCATGGATTTTTATTTCCGTTAAAATAATACCGTGGATATCCGGCCCTGGCCCATCCTCCTAAGGCTTAGTTCTTCCTTTGTCTAGCCTTTGAATTATGGTTCAAAGAGGATTCGCTGCTCAATGCTCGGGAGCAGTGGACCCTCCTCGTTCGTCCCCATAATTTGGAATTAAGGAAAGCCTCTCTAAATTAAAGGGCATTAGAGCAACGAAAAAAAGAAAGAAAGGTATGATTCTAGACCTTTTCAGTTCTAGAATAATTCTTCTTTGAGAATTTTTCTATCCAATCAGTTCCAACTACCTGTTTAAATGCAGAGGTATATCATTTTGAAGTTTGTTGTATTTTTTTTTAATTTTAAGAGCTAATAATCTTAAAACGAAATACGTCAACGTTGATGACAACCGGTAAAGAACTTGGTCTAGAAATAAATATGGAAACAACGAAATATATGGTTGACAGCAGAAATACCATAACGGTAATATTGATGTAGCGGTGAATACATTCGAACATGTATAGAAATTTAGGTATTTAGAGGCTATATTATTAACAAAGTAGAAAATTACCGTTCTTACAATATAAATCTTACAATTTTATAAATTAATATACCCATTAGTATCACTATTTGTGCAATTTATTATTATTACTATTTTATTTTTTTACCATTTCCTTCCTGGCCTTTTTGATTATATATTTTTTTTAACCAAGGAGGGGGTGTGAAATTAATGCCGAGTTGTAAAATGTCCCCCGACTCCGTTTTTTGAACTCAGAATATCACATACTGTCAAGGGTCCGTATATGCTAGTCTAATAGCGTAAGCCCACTCGTCCACACCAACCACTTAGATAATAATGTGACACTTATGTGAGTATAAATAATTTTATTCGAAGAAAATAATAATTTATAATGCCACAAAAACGATATAAACTCAAATTAATAATAAGGTTACTAAATGTACCAACTTGTAACAAAAAGTAACACAAAAAATCTGGTGCGTGCGCGCAACACACAACTTTCACTTACCAACTTACTTAGATTAGAAAGTAATGCATTTTGTTAATTGGCACTTCTCAAATGAACCGAACGGCTTTAATTATGAACAATAGCCTGTCATTAAATGCGTACTCCGCATGCGTGGGCTCAACGAGTTTTATGAGTTGAATGAATATTTTTCTTTTTTTCTCCTCTTTATGTTTTCTTTATTTTTATCATATCTCATATTTAGTCATTTCTTATTTTTAGGCGTAACGAGACAGTTAATTTCTGCATATAAACAAAAACAAAAATACTTTATAGGAAACAAAAAAAAAAAAAAAAAAGGCCCCTACCCCATATAAGCACCCTCAGAGCATTTTAAAAATGCTAAAGCTTATCTGATTCTAAAGAACACCTAATTTTTATTAAACATGACGAATTTGATAAAAATCGTTAAAGCCGTTTTTGAGATCATTGAATAAAAGGTAAAATTGGAAAAAAAATATGAAGTAAAGTGCCCCCTCCGTTTGACCAATTTTGATGAAATGTTGGCTATCACATCTTTGGCATATACATACATCAAATACCCAGTTTGATCAAAATCGTTAAAGCCTTTTTTGAGTAAATAAAAAAACAGGTGAAAATTATACAAAATTTAATAAGCAAAGTCCCCCTCTCCGGTTGATCAATTTTGATGAAATGTTGGCTATCACATCTTTGGCATATACATACATCAAATAACGGGTTTGATCAAATTCGTTAAAACCGTTTTTGAGTAAATGAAAGAAACACGGTTGATCAATTTTGATGAAATTTTGACTGTCACATCCCTGGCATAAACATACACCAAATACCGAGTTTAATCATAATCGTTAGAGCCATTTTTGAGAAAATCGAGAAAAACCTAAAAATTAGACAAAATGTTCTAAATAAAGTGCCCTCTCCGTTTGACCAATTTTGATGAAATTTTTGCTGTCACATCGCGGGCATATACATACGCCAAATACCCAGTTTCAGTTTTGTACGGCTTATAGTTTTTGAGCTAATCTGTTCACACACACACACACACACACACACACACACACACACACACACACACGAACGGACACACAGACCATTTCGCGGGAGTTGGTTATTAGGACTCAGGGGACCCCAAAACGTGTATTTCCGTTGAAAACCGGAAGTCGAAATTTTTCACGATCGCAATACTTCCGCTTACTATATATTTCATATAAGTTAGAGTAAAACGGTATATCAGATATATTAATAATTTTTAATGATTATCCAGAGTGAATTAATTTTTTATTTTACCAAAAAACATTAGCTTAAATCTCCCGGATTTTTAAAACCTGGCCCACATAAGAAAGTGTAGCATTGACATCGATTAATATAAAATGTAATAATTTGATATACATAATTTTGGCCATTACATAAACATGAATTAAGTTTTATGTTAAAAAAATTAACAATTAAAGTGCCCCCTCCGGTTGATCAATTTTGATGAAATGTTGGACAAATCACATCTTTGGCATATACATACATCAAATACCTAGTTTGATCAAAATCGTTAAAACCGTTTTTGAGTAAATAAAAGAAACACTTGAAAACGATATAAAATTTATGAGGTAAAGTCCCCCCTACGGTTGATTAATTTTGATGAAATTTTTACAGTCATATCACGGGCATATAAATAGATCAAATACTCTGTTTAATCAAAATCGTTAGAGCCGTTTTTGAGACAAACGAAAAAAACTTAAAAAGTTATTAAATAAAGTACCCCCTCCTTTGAGCAATTTTGATGAAATGTTTGCTGTCACATCGCGGGCATAAACATACACTAAATACCCAATTTCAGGTTCGCACGGTTTATAGTTTTTGAGCTAGTCTGTTCACACACACAGACCGTTTCGCGTGACTTGGTTATTTGGACTCAGGGGACCCCAAAACGTGTATTTCCTTTGAAAATTTTTTCACGATCGCAATACTTCCACTTACTATATATTGCATATATAGGTAAGTGAAAGTAAAAATAACCATATGATTCGAGCTTCAGAACAAGACAAACTCTCTCAGTCCCTCCCTCCTTATATTTAGTCCGAATCAGAACAATCCAGATGGTTCGCAACAAGCGTTGAAGGTACTCGAATTAGAAGGGATGAACATGTACTAGAATAGTCACGAACATGTACTAGAACGGTCACAAACACGTACTAGAGCAGTTGGTAATTGTTCCAACAAAAAGTGTAGAACTCTTTTGAATCATATGTTTTGTGATTCACGGTACAATATTTAGTATTGTGAAATATAAATTCATTCAGAAAAAAAGATGTAGAACATAGAAAATTGGGCTCATACCTCTTTCAACTAACCTCTTCAATTACTGCCAACCACCTCTCCGTTATTAAATATCCTTTTTTTTATGTTTATACGCATTTATTATTTTTATACACATTTTTATTCACTCAGTTCTTAGTAATAATAAAAATATACATTCAAATATTTTTCTATATCGGTATTATTTCCCCATTATCTTACCGTATGATATCTTTTTAACTATCTACTTCCTATCTTCTCAATTCATTATAACAACGTATTTCACTATAACTTAGATTTTTGACAAATATCGTTGGAGATGGCACTTCGGTCAGGTAAAAAATTTATATAATTTCTCTGATTGGTTGTTTTTGTTTTTTCTCATTTAGCCCTGATGACGACCTAAAATTTGGGTCGAAACGTCGGCTACAATAAAATATGTAAATCTCACATATTTGCGCTACTTCTTCTGACCTCACCCCCAACCATTTCCTGTTCATTATAATTTTTGTTTTTTTCATATAAAATACAAAAATCCAGAGAAAAATAAAAAGCTTAAATAAACTAAAATATTAATTTCTCGGCTCCAAGGGCGCATTGCCTTTAGCCTCGGACATAAGTTGAACATTTTTCGACTCCACCAAAAAAGGTTTTTGTTGAATTCAGTGTTCCCACGTCTGTTTCCCTTAAGACACTGACCTCTCCTTGTTAGTGTCATTTAAGGAATGAATATCTGTAATCAATAATAAGTATTTGTTGTGGTATTTTTTTTTTCTTTAAAACCCAAATTAAGAGCGTTTTCCAACCAGACAAGAACTCTTTTCAATCATGTGTTTTTCTTTGTTTTTTTTTTTCGTTTCACGTTACAATATTCTAAACCCCGCTTACTTTCCATTATTATATACCAACCTTTTTCCTTACCTTTATTGACCAGTTCCTCCAGTACCTCAAGAACCTTCCTTTCCCCTTTCCTCCTTGTACTGCACACTCGAGTACCTCAAGATAGCGTCTTAAGCACGCTTCTTTGTGCCCTTTATATGATGCACCCAAGAGCCCCCTTCAACCCTTATCTCCTCATTCGCTGACTACACTGGTATACAATGTGTGCACAGGGGAGACCCCAGGGACACGCTGTTATTTTTTATAAACTTTCTCCAGAGAGGATACAAACATACATCCTGAAGTGCTATGCATTATACTAGAGCATCCAAAGATTTGCATTATGAAGAGCAATTGCAACCAACATAAAAAAAAAGTCCTATATACATACTTTTCAAATTTACAGACAACTAATAATATTTTTCATTATTGAACTAAACTATTGAGTGGAAGTTAAAGAGCACCAGGGGACCTGGGATAGGATAATGAGTTAACATACTCCGTTATTTCCGATAAAAATGAATTATCTCTTTATTTATAAGTAGAAACATTTTGGAACGTTACAAAGGTAATAAATTTATTTTGTTCCATACTTAGGACTTAGTCATGAAAACAGTGAAATGTGTTTACCTAGAGGAACAGTTTATATAGAGACCATTTTTAAATGTGTAATTAAAAATCAGGAATTATTTCCAAACGAACATCGCACGTAACCAATCAAACCTTACTTAATCTTACATGTCAATAGTTTACCAATACATATTACACAAACGTTGTCATGCTAACTTATGCGGACACATGAACATATACTTATATGAGATATGACTAGTGTATTCATAAGGCGTTGTATGAGTGGTGTGTACCTAGAGAATCATCCATGCATACTATTACTCTACTAATAGTATAATCTAACAGTGAGTCTACTAAACAATCTTTAAAAAAAAAAAATGTAAAGATTTCTTTTAATCATTACTACTAGCACACAGAACGTCATTAGATCCCACTATTTTATTTAAAGTTGCTTGTTTAGTATCAAGTTTCCTGCCTTAATAAATCGCTCAGTAACGGAAAATGTACAGAAGATCCCTTACAATTTGGTAGGAATGCTGGAATACATTTTAAATAATAAAAAATTGACCGAATTCAAACTTTGAACAAGTTTTGTAAATTCTATTTAGGAATGGTAAAGTGGTTGTAGGGCCTCAATAGCTAATGATCCTAGAGCGCAATATATCAGCCAATGGGTAGCCAGCTACAATTCCCTTCAGCCAATGACTGATCGTCTACCAACTCCCTCCCCCTCCTATCCTATTCTTACAAGGGGAAAAAGAAAAAAATGCTCAGTCACCACAGTTCCGTTTCCTCCAACCCAACATGCCAAACCCATTACCAGATTATTTACGATCTAATTTTTAATTTATGATCTGATTGACGGTATCTTTGTAACGTTGTATTAACATAAGAACTCTCCAGAAATTCTTACTCTTTCTCTGTGATTCTTGACATACGTGATTATTGACATCCTTTTTTTTATAAAAAATTGTTTTCACTACCGCATGCTACCCTAAACTATATGGTTTATTTGGAGACTGCCTCTGAGTTGCTAGAGACATATATACTGCAGCTGCATTTCAAATACTGTCTAAGGGTTCTGGAATTGCCACCCGATCGTCTCTATAAGATTATCGCAACGGAAGTTGTCAAACGCAACACTTTTTGGTTTAAGAATTGGCACGATTTAGGAGAGAGATTTTCGTGTAGGTTTGACAGGTAGAGACCTGGACAGTTTTCAATTGTGGAGGGAGCAATTGGAGAATTTGCGGTTGGAAATATCACGCCACCATAAAGAGCAATGTGAACTGGATGCAATGAGCTCCAATAGATTTTCCCTTTATAAGGAATAGGATCACAGCATTAAGTTATTTAGATTCAGGGATGGTTTTTCGTGGGATCTCACCTGGAACGAGTTAAGATGGATGTTCAAACTTAGAGGTGAACAGCTGTATTTGAACTACACTCCTTGGCTGGATAGGGCGAATGTGAACTGTTCAATTCGCAACATCTCCCAAAAGAGGACCTGTTTCACTTCTTGGCTGAATGTTAAGCTCTCAGTGAGATCCGTACTGAGTTTGTGGGTGTTGGTCCTCTACAAAATACCTTCCTCAGTTCACTTCTGATTGCCCCTTCTAAAATAGAGTGCCATAATATAGTGAATTTAGTTCGTCGTGCGTGGACTCATGGATATAATCTCCTTAATCCACGCTGGCAAGATCCATATGATTTACATAATATTTACAGGTTCCTTATAATTTGTTTTGATGACGCAAATTGTTTTTAATTCTTATGTTTTGTTTTTTTTTCTCTTGTTTTATTTAAACTCATTTCAACAAGTAATTTTGAAGGAATAAATTTGTTTATTTTTCTAATAGGTATTATTGTATATTTTCTTTTGTATTTGTAAATATTACTAGGTTTTTTTTTTGGTTTTTATTTTACGCTTACTGTACAAGTAATGAATTGTATAAAATTATCCGGCAGACAGTTTGCTATGCCGTAAATTGTTTTGTTATTTTTACAATTTGGATTACATTGTATTATATTTTTCTTTCAATAAACATTATTACTACTACTACTACTTACTGCTAATTCTTGACATCCTTATACACCGAAATTTCCAAACCTGAAAAACATGTTTTTTCCTTATAGCAAAGATCTGGTAATAATAATAATTTGTTTGAGACTTAGCATGATAATAACTTCGCGACGGAAGCTCTTCATCAGGGCTAAATAGGAGACGACATAGAAGCCAAAAATAAGTTTTCATGATTTCTAACGTAAACTATCATCGGTAAACAATATTAATTTATGACTACTTTGACCGATAGTATTTTCATTATGGCGCCCGAACTGTTTATGTTTATTTGATACATCCTTATAATCTTAAGCGTTGAACAACACAAGCGAAAAGCCACTTGACTAATTTTCTATTATATTATGCATGTTTTAAAAGGTTTCATGATTTCCTTTCGCAGGGGTTATTCCCCCGAGCTAATTGGGCCCTTGAGAGAATCTCCGCACGCACTTGAACCGCAAGACCCTAGCCCCGCAATGAGTTGCACACTCTTCGAGGGGAGGACGACAATGTCGCGAAGTCGGCCCCTTCAGGACACGTCACCTCCTGGCCCATTAAGTCCGTGTTTCCTCCGGGCTCAGCGAACACCAATTACCAAAATGACTTTTAATTTCAGGGCTTTCATTAATTAGAGCCCGGGGAGGGGGAGTTGAAGGATGATGATGACGTTAGTTGCCGGGGCAACTTGAGGGGGGTGGGGGCCCTACAGACTATAAGGCCTCAGGAAATTGAAATTGCTAGATGGGGGGGGGCAATTTAGGAAAAATAACAATATTGTCGGGTGGGGGTGGGGGGGCACTTGGTGATGGATGATCAGTCTACATCAGCGATCGTCGATTCCAAGGGGGAGAGCTCCACACCAAGAGATTTATATCGAGGGAGTAGAAGGTGGGAAGGTGTTGAAAAGCAATGATAAAACGGCAATGCTTTTAGTTTCCCTTAAGTGAAATTCAGCCATATTGGAACAGACCATTAAATTATTATTATTAATTATTTTATATTGAATGAAAGATACCTAGTTTATAATGTTCCTATTTAGAATTTTGTGAAAAAATACCCTCCTCAATATTTTTTATTAATGTCAGATAATGGTCCGCCACGCCATCATCAGGTTAGGAAGCCAAATAATGTCAGTTACAGTGAGGTAGCAAATATTAATGATTGGGACATAGTGATGGTTGTATAATTTTAGATAAAAAATCCAACTGAAGATATTAATTAATTAATAAAAATTGTGTCAATAGTTAGTTGAGGCATTGACAGGGAAAAATTAGTCCAAAAAAAACGATTCTGAGATTTTCATAGGAAAAAGTAGTACTATGAAGTAATGCCAATAGTAAAGGAAGAATAGTAAGTCAGTGTTTAAAGTGGTTTAGTTGCTATGAACACCGGAAGATGATTTCCATGAATAAACTTAATTTCATCAGTACAAAATTAAAATGTAAAAAAAACATTTTATAAAATAAAAATTAAACCGACTTAGCGATAAAAATTAGGAACCAGTAAAAATAAATGCACTGAAAAGTATGAAATCATTACCCTCTGATTTTTATGAATACACAGCAAAATTGAAAATGGTATAAAAAGCGGAAAAATGTGATGAGACGAATAATATTATTTTTATTTGTACAAATACACACTAATTGTTAATAAAAATTATTAAATTAAAATATTAAATACTATGTTCAATACAACACAATCTTCTCGGTGGCGGCGCACAATAGAAATGACATGTTACTGATACAATTTCATTAGTAGGCAATAGATGGGAGCAGAAGATCCATTTAGAAGATTTTAAGATTTTCATAATGTCTAGATTTTCATAATTGCGCATTTTCATTTTATATTCTATTCTAAATTTACATTCCATTCAATCGTTGTTTGTGTTAATGAGCTCCTCCTTTAACAATAGTATTATAACCTGGAGGGTGTGCCGTAAAATTTCTCAAGAATTTCATCGGGATTCAATAATGGCGTGTATCTTGAGAATGATCCATGAATAAAAGTCGATCCACGGCTGTTGTAATAAGTGGGATAAAAAGGTATCCTAGCACATCTAGACTATTGACCTATTGAACAACCTCGTTCGCTATAACTTAAAAACAATCAAATGACTTCTGAAAACAAGAATGAAATGAAATGTGTCCTATAAACGGATGAATTGTGAGATTAGGGATACTTTATTTAAGGGGCCATTACGAGCCCTGAGCTGTTGCGAGACTCGGCGCTGATGAATAGCCCAAAGTTTAAGTTTAAGAGCCGCCCCGGACGGGGGAGATGAACGGAAGGGTGGGGCTAAGTTAAGGAGGATAATGGCTGAGGATGAGCTTTCCTCTGTCCGGATTGGCTAACGAGCCGGAAGAAGTTGAAGAACGGTCTGCAACAAGTTGCTAATGGATCTCGCCTTCTTGGTCTTCTCTTTTCCCATTCCGCCACCAGTTTCTCATTTCTCGTCTCCGTGATGAAAATTACTGTCACGGCACCTTTCGTATCCGTCCCCATCTTGTAAATTATACGAGAGAATAGCGTATAAACTTAAAGAAAAGAATATTTCCAGTTATATATAACGTTGGTAACAACATATACGCAGAGGTTTCCCAATATATTCAGTTAAAAAGGCCCTTGATCAACGTTATTAGATACCAGCTTTCGAATCGCGCTCGTTCTTCAGATTCAATCAACCCTTAAATTCAGTTGAGTTCGGGACAAAAGCACCTTGCGACTATAAGGTCATAAATCCATTTTTATTTAATTTACATTTGGTGAGACTTTAACCATATAAAATTAAATCATGGATGTCTTGATCCAAGAGTCATAATTAGAGACCGGATTCTCGTGCAATAGCACTTTTTTTTCGGTTGCTTATAATCGATCGGGGACAAGTTATTTACACGAATTAAGGCATCCGGATTAACATATGTAAGTTTTATTTTGCACGAAATTGCACATTTTGAGGGTTACTGCACAAATTTGCACATTTTAGGTTTTCAGTGCACGAAAGTGCACTTTTTGATATTTCATTAAAAATATTGATTTTTTTTTTTAATTTTTATTATAGAGAATAGTTACGATTTATTTTAAAATCACCAACAATAATACCGATGTTTTTATGTATTTATAATTTATTTAACTACCTAATTTTCTAAGATAGAAAAAATGATTCATGATTTCAAAATATTTCTTCGAACTCGTTAAGGATATAATATTATGTCGAACAACGTACCTTTGTATTAACTTTCTTAGAAGTTCTAATTTGATTTGACCCAACCTTCTCACCTACTCCTTTATTTTCATTTCATTCTGAAGTTGAGTTTAGTTCGGTAAACAAGTACAATAGTGAAAATGCCTAAAGTGACAGCCAGTCAATCTTCCAAAATCAAAATTTGGATAAAACCATACCCAGAATTGAAATCAGACGGGAAAACAATTTTTTGTTCTTCTTGCAATAAATCAATTGGTTCCGATCGAAAATCTCATGTGGATGCTCATTGCAACTCACATAAGTAGATTCTATCTTTTCATAAGTAGCACACGATAGCATTTGACTATTCCCAATATCTTTTTATTTTTATAGGTGGGCACACACAGTTAACTGCAGCACAAAAATCCAAGCGAGCCCCAATTCAACAGTTACTCAACAAAGCTGCTCGTCGTTAGACAATAAACAAACATTTTTTGCCGATTTATGTTACGCCATTGTCGCATCCAATATTCCATTCAATAAACTGCAGTCCAAGCCCTTTAAGTGTTTTTTGCAAAGATACACAAAACAAAACATTCCTGATGAGAGCACCCTAAGAAAAAATTATCTCAAAAACTGTTTTAAACATTCTGTTGAAGAAATGCGAAAAATAATTATATTTACATCATGGTAGATGAAACAACAGACCCACGGGGACTTTATATTTGCAGTTTAATTGTTGGAATCCTACACCCGGAGATTGAACCCAAACCATATCTAATTTCATGCAAGCAGCTTCCAAAAACAAACTACGAGACTGTCTCTCGATTTGTGAACGACTGTTTAGCAAATTTTTTCCGTCAAACATCTTACCAAGATAAAATCCTTTTATTTTTTAGCGATGCCACTCCGTATATGGTAAAAGCTGGAGAAGCATTAAAAGTTTTTTATTCAAATATGGTACACGTAACTTGTGTTGCGCATGGTTTAAACCGTGTAGCTGAAAAAGTGAGGGAAAATTTCCCAAATGTCAACAAACTTGTTAATAATGGGAAAAAAATATTTTTAAAAGCTCCTCCCCGCGTGACAGCTTATAGAATTAGTATGGACTGCCCCCTTCCCCAGAACCTGTGATAACTAGATGGGGAACATGGATCGAAGCAGCCCTATTTTATTCAGATCACTTTAATATTTTTGAAGAGTTTGTTTCTACTCTTGAAGATGACGCAGTATCTGTGCAAAAAGTAAAATTCTGTTTTAAATTTTACATCTGTTGCATCAGATCTAGCATTTATAAGATCCCATTTATCGGTTCTACCTTCGCAAATAAAAAAGCTTGAAGAGCAAAACTTAACGTTGACGTCACAGATTTATATTATAGAGAAAGTTGGAGATGAATTAGAAAAAATCGAAAACGAAAAGGGAAAAATAATTTTTGATAAATTTAAATTAGTTATAGAAAAAACCACGGGTTACAAAATTTTACAAATTTACAACAAAGCTCTCAACAGAGAAGACGCAGATGTGGAGGTGGATCCAGTAATATTGAGTAACTACAAAAGATGTCCCATCACAAGTGTTAATGTGGAGCGCATGTTTTCACAGTTGAAACACATATTAGATGACCGACGATATAACTTTACGGAACATAATCTGGAAATGTACATGATTGTAAATTTTAATAAAAATTTAGAAATTTCTATTTGATAAAGTAATATATTTAGTAGAAAATTACGAAAATTTATGTTTTTCTACATATACATTATTAGTTTTGTTTAATTATGATTCCTAGCAAACATTTTTTTTGTAGTTTTTGTAAGCACATATGTATGTTACAATAAAAATATAAATATGTTAAATTAATATTTGATTTTTTCAATTATTACCACCTCTTCACACAGCAGAAGGTTGAATTGCACGTTTGTCAATGTTTTTTATTTTTATTGCACGTTTTGTCAGTGTTTTTTATTTTTATTGCACGTTTTTGCACGTTTGGCTGATTTTTATTGCACGTTTTTAAAAATTTTACTGCACGAAATCCGGCCTTTAGTCATAATGCTGTAAGTAACATAACATAACCGGTAGTTGGTACTAGGTTTAGTCAGATAATTCTGTAAATGGTTGTCTACATACAATAATAATAATAATAGCCTTTTATTATGTACATTTAAGGAGTAAATACAAAACAGAAATTAACATAAATTAAATGAACAATCATCTTCTTTGTACATAGGCCTTCCCATATCATTGGTTTTAATAAGTAAAAATTATAATAAAGTCTTTGCTATTTATGGGAGTAATGGTCTACGCTGTCCCAGGTGACCAACCTATTGGGAAGCGTATGTCTACATAAGATAACCGGTAGTTGGTACTAGGTTTAGTCAGATAATTCTGTAAATGGTTGTCTACATATAATAATAATAATAATAACCTTTTATTATGTACATTTAAGGAGTAAATACAAAACAGAAATTAACATAAATTAAATGAACAATCATCTTCTTTGTACATAGGCCTTCCCATATCATTGGTTTTAATAAGTAAAAATTATAATAAAGTCTTTGCTATTTATGGGAGTAATGGTCTACGCTGTCCCAGGTGACCAACCTATTGGGAAGCGTATGTATACATATATAATATTCTAAATGCTCCAATATATGTATATCCATAAAACCAATTGCAATACTCCATTAAATAGATTTAAAAAAAAAATAATCTAAAAAATGCAAATTTCGTCCAATCACGACCGCCTCATTACACGTCAATATTTAGTTGTTGTTGTTGGCCAATATGTCCTCTTCCGGATTAAAGAATTAACATTATTAAATTTGAGTTTTCGACCAACGCTCTCTTCGCTCGCTTGAAAGGCATGATAAATTCACAATGGGTCATTTTCAGGAGAGGACGGGGCCACATTAACGAGGTCTTAGTGTGCCCATGATTTAGTATGACCTTACACAAAACTTTGGCAACTTAACTTTTTTCAGCAACAATTTTTATTATACATTTCAATAGTGAAATACACGATCTTGCTTGAGTTAACTTAATTACACAATATTTCATATTCTTATTAAACTTTTTGTTCTTACATATTTTTCGTGTATATTTTCTTCAGTAAGCCATGGCCCTACGTATATTGTTGGGCTGAAACGTAGGATACTGTTAAAGTAGTTGCCTTCTAATTAAATTATAAGTATTGAATTACTTATGGTATTTCGGAAAGTATATCAATTTTGAGTTAAGCTTACGGTTGGAATCAGAATGACAAAACCTACAATTATATTAATAGTTCCGTTCGCCCAAGGTGCATGTTAACAAATTATTGTAAACAAGGGATTATCGAGTTAACTCTATACTCGTAGTTACACTTAATACCAGTAGTACTAACTGCTGTTAATACCAGTGCCCCAATGGTAGACTGATAGTGATCAATGACTATTTTCCCTAGTTGCTGTTTGAAGATACATAGATAGTAAAATTTAGAATGGAGTTGAAACTTCACGTGTAATTATATAAAATAAAATAAAAAAAATAAAAAAATAGTTCTTGGGTTTTGAGGAGGTGCAAAGTGTATCTGTTATAATTTGTAACAAATTTTAGTGTAATATCAAGGCCCTGATACATTAACCAATGTGTACTGTCAAAATAAATATCGAAGGATGTTATTGTTGTATTATAAGAGTATATATGCTGCAAACCGGGATGGTAACAGAAGGTCCTTGAGCCGAGCATGGACTACTCGAGGGGAATAATATTTCCTTAAGGGGCTCCTTGTTCTAGGGGTACTGCGTGCGCGGGTGTATGTGTGGAGGGTGGGAAGTCGGTGGGGCACAGGGCATGTGAAGTACCCGAGTATGTCAATATTATTGTGTAATTTGATTGGCTAATGGCGTTGTTCGGTATGCTTTTGCTATGGTTGGATTATATTTTCCATCGGTAGATCTAAACCAACCAGTCGATTATTGCGATTTTTGTTACTAGTTAATCAGACGTTAAATTAAAAAAACAATAGAAATAATCAAAGGAACATTCAGCAGGTGAACCCAGTCAGCATGGTACTGAATGGGAGTAGCTTTACTCCAGATCCAAGGCACAAGTACAACTTACTGTGAGAGGTCAATTTTCTGTTCTCTCATGTCGAGTACCTAAAAAAAAAGGAAGAAACAATAAAGGGTAAAAAGAGAAAAAGAGCACTTTTGTATCTATGAAAAGAATAAGACCGATATTAAACTCATATACATAAATACTTCTATACTATAAATTTTTTTAGCGAATTAGTAGCGAAAATACATTCCAACAATGTTTTTCTCAAATTTACGGGGGATGGATGATCTCTTTCAAATATCCCGCCCTTGAAATTCACACCAATCCAAACCAAAAAGAGAACAATGTTCATTGAAATATTTCGTAGAAAGGCAAATCTCACTAAATAAAAATATTATAGACCAAAAAGAGTGTTTCGTACTAACTTCAGAGTTTTTCTGGAACGACTTCCTTATTGATGACAAGTGTCAAGAGCACTGCACAAAATGAGACCTTCCTCCTTGCCAGGCATGAAGTTACTAACCCCAGACAACTAATCAAACCATACCATGGTGACCACACATGCCAGAGGTCGATCGGAAAACAAATTCATTACGAACATTTTCTTACTCACTCACCCGATCATGTAAACCTAATTATACAAGATATGGCTACAGTTGGCATGCCCATATACACGAGGAGGTCACTAAAAAGGCTGAGAGATCATTTTTCCTTAAAAGAATAGGGTAACTAAAACGAGGTGTTTGTAGTTGCACCTGTTAGGTGCAAAAGGTGATATCAATTTGAAAAATATTAAACACCACCTGATACGTGATGAGAATAATCTAATCTTTAGATTAGATCCAGGCCTTCTAGATATAATATTTTCGGAGGAGTGAAGATGAGATTTAGACAGCAATTACAGCTAACAGCTGAGCAGGTTAGGGTTCCATCTTAATTCTACAACCTGTATTAAATTTATACCCCCTCCCTATCCCCCTCACCGACAAGGAGGAACTTTTCAACAACTTGAATTATATTTTCATCAGAAACTGCCAACTCCGAGCTGATTAAATTTACATCTCGCAACCGTAAACAAGATCAAAAATATCTTTTTTCAACTCTGGATTCTGTACTTTAATTATATAAGTTTGTCCAGGAATCTGTATCTTGTTATCACTGTGAAGGAGAAAAAAAAGTTATTTAAGGTAATATGAACTATCAGGAATCTTAACTACAATCATCATCCTCATTCAGATTATTAAGCGTAATGATTACATCATAATATTGTACATATTATTCGTCTTATTTATTATTTATGATATACTTTTTCATATATTATGTATTAATTTACATGAAGAAATGTATAATATGGGTACCTTCTATATGAAAAAATGATCGACAGCTTTTTCTCTCTCCAACGGGTTCGGAAATTTCTTCAATTTATCCAATCATGGCGGGAGTACCCCCAAGGTTCAATACTTGCACCCTTACTCTACATTACATACACTTATGTGATACCCATTATTACTGAGACATTGACTGCAACTTACGCTGATGATGCATCAATTATCAGTTAACATCAGGATGCAACACCACTTTCACAAATTAAACGACTGATTTCAACAATGGAAAATAAGACAATCATGACAAATCAAAACAGGTTACATTTACGTTCAGATAACATACCTACCCCGCCGTTTATATTGAAAACAATAGAAATCCACCGACAGATATAGTACACTATCTGGTGGGAATAACTTTCGACAGAAGGATGACATGGGGTCCACGTGTTAAAATGAAAGAATAGCTTTTAACAAAAGCCTCAAACTTCTCTATCAACTATTTTCTAAATCGTCAAAACTAAAACTAAAACAAAAACTAAATAAGTACACCTACTTTACTCAAGCCCATATGGACATATTTTTCGCAGATATTCAGCATACTTCAAAAATTATTAGGACTTATTAAAAAATCACCCTGGTATTTTGACTAACAAAATTTTACATATCGACCAGCATCTACCAACAGTCGACCAGCACATAGCGATACTTCACAAATGACATTATGTGACACTTTAATCTTATTATATGGCTTTATAAGCATAGATGCGAGATGCCTAAAAAGGCGATGGATGAGAGATCTGCACTCTTATTAGACAGCCAAGGTAATTTAATCAAGCCAGAAAGTGGTTGCTGCTGAGTGCTTTTCCTCCTCACGCTTGACATGTCATTTCCTTTTTCGGTCATCCCATTCGCTGATTGTCAGCACCTTGCTGACAGGTGCGAATTAATAATTAAAGTAAAAAAAAATAGAACCTTCTAAATCATTTAAAAACTAAAATAAAAACAAATATACCGTTATGACATACTGAAAAATTATTAATGTTTAACACGTCTCTGGGATAAATAGGTTAATAAGAGTCTTTAAAATTTTTATTCACGTTAATAAGTGAATGGAAGTATTTATCATAGTATTTAAATCCGTAGTGTAAGACAATATGGTGTTACATACCTCCGGCGTAAAAATATAGACATAACTAACCAATTTTAATCCCACAGTACAAATTAAATAAATTAATTAAAATTATAGAATTAATCCTTGTAAAAAAGTATTGCAACAGTTATGTGGGTTTAAATAATTTTTATTAAACGAAAATAATAATTCACAATACAAGCAAATCATAGAACTCAAATAATTAACAAGGTAGCAAAACAACACAAAAAATAACTTTATGATTCGAGCTTCAGAACAAGACTAACTCTCCAGTACATCGCTCCTTAAAATTAGTCTGAATTAGAGAATACCAGATGGTCTCATACAAGCGTTTAAAACGTCTTTCAATTCATACAAGCGTGACCTAGGTCATTCAAAGATTATGATGTGGATGACATTAGCCTGGCTTTCAAACCAACAAACAAAACACAAAACTTGTACACCAATCTGAAAGATAAAATAGATACAAATCTACAGTCAGGTCTGGTTTACAAGATTGATTGTTTGAGGTGCCCGGCTTTTTCTTCGAGTGTTTTCAATGAAATTTTCACCTAGTATGCGTTCCACTATACTTAGAGTTTATCATCAATAATTATTAATTGTTCCCATAAAATGTAACTTTCCTACCGAAATAAGAAAATAAATAGTGGTTTACGATCAGTATACATATCCAAGAGCTTAATATTTAAAGAATTAATTTTTTTTTTCTAATTTTATGAATTTATTTATTTTAACCCTACATTGTTGATTTCCCAGCAACACAGTGCTAAATTTAAAAAATTAAAATTTAGTGATTTGTTGGACATCGAAAATTACCTCAAATCAATTATCATCTTTAGTTTCAAGAACAGCAAATTAAATTAAAACATTGGACCCAAGGTGATTTCGGTTTTAATTAAAAGGAGTGTATTTAAAAACAAGCATAATGCTCCAATCTTCTGATTTTATAATTCTCTATGTACTTGTTGAATATTTCATTTAGTTCCCATGGAGCAAATAATTTTCATTAAATGAACGGAACATCTTTAATTATAACGCATTGGTTTGTCATTAAAGGCGTACGGCGCAAGCGTGAGCTCAAGGTGTTTCATGAGTTGACGGAATATTTTTCTTTTTTTCTCCTGTATATGTTTACTTGATTTTTTTCATATATCATATTTAGCAATTTCTTATTTTTAGGCGTGATGAGAGACAGTTAATTTCTCAATATAAACTAAAGCAAAGGTACTTTATAGGAAAACAAAAAAGGACCCTTCCCCATTTAAGCCCCCTCAGAAAATTTTAATACTGCTAAAACTTACCTGATATTACTGAGCACCTTATTTTCATTAAACATGACGAATTTGATCAAAATCATTAAAGCTGTTTTTGAGATAATCGAAAAGAAGGTAAAAATTGGAAAAAAGTTATGAAATAAAGTGCCCCCTCCGTTTGACCAATTTTGATGCAATGTTGGATGTCACATTGGCATATAAATACGTCAAATACCTAGTTTGTTCAAAATCTTTAAAGCCGTTTTTGAGTAAAAAAAAACACATAAAAATGGTACAAAATTTATTAAGTAAAGTCCCCCCTCCGGTTGATCAATTTCGATGAAATTTTTACAGTCATATCTCGGGCATATTAGTACATCAAATACTTAGTTTAATCAAAGTCGTTAGAGCCGTTTTTGAAAAAATCGAAAAAAACGTAAAAATTTATTAAATAAAATACCACTCTTTGACCAATTTTGATGAAATTTTTGCTGTCACATCGCGGGCATATACATACTCTAAATGCCCAATTTCAGGTTCGCACGGTTAATAGTTTTTGAGCTAGTCTGTTCACACACACAGACCATTTCGCGGGACTTTCGACTCAGGAGACCCCAAAACGTGTATATCCGTTGAAAACCGGAAGTCGAAATTTTTCACGATCGCAATACTTCCACTTACTATATATTTCATATCACTGGTAAGTGAAAGTAAAAACAAAAAAAAAACAGAGCTTTCTTTATGTATTCACGCCTTTTTCCTCATTTTTCGGACTATCCGCATAACCGGATTAAGGCGGTCGCTCCACCTTATTTCCAGGATAATAAGGAGTTTAATGAGTTTTGTAAAATTATAAGGCCGGATGTAAGTTGGTGCGGTGACATGACGTGAGGTGAGGTGAGGTGACCCAGGAGAGCAGGGATTCAGCCGACTGCGCGCAAGTGGTGCGAAAGTTGGGATGTGATTCTATTAAAAACTGCGGACCCGTAAGGCAGAGTTCGTAAATTTGCAATATTTATATTAGAATTCCGATGATCTCGAAGATCAATTAATAACAACATTATTGAACTTAATACTTCCTTAAAGTTGCTATTTAAAGGAAGGTAAGACACACGGGGAATTCATCCTCAAAGACGAGTTTTCTAATTTTTATTTGCATTTGACTTTTAAATAGTTATGATGTGATGTATCTTATAAATTGTTTCTGCCCCTAACTGCCTCAATAAATGTTTTTTCATTTTTCACTTCACCTGCGTGGCGTAGGCCGCACAGTGGTCAATAATTGCTTTTTGGCGGACATAAATCTGCCATTTCCACAATTTTACAGATAAATTGATGGGAGTTTTTTTATTACCTTCTTAATAAAATCCAAAAACCAAGAAAACAATTCCCGTTAAGATTGCTTCGGTATAAGTTTCATTTTTGCTTACCCAAAACCAGGTTTCTTATGTGTTAATAGATAGTTTTTGTTAGTATGCAAAAAAACATGGAAGAACTCATTATTTTTCAGAATTTTCTTTTTTATTTTTTTAGTCTGAGGATGGGCTTTCATACCACCGAGTATCCAAAAGAAAATTAATACAAAAGCAATTTATTTACTACTTTTTTTCAATAAAAACCCTTTTTCTCGGTTTCAAAGGGGTGCTCCCCGGAGTTATCACTGGGGTAATTTCTAGTCATACATGTACTACGAACATATAAAAAGATCAGTTAAATTCACTTGCGCCTTTTTTAAAAGTATGTTTTGTATATGTTTACAGAAAAATTGGCAATGTTTGGCCCTGTAATCTGCTCAAATTGGTACAGGTACATTTACAAGCTCCTTCTAATCTATAAAATAAAACGACTACACCTATACATAAGGTTTTCACTTATATACTGCGGTATAAAATTTTGAATAGCCTTATTGAAAACCATGATTACCTGTTATCGAATAAGTGGTTTCACAAGTAAACAGAATTTTTTTTCTCTTTTTCAGTTGATTAGGTGAGATGAAAAAACTACTGAATAGCTGAAATGACATACATATTTGCTCTTCATTAAACTTAAAACGAATAAATATAGACTTTCTTTGTAAAAGAAAAAGCAACCGATTTATTCTCAGTTAATTCGTCATATCAATTTACACTCGTAAGGGTAAGATTTAATGACTTTTCGTGCAAACACTTATTATCTAGAAATAATAATTTTCTACCTATAGTTATTCAGGCATTTTTGTAGTGAAGGGTAAAGTAATTAGGAAAGAATCAGTATGACTCTGCTCTTGTGTTCCTAATCGGCTTTGTCTGCCTTACTTAAGATAAAGTTATGTATTCTCTAGACAATCTATAGCACTACAAGTCTAATTCAGTCCTTCTTGTTTTGATACGAGAAAAATGGCAATGTCCACCCTAAAGTATAATCCAAACATTTTAACGAGTGTAGATTGATATGACGAATTAACTCAGAATTTTAGATCGCAATATACATTTATAAGTGAAAACCTTATGTATAGGTGTAGTTGTTTTTTTTTATAGATTAAAAGGGGCTTGTAAATGTACCTGTACCATTTAGAGCAGATTACAGGGCCAAACATTGCCAACTTTTCTGTAAACATATACAAAACATACTTTTCTACAAAAGGCGCAAGTGAATTTAACTGATATTTTTATGTGTTCGTAGTACAAGTATGACTAGAAATTACCCCAGTGATAACTCCGGGGAGCACCCCTTTGAAACCGAGAAAAACGGTTTTTATTGAAAAAAAGTAGTTACTAAATTGCTTCTGTACCCTAATAAGCAAACCAAATTCATGTTGCCCATACGTAATATACTAGCCGTTGAATGTAAACTTTCAGTGAAATCGGTATATTGATATCTTATTTCTAAAACGAGAAAATCGAGTTTAATGTTGAATTTTTAGTTGTTTTTAAAATAACCATAACTTCTATGCAATTTGAATTTTTTTTTGGATACTCGGTGTTATGAAAGCCCACCCTCAGACTAAAAAAAGAAAAAAGAAAATTCTGAAAAATTTGAGTTCTTCCATGTTTTTTTGCATACTAACAAAAACTATCTATTAACACAAAAGAAACCTGGTTTTGGGTAAGCAAAAATGACAGTTATACCGAAGCAATCTTAACGGGAATTGATTCCTTGGTTTTTGAATTTTATTAAGAATGTAATAAAAAAGATCCCATCAATTTATCTGTAAAAATTGTGAAAATGGCAGATTTATGTCCGCCAAAAAGCAATTATTGACCACTGTGGGCCATGACAAACTGCGACAGGAACACAAACCTCCGCCCGCAGCTCACGGTGACTAAACAACTGCGCCACCTCATCTCACGGCTAAACGTTCACTCCTCCTTTCTATTCTACTGTACAAAACAACTGCGTTTCAACTTCCGCCGTAAGATCAAAGGAATTAAAACAAATGACTTGTTATAATTTATTGTTTTTCATAAACTGGAACAGTTGAAACAAACTGTCCTAGTAGTGCATCTCCGTGACTGTTCGAGATTTTTCTATGCTTGTCCCGAACCTCTAGACTGTTCTAAATTAGAATCAATATAAGGAGCGATGGACTGGAGACTTCTTGTTCTAAAGCTCGAAATAACCATATATTTTTGCTTTACTGTATTCTTTGTCAAGTTCATACTTTTTTTGCTTTGTTGATTATTCGAGTTTCTATTCTTACTCAGACATTGTGAATTATCATTTTCATTTAATAAAAATTATTTAAACACACATGAGTGTTACAAATGCATAATATGAGTTGTCTCACTTATTATCTCAATTCTTCACCCTCCGCAATACATTAATAATTAAGACATTTTGACGCGAGAAGTGATGACACTGACCGTGACAACTGCCCCTAAACATTATTATCAGTTTAAATTATTCATATTCCATCAGTGAAGGGAGGCGGATAGGAAGGGCGGGGGAGGCTGGAAGATACGAGCTGTTAAATCCGATTTGGGGGACAGGAGTGATATAGGAGAGGTAGCATGTGTTGTATCGCCTTATAGGGCTTTGCAATTCAATCGGAGATGAACCATCGGGTTTTGTTGTGGCTGGGGTGTGGATTCACAAAAAGTGGTCTATAAATTTTTCAGCGACGCCACCGGAAACCCTCCTCAGGGGTTGGAACCCGGTGTCACCAGGCTTACTGATTTATTTCCTCAATACTTAATGCAATTGCTTCTATGAGTGAGGTGCTTCCCCGTATTTTGTCAAATTGGAATCAAAATATTCATATATATATATATATATATATATATATATATCTTTGATTATTGTATTTGATTTTCTTCTAACTGAATTATCATAAGAACGGGTTGTCTCACTCAAATCATGCTCACGACCATTTATGGAAAGTATGAATTAAATTGAATTGAATTAAAATATATTGCATCTAATGGATGTTTTCAAAATAAAAAACCTTATATCTAAAAAAATAAAAAAAAAGGGAAATTGGGGGGGGGGGGGGGGGGGAAGAATAGGATATGCGCTGGAAACGTTTCTTACAACTGCACCCTTAGGAATATTACCCCTAAGTTTACTGCCTATTAATTATTATAGCCTTAAAATACACACCTTTATACATATTACACTAGATTTTTTGTTTGAACAATTACCAACTGTTCTAGTACATTTCTTGACGGTTCGAGAACCTTAAACGCTTGTATGAGACCATCTGGTATGCTCTAATTCAGTCTAATTATAAGGAGTGATGTAAATATAAAGTTATTTTAGTGTTGCTTTTTGTAAACTTGTTAATTATTTGAGATCTATTGTTTGCTTTCATTGTGAATTATTTTCGTTTAATAAAAATTATTTAAACCCACATAAACGTTACAATATATTTTTACAAGGATTTCTTCTCTGATGTTAATTAATTTTATTAATTTGTCTTCATACTCATACTTGTACTCAATAATAGGATTACAATTGGTTTATTATGTCTACAAGGTGTGTAAATATGAAACCGGAATTTTTCAAATAGCAAATAAGAGTTGATTGTGTAAAAATGATACATACTTTTTTATTCGAAATACTGTCCTTCGCTCTCTATGCACTTTTCCTATCATTCAGGCGATTTGTGGATTCCCCGCCAAAATTAGCTTTCCGCTTCTGAATCAAACCAATCACTTAAAAATTTCGTACATTTTCATAAAAAGTGAAGCGCTGCTCAGCTAGTGCGTGTCCCATCGATGCAAATAGGTGGTAATCGGATGGGGCCAAATCTGGTGAATAAGCCGCATGCGGAAGAATTTACCAACCAAACACTTGGATCGTTTCCTTGGTCCGTTTAGCCGAATGTGATGGGGCATTGTCATGGAGCAAGATCACTTTGTGTGTCCTTTCTTGATATTTGGGACTTTTGGGCGCAAATCTTTATTCAAATTTATCATCTGTTGTAGGTAGCGTTCCGTATTAACAGTTTCCCCAGGTTTCAGCTGCTCATAGTAGGTAACACCCATCTGATCACACCAGACCCAGAGCATTTTCTTCCTCCCCAAGCGATGCCGATGGTTCACCAGGAGTTACCCAGGATTTTTTACGCTTAGGATTCTCGAAGTAAATTCACTTTTCATCACCAGTCACAATTTGATGAAGAAATGACTTTTTTTCTGTACCTGGCGAGCAGCATTTGCCATGCGGTTTTTCGAGCTTCCTGCTCGAACTGTCATTCAGTTGGTGAGGTACCCATTTTCCGACCTTCTGGTTCTTTTCCATGCCTTTCAAACAAATGGAGACGGTGTCACATGTAATAATTGTCCAACAAACGCTTCCGAATCAGCGTTTTCAAAGTTTTTTTTGTGGTTTTCCACGGCCTTTGTTTCTTTTATCGAATCCATCTTTAAATTTTTTGAATCAATCGAAACATTGAGATTTGCCTAGGGCATGTTCCCCGTAAGCTTCAACAAGCATCCTATGTGATAATGCTCCAATTTTTTTCAGAAGAAAACGGAAAATAAATGCTGTCCGCAAATCTTGATTTGTTGGCACAAAATCGACATGTTCAACGCCACTAAAAACACGGTTATAGAATGAAACTGATGTTGGTATCAATTGGATCTCTTTAATACATGTAGGCAAAAGCAGATAACACCACTGACGGATTAGTTAGAAGATTATATTTACTGCTAACTCCTATCATGGCGAATTCCGGTTTCATATTTACACACTTGGTATATCTTCACCCCGGAGATATACAATTCCATATTAGGTCTTACACTATGGACTTAAATACCATGATAAATACATCCACTTACTTATTAATGTCAATAAAAAACACTCTTATTAATCCCCCATTAATCCCTGAGACGTGTTTTAATAATTTAGTTCTAATTATTGATTAATCACACCTGCAATTCTTAAACTGTCAACTATTGGTACAGTATAAAAAAAAAAAAAAAAAAAAAAAAAAATAATTTTCAATGAAAACATTTTTCTAGATAGTTTCATTAAAAGGACCTTAAAGGTGTTTAAACCCAATATAAAAATGATTTATATACCTAAATTTAGAAATTAAAAAACAAAATAAAAATTATGAATTTATGTTGGAATAGATATATATACCACAGATAATGTAGTCCTGTCTTTTTAAAAATAGGAAACACTAAACAGCTTATAAAAAAAAATTAAAGAAATCAATTGTTTTTTTCCGATAACCGAATCTATTGCTCTTAACTTTGGAGATATTGTCAGCTCTGCGGTGAACTAACTAATCTGAAAAAAACCTAGTTTTAGAGATATTTGACATAAGGGCGGCATTTTATCACCTCACTAAGGTTCTTTCAAATGGATTCTTCACCAAAAGATCTTATAAAATAATTTTAAACTTTTTTTGGGATACTTTTTTAAAACAACTGTGGCCCTTACAATTAAAATTTAAATTAAGAAATATTAACCGTCCTTCAGAATTTATTGTCACGTTCGATTTGACAATTTTGTTCCAATTTATTATAGGCCGTAAAACAGTTTTTATCAATTCCTATTCACGATATATCGTCAGAAAGCGATCTAAGACTTCCTTGTTCAGTGGCGTGCATCATTTAGCCCTGGACGAGATTTATCAAAGACTAAAAAATTGTCACTGTGAATTTTTTTTATTTATTTCCTATTAATAGGGGAAAGCGGGGTTGATTGGCATAGGGGTTAGGTTGGCCATTGGCTTATAGTTTCCGTCACACTTGTTGTGAAGGCCCCACCATTGTACCATGTGACCCGCTCGACCTCGGGAGTCTTATCCTGAGTTTTCATTGATTGATTTTACAACATGTAAGTAAATTTTTATATTTTCAGTAAAGTTGGTTTAAAGGCCTGGAAAAACATTTGACTCCGATTCTGTTCACATAGCCCCAAACTCCTTTGAAAAACCTAACCTTTCGACTAACCAGTTTCTTGTTTGATTGTTCTCCCCTGTGCTTGGCAGTCTTTCTAATGATCTCTCCTGTGGGGTTAGTTGGCTCTCTTCAACTTGGCGCAGTAGCAATTCACAAAAGCAAGGTAAACATAATTAAAGTATCAATAAATATTGATCTTTGTAAACAAATTAAAAACTTTTATTTGATCACATAACCAATGAGAATAACAATAATAATAATTTAAACATATGTCCATATAGATACTACATTTCTCCCCCCTTAAGGAGTTAAAGTTCCCGGGTATTCTTCGATGGCTCCTTCCCTTATCCGCAGCTGATCAGCATGCTTCCGTTTCTCCTGTCCACCTGCCAGGACCACGTAAGATAGCTCACCAGTCCTCTTCATAACCGTTCCGGGTTCCCAACCTCCTTTTCCCCCTTCCTTCCAGATCCAGACATCGTCACCACTCTCGAATTGACGTGGTTTCACCTTCCTATCGTGATATTCTTTTCCTTTCCAGATCCTCCCTTCAAGGGTTGACTTGAAGTCCGGTTCACACGATCCAGAAGAGTTGGGATCCGACGTCCCAGAAATAACTCAGCTGGAGCACGTCGTGTAGTCTTTTGAGGCGTATTACGATAACTTAAAAGAAATCTTTGAAGAGCTAGCACTCGGTCGGACGACTCTTTTTTGCAAGCTTTGTACCGGCTCTTAAAGGTTTTTATCAATCTTTCTACTTGCCCATTTGACTTAGGATGTTAGGGAGTAATTTTAATGTGCCTAATCCCGTTATTTAGACAAAAAAATTCAAACTCTTGGGACCTGAATTTCGGTCCATTATCCGTGACGATATTCTTCGGAATCCCATATCTAGAAAACCACGATCTCAACCGTCTGATGACTATTTCGGATGTCGTTTTCTGTAGCATTTCTATCTCTGGCCACTTTGAATATGCGTCGACACCAACTAGCCACTGTTGTCCATCAAACGGTCCGGCCAGATCTAAGTGTACTCTCTCCCAGGGTGCGTCGGGTACATTCCAGGGATAAAGGGGAACTTCCGGTTCGTCATCATGAACTTCTTGGCATGGATGACATTTCTTAACATATTTTTCCACCTCCTCATCTATACCAGGCCACCAGGTACAGTACCTCGCCAACGACTTCATTCCTTCTATGCCCGGATGACCTGAATGTAATATTTTTAAAACTCTTCCCCGGTGACACAAAACGATTTAACCACATAATAATACCTTCTTCCACAGAAAGCTCATCTCTCTTTCTCCAATACCACTTGAATTCTTCCTGCACAACCCTTGGCCATCCGTGAAAAACAAAGTTCCTAACTTGTTTTAGGATTCTATCCGCTGATGTCTCTCTGGCAATGTCATCCATCTTCACCAAAGTCGCAATTTTATCAGATTGAATAGATCTGACGAACCGATCTTCTTTCATCATATCAATCGAAATTGTGTCTTGAATACTAATAGGCAGTCTTGAAAGCGCATCAGCCACAATATTCGACGACCCCTTACAATATTCCACATCGAAATCGTAAGCCAAAAGAAAAATCGCCCATCGAACTAACCTGTTGTTCTGAACTTTGGGTAAGTCCCGATCTGGCCCGAAAATTCTTGTCAACGGCTGATGGTCAGTTGATAATGCGAATTTTCGCTCATCTAAAAACTGGTGGAATTTTTTCACCCCATAAACAATAGCTAACGCTTCCTTGTCTATCGACGCATAGTGTGATTCTGCTGATAGGGTTCTTCTGAAGATAGGGTTCTTGACGCGTACGCCACTGGTCTTTCGCTACCGTCAGACATTTTGTGGAGAAGTACCGCTCCTAGCCCCGTCTCAGATGCATCACAACGTACTATCACCGGCTTACTAATGTCATACGGCAAAATAGTTTGGTCAGTCGATAATAAATTTTTGACTTTATCAAATGCATTCTGCTCACGATCTGTCCACTGCCACTTGACTTTCGTTCCCATCAGTCTGTGCAAATCAGCGCAATGACCATGTAGGTGTGGAATAAACTTCTCATGGAAGTTTACCATACCAAGAAACACTCTTAGTTCCTTTACGTTACGTGGAGTCGGACAATTTTTTATAGCCCTAACCTTATCTTCAAGCGGATGGACTCCATTCTTATCTATTCGCCTCTATTGCGCTTACCTCCTTCCGACGGCGCTCCTCTTCCACTTCACTTCGTGTGGTCTTTGACATCCTCGTCGCCAATAAAGTATCAATAAATATTGATCTTTGTAAACAAATTATAAACTTTTATTTGATCACATAACCAATGAGAATAACAATAATAATAATTTAAACATATGTCCACATAGATACTACAATAATCAAAGGTGAAACTCCAATTGTCTTTAGTTTCAGCGAGGAAGATGAGAGTAATTTTTCTTATGCAAAAAGTGATGACAGTCTAAACTTCTATCTTCTTCTATTGTCATTCTATTTTCCCTTAAAAGCTGTTAAAAACCGATTCAAAATTATTATACCATTATTGTGCATCTTTTACTAACAATAATATGTCTCAGGCAGTACTTGAATGAAATGGCTAAACAACCC
Source organism: Aelia acuminata (assembly GCA_911387785.2). Classification (NCBI taxonomy): domain Eukaryota; kingdom Metazoa; phylum Arthropoda; class Insecta; order Hemiptera; family Pentatomidae; genus Aelia; species Aelia acuminata. The sequence goes on along the minus strand of OU426979.1, from coordinate 157,859,642 downwards.
CACCTTCTAGGCCAACCTGCCCCACATAGGGGATTAATTGGCATACTCTGGATTGACGAATTCTTCAATTTTTTATGATCTTAGTATTAAATATTATGTTGTGAAAAAAATACTTGAAGTACTGTAATACTTGGAGTTTACAGTGGTATCAGCCCCATCGGGATTATATTAACAGGAACGACTCAACAAACAAAAAAGTGAAAACTGTTGCCAACCAACCCCGCTCTCCCCTATACTTTTTTTATTAATGTGCCTATTTTTACTAAAAGGGTGAGAAAATTGGGGAAAAGCTTATAATTTTTTTTTATTTAACATTATTTATAAAACTAAGTTTTAAGCAGTTGTGCCATGACCGCCGGACCTTAAAGATCAACCAATTTCGGATCATATTTAAATTTCACGTACTTACCACGCTTGGTAGTATATCGTTCGGTAGTTTACCGTATTAGAACGTAGGTATTAAGGTTCTCGAATGAAATTTGAATCCCGTTTAGAGAAAGGCGTGTCCAAAACAGTGAACCGACCCAGGAGCGGTGATTGAAGGATGGAGGATGGGCAGGCTATTTGTCAATACTTTGTCATTCATCCTTCTTCATCCTCGTCCTCTCTGGATCCAGCAAAACAAACACATCACGACTCCAACGTTACTCACTCATTGTCACTCTTGACAACATTTGTGTTTGTTCGACCCTCACCTTGTTGAAGTAGCTTTTCTTTTTTTTTTTTATTTAAACTTAAATATAAATTTAATATAATTTTTAATTTAATATAATATTCAATATAAATTTTTAAAAAAACAAACTTGGTTACGATACAATATTGTCAATATTATATCCCATTTTAAAAGACCGTTGCCCATTTTCTTCGCAGAAATCTCAAAAGAGACATTTAATGATAACATTTTTGATGTACAATTTTTATATCATACAGCTATACAAAGTGAAGAACCTCGGAAAAAGAAAATCATGTCTACGTTGTCAGCAATACGGGCACACCAAAACTTACTGTAATCACGCTCCGAAATGCGTAAGGTGTGGTGGAGGCCATTATGGTTCTGACTGCACGAAGCCGAGAGAAACAGCAGCAAAGTGTACCAATCGTTGTGGATCACACCCACCTACCTACAGAGGATGCCCAACTTTTAAAAAAGTGAAAGCAGACATAAATCAAAGAAAACATCCGCATTATAAACGGAAAGTGGAAATTAATTCTCCTCCGGATATAAAAGAGTTTCCGCCTCTTTAACGAAACAAGAAACCTAATTCTGGTCCCTCGAAAGAAGAATCGAAACATCACCATCAGCTTCTAAAACCAGTCCCTAAAACAATACCAGCTCCTAGAAGAGATTCTTCAAAAACGAGTAAGGGCTATATGCAGCCACTACCACCCACTGTAGTGATTCACCAGCTGACCTCTCTAAGTTAGTTAGTGGGTTGAATAGCCTTATTCAACTCCTGTTTAGTATCCTGCAACAACTGTCACAGGTTATCCAAGCATTATGTCCTGGCATGTCAACATACCCGATAACACCGATTGAAGACTAAAAGGGAGCCCCCTGCCTAACAAGGGGACCACGTCACATTCCCTCTCCGATTTTGATGAAATTTTTTTTGGTGATTCTACATCGAAAATAAGTCGATACATGTCCGGCCGTTCCATTGAATGGGCCATCTGGACTGAGAAATTAAATATTTTAGGTCCAAAAATCGTTAAAATTGGCTTTCACAACAGTCATTGCTCCATTCTACCTGAAACAATTTTAATGAAACTTTCAGGGATTCTTCTACTTCAAAATATATTAGACATGGGTAACGGGATTTGTCACAATTCACCCTAGTAAGGCCAGCGCGTCACATCTAAGTTGAGGCTTAAGTTAGTAAATTTAAGCTGCTAAAACCAACAAAGCATGCAGTGGAATCTTAAACTACATAAAAATAAATCATTATCTTTCAAAAAGACTGATTTGCATCATAAATATATTAACTATTATGGGGTAAAATTGTTTACCATGGTGACAAATCCCGATACACATGTCTAATATATTTTCAAGTAGAAGAATCCCTGAAAGTTTCATTAAAATTGGTTCAAGTAGAATGGAGCAATGACTGTTTTGTGAAAGCCAATTTTAACGATTTTTGAACCTAAAATATTTAATTTCTCGGTCCAGATGGCCCATTCAATAGAACGGCCGGACAGTTGTTGACTTATTTTCGATGCAGAAAAATTTCATCAAAATCGGAGAGAGATATGTGACCTGGTCCTCTTGAAAGTGCAAATCACGATAGGAAGAGTATCACCCTTCCCACACGCTGGGTATCACCCTTCCCCAAGTCTATTCAAGCCATGTTTTTCTACGTGTTTAGTCATCAGATTCGCTGATTGTCTTTTTGTTTTAAGACAGGTGCGAATGTAAAAATGAAGTTAAAAATAAATAAATATAAATATAAAAAATGAATATATAAAAAAAATAACATCTAACTATTCTACGCAACACTTTATTTTCAAGAACTTTGCTCACCCCTTAAGGCCATGTTTCACCTCCTTAAAGAACTGTTGGAAGTATTATTGTATGGTAAAATTATAGTGTAGTATTAGTTCATAGGTTTCGGAAACATAGGCGTGAGTAGGGAAGTTACGATACCATTAAGAATCAATGCTAATTTGGATCCGATAATTTTCCGAAGATATCTATAACTATTGATATTATACAGTCAAATCGATGTAATCGTGCTAATCGATAGTAACGGACTTTCGGCAATACATAATATCCATCCTTGCTTTGAGGATCAAAGTTTGGCTTAAGATGAAACAAATAGATAAATTTGTTTGATAATAGGATCTGGAGTGTCCACTTTACCAAACCGCAATTTTTTCCTTCATTTTCTCCTCTCCTTCCTCGTCGTTTAGGCCATACGGGGTTTCCCTTGCCGTGGGAGGGATAGGTGATTAACGCCGAGCATTATCAAATTTCCACTGGAAACGGGTTTTGAACTGGCTATCATCGGGTTCCCAATCATTTGTGTCGGGATGAACACTTATTTCCTAACGCGTTTGCCCACTCGCCCATCCCGCCATCATTTATCAAACTGCACGATCACTTAAAATTTAGTGAAAACCAGATTACAATATCCTATCGTAAGGATTTTACTTCAGGCAGAGAGACACTGAATCATGTGATGACTTGCAAGTAAAAAGCGCATGAAAAAAAACTCGAATCTGAGAACATATATTTTATTCCAGATAATTCTGGTCTTATTGGCTAGTCTAGCAAACATTTTATAGTAGCTACAATCGTACCTAGTAAAAAAGATGCAATGAATTTTTATTAAACGTTTATATTTTATTTAATAAGAAATGTTTATATTGATAGTTAATCTAATCAAAGTGTTTTATCAGATGTTTATAAAGCTTGATTAAAAACTACTAAAAAGCGTGAAAACATTTTTATAAGTGTGAAATTATTTTCTGTTTGGATTAGTTTATTAGTTTTTTGAACCTTTGCATGGAATAAATCGTGGTTAATTAAGTCAAAAACGAAATCTCAATATTATTTATTTATTTTTGTCTTTTTCTAGATAAGTAAAATTTATTTAAACTTCAATTTAGTAAAACTTAGTTGAATGAATACTGAATTTTGTATATTTTATTTTAGATATAAGGGATTTAAACCGAACCAACTCCTCTTTCAATGAAGACTATATGTAGCGAAACAAGTATCGAGAATGCAAAGTTTAGCATGCCTACACGTCGATATCAGGAGGGTCGAATGATAGAATTGTTAGTTTTACTTTTTTGTTCAACTACAACGTAAAACACTCATTTTTAAACCTTTGAAAAATAACCTGGTATAATTATACTGGTTTAATTACAGATTGTGCTCAAATTGAAACTTAATGAGAAGGGAAATTAACTGTTTCAACGTTTGCAACGAGAGAATTAATTAACCTCTTTTTTTTTTTCTCCGGCATCCATACGTTATTAGGACTTAAAATTTTAATTACAAAACAAATTTCAAATTATATTATTTACACAGGTGGAATTTCTCAAATGAATGGCTCAATTATATTATTGCTATCAGTGTTAAAAATTATTAAGTGTGTGAGCGTTTATTAAAATACAAATATTTATTTTTCCATATCAGATCTGGTTCGAATAAACTTGGTTTTATGGTATATATTTAAGGTATATGTTTAAAATATGTATGTTCCAAGTGAGTCTTTTACCTAGGTAACATATATGGTTTTTAGATGGCACCGATATATTATTAATTTTTAATGGAGAACATGTTCCCTTCCTTAGTGAAAAACTAATTTGGAACGACTTAGTCGCATTTAAACTAAATTTAAATTAAATTAAAATACCATAAACGATACAAGTTAATATCATTAATATACAGTTTCAGAACAGCAATAAATTTGAATCTATAATATAATTTGATAAAGGTTATAGTAAATATGTTATAATCAGCTTAATTTAAACAGATGCTGGTTAATATTCTATAGAATACATTTTTTATATGTATTCTGAAGTTATTGCAAATTTGAATATAATACCCTTCCATTTTTTTTTAGTATTCAGAATTTATCATATTGTGTATCACACGTGCCCTGATGAACTTATTTTAATTTTTTGAAATAGAACCCCCATTATCCGGGGTAATGATGAGTATGGGGGTCCACGGATAATCGATGTAAAACTTTTATTGAGTTAATGTGATAGAAAAGAAGGTTAACTAAAAATAAAAAAAAACTGCTCAGAAAATCACTTTTATTAACGTACGAACGTTTTTAACAAACAACAAACGAACTCCTTTAATGCGTTTTTGCATGAACCACTAATAGACAGCTTCATCTACGTCTTTTAATGTAGAGTTCTTCATTGTTTTCCGAGGTCACGATGTTTGGGCCGACGACGGTACGAAGTCGGAAACGTATTTTTTCTTCTTCAAAATAACACGAAAAGTTTTCTCACCGATTCCTAATTCAGCGGACAATGTTTTAACACCTTCGCCTACTAGGTTTATAATGGTTAATTTCTGTTCAAGCGTTAAAATGACAGGTTTTCTTTTTTGCGACATTTTTTTAGTTCGTATTTAAATGGGGACTAAATCACAACTGAGAATGTTTTGTTTTGTAGTCAAACAGGTCAGAGTAAGAGTTCCTTGAAAGACTTTCCTTGGAGGAAAGAGTTTCCTTGAAAGATAAAACAATGTCGTTTCTAGAATATGAATTGGAGTAATGTAGTTACCGCAAACATCTCACCATAAGATACCAGCTTGCCGTGTTTTTCTATTTATTATTTTATTTCTAAGAACAGTACATAATTAACCATTGTGTAATTGTTAAAATATTTACGTATTCATTTTTTAAAATAAATATTATAAATACAAAATAAATGGCAAAAAATTAAAAACAGCTTATTAAAAAAAAAAAGATTGACTCCTCGGGCTCCGGTTAATTGGAACCCCGATTAATATAGTCCCGGATTACGGGGTTCCTACTTTATAAATTTACAAGTATGATCTGGATAACCGGAGATCTACATAAGTGAGGGGCGGATAACCAAGGTTATACTGTATAGGTATGTCCTGAAGATAGGGGAATTAATAAAAAAAAACAAAAAAAAACATTAAATTAAAATAACATAAAGCAGACAACTTATAATCATTAATATACAGTTTCAAAACAGTAATAAATTTGAAACTATAATTTGATTAGTTGTTATTACGAAAGAAGACCCGCTCTGGACTGTAGGAAGCAAGCCGCCAGACCGGACCCCATAATTTCGATGCCTGCGTGCTGTGACGGCCGAGGGGCTTGTAGTTTTTGCCGCCCTGTCGGAGGAAGGTAGTAAATTGATAATTATCCCGAAAGGAGATGAGGAGGAGAATCAGTTAACGGGCCAGAAGAAAAAAGAAATAAAAAAACTACTAAAAAACAATAAAGGATACGATAAGCGGGAGATACTATCGCAGATGCGCTTGATACTATCTGTTATGTAGGCTTGGCTGCTTGCGGCCCACACCATTCAATGTCCTCACTACACCTAGTGCAGTTTCCTTTTTTTTTTTTCTTCATTTATTGTTTTTTTGTTTAACGTCCATTTTTATGCTACTAAGGCTAATCGGACGATGCTACAGTGGGAGTCCTAAATTTTGCCTATCCAGGTATAATTAGAATAGGGATCTTTAACGAGTACCTGACATCGTAAAGGTTCAGGACCTCCATTTTACGTCCTATCAGAGGGCCAGCATAGACAAGGATTTTTTCCTCCCATTAAAAAATCCTAGGGCCACCTCGGGACGCGAACCCGCGACTTTTAGTATTGTAAGTTTCTATGCAAACCACTACATCACAGGTGACCCCTTCCTTTATTTATTTTTTTCGCCTCTACAAATGAAATATAGAGTAATTATTTTCACTTACCTACATTTGAAATATAAATTAATCTCCAAAACTTTCCACTTCTGGTTTTCAATGGAAATACGGGGTCCCCTGAGTACAAATAACCAAGTCGCACGAAATGGTCTGTCTGACTAGTTCAAAAAACGTGTATATTAATTGCTACGATGTGAAAACAAAAATTTCATCAAAATTGGTCTAACGGCACTTTATTTAATACTTTTCCTATAAAATACCTTTGTTTCAATTTATATAGAGAAATTATATGCCTAAAAATAAGAAATAGCTAAACATGAAATATGAAAAAAAAAATCGAGTAAACTTATATAGGGATAGGACCGGGGTGGGGGGATTGAGTTGTACTGTAAGGCTCAATTAATTTTTCAAGTAAAAAAAAAAGTAAATATGTTTCTATTCAATTCTTAATCAATTCAATTATAAGAACTGAAAATTTATCTAATTTGTAGCTTTTGTGTCTTATATTTTCAGCTGCTATCTCCTGCGAACGCCCATGTACTACATAACACTTTGGATTTAAATATCTTAATAAATAATTCCGATTACTTATCAGTGTCAATAAAAATGAGAAAAACTTTCATGTAACTCTCTCTATAAGTAACAAAAATAAAACAAAAATTAACAATGTATATATGTATCAGCACAATGCTGGAGCGGGCCATGATTCAACGTGCAGGTCGTAGAATAAAAAAAAAAAAAAAAAAAATATATATATCGTATTTACATCAAAAGTGTTAATTTATGTGCACCATGTACATTATGTTATTTTACTGAATTACATTTTCTGCGAAGGATTCGTTTTCTGTATTAGGGATGCGATATCGATGTTTCGGCTTAAACATCGATGTTATGCTGCAGATGTTCTCTTAAATCGATGTTCGTGTTTGGATGTTAACATCGATATTTTTAAGCTGACTTTTTTTTTATAATTGAAAAAGACACAGCAATAAAAAATATAACTTTAAAAGTTAACCCTTTAGCATAGTTTTTAAGCTTGGCTACTCAGTAAATGTAGGTATGCATGAAAGGAATAAATACAAAAGAGAAAACGTGATTAAGGTGGCGATAACCAGCAACCAATAAGAGGTTTCGGAACTTGGGCGTACCTTTCATCGGTTTTCATTTATAAAATAAATTTTATATTACAAGAATTGCCGTTTATTTTGGTTTCAGTTTGTACATTAAGGTGATAGATAATTATCTATAAGATGCCACAATGAGAATGCATTAGACAAGTCCAATGTTTGCCTCAAGCTTTTCAAAATTTCTGGCAATACCTTAAATATACTTGAATAAAAAAAGGTTAAATATTGCGTTATGTATTGATGTTTTGATATAAACAAAGATTGTTTTGATATCGATTTTTTGACAACAATTTTTTTTTTCATTACCCATGTTTTCATAAAAGCAATGATGGTTTCAACATCATGTTTAGACAAAATAAAAGATATTTTTATTAAATTATTAGAGATATTATTTTAACATTGATGTTCTGACAAAAACAAGGATTTTTTGAATAACTATGTTTCGACAAAAACAAACATGTTTTTTTACGTAGATGTTTTGACAAAAAAAGAAACTTGGTATTAAGATCTCTGTTCGAAATAAACCAAAAAAATTTTAACATTGATGTTTTGACAACGAAAAATATTCACTTAAATTACCTGTTACATTTATATTTTGACAAATACAAAGATTTATTAAGATCATTGTTTTGGAAAAAATTGGATATATATTTTAACATTGATGTTTTGATAAAAACAAAAATATGTTTAATATTCAGGTTTTGGAGATATCAGCATTTATGTCGCATCCCACCTATAGAATACTTATATACACAATAGAAAATATTTTCTCAAATATTTTATGTATTAAAATAATACATAATCTTCTACCATATTGTCTTGTTTTTGTAAAATGGAAAATATTCATCTTCAAACAAGACTAATCATCCAAAACGATATTTCATATCTTTATTTAGGTTATGTTGGGGCTAATTTTATTTGTAAAAATAAATACGTTTCTATGTCTACATATGGGAAGTGAAATCAATGTTTAAACCATGGTATTATAAAACATCGATGTTTTTGGGTGATTTTTTATCAAAATATTTTTTATTATGTTTTAAAACGTGTTGTAATAAACTTATTATAGTCTGTGAAACGCGACATCTCATCAAAATCCCTCATTTTTGCATAAGTGTTTACGGATGTTTATTTTAAATGAAAATCTAGGCCCCTCCTATAGTACCAATTGATTGTATTATTCAATTAAAAATAAAGAAACAAAAAAATTTTTACTCCATCAATTAAATACAAGGTTATTTACATACTGTGTATTCCAAAATACTTGGAAAATACCTGGCCAAGGCGTGAAGATAAAAAAAGAAAATAAACATTTTTAACGCCATTTTACAGCCTTGAGTTTTGAACACGGTGAACATGCGTTTTACATATAAAAAATAGCCGAGAATACCTTTTCACGCTGGACAAAGCTTTGTATCTTTCTTTCTTCTCAAGATTTTCTCTTCACTCAAGCAGAAGTTTTTCCATTCATTCTATCATATTATTCTCAGAGCAGAACATGATAAGTTCTTTTATGTATAGTATAGAAAAAGACTGAATCTGGGTGGGAAAGCATCCGTTCTTAGCTAGGCCAAAGATTTGACAATTTCAAAGATACGGAAAGAAAAATAGGTATTACAGCAGTGAGAATGAAAACTGGAAAAAAATTTATTTTTAAATAATCAAGGAGAAGAATCAGAAACTACGATGATATTACTTTAAAATCGAATTTGTCTTTTCATGTATAGAGGAATTTTCACAGCAAGGATTCTAACAAGCGCTGCTAATTTTATTTGGAATTTAAAACTGTATTTACCATAATTCTTAGGTAAATGTGATATAATAAAAGAATAATAATGTCAAAAACAAGCATGGGGAGAAGCTAACTAATAATATTTAACTCACGGTTTTTTGAAGCCCTAAGGTTTAATTACACAAGTTCAAATAGGTCATAATCGCTTGCTTTTTGAGGATGCTGATAGATTTAAAGACAATTAAGTGATGCCATAGCATAGTTTGTATTCTTAAATAAATCACAACAATATTTTCTATTATTTTGGCATTTATGATCAGCTAGCTGCATTGAGGCGAGTTTGGAATCGTTAAATAGACGCCAGTGATCAAGCAAGTTTTATTTGTCGCAATGTTATGCATCAAAAATATTAGGTATAGTTTTATTTTATACATATAGCGATTTTCATACAAGACGTGATCAATTTGATCACCGGGTTTGTGAATCCGGTGACGTCCAAATATATTTATGTATATCTTTATGTTTAAACGTAGTACTTTTGATTGTTAGGTTTTTCGAGGTGGCAAAATTTATTAGTCGTACTCCATTATCATTGCTATATTCATGTAAACTTTCACTACCGATGGTAGGATAATATACTTGTTCCCTTCCTACATTTGCGTTTGCGGCTCCCAGAATAATTTAAATGTAGCTTCGCGGTAGTTTGTCATAAACCGATTCTAGTTTTTCATAAAATTCGCATTTAACTTCTTCGTCACTATCTTCAGTAGGTGCGTGTATATTGATCAGCACGATTTTAAACCACCGCCCCTGAAATATAGCAAACGTATCTATAACGTATTAACGTATCTCCGTGACTTTTTTTTTTGTATAGTTTACACGTTAGGTGCGTTATCGGTCCCCGGGGTCCGATGTCTTAAATTACCATCTTAACAGCCGATTATCACATGAAAACGTCCAAAAGGCCGAACACCTCAAAGACTCAATTTAGTCGATTTTTAATGAGATTATTGCATTTTAGTGCAGCTGAAATTCTGTTGTTTTTTAAAATCGGACTCCGAGGTCCGATACCGGCCCTGAGTAATAAAACAAGACTACTGGACGACATCACTCTCCCGTGTCCGATAATATTGCAACGACTACCTTTATGGTTATCTTTAATTTTATGTGTTTGATTTTATACTATGTAGTTCTATTTAATTTCATTGACATTCTTTAATTATTGCATAAATATGAGAAAGAAAACAATTTTTTTTTTTTTAATACTTCTTACTAAGTCTGTAATTATAAATAAAACACTGATATTTACTTTATTTATTTTATATAAATTCATTTCTTTTCTTTTTTTTATCATAGAGTGAGTGGTTGTAAAGAAGTAAAATACCCTAAAAAATAGTTTTAACATTGCAAAAATTATCAACATGGATGGTAATTCAAAATTAAAGTTAAATGCTATTTTCGATAAAGTATGGCGTAAATCTTGTATCAGACCCCGTTGGCTTGTCCTGCGCCTATTATGCCTAGTTCCAATCCTTACCAAGAGATAATGCCCTTGAGACGCTCATTTAATTCATTTTTCAGTAAAAAATAACTGTTTCGTCAAAGTATTCCCATCGGACCCCGACTCCCGATATCGTCTGTGATTCGTCCAGCAGTCGGACCCCTGGGACCAATACCGTTCAATTCAGGATACCCCTAAAATACCTACGCAAAGTGTTAAATAGATATGAAAAGGTTGCTCCGAATAAACACAAAATCGAAAAATCTCAGCAAGTAAACATTAGACTTCCTTAAACTACATTGAAAACTTGGAATCGGCGCAACTTTCATTTTTCAAATCATTATACTTCTGGCCAAAATGCACACCGAATTATATAGATTGGAAACAGGCCGGAGCCACATAACTGTTAAGGTGCTGAAAAAATTCTTAATTTCTGCATAAAAATTCTGTCCCTTTCTGATAATAGAATTCCACGCAAATGCTACAATAGACTTATTTCACTAGATGACAATAATCAAGACATTAACTATAACTGGATTACACAAATCAAAGTAATAGCTAACAAAAATAATTTGCTAGAATTCTTCGGCGACTTATCTAATATGAAAAAATTTCTTGGTAACAAAAATACAATTTTGGAACGAGCAACCAACCATTCACAATGTTCAGATATCTACAGATCATATAACTCATCATATAATCCTTTATCCAGAAATATATGCTAAACAGTCCTCAACCCGAATGTTACCTCAAGTTCAAGATAAACATACAAAAAATAAGACTAGTTAGCCAGCTAAGAGTTTCCAACAATGATTATGTGAAATTATATGAAAACAAAAAAATTAAAATTATTAAATCGGAAGATATTTGTGAAAGTTGCCAAAAACATATATCGGAGGGATTAAAGCATCTGTAATTAGAATGCTCATCATACACGTGTTATAGAAACAAATATTTGCGTAGCTATATTACAATAAACGATGATCTACTTTCACTGGAAAATATTCTCCATATTGACTCTATTGATAAATTAAATGCAATTTACTACTTCATTAAAACAATATTTACTTAATTACAATAATCAGGCAAAAGATATCTAACAATAAACAAAAATAATTCATATTCATTAACAAAAAGGGAGAGGAGATTTATACTAACGTAGCCATTAAACTGTTGATCTTTATTGTATTTATTCATTATACTAGTTAGTAATCTTTAAGTTTAAAAGGAATTATATACATGTGTTTCATTATAAAATCTATTACAGTCTATCTCGCTAATCCGAACCTCGATAAATTCTCCAGTAATCCGAACAGCCGCCCAGGGGTTTTTTCCCTCTCTCACTTTATCAAAATTTATTTTTTAATTAATTTAGATAAGTTCTAAATTAATTCAATTGTACGGGATTCCGTACAACCAAACCTTATTAGAGCATCTTGGAACAAACTGTTGGGGAAAAGAGACACGGAGGATATTTCAACTGGGTCTAACCTTGTTTTAATATCAAAACTTTTAAAGACTGTCAATCCAGAAGATGAAATCGAAGAACACGAAGTGAATGATTGGATTCAGGGGAGTGAAGAAAATGAGGTAACACTAAAAACAGATGATGAAATCGTAAGCTCCGTTCAGGAGCCATCGGAAACTGAAGATGAGGGACCGTCAAGTGTGGTTCACATTGTGAAGCATGAAGATGCAGTAAAACATTTCAACTACTGCATTGATTGGGCCATCGAAAACAACGTACCATGGCAACAAGTTTTATTACTTCGTCATCTTCGAGATGAAGCACTCCGAAATAGTTTAGAAAAATCGCAACAAAGAAAAATAACTGATTTCTTTAAAAAATAATTTGTTAACATAAGTAAAAATATTTTAATATGTATATATGTATATTTTGTGTTCTAATAAAATAAAATTTACATGAATTTTTTTTTCCCTACTTTCCCTCTGTAATCCGAATTTTTCGGTAATCCGAACACCCCCTGTTCACTATTAGTTCGAATTAGCGAGAGTCTGCTGTATATTTATATATTAATGCTCGATCGTAGGATATTGTTTTTTTTGTTTTTTTTTTGTTATTTATGGAAAAGATCTTTTTTATTTTTTATTTATTTATTTTATGTTAATAATTAAAGATACTTTTGGTTTTAGTGTAATGTTTGAGTAAGAACTATTGTAGAATTAACTTAATAATCTTAATATTAATAGACATTATTATTTTAATTTAATTATTGTAAAATTATTAAAATAGTTATCATGTATGGGCCATTCTCTATTGTAATAAGCAATTGCTTAAACAATAAATCATTAATTCATTCATTCATATTCATTAGTTAGAGGGGGGGGGGGAGGTAAAATCTATGTTGATTTAACGAGTTAAGAAGTTATGATCAGATTAAATAAAGCCTTTTGTTTTGTTTTTCTGTTAATTAAACATGAATTTTTTTTGTGATAACATAACCTGTGTAAAACCCAATCTTACTAGACAGTTAATAGGATTTTTTTTTTTTTTCTACAAACTAAAAAGGCAGTCTTAAGAATTCTTTTATACCATTTCGGAAGGTAAAAAAAAATATATTCTTTCCCATTTTTATGAACTCGCCTTAATTACAATTTTTGGTAAAAAATTTTATATAAAGTTTTTTAACTATTTTGTTTTTATTATTGTCTATAGCGGAACCCCTTCAGTATGATCATAGAAAAGGTGCGTGTAAACATTAGCTCCTGGGTGCGTGCTGAAGAAGTGGCAGTAGTTATCCTGTGACATGTGCCATGAAGCACTAAACTATTCCTTGGTTCCTCCAGCTAGGAAGCTAGAGGTACCGAGGGCACGTACTCCACTAACCAGCTGTGATCCGGAATTAGTCCCGCACGTCGCCGCCACCCAGGGCTACCCATCCGAAGAACTGTGCGGCCTTTAGTGGCACCTGCCTGTCACCTGCTCTCCGCCTTGTTGTCACCCCATCATCAAACATACATTGCTTCCTCCCTAACCAAATGACCGAAGTTCCTCCCTACGAAGTTCTGTATGCAAACGGAGGGGGGATGGGGAGGGTGAGGACTGGGAGGACATTTCTAAAAACTTGGCTCAGAAATAAATAATGCCCTTATATCAAAAATCGATTTATATAAAATTTTGAATGAGATTCATGAGATTTGTTATACATATTATTAACTAAAGGGTCAGGTAAATGAAGGTGATAATTAGCATCATGGTGAGAATTAATAGTTGATATGTATACTCACAAATTGTGATATAGGTATTTGTTCTATTTTCCTCATCCAATATTGTTCCATGCAATTTCTCTGTATATAAGAGGCTTTGTCCTGACTGACAGAATCAGCGCAGAGCAAAAACTACTAATGATAGAAACTTAAAGTTCGGAATTTAGATTTTAAACGCGATGTAGGTAACCACTGAGAAAGAAATTTCAAAATGTACCTCCTAAGGGGTTTAAATGGAGAAATTGTCGTTTAACTCTAACGGACACTTATTTTTGCACACCGAAAAAAATATCTAATTAGGACTCATTTTCAAGATCTTGCTTGATATGACGAGTTTAACTCGAACCCTGCGGGACTTCGAAAACCATGTTATAAAGCCGAAAAATGAAGCGTTCACGACGAGTAAGCAATTTTTTGTTTCGGCGGTTTTAGTAACTCTCTCCATTGCGCGTCTCCCCCTCTTCTACCGAGCCGGCAGCTTTCCCCTCCAACATTCCACCTACCGGAAGCTCCGATTCTACTAAATCTCCTTAACATTAGTTAACATATTATATTGAATCAATACCAAGATAATGATCACAGAATTGATTTTAAAGGCTCGCGGGCAAAGTCGCGACGGAGAATGCTAGTCCATAGAAAAGCAATAAACAGTCTAAGTAGAAACTGAATTAATCTGTTTAATGTTTAATGGAGCATCGAATAAGAAATTTCATAAAGAATATATATTTAAATAAGCTAAACGTGATAACGCAAAATTTTTCGCCCTCTAAATTCTTTTCCGTGGGGGAACTGGCCTCTTTACCTCCTTCCCTAATTCAGCCATGTGCACACGCCGTGTGTTTGCAATGGGCATGGAAAATTTATACGCGGGTAAAATACCACAGTCATGTGTACATCAATCTATTTTAGAGCTTTTGTATGTTATAGACATTTCTATTCACATTCCGCGCCATTTCATCTAAAATATAGTGAATATAAATAGTAGTGTCAGGGGGTCCCCATTAAACAAATTACCATGGGTTGACTCATGCTTATCCATCATTGTAGTGATATAAGTGTGTACTTACTCAATTCGCGTGACGACATAAATGCCACATGGAGTTGATTGATGCCCGACCTATCTTCAGCTATCTCAAGAGCCCATTTGAAATTCAAATCCCTCGACTCCTTCCTCCCCCGTCGTAGAGGAGTACGACCCTGAAGATGGAACGGTACGGACATCAACCTGAAGAAGACGGAAGACGGAAGATTGGAAGGACCGGAGGGGTGCAGGAGGACTAGATAGGGGAAAGGCACGCTACTGAGCTTTGATTTAGTACTCTCCTATCTAGCCGGCTGTGGATTTATCGCCCACCTTTGACAAAAGAGGCGGGAGTGGTAGGTTTTTGGCGCGAAGCTCTGATTAAGGGACGTATATCTTAGCGGGTCTTTGTTAGCACAGGAAGAGGCGGCTGTGTTCTTGTGTTCGAGCTCCCTCGGCTTGATAACCGCTATCAGTGTAAATCACATTTGGGTATGGAGAGAGGGTATGGAGAGTTGGGGGGGGGGGGGGGTACAATGAGTTCGCGCTATAAGGGTCCATTAATATTATCGCTTTTAAGATTTGTGATATTATGTCGCCAAATCGTTTATATATTGCTAAAGAAGCATATATTTATTCTCACATGGGATAGAAAAACTTTCGTGCAAAATGAACAATGAAATACCATGCCATGCTTTACTTTTTGCAGTAAATTACGTAGTTCCACATACAATGAAACGTTGAAATAATTATAGTTCTCAACTGAATCCTTCCTATCACAATTTTGAAATTCTTTCAACAAATTAACTGGGAAATTACTATGGTTTTCCTTGTGCCTATTTTTTTTTTTTTTTTTTTTTTTTTTTAATTTTCTAGCGATGTATTTGAATATTGCAATTCTAATGTATCCAAAAGATTATAGAATAAATGAATCGGAAAAGTCAATTTTCTTAAAAGTTGTCGATTCGAAATTAAAAAAAAAAATCTCCATCTAATGTTTATGGCCCAACATCTTGAAACACCTGTGGTATAGTGGTTAGCATGGCAACCTACAATACTAAAGGTCGCAGGTTCGCGCCCAGCGGTGGCCCTAGGATTTTTTAATGGGAATAAAAAATCCATAGCCATGCCGTCCCTCGGATAGGACGTAAAATGGAGGTCCCGAGCCTGTACGATGTCAGGTACTCGTTAAAGATCCCTATCCTAATTATACCTGCATAGGCGAAATTTAGGACCCCACTGTAGCATCGTCCGATTAGCAGATTAAAGACATAAAGTGACGTTAAACAAATAAACAAACAAACAAACGGCTCAACATCTTTCTTCAGTTTGATTTGATTTTTGGATAATTTGGACTCTTCACTTCGAAATGTCTATAATGCGAAAGCGTACTGTTTTATATAGAAAAAAGTCGAACTTTTTTATAAATCGTGACGTACACATACTTACAAAAGCCCATACAGACACACTACTTACAGATATTCTGCATAGCTAAAAAGACTTACCTAAAAAAACCTCAAACGTTTCAATCAAAATTTCTACGACTTATTAAAAAATCACCCTGGTATGTGACTAACAAAACATTACATCTCGACCACCATCTACCAACATTCGACCATTACTTAACGACGCTTTGAAAAATATTTTGTATTAAGTTGAACGGACATAGGAACAGTTTAATTAGGAACATGGCTGATAAACGTCAGGATAGGAGAAGTCTAAAAAGGCGATGGATGAGAGATCTGCTATCTTAGACAACCTTACCAAACCAACATCAATTGAATAAAGCTTACGTGCTGCTGGGTGATTTCCCTCCTCATGCCTGACATGTCATTATTCCTATTTCGGCCATCTAATTCGTTGACAGGTGCGAATTAATAATGAAAGTGAAAAAAATAAATCGTGTTGTCTAAAAAGGTAGTGTTAAATTAAATCGCCATAGAATATGCTGACTACAAGAAAACAAACTAAAATTTAAAATAAGATGATGAAGACAAAACAAAAAAAAACATATAAAATTTATGTTTTAATCAGACACATAAGAGATTGCAAACTATTTTACTAAAAGAAACAATTTTCTTTATGTAATAATGGTTTAATAAAATAGAGTGCAGTGAGGAGCGCGCTATTCAGTTTTTTCTATTATTATTTTTTTAAATTTAATTGAGCTTAATTTTATTTACTTATAAAGTTCATTTTAGTGATATCTACTTTTTCTACCGTCCCACCATTTCAATATATAACTGGATAAAATGTATTAATTGTCAAAATATATAAGATGAGATCATTCACAAATGAAATTTATGTTGAGTATAATTATAATTGATAATTAAATTAAGTAACTTTTATTTTAAAAAATCTGGTGCGATGCGCGCAACACAACTTTCGCTTACCAGCTTACTTTGATAAATTTCTTAACTCAACTTCTTAACTTCTAAATCAGTTTTGATGAAATTTCGGCTGTCGCGTCGCGGGCATATATATATATATATATATCAAATACCAAGATTGATCAAAATCGAAAGTGCCGTTTTTGATAAAATCGAGAAAAACGTTAGAATTAAAAAAAAATTAGACAAAATTCTTTATATATAGTACCCCCTCCGCTTGACCAATTTTCATGAAATTTGCTGTCACATCGCGGGCATAAACATACACCAAATACCCAATTTAAGTTTCGCTGGTCTTGATTATTTCGACTCAGGGGACCGAACGTACATTTCCGTTGAAAACCGAAAGACAAATATTTTCACGATCGCATAACTTTCCCTTAATATTTTTCATATATAGGTAAGTGAATGTGAAAAATTAAACAGATCTTCATATCTTTTGCAGAGTATATTGTAAAATTCTTTTACATCTGTAAACACAACTATAAAATTAATAACGATTACATTATATTTATTTGATCTCTGTTGAACTATCCTGTGTTCTTATTTATTTTATTGGTTTATGGAGATTTTTATTGAGTTTCAGTTTTGCTATGAGGAGATTTTAATAAAATAAAATTTAAAAAATCTCTACAGCTGAACTCTGCCACTGAGTCATAATTACAGTCATTGCTGTTATAAAAAAGTTATTTAAAGGTTTAATTAATGGATAGTTTAATGGTTACTGTTTTCATTATTACAAATTAAAGTATTACCGATTTTCAACTGTTTTATTGATTCGCATTTTTCATTGAAGAGATTTATGAATATTAAATATTGAAACATTAAAAAAAAACGAAAAAAAAAGGGAATTAGTCCTTGGTGACTGACCATTTATTTTACAGATGGCGTGTACTAGTTGACTACATATATATATATATTTGATATCAAAGCCATAATTTTATTTTATGCAGGCGATTAGTTAAGAACCGCTCCCATTCTTGGTCTCGTTCTCGATCGTAAAGAAGCGAGTTTACTGCTTGGCATATTGCGCCGTTAGCAATGCCAGCGCAAGGCGCAAAGCTTGCACTGTACCCGGTCCCGAGGCCATATTTCAAAGCGCAATAGGACTTGTAGACAATTAGATCCCTGGCCGAGTTCCAAAGCCTTCTTTATACCGCTACCATTTGTTAAAATGTCCCGAGAGTGGGGGGCAAGGAATCCATGTTAGCCAACTTTATAATCGACTTCCTGTTCATCCTAAGCTGTCTGCATCACGCTTATTGGATCCCACTTTTCAAGTTTACTGATTAAATTCCGTCCGAGTGAACAAGCGGATGCTCCAGGGTTAGGATGTTGTAAAGCTTTATTTCAAGTTTCTTCGATGAGAATAACTTTAATATTTGAAACACGTTGTTAACTGAGGACAAAATCAGTGGCAGATTAGAGCAAATTTTAGTTTTAGCATTTAGAAACAGAAACACAGTGTTTTTTTTTATCCTTATATGTATATAAAAATCTCATGTCCCGATGTTTGTCGGAGCTAAACTCAGAAACTACTTAACCCCTGATTTTGATGAAATTTGCCTCAATGTGTATAGTTTTGTCCAACTTAAAAGAGAGGATAGTTTTTATCTTGATTATTGACCAAAATATCTCTTTTATTGCGAATTATTGTAAATACAGTAGTTCGTGTTTCGATTTATTAACAGGGCGTCATGTTTCGATTTCATAACTTTTTTTGTTGTTTGTCGGGAGTAAAATAATAAACTACTCAACCGATCTTTATAGAATTTGGTTCGTTTGGTGTAGTTTTTTCCAAGTTAAAAGATAGGATAGTTTTTTTATCTCGATTATTGGCTTTATTATTTCTTTTATTGCAAATTAAATACTTATTATACTACAGTTGAGTGTGGTTATTTGTAAGTTCTATAAATTTCCAACAGATCGCGGTGTAAGTATAGTAAATTGACATGATGTGTCGCCCTTCTACGTGTGGGGAAAACATCGAATATATTTGTTTCAGCAGAAGACAGGTTAAACAAAATCATTGTGCACCTATTAGCACTAGAGTAAATAGAGATTGTGAATTATAATAATAAAAAAATGTACATTATTGTTGTAAAAAGTTATAAATTAACGCTATCTATCTCATTCATAAAATTAAATTTTTATGTTTTTATAAGTAGCATGTAGAACATTCAGCATGATTTGAGTTTGCTCATAACCTGTTTAAATGAAACTTCACCTTTTGATGCCTTTACTTTCAGTATTATTTTATTTCCGTGCGCAGAACAGTGAAATAATATTACAACAATGACATCCTAACAGATTTACCAGAACAGAAACTTTTTCTTATAAGATAAATCCACCTCCTGAATTCACAATTTCAAGGAACACCACTGTTCTCGTATTGTTAATGTTTGATTCATATTACGCATCTAAAGTACAATAACTCAAAATCTCTAAGTCCCAACTTAGCGATCCCTTTGTCTTTTCTAATTACGCCAAGAAGTAACTTTAAAATGTTTTCCATTCCAAACCTCTTTGACACAGCCGCTCCATAATTCACTGCCTACTCTTCACGAGCCATCCTTCCTTTAGTTACTGGAATTTCCAGCAAGCTCCAGCCTCGCTTCGGGTAGACGTCCCAGAAGATCCTCTCAGATCTCCCAGCTCATGAATACATAACCCACTTCCCATCTCCCTGTTTCATCTTCCTTTGAAGTTGTCCTCTTATATTTCTATATTACACATCTCCTCCTCCCCCACGACCTGAAATCTTCACCTCAATGAATTTTATAATTAGGTTTCCCGAATATTTTTTTCTGTTTTTAGAATAACACGAAAGCATAAATTTTTCATATTTTTACAAACAATATTAAATAATATGGTCCCTTAATTAATTATTTCTTCTTGCCATCTTGATGTCAATTCGTATATTTAATTTTATCAAAATTATCTCTAAAGGTGAAAACGATGTTTTTCTGAAGTTTTTGTATCGGCTCAAAAGTTGCTCAAGTGCATAAAGTGATTGATAGTTGGAAGTTTTGGAAAAGGAAAATATGTACATTATTTTTTAGTAGTAAGTAGCGCTATTCCCGCCCTTTCACTGCTTCTAAGCACCATTCGCCTACAATTGAAAGAAAAATGACATTTACTGACAGAACATGTAAGTGAAACAAGAATGAAAAAAATATTTTTAAATTGTATTATTTAATTAATGATATTAAAACCTATTTGGACCTACGGAGTAGAACTTTGGGGTTCCGCAAAACAAGTACACATAAACAAAATTCAAACCGCACAATCAAAAATTCTTCGGAAAATCGTAAACGCTCCATGGTACATTTCTAACAACACAATACACACAGACATGGACATTCCAACAGTAAAATCATATACTCACGACAAATACTCTACCTTTCACAGTTCAACTCACAACCATCCAAACCCACTTGTTTCTTCTCTTTCTTTCCAGTTACCCGTCCAACGAAGATTAAAAAGACAATGGCCGAGAGATATGCTCGAGCAAGTAATTTAAAGCAAGCAAAACGAAGATAAATTTCACACTATCCACAAATTTGCTAGGTACGCTACAGCGCAGGCGCAAATGACTTGAAAAAAAAATTAATGAATTAAAAAATAATGAAAAACTTATATAAATTTTTGTTTCTGTTTTTAATTAACCCTCATCGACTACGGTGGGTCGGATCCGACCGGAGTGAAAGTTTTATTTCGCGCCAATTCCGACGAAATTAGTGCAGAAAGCTGTCCTTCAAGGGCACCTCCGCCTCTGTTGTTGGGTACCTGCTGACCCAATTACAACTAAAAGGAAAGTACCGTTTTGCACTTATCCCGCGTTTGGTCGGATCCGACCCAACCGTAGCAGATATGTTTTAAGTCGGATTCAACCCCACTTTAGTACTTTATGCTCTAATAATTTATTTTATTCAACCTATTTTTACAATTATTTATCCCTTTAGTGAATTTCCCATTGCATGAGTAAAATCTATTACGAAATCTTTGATTTTCGATTTTAGAAAAATGACATTCAACATAATTATTTCATCCGTTGAAGAGTTCAGGGAAGAATTTCGACGGCAATCTCTCGAAGAAGAAGAACATAATGAAGACCATGATGTCGCATCAGGAAATGAATTCTTGCCCGATTCTCAAATTCCGGATGAGTTTGAAATTGATGAAAATAAAGATGGCGAGCTGTTCAGAAATGACAGTTCAGAAGGTGAACGCGTAGCCAACACTCAAGCAAAAAAAAAAAAAAATCGGATTGGCAAAAGATCGAGAAAGCATATAGATGGACAGGTACTATTCGTTCAAAATTCCGCCGAAATGTAATAAAAGTGAACCCAGGACTCCATGAGGAGATGCTCTAGGGAAAACCGATAGCCTGGAATCGTTTATTAATTTCATTTTTTAATTTATGTTTTTTGGAATAGAATTTTTATTTACAATTGATATATTAAGACTTAACCTGAACTCAGGTTACCTTATATACTTATTATTGGTTAAAAAATTATATTTGATTGAAATTTTATAACTTTTTTTTATTTATAAATAAAAATTATTTTGGATTGAAATGCTATTTATTTGTTGTTTTTTTTTTTTGCTTCCCTAGATAGACATTAGTGCCAATTTTATTTGTTTCAATGCAAATTTTAGTGAAAAAGGGACTCAAAAATAAGTAAGATCGGATCCGACCCAACAGTAGCATATGTGTGACTGAAACCACCGTAGCCGACGAGGGTTAAATTAGTTGAAATTTTATTAGTAGTTTAACTTTTTTTAAAGTAACATTTTTTAATCAATTTGAAAACTTCAAATATATACATTTCATCTAAGAAGAATCTAAGAAATAAACATCCAGAAAAATAAATTTTTGAAAAATTCTAAAATGTTTTGTATGTAGGTTAGGTTAGGTTTTAATGTTTACGGACACACAACATCTCGGGTTATTAGTGTCCTCTTTCATTTAGTACCTATTAACTTGCTTTGTTTGTATATCTTGGTTAAAGGAATTAGCAATAAAAAAAAATTTGGGCTGAATTGTTTTTTAATCTCATCCTCTCTGTTTAGAACACAAATTAAAGGATTTTTTCAGCTGAATCGAATATATAATTCGATTCAGCTGAAAAAATCCTATATAACTTTATATCAAAGTTATTGAAATAATACTTTGTTCGACAGTTTTTGAACTTTAACAATAGACAACATTATATCATTAAAAATAGCTCCACAAAAAACGAAAAAGAAAAAAAACCCTAGTGAATTTTACAAGTATGATAAAAGTTGATCTTTTTTTTGTGAATCGGGTTCTAGATCACTTAAAATAAAAAAAAAAAAAAAAAAAAAAAAAGAAATGAAATAGGGTTATAGATTACTCTTTTTGTTTAAGATCGATTTCATATGTTTGTTATTTAAGAATAATGAACCAAAAAAATGACAATAATTAAAATTAATTGCTTAAGGTTTTTTTTTAAAGGTGAGTAACCTGTACGCTGTCATGTACTCGTTAAAGAACCCTATCCCAATTATACCTGGATAGGCAAAATTTAGCAGTCCCACTGTAGCATCGTCTGATTAGCCTTAGAAGCATAAAAGGACGTCAAACAAAGAAACAAACAAACAATTGTGTTATAATTTTGACTATCGTAGAAATCTCCGAAATTTTAACCAATTTCTCACCCCTCCTTGGGTGATAAGGTGCATTGTTAAGAACTATCGTTGCGTGATGGTCGCACACGGCAGGCTGGAGGGCGGCTGATGGCCCGAAGACATCCTCTAAGAAGGAGCCGAGAACCCGATCCTGAGGACACCTGGTCCTTTGTGGTCCCTGCCAAAGAAGGACAAAGCCCTCCCGAAGGGCCAATTGAAGGGAGAGCAAAAACTGTTTGGCCTCCGGCTTTTGTACAACTGCCACTTCTCCTCTTTCAGGGCGCACTCGGGGGAGAGTGGTGTTGAATTCACCTAATGGAATTATTATTTCCAGTTTTAGCATTGTTAGCCTCATCCCTCTAGTACTAAAACGCTTCCTTATATATCTTTAAGTCGTTATGGGATTAGTTGAAGTGGAATATATATACTACTTAGCTTGTTTAAGTATCGAATGAAGTGTTAGATCACGGGTCTATCATATAACAATCCTACGATTGAATTGTTGACACTTCATTGTAAGGGCGGGGGTCTTGTTGAACAGTTAGTTAATATAATTGTAAATTGTAAAATTGTATTGTAAATTGTAAAATTGTATTGTAAATTGTAAAATTGTAAAATATTACATCTTATGTCTGTAAAATATTACTCTGTAAAACAAAGGCAGCTAACTCTGACAGACGGCTATTGCCATTGTCATTAATATTTTTCAACTTTTAATTGTATTTTATATTAATGTGTAAATAAATATTATTCATTCATTCATTCACTTCATTGTAAGGTTCTTCCTCATATTATTTTACTGTTTGATATGATATGAATTTATATATTTTTGAAGTACTAATTAAGGGTAAGGGTTTTTAATTTCTTTTCTTTTTTATTTTTATTATTCCCTCTTTTCTTTTTTTTTTTCTGTTCATTGTAAACGCCTATACATTTTGTGAGTTCTAACCATTGGCGGTCCAGGGGGGTAGGGGGGCTGTGGGAGCTGCAGCCCCTCTCTTTGGAAAATTTTTCGTCATTTAAAAATAGAATTTGACTTTCCTTAATGTAAGGATGCAAGTTAGAAAACAAATAATGTGCAGAACAAGTAGTATTTTAGTTGTAGGAAGGGTATATAAAGGTCAAAAAGCTGATTAGCAGATCCAAATGAAGGGAAGTGGGGCTGCAGCCCCCCCCCCTTAGTGTTGTAGTGGTTAGCATCCTCGCATGTAACGTAGGTGACCCGGGTTCGACTCCCGGCGGATCCAAATCTTTTCTCTTCAAAAAATAAATTATTTAAAAAAAATTTTATTATAATTTTCAAATAATATTCAGATAATTAAAATTTGATAAGAGCTTTGTTTGACAGAATTGTTCACAAATTACAAAGAAAATAAGTGGATTATGAGTTCAAGGCAGCTCTCATGGCAGGGCACTCAACAGTAGGAACATTGAACTTTAGTTTCTTCATTTTCTAAATTTTTATCACAAAAAATACACGTTTCTAAAAACCCAGTGTTTAAAGTAATATTTCATTAAAATCATTTTAATCTATTAATAACTATTTTTATTTCATTGACAAAAAGGTTCCTCACCATGGGATATCCCATAATAGGAAGTAATGGGTATCCCATATTAGGGATGGGATGTGGCTTCTTTTTTTTTAGAGGTTATTGTGCTTCAGTATGTAATAAAAAAAAGAGAGCGGTTAGCAAATATTGTAATGAATTATCCAACGTTTAAGATAAAACAATGATTAAGGGAATTCGACTTACCTTGAGGCCTAAACATGGGCGGATCCAGCCGATCGGAAAGGGGGGGGCTGCAGTCCTAAAGGGGGGGGGCTGCAGCCCCACAGACCCTTATTTGGATCTGCTAATCAGCTTTTTTACCTTTATTTTCCTTTCCCACAACTAAAATTCTACTTGTTCTGCACATTATTTGTTCTTTAACTTGCTTCCTTACATTAAGGAAAGTCAAATTCTATCTTAAAATGACGAAAAATCTTCCAAAGGGCTGCAGCCCCCACAGCCCCTCCCCTGGATCCGCCAATGGGCCTAAAATATCAGGTCAAAATAATCACGAAAAAAGTTTTTGAACCCAAAACAACACATCACTGAAAATAATCCAACAGTGTTGGAGGACTGTTTCCCTAGCACTTAAGCAGCATAACCGGGATGTATCTGATTGGGAATCAGTACTCCCCGATTCTCTCCATTCTATACGATCTCTGCTATGCACAGCTACTAATGAAACACCCCATGAGAGGATGTTTAAACACCACCGGAGATCTACCAACGGCCACTCTCTACCTTCTTGGCTAGTTCCATCATCCAAGGTACTGATGAAAAAGCATATCCGCTCTAGCAAGTATGAACCGCTAGTGGAAGAGGTACAACTCGTAGATGCTAATCCACAGTATGCCAGGGTTCAACTGAATGACGGACGGGAAATGACGGTGTCTCTGAAACACCTAGCACCTCTTGGCGATGCCCCTTTGAATCCTCTGGATGAACCTAACCTAAATGACATTCCTGACAGAAGTTTGGAAGAGGCTGAACACGAAAACTCCCGAACTTCTACTCCTGATCAAAACCTTCAGTTGCCAGAACCTCTACCAGCGGAAAACGATTCTCTGACTCCTGCAAATGATGAGGCTGCCGACCATCTCCGACGTTCAACGAGAGAAAAACGGATGCCCCTACGTTTCAAGGACTATGAAGTTAATCTTTGAAGGGTGGAAGAATGTGGTGTATTAAATCATATGTTTATATATATTTCTAAAAAAAATATTTAGATCTGTATCTTACATTAAGACAAATAAAGCCTTATTTTCACTAAAAGGTTTTCATTACAGGATGAGAACGTTGTACAATGTTAGTACAAATTATTAAATAAACTTGTCCTTGATTACTCTTCAACAGTTTTTATTACAATACTTTTACATAAATTAATAACACACATTAACACACTAACTAACTAGAACAGTTTTTATACAACAGGGAGGTTACTTTTTAATTGCCTCAGTGTTGCCAATCAGTGTTGCATACACAGTGTTGCCAGGCTCCTACAACGTAAAACAATATGACAAGGTTATGTGCCAATGGGAAATTAATCTTCAATTTTATAGAATAAAAGCGGGGTTGCTGTACAAACTATATCCAGAAACCACATATCCCATATTAGGCAACCATCCCATAATAAGGCACTTTCCCCTACTAGATATATATTGATAATTTATACATTGAATGTTTCTCGTGCGGGTCTCATTACCGCGTGTTGGGAGTGTCGGATGTGGTAATGATCGGTAGAAATTCCTAGGAAGTTCCTCCCAGCTAAGTCTGTTGGACTCGCTGACCAACAACGTAAAGAGTTCTAATACTTAAGTTTACATCTTAGTTTTTGATTGTTGCATAGTTGCGACAAGGATAAATATAAGTTTGAAGCGAGGAAAAAAAAAGTTAATATATCTTAATTACCGTCCAATTTTTTGTAGAATCGCCCACATCCATGTAACAGTGATTAATGGTAGATAGATTTTTTCTTCCAATACAATTAGTTAATTATAATTGCGCTTTTTTTTAATATCCTCCCATCCTGTAAATTAATTAACACAGTTGGCGAGATAATGATAGTAGATAGGGAAGACGGATGGAACTAAGTGACGCGTTGATGGCCCTTTTGTTAGTTATACTCGTAATTAATTAAAATTAACAACAACAATTATTAAAGTCATAATGCCAATTATAAGTTTCAAAATTAAACTTTATTTATTTAGGCCAAGGGAGCAACTATCCTGTTAAAGAAGAAGTTTACAGAAGTGGAATTTACCTTAGCCCATTATATCAAGCGCCTTTTTCTTATTCATTAAATTTTATGGGTATTATAAAAGCCCTTTTAACAATAAAATCACAAGCAAACTAAGTCAAAGGTTTTTTTTTTTTTAGTTACTTATACTTCCTCAACAATCCATGGTAACTGATTATAAATAGTTTTCATCTAATTATCATTTATTCGTTATACAGTTTTCCTTGATGGTGTTATGGTTATATTCCGAAATCTTTTATATCACATAATGCTGGATTTTTAAACCAGTCTACAAATGTTCAATTTTCATATCATTCTTGTAAATTTATAGTACAAGCAACAATTTATATCGTTGTAATAAAAAGTTTAAAGCTGCGGAAAAAAGTTCAAACTTTTTTTATATTTCACCGGTAGATTGGTGACACTGATCAAAAAACGTTAGGAATTTAATTTTTTCTGATTTCTGCTCCTGTTTACAGCTTACTAATTATAAATAAATATTATGACAATTAATATGTAAATCATTTATTTCATGATATTTAATGTTGATCATTTCAAATTTTGTCACTACTATTGACCGGAGGTCTGTGAATTTAAATGTAAAATACATGGGTTTTCTGTTTTGCTGAATCATATGTACAATGATACGGCTCTTTCTTCCGAACAATCCAAGTCTTCCAATCAGTCAAAGTGATGAGGTGCACGTCATCTATGTTTTACTTTAATTACTTTTATACAATAGTAATATTAGTAAGATATGGTCAGATAAGATTTATTCCCGAAAATAATTGGTATATATAAAATTAAGAGGTAGATAGAAAATTATTATGCTAAATGGTACAGTGGTCTGGGAAAAAATCACGAACAGGAAGATATGAATATACACAGTGTCAAAATGTTAAGACACACTTCCTTTCACGTACCCACTCATCTGAAGTTAATCAGTAGCCTCTCTATATTTTGGCTTTCAAGCCAAAGGTATATACATTTTTTTTTCTCCAAATTAAAGTTAAAACGCATCAAATTAGTTCACAAATTCTGTTTGGTAATGGATCGTACAATTGTTTGATTGTTTTTTGAGTTAATTTTTCCTATGAAGCCAGAATTGCAGATTTCAATCCCTTCAATTTTTTCGGAAGGGTCTTGACCCAGAACACACCCTTCTTTAAAGAGGTCCCCAAACATTTTCGACAATGCTCAGGTATGGGTAGACAGCAGGCCGATCTAATTTGGCAATTTCGTTGCGATTAAACCAGTCTTTAATAATTCTTACTGAACGTATTGGGGCGTTATCTTGCTGGAAAACTGGTGTGGTTTTCAAACATGTCATTAAAAGTCAGATTTTGTTCCTTTAACAACTTTTTATATTCAGCTTAGTTTACTCTTGATGAAACAAATACCAAATTTCATTGATTTGTGTAACCAATTGATGCCCAAACCATAACTTTTCCTCTTTTATTTTGACGCCTTGAGAAATTTATTTCTTAAGTCATGAAAAAAACAAAACACGAAAATCCATCTGGTCCGTCCAGATTGAATTATTTTTCATTACTAAAAATGACTTTCTTCCACTCCTCAGTCCATGATATCACATTACGAGAAAAAGCAATCCGGCCTAATTTGTGACGGGTATTCAAATTGGCTTTCTTTTCCATTTTTTTCTAACTTTTGTTTTTGACTTGTTTTATAACCTGTGGACATTCCTTAGTTTTGTTTGAAATCCAGCTTCCTCAGCGATTGCTCTTACTCTTTTCCAGGAGTTGGATGCGATTCGAAGAATATTCTGTTCCTCGCGTAACTTCATAGCAGGGAGGCTCCCAGTTGAACGGTGGGTTCCATGTGTCTCCCTGGGCCAAATAAACTTCGCGACCGATGAAAAACTCCCCTTATTCGGCGGGCTATTTCCCTAGAACTTATCCCGTCTTTGTGGAGTGAAACAATCAAACGGCGCTCTTCTTCGGAGAAGCATTTATTTTTTCCCATAACTCACGTTCTTTTTAGTACTATTTTGAAATCAATTCAACCCTGCAGTGAAGTAGATTTTAACGAATTTAAGTCTAGAGGATAAAGAAAATAGTAAATAACAACGAGTGTGTCTATCATTTTGACGCATATAAAATGCCTGATATTATGCCTGATACGCATAAATATTTACTGATATTGGATTTAAATAATACTAAAGGTCTGAGAAGATTATCCCTTTTTCAATATCATAATATACATCATACTTTTAACTGTAAAAAAAATAATATCAATCAAAAATATAGAAAGGTCTTGATTATAATCTCTTCCTAGAATATAAATCAGCAACATTAGGTTTCTAAACGAAAAGGGGATTGCATAGCCCAACTTATAAGAAGTGACAAAAAGTGTGTTAAAATACAAGTTTTATCTTTATTTTTTTTTTTTTTTGGGGGGTGTTCGTTTGAACTATGGGACAAGCAAAGACCACACCAAATGTAAATGAGCTACAATTTTGTAACATCTACCTTCAAAAGTGAGTAGTGTTGTAGGTGAGTTGGTTTGGAATTTCGAAAAAAGCTCATAAACGAAATTAAGAAACCAGTTGAGAAACCTATTTACATATATTTGAAGATGACCTATGACCCAGGCTCGCATATAGGATCGCTAGACACGGACAGAGGACGCAGTGACTCGACACCAGCAAGCTGTGACAAATGATGCAGTTCTGAGGAAGAGCAAGTGCTGCGTCAGCTTAACAACACGAGGGTGTCCTCTGTTAGTTATCCTCCTGTTGACTTAGTGGACATGCTGAAAGGTCCCCAATAAATTTTTCTCCTTGTCATCCTTCGGCCATTACGAAAAAAAAAAAAAGAAAAATCTACGCTATAAATAGAACCTAGATAAGTAGATGGCTCTCGAGTAGTTAAGTATTTCGACATTCGTGACATGTTATTTTCTTTAACATTTTCTAATATGAAAATCTTCATTCTTTTCTCTTCTTCTGTGTTTCGAAACATTCCCCTCGAGAAATTCAAATCCGGTTAAAATGTGCCCCTTCGCGAAAATTTTGTGGCAACTTCAACCATGCAACTACACATAACTGACTGAGAACAGTTTCATACACGGGGATGTTGTTCGAATTTATGGATCGGCGGATATCAGTAGTTTTTCATGTTTTATTAACATTCCATTAATAAGTTTATTTCAGGATTCCTTTTATCCAGTGATATTCATTCCGTACTGAAACCAATTTCTTCATCTTATCAGCTACGCACACATTTACTATATATTATACGCACAATACACATTTACTAATCCAGTATTTTACTTGTTGAGATAAACAAATATAAATATAAATAAGGCAACTAGGGGAGATGATTTATGGAATTACATATAAGTTCTAAAATAGGGAAATAATTTACATAGATTTGAAACAAGTGGCGCATCCCTAAATTACTGTTTTTTTTCGTTTTTTCACATTTTAGACAAAATTGTTTATAATTTCAAAACATCTCTCATACAAAATATAATGATAGTAAAATTCTTCTCAAAATGATGAATGTTTGCGTATGCATTTTTGAAAAGAGACAACCCCTTCTCTATCTAATCCAGTTGGAAGAAAATTTATTATCCATTAGTGTGTAAGTTCGATCTAATTTGTAATGTTTTTTTAAAATTGCTGTATTTTTTAACTTTTTTATACACAACCACTTACCTATAATACATGTGTAACCAACGAAGGTAAAACAAAGAAATCTTAAAAATGATAAAGATAAAAAATAATATAACAAAAAATACTTAAATTAGACTGACCTCTCACACTAATGGCTTTTAGATTTTTTCCTTATTTGATTATCGTGAGAATGGGTGGGTTACTTAAAACAGACATTAGAAGTTAACTTAATTATTTGTAAAAAATATTTAAAAATAAATATAGGACTTTAGGAGGCAGAAAACGGTATGAGAATTCTCCCAAATTGTTTAATTTATATTTGTTGATCTCAACGAGTTAGTAAAATAGTGGGTTACTAAAGATATCAATATAACTAAACTTAATCTCTTAGCTGCTAATATGAAGGAATTTTTTCCAGTAAAGAATTTATAACCTTGGATGCTAGAAATTCTGAAACAAACTTTAACTGGGGCGCACAGTTAGACTTACAGCTTGCTCATTATGGTTATAGAGAACAGCATTATTGGAAAAGTTAATAAACTACAACCTATCTACTGACATCCACCGACCCATAAATTCAAACAAGAACCCCATGTATAGAACTAGCTCCAGTTATAATTATTCCAGCGCAGAGACCTATTTGACGTAAAGAGCCATCATATAAAAGCCAGGATTATTGAGTCAGTTTGTGAGGCTGCAGCCCCCCTTTTGAATTTTTTTTTGTCATTAGAATATATAATTATTTTTTTTTTTTTAACTTCATTTCTATATTCACGCCTGTCTTAACTGAAAGACAATCATTGAATTTGCTGTATTCAGGGGATAATTTTGGCATGATAGGCATGGGGAAGATTTGTGCCCAGCGGCACCTCTTCCTGTCGTGATTAGCACTCAGGCAGGGAAAACCTGCTTCCTTTTAGTCTAGGGGTGTTATCGGGCAAGTGGGCATGCCACTACATAATGTTTGGGCAACCTGTGATAATTGCTGAAGGAGGCTTAACAGAGGCTGGACAAGGTTGTTCAAGCCACTAACCAAGTTGGTAAGTTGGTCCGATAATGTGTTATTTTCGTAGAGCTGTGCTGGCTGATCGTTTCGCTTTCTGTTTTCAAAAGATTCATGTTTTTCTTGGGGTGGTATCCTTTTAGAAATTGGTCTTGCAGGGTGCTGCTGATAGTGTGATTCCAGTTGAGCTCCTGAATGAGGCAGCTGTTGTGGGAGAGGTGGATACTCATCTATCGGCGGAGGGAGTTTGATTTGTGGACGTTTTCTTGGATTCCTGGCTGCTTTTAGTTGTTTCAGAGCTGGGCATCCTCTGTAGCTAGCAGGATGTGGCCCACCACAATTGGCACACTTTGCTGCGGTTTCTCTTGGCTTGATGCATTCAGTGCTCTCATGGCCACGACCACATTTTACGCATTTTGGTGCGTGATTGCAATAGCTTTTTGCGTGTCCGTATTGCTGGCATCGAATGCACTGAAGAATGATTTTATTTTTTCTTGGTTCTTCAATTAAAACTTCAGTATGGTACAGAAATTGTATGTCAAATATTTTTTCATTATATGATGATTTACATATGTCAACGAAGAACATAGGTAGAGGTTTTTTGAAACGTGATATGACATTTATTACGTTAGTGGCTTCGTAACCAAAGTTTCGTAGTTCATTTTTTATGATTGAGATGGGAGTTGAGTGGTGTAAGTTTTTTATGACCACTCTAGGACTTCGATCTTCAGCTAACTGGTACGTATGAAAATCCGCACCTTTCTCTCTTAAACTAGCAACTATTCGACGATATGTATCGGTACTTTCGGCGTATACGCTGACAGCTTTAGTAGTAGACTTTAGTATGAAACTGTTTTGACCGCACAGTTTTTGAAGGAATGATACAAAACCATTGTAATCCTGTATATTATTTAAGTGGATCGGTGGAGGAATTATACGAACTCGCTGTTTCGTACTTGTTTGTATAATTTAACTTAAATAAAAGTAAAGAAGTAAGGCAAAGAACAAATAAAATGCAGAACAAGTAGAATTCCAGTTGTGGAAAAGGAACATCAAGGTAATGAAGCTGATTGGCATATCCAGGGGAAGGGCTGTGGGGCTTCGGCACCCCTACACAACCGGCTAGATCCGACTGTGGTCAGTTAAGAGCTTTATATACGGAATTATCCAGAAATATTAATTATGAAATCCAGAAACATTAAACATAAAACAAAGCTCAGTACTCTGAAAGTATCCTGCTCTACTGTGAAAAATTAAAAGAAGACAAGATAATTATTGAATAGTATTCTGTTTGCACCCAGCTACGTTTTTCTTATTTTAATGCTTAATATGCATTTATCAGAATTAAATTTATTTTAATTCAATTTTATCTCGGTTACAAGTTTTATTGAGGGGAAACCAAAATAGGATGACTTTTTTAATGCTGGTAAAATATACAGTGTCTTTAAAAAAATTAATTATTTTCTGGTATTGAGAGAAAAATCGGTATATTGAGAGTTTTTGCATACATAATACTTATATCTGTATTAATGACATCGAATTTGAATAAACGTCATCTGAGAGAAGAGGGGTTGATGGAGATAGGAGATTATCTCTCTGAGTCGAGGAGGGAAGGAATAGGAAATTAAAACAGAGCCTAGCAATTTGGGTTGGATTATAAGGGATGAAGATAGCATAGGGGTGGGGGTGAAATGGCTCGGCAATGTGGTGGTTATTTATAACGGATTAGTTGAGTGTCCATTGCTCTGATCCTAGGATCGTAATGTCAACCCTAAGGCAACTTTCGGTCCCAAACCTTTGGAATTAAGGTTATATAGATTCATAAATATGTATTATGTTAACAGCCGTACTCGTTATGTTGTATATTTTGTTAATTGCGAATTAGAGATGGTTATCATTTATATGTAATTTTTAGGAAAAACGAAAATACAACGCTAAGAAAAACACAACTTTAAGTTAATAATAAGGAGGGATGAAAAAATCATATTAGCAAACTATCGTAAATATAAGTATCATAAAGTAATAAATAGCAATATTACTATATGAACATAACACATAAACCTTAAATCAAACATGTCATAAATGCAAAAAATTAATCGTTTACTAGAAGCGATACCAGAAACAAATTTTCTTTAGGCTTTATGTCGGTTATAAAAAAAGGACAAGTAAAAAAAAAAACAACTAACCAAACATAGGTATAGGGAACACACAGTAGTTACACTTTTTTAGTTGTAAATAGAATAGGAACAATTTTAAATTCACATACGTAAATATTATTGTGACGTGAAACTAAAACAGATGATTATTTCAGTTACAACTAAGAGTTCTAGACTTTCGTTGTCATCGTCAGATAACTGTAATAGTACGTAATCAGATGTTCTGAGTGTGACGAGAATGTTCTGGGCCTTTCTGGAATGTTCAATTCCGAACTAAATATAAGAAGCAATTGGCTAGGGCTTAGTCTTGCTCTGAAAATCGAAGCAAAAGTTTAACTTTTCGTCACTTGTAGATAATTTATGTATAGTTGTTACTAATTTGAGCTTTTATTATTTATATTACGTTTTTGTTCCTGTATTTAAATTAGTATTAAGACCTGTTAAAGGTTCTAATAATAAAAAGAAAATAACAAATTTAAGATAATGTTTTTCTTAAGTTTTCATACAATGTTTTATTATTTGTTATATTTCTTAAAGCTAAGAAACATGATATCAATAAATTCTGAAAGATTACACCCATCCAGAATTATTTCGAAGAGCTCCCAGTAATGAGCCACCCCCAGGAGACCCCTCGAGGGACAGGCAGGACGCAGGATGTCCTGGAGCAGAGGAGGTCCTGCCAAAAAGAGATTGATGAGCGGATGAGGCCGAGCTGATGGATCGAGTCATCAAGAGCTTGACTTCAGGTGTCCCCACAGTCATTAATGTCCCCCAAGTGTCGTCTTGTCTTGTCTTGTGTTCTCCATCCGGATAGTTTTGTTCAATTATAGCCTCTTAGGATCAGGGAGATATTTCGATTCAACATATTATAAATATAGCAAATAAAATGGTTGTAAATCTTTATATAAAAAACGCTTGCTAAAAACAGAGTAAATAAATCAGAGACTCTCAACACATTTTTTTTTTCATAATTAATCTTATAAATTAATTTTTCATTACCTTTGTTTGTTGACTAAGAGGGTTCTTTTCAAGAGTTACATTTCGTTCACGATTATGATTGCTAACACATTAACACAGAATATCGGTATGAGTTCCAATTTTTTCGGGAATGTGTACGGGGGTGTCAATAACTGTACATAAAATAAACAGATCGGGGTTCTGTGGGAGGTAGGTGGCGTTTAAAGGTGCCTTTACTCTGTGCGAATCTCACCCAAGAACCGATAATTCCCAAACCTTGCCGTACCTAATTCGCCGGCACGGCTATTGACACTGAAAGATGAATTCGAACGAACTATATAAACTAAGGGTTGTTCTGACTTTTGCTCTAACTTTTATGGAAAAAGGAACGTCAGAAAAATGTCTAGAACTAAAAAAATGTCTAGAAGCTTATCTTAACTAACTCAAAAACGACACTAGCGCTTATAAAATTCACAGAAAGACAGATAAAGTACCTGTTTGAGTTCATCTCGTTTTTATTTTGTATGTTTAACTAACTAAGGCTAATCGGACGATGCTACAGTGGGAGTTCTAAATTTTGCCTATCCAGTTATAATTAGGATAGGGATCTTTAACGAGTACCTGATATCGTACATGCTCGGGACCATTTTCCATCCTATCCGAAGGACGGCACAGCCAAGGATTTTTTACTCCTTTTAAAAAATTCCAGGGCCACCGCGGGACGCGAACCTGCGACCTTTAGTATTGTAGGCTGCCATGCTAACTACTACACCACAGGTGAAGAACGAACTCGAGTCTTATTTACACTAGCCGAACAGTGTTCGAGGGTGAGGTTCGCACAGTGTAAAGGTACCTTAGAACAGACCTTCCCACGGTAGCGCGTGAACATCATTAAAAAAAAATATATCCTACATTTAGATATTTACATTAATTGGAAGAAACGAAGTTTCTTATCCTTGAGAATGGTAAAGAAGGTATCCTGGAGGATGGGTATTTTTGCTTCATTCCTCCCAAACAATTTTTAGCATAAAGGTGTGAATATAAGCACGCCGCTCTTCAAGGATATAAGCACAAATGTCAATTCATCTTCAAACGGTAGTAACGGTAATTATAATTCTAAATTATAAGGTCCCAAGGCCATTTTCTTTTTAGATGCCTCAGTGGATTATCAGGAATAAAGATGGAAGCTAGGATGGAAACAAGAGGATTGGGATGAGTTGGGAGTTTATAGTGTAAGGATTGGTATCTGGACTTGTCAACATCGGTGATATACGGAGCACCAATGTCTTTATTTATGACATGGCAGATGATTTTATTTATGACAAAATAAGGAGCATAAAGTACTGTGCGTAGGATTTTGGATTGTAGGGACTGGATACGAGAGGAGCTAGGTGGTTTGGTGGAGCTCAAGTGCTAGATTCCGTAAGTCCAAATAGGTCTTATTATTTCATATAAATTGAGTTTTTTGAAATTGATGGGGAGTTTTGAGAGTTTTTACAGATTTTGTCAATCTTAAACTTCGTGTTTACACAAAATGGGGAAAAAGTCTCAAAGAACTCTTATTTTTCCAGGTCCAAAAATAAATTAATTATGTATTGAAATTTACAACTGTATTTACAAAATACATCTAGTAAATAAGCAAACAATAAGAAAATAACATGCCATGAAATAGCATGATGAGAAGCTACCCATTGGTAGCTCTCAACTAGTACACTTAGCATAGAAGATCCCTAGGCCATCTTCTTTTCAGACGCCTAGGAGGATTGTCTGGGATAGAGGAGGAAGCAAGGCTGGAAACAAGAGGATTCGGGTTGGCCGGGAGTTTATTATGAAAGGACTGGTATCTTGATCGGGCTAAATCGGCGATATATGGAATATTGAGGTCTTTATGGATGAGTTTGTTTGTGACGAAGTAAGAAGCATTAAGGATTTTACGAAGGATTTTTGATTGCAAGGATTGGATTCGAGAGGAATTTGATGGTTTTGTAGAGCCCCAAAGCTCGATTCCGTAAGTCCATATCGGTCTTATAACTGTCATATAAATTAGCCTTTTGTAACAGATTGGGAGTTTTGAACGTTTGTCAAGTAAAATTAAAATCTAAATCTGTGAACAAAGAAATAGTTTTTTTGGATAATAGGTAACATCTTACTATTTATACAATACGGTCGACAATACTGTCATCGACACTATTTTCGCTCACACAGTTTTTTTTTTTTTGTAGTATTTTAAGTTATCCTAACCACCCCATCAATTAGGTTCTATATATACACATATCTGTAGCTGGTTTAGAAGACCACCCCCCGTTCTGTAACAGATGCTCGCTCGGACAGATTTCCCCCGAAAGAGAGAGAAAAAAATCTCCGTGAACGAGTGGTGTCGGGTGCCGACCTCACGGCCATGTTTTTTCCAAGGATATATTTTATTACTAGCTGTAAAATTTATTGGATTTTTTTGCCCAGGGCTGAGCCGAGGGCTCCGGGTACTGGAGTGTGGTTTCAATTAGAACGGCTTCCAATTTCTCCCTCCTAATGGTCCGTCTTGTTCCAGCGACAGCTCCAAAATAATTCTCCCTGCGAAAAAACTCCTTCAACCCGATTGGAATATTTATTTTTACCATATCAGGATCTCCTTTTTTTTACTTTCACTTACCTATATCTGAAATATACAGTGATGGAAAGAATTGCGATCATGAGAAATTTCGACTTCCGGTTTTCAACGGAATTACACGTTTTGGGGTCCCCTGAATCCAAATAACCAAGTCCCGCGAAATGGTCTGTGTGTGTGTGTGTGTGTGTTAACAGACTAGCTCAAAAAATATAAACCGTACGAACCTGAAATTGGGTATTTGGTGTATGTATATGCCCGTGATGTGACAGCAAAAATTTCATCCAAATTAGTCAAACGAAGGAGGTACTTTATTTCATAACTTTTTACGTTTTTTTTTATTTTCTCAAAAATAGTTTTAACGATTATGATTAAACTCGTCATGTTTATCGAGAATCAAGTATTCTTTAATGTCAGGTGAGCTTTATCATTATTATAATGTTCTGAGGGGACATAAATGAGAAAGGGACATTTTTTTTTTCCTATAAAGTACCTTTGTTTTTGTTTATATGGAGAAATTATCTGCATCTCTTTCGCCTAAAAATAAGAAATGGCTAAATATGAAATGTGAAAAAAATCAAGTAAACATATACTGGAGAAAAAAAGAAAAATATTCCGTCAACTCATGAAACACATTGAGCTCACGCATGCCCGTTACGCCTTTAATGACCAACCAATGCTTTATAATTAAAGATGTTCTGTTCATTTAATGGAAATTATTTGTTTCATGGGTTCTATGTGAAGTTTTCAACAACTACATAGAGAATTATAAAATCAGACGACTTGGAGTATTATGCTTGCTTTGCCGCATTATCACAAGTAAAAACTTTTATTTAATAATATCAAAATTTAGTGTACTATAAAGAGCACTATAAATAAAAATAAGTAAATGAATGTGAAAAATCGTGTGACTTTGAGAAATGGTTTTTAACAAAACACGTCAATTTCTAATCAAAGTAAGTTGGTAAGTGAAAGTTGTGTGTTGCGCGCATCGCACCAGATTTTTCGTTATTATATCTAAATCAACCGTGCCTCAGAGTATCTTATATATAGAACACTGTAAAATCAAAGTCTAAATTTGGAAAATAATAAATAATTATTTACCAATCCCAAATTTAGTTATTTAGTTCTGATAATTTTGATAACTCTGAAAGGTGGCATGTATGCAGACGGACATGATTTCGAGATTTAGCAGTGACACGTCTAAAGTTACTTCTGGAGAGATCACAATAAAATATTGTGTGAAGAATGTGTCTACAGAGTGTGTAATAGGATGTATCAGAAGTTTAACGACGGAAGAATAATTAAGCAGTTATCAGACTATAAAAAAATCTGATGCGATGTGCGCAACGCACAACTTTCACATACGAACTTACTTAGATTAGAAATGTTTTTCGATAATTTGTAAGTGCCATTCCTCAACTTCAGAGATTTTTCCACATATATATGCTTACCATTGTATATCTCCATAAGTTATAGAGTATTTGTATTGGAAAACTTGAAAGTTCTCAGTAATTTTCGATTCATTGTTGCTTATTTTTTTTTAAGGGACCTAATGTCATCAATGGTCGAGGTTATTTTTGTAAATAAATCGTGA
Source organism: Aelia acuminata (assembly GCA_911387785.2). NCBI lineage: Eukaryota > Metazoa > Arthropoda > Insecta > Hemiptera > Pentatomidae > Aelia > Aelia acuminata. The sequence goes on along the minus strand of OU426979.1, from coordinate 157,820,870 downwards.
AGTTGAATCGATAGAAGGTGTATTTACGTCTCATAGTAAAGTTTGTCCCTTATGCCTTTCTGGAAACCGAGAAGGATTACTGCTCCTCTAAAATCACTTTATATTGCATTCAGAAGTCTATTATGGAACCAATGTTTGTAAACTATGATATAATTAATAAAGATTATCATGTACCATATATTGTTTCACACCTTAAGTGCTTTAAATAATTTAAGCATCAAGTACTAACTCCCTAAAAGAAACTAATTTTTTTTTATTATTAACAGAATAATAAAAATAATAATAAAAAAAAAACATCTGGTGCGTGCGCGTAACACACAACTTTCACTTACCAACTTACTTAGATTAGAAATTAATGTGTTAATTGCCACTTCTCAAAAGTTACACATTTTTCCACATTCATTTCTTATTTTTGTTTTCATTTGCTCTATAAAAAACACTAATTTCTTTTATTATTAAATAAAAGTTTTTAATTTTGATAATTCGGCAATATATGCATAATACTCCAAGTCGTCTGATTTTATAATTCTTTATGTAGATACTTGTTGAAAATTTCATTTAGTTACCATGAAACCGTTTTTGAGTAAATAAAAAAAACACGTGAAAATGATACAAAATTTACTAATTAAAGTCCCCCCTCCGGTTGATCAATTTTGATGAAATTTTTACAGTCATATCTCGGGCATATTATTATATCAAATACTCAGTTTAATCAAAATCGTTAGAGCCGTTTTTGAGAAAATCGAAAACAACGTAAAAAGTTATGAAATAAAATACCCCCTCCCTTTGACCAATTTTGATGAAATTTTTGCTGTCACATCGCGGGCATATACATACAGTAAATACCCAATTTCCAACACACACACACACACACACACACACTGACTATTTCGCGGGACTTGATTATTAGGACTCAGGGGACCCCAACACGTGTATTTCCGTTGATAACCGGAAGTCGAAATTTTTCACGATCGCAATACTTTCCCTTACTATTTATTTCATATATTGGTAAGTGAAAGAAAAAAACGAGAAAATGAGACAAAATTTATTAAATAAAGTGCCCCCTCTGTTTGACTAATTGTGATTAAATTTAGGCTGTTGCATCTTGGGTATATACATACATCAAATACTCAGTTTGATCAAATTCGTTATAGCATTCATTGAAAAATCTAAAAAATCGTGAAAAGTTATTTGACGAATTTTAATGTTATGAAGTTTTCAGGGAGGTTAAACCTTTATTAAACCATTATAACCGATATTAGTTAACTTTTATATATATATATATATATATATATATATATATATATATATATATATATATATACATGTACTTTGTAAAATTATAGTATTTTATAAATATTTGTGAATTCCTCTACCTCTACCTTGTGTAGGCAGTGTATTTACGTTGTATTAAAAAGAGCACTTTCATAGAATTAAAACATAATATTGAAGTGCTAAAGTATGCCAATCACGTTTTCCTTTAGTCTACAGGAGATTCGATCAATTTCAACACTCTGCGCTGTTTTTACTCCGTTCCGGCTTCTTCAACATATATATTTATCTCAATAAAAACGATTTTCTGGTGATAAAATAATTACATCACCTACTCTTGCTTTGAGCGTTAAAAATTATTTTATAATTGAACATTTAATATAATAGAAAATCTAAAAATCTAATTAACGAAGGTCATAATGTACATAAATATTTGAAAGTAATCTAATTACATGTGTTATAATAACTTAATTTTATAGCTTGCTAAATCATGAAATTCTTGAAATAAATTTAGCATTGACAAAAATACGTTTTCCAATCAATTATTAAAAACATAAGACCAAAGTCGCTAAAAGAATACGATCAATTTCAGGTCAAGTTGATAATGATCATTACATTATCGGGACGAAATCATTTAAATACCCTACCTATGGTAGTTACTTCCCAGTTTCCACATTAATGTTTTACAAAAATCCTACAATATCATATTTATTTAATACACTGAACAATCTGAGGTCGAACCTGAAGTGAAAAGGTTTTTGGGTCAGGCGATGGGTTTATTTCGTATTAATTGCCATGAGTTTTTTCTAGCTTAAATTATATGCTTTCCCCGTTTTACTGACCTATTCTGTTTCACTCCCCGTAACAACTCGCAAAACTCGCGAGATCGAGGGAGAGGTATCAGTGAAGAGGAGAGATTGGCTCCGCTTGGAAGTGAGCTCCGTGGCGCAGTGGTTAGCATATCGCGCTTGTCACACGAGACATCTGGGTTCGACTCCCCGCCGAGCTCAATCTTCAATAATAAAATATTCTTTATTTCTAACTCATTCATACCAGTTTTCTATTTTAGCTTTAATTCCACATTTCCGATACCATGCTATTATATTTTACATTACCGCCTAACTTTTTTTTTTTTTTAGGATTTGACTGAAATCGGATTTTAGTCCTAAATTATTGATATGCGGCATGTAAAAGGGATATTCTTGGAAAATATGACATATTGTTAGAATGCTATCACAATATTGACATTTTGGTTAAAGTACTTTATTGATTAAAAACGAGTGAGTTAGTCAGGTGTGTCCTATTCTCGGACTTGTCAACAGGTCATTCTCTCTATGGCACTTCCGACTGGATTTACTTCAGGGCTTTTTAGCTTGCTTGGAGGGCTTTCGTTCCACATTCGATTGTCATCCGTCATTAATCTCCTTTTCATACCCTCACAGGTTAAATACTGAATGTTTAATAAAATACTTATTACAAAGCTTTAGTGTTGTGTTTGGCCTTGGCTTCCGAAACAGTAGTTCCCTTGATGTACTATGCTTTCCGGTTTGTTCCTTGAAGCCTGATTAACTATATAAATTTAAATAACAGGTCTCATGAAATGTCAAAGCGTATCAATAAGTGTCGGTAGGAGGCGATCGCCATAGGACTCTTCCCATGCTAATTTTAATAAACGAATAACGCAACAAATCCTACAATATTTCACTTCAAAATTCTATCTGCTAGCGATTATCTTATATTAAGGGGTCATCAACCTTTTGAGTTGGAAGTAACCGTAGATCTTTATCGCTTCTATGAGATAGCTCTTAGCTCGGTACCTATCGATATATATCGCCCCTGCAATCGATAAGTTAGCTCGGAAGTATAATATTGGAACTTGTGTTTGAGAGTGATCGTGGGAAGAGAGGATGGGTTCGTGCCGTCCTGCCCTCACGCGGCACACGGAGCTCACGGCGATCCCTGCATTATTCTTCTGTCCCCTAAACTGCATCTTCTCTCCTGCATTCCACATTCCTTTGGCTGCATTTTTTAGAAGTTTGCAATGAAAGTTTGCGTTAGATACTTTCACTTACTACATAATGTATACGTATTGTAACATTTACGTGGGTTAAACAATTTTTATTCATACGAAAATAACTATTTTCAATCCCACACAAATTATGAAAACACAAATATGTGAACAGGTTACAAAAATTATCACTTTGTAACATAGAAATATCCAGACGACTTGCGCTTCAGAACAAGACTAACTCTCCAGTCCAACGCTCCTTATATGTAGTCGAAAGGAGAACAATCCAGAACCTTCTGGGCCGGCGTAGATGGTAATCGAACATCGTAGTCACAAACATGTGCTATGACGGTTTGTTCCAACTGCTTGTTCGTTCCACCAATTCTAAACCATAAGTTTAATTGTTTTTGTTTAACATTACAATATGAAATTTAAATTTACGGAAAGTATTGCGATCGTGAAAAATTATGACTTCCGGTTTTCATCTGAAATAAACGTTTTGGTGTCCCCTAAGTTCAAATAACCGTAAGTCCCGCGAAATGGTGTGTGTGAATAGAATAGTTCAAAAACCATAAATCGCACGAAACTGAAACTTGGTGTTTGAGGTAGGTATATGCCCGACGGGCATTGCCCATGTTGTAACAGCGAAAATTTTGTCAAAATTGAATGAACGGAAGGGGTACTTTATTTAATAAATTTTATCATATTTTTTTCGATTTTCATTAAAACGGGTCAAACGATTTTGATTAAATTCGACATTCTTAATGAGAATCGAGTATTCTATAATATCAAGTAGGTTTTTTTTAATCATAGAAATGTTCTGGTGAGGCTTAAATGGCCAAGAAAAATTTTCTTCCTATAAAATACCTTTGATTTTGTTTAAATAGAGAAATTAACCGCCCACTTTAAAAAAGGTTTCCCCCCTTAAAACATAAAAATAAATAATAATAGATTGAAAATTAATGAAGACTTTCAATTTTTGCAATAATTATTATAATTTATACCTAAGGGAGAACAACAAACAAAAATAAGTAAATAAATGTGGATAAAGCTCCTTTCTATGAATTTTCCAAATTGCGTTTACACAATTATTAACGCACAAACAGGACACTCGAGACAGTACGGTTAAAAAGAAACTGACGAAGGATGAAGGAGAAGAAGAATCATAAACAGTTATCTATTATTAAAAGGCCATACAGTCCATAAATCTATAGAAGAGTACGTGTTTAAGTTTCTGCCTCAGTCATGTTCGAAATTGAAAGTTGTGTGAGCGCGCATCGCACCATATTTTTATGGTTACATTCATATTAAAACTTTCAGTAAAGATATCCTGAGGAACGTTTTGAGGACTGCTTGTTAAAACATTGAAATGTATTGTATTAATTAGCAGTTTGGTTCTTTTCGTTTTAAGACACGGTCATCAATTCCTGATATTTTAATGGTGATCTTATTTGCTATGACTAAAAATCGTACAGCGTAGGTTAGATCGTTTAATTTAATATCTTTTTCTAAATGAATGTTATTCAGAACTGATTGAAACGTTTTAATAACCAGGGGTCCAGACTAATTCTAGCGAAATTTTCTTCGATGGCGTTGTGAACTGTCGCGTGTTATAAAAATTAAAAAAAAAAAAATGAAATTTCGCTATTCATTACAGCCCTTAGTTTCGAATTAAAAGCGAGATTAAAGACACAATCGAATTCCGGGAAAATGTTATTTTTAGTAAGGAAAAGAAAAAAACTGTACCACTTCAACCCATGGTTCTTGATTCTTTATTAGTAAGGAAGTACTGGTTCTTGCTCAGCGGTCCTGCAAGGATGTGATTTGACCTTAGCAACGCTCATCTACTGCTATTTTCCCCTCATTAATTATTTATTAAAGTACATCAAGACCTTGATGTTCGCCAGCAGAGTCTCACCCAAAGCAAGATAGAAAATCTTTTGGCTATGTAAAGCGATGTATTAATTTCCTTGTGTCGCTTATTTTTTAGTTTCCTTGTGTAGAAAAAGGTTTGATATCTAATCCTGCATATCTATACCATGGTTAATATCTGATCCCATATCACTGACGTACTCTTCAATAGATTTATGGACTGTATGGCCTTTCAATAATAGATAACTGTTTATGATTCTTCTTCTCCTTCATCCTTCGTCAGTTTCTTTTTAACCGTACTGTCTCGAGTGTCGTGTTTGTTTGTCATGTGTCAAACCATCTGCCCTTCTTCCTGGATGGTTGAAGCATGTGTCAGCAGAAGAAGATTCCGTCGCTTGTGTAACCTCAGTTCTTTGTAACGGTTCTATGTGAAAGCAATAAAAATGATTTATTTCACTCATACAAAAGAATCAAAGAGTAATGAATAGATATTTAAGTCTGAAAATATACTCGGGTATGTCTAAATATTAAGGCAGTTTATATTCAAATATATCTTGATTTAATAAGTAGTGAAGGTGATAGTTTATTAACTATCGACAGTAATATCGAAAAATTTGTTTTTAGTATAGAATAGTGATACCCCCTTCTGCTATATAATTTACTTGAATGGAAAATAAAAAAACGTAACAGTGCAATTTTTTTAATTTTTCTAACAAAAAATGCTTGACTACTCTATATAAAAAATATTAACTTCCTTTCTTATTTAAGCCTTTCTTAAACAAAATATAACCTTAAATTAACTGATCAGTCATCTTTACATTATTCTGATTGAAGTTAAAAGGTATACCCCGCTATAGGATTCTTAATTAAATAATTCAAAATTATGAAAGGAAACACTTTTATAAGCTAAATAAATTAAATTTTCTCGAAGCTAAAAACATGATGTATTTGACTGAAAAATCGAATGGTTTGCTCAACTTGATGGAATAAAATACAATCAAAATAACTAATTCCTTGCCAGTTTTTTTGTTTGAAAATTACTCGGTTAATGACAGAGACTAAATATAAAAGAAAAGAAATAAGTTCAATTGAAAACAAGCATTTTAGATCCTATCGTTCCAAATGAAAAATTCTTCTACTCTACTCCCCCTCCCTGGTCATCATACTATCGATAGTATCGGTAGCTTTATGTCCGATACTATGGAAACTATCGATAGCTTAGGTATCGATATTTTTCCATCACTAATACTAAGACATATTAAGTACTAAAAACAAGTTTTTTAAATCCTTGAAGTCGTATTTATTTTTTTTAAAGTCGTTGAAATATCAGGTGATTGCAAAGCTAATAAGTTGTTGATCAAAGAGGAACAGATATTGTTTTAGTAATTTCAACGTTTAGAAGAAATGTGTTTTTTTCAAAATATTGGATGGTCAAAGACTAAGTCTAATATTCTCCGTAGAAGCCCTAGTTCAATGGTACACCACCTTATATCATTGATATTTAAAAAAAATTATATATCTGTACTATATATACTCGTATATTAACAGGTGTTGTTTTTGTTTTTGTTTTTAGCTACCAGTCATACCATGTTTCAGTGAGACAGGCAAAATTTGACCTTCTTCTCTAATGTTGAAAAATAGTTCATCAATAAAATGACTGAAAAAGTTTATCACAGAAATAAAATGTTATTTGCAAGAAATTCAATAGCTATTAAATTTTAGTCAATTATGAAAATAAAAAATAGAAGGATTCTTCCATCCCTACAAAATAAAAATATGAAAATAACTAATCATTACAAAAATGAATTCCTTTTGAATCGGAAGCATAATTAGCATTGTATTTGTTTTAATAAAGTATTTCTTCAAAAGTAATATTATCCTCATATTATATTTCGATTAGATATCAAATTCATATAATGTGTGAATTATTCGACTGACTAAGTTGTGTCATGATACATAAAAAAATTGGGGTCATCTGTGATGTAGTGGTTAGCATGGCAGCCTACAATACTAAAGGTCGCGGGTTTGCGTCCCGCGGTGGCCCTAGGACTTTTTTAAGGGAGTAAGCCATGCCGTCCCTCGGATAGGATGTATACCTGTACGATATCAGGTACTCTTTAAAGATCCCTATCCAAATTATACCTGGATAGGCAAAATGTAGGACTCCCATTGTAGCATCGTCCGATTAGCCTTGGTGGCATAAATGGACGTAAAACAAACAAAGAAATATAAAAAACTTAATAAGGAGATATTATCAATAATAAAAATCATATGAAATAAGACAAATGTATATCTATAATATATCTGAAATATTCATCCATTCATTGGCACATTAAGAATGCCTTGTTCTTTATTCCATATTACTTTTTTCGGTACTAAAGTATTCCAGTCGACTCCGTTTAATTGGGCCACCGAATAATTGGGACCACCGCTTAATTGAGCCATTTTTAATTAAACGGAATCAAATATAGGTAAAATATCACCGCTTTATGGGGACAAAACATCGGCTAATTGGGCCAAAACTTTCTGCAACTTAATGTAAAAACTATTAGCTCCGGTGTCAATCGAATAACCTATGGATCTGAGACCACGCCTGTTTCTCAACCAGAAGCAAGAAACGATATTAAAGGGGTGAGTCTCTTTTTTTTTTTTTACAAAGAGGAAATGAAGAAAGTCTTTAGGCGTCCTAAAGAAGTGAGCTAATTATGTTGGTCGTAGTTTAAAATGAGTGTGACAATGCACACTTGATTTTTACCTGTTAAAAAAATTGACGTAAAAACATGTTCTGATTCATTTCTTATTTCATATTTATCAGTATAATCTACACAAATATTTATTTTAATTTATTTCATCTTGTATATTTCTTATATTAAAACACCTATTTAATAAAAAATACATTTTAAGAGTTAAATTAATCATATTATTTTGACCCCATCATTAAATTACACCTAAAAGCACCTATTAACGGGGTTTCCCCAAATATGTCTAATATATGACATCAATTATCATACATGTACGGTAGCCCAGTGATTAGGCGTATTTAGGCATTTTTCCTTTGCATTTACACGAGGATTCATGGTCTCCGCTTTAATGGGTCCTCCGCCTAATTGAGACAAAACCAATTTCCCCCCTTGTGTCCCAATAAAACGGAGTCGACTGTATATGGCCGAAATGCTAACTATCTCGTTACCACACATGTTACATCATGTAGTGTATCATCTTGATTTCTCATTGCTTGCCTTTGTGGATATTCTTCTACTTTTTTAAATTAATTAATTAAATTAATAAATTAATTTTTAATTTTTTTTAGTAGAATAAATTAAATTTAGTAAAATATTAAAAAAAAAATCAAATAATTTCATCCAGGAATTTCTTTGAGAAAGGGTTCATGTATACTGACATTGAATGTAATGGAATTAAATTTAACTAGTATTAAGCTAGGTGTCACCACTTGGATGAAATAACTTTTATTGTTCCATTTTTTTTGTCAAAATTATTTTTTAAGGGAGTTAGTATAAACAATTTCTATTTCGATGTTGGCTTTATCAGTCAGGTTATAAAGAAGATGGATTATATTAGCTTATTCGTATAATACTTTTCCCTAAAATACTCCCCCCAAAATATTGAAATTTTGAAATCGTTACTATTTTTTAAAATTTACGCTTCAAAATAAACGTCATTATGCTATTTTATTGTAAAGAAATTCGAAAAAATAAAATAAATTTCCGTTTGGGAACTTTAATTTTAAATAATTTTAATTTTAAAATTATGACTATTTTTAAAATTTACGATTTTAGAAATAATAGTGGATCCTTATTTCGAAAATATAAAATGTTAACGGCTTAATAATAACAATAAAAAAGTTTAATAATAAAATTTTAAATATTCCTAGCCTCAAAAGTAGAAGTATCCGAAATGTAACTAAATACCGAAAGTACTCTCGGATACTCGGGTATTTGTGCAGACGGTACGAGTACCAGGAAAATCTGATCCGTAGGAAAATCTTGGACGGATACTGCTACAGTATCCGGTATCTGTATCCGCGGATACAATTTACCCAACAGTGCGAATTGTTAAGGAGGCAATGCCTCCTGCAGCCATTTTGATCATGTGATCTAGCCATCTAATCCTCTTACAAATTATAAAGTGTTTATAGTTCTTTGTTGTTTTTTTTTTTTTGAGACGATATTAACCACCAGTGAATTACTTGTTCCTTAAGCCAAATGCTTATTTCTTGGCGTGGTTATATCATTTTCATAATATAACATATATTACAAAAAGTCTTTTTAATATAGAGAATGGAGTGGGTCTGCTTTGCTGTTTTAGCACCAATCGACTGATTGAGAGAATATTTTTCAAGATGTGATGGAGAAGACTGTTGGGGGGTGGAGGGGTGAAGGGGCTTTGAGGTGTAGACCCTTCGGCATTTTAATTTAGGCCAAGATCTTAAAGTGGTCTTTATTTTTCAAATTGAGAGTGGAGTGGAGTGGGGGGTGATGGGTGGTGGGGGTGAATAAGTAGAGTAGGGCTCCTTGGGAAAAAACTTAAACCTCCGTTAATTAAAAAGTTGCATAATGGGATAGCCCTTCAACTGATAATTAAGGAATGGTTTTAACTCATTTATAAATGAATAATAACTGTTGAAAAAATTGTTATATTCATACATATGTATTTCGAATTTCCTGTTTGGATTTCGTTCTTTAGTTGTTAGAATTGCGTGAGGTCCATTAGCTGGTTTATTTTCTTCATAAAATCCCATTAAATTCAATATATATATTTATCAATATTGTACCTGAATGGTGTGAAAATTTTATGTTATCTTGAAAGCTGATATTGAATGTAATAAGAGGTTTCTTGAGATTCGATCAATTATAAACTATGTTATGGCGACTTTACAGTCCTGAACATTGACATTGTTAGTAAGTGACGATATAGTCTCGATTATTCGTCGTTTATGCCATCGCCATAATTTTTTATTATTGATTTTTTTTTATTATTGTATGAACCTCACGAAACCTGTCATGCATCAACTATAGCTATAAAATGTAACATAGTAAAATACGAAGGTTAAAGGAAGATACGTTGGTAATATTTCATTAGTCATATAATCTTCCTACTAAATTAGAAGCATTCATTTTTTTTTAATTGATTGTATTGTATTTTTAGTCAATTAAAAAAAAATTCATTTATCGATCAACGAACTATCGAGTATAAAAAATGTTAAAGCTGGACCTCCACAGGGTAATGTACTTGGACCACTACTCTTCAATATTTTCACAGCTGACTTACCCGAACACGAAAATACCCTACTGGCTACATTCGCTGACGATACCGCACTACTAACATCACACAGAAACCACGATATAGCATCTTCCATCCTTCAAAACCACTTGGATGATATATTTAGTTGTTCTACCAGGTGGAAGGTAAAAATGAATGGTATGAAAAGTGGATTTATTACCTTCACCCTCAACCATGGCTCATGCCCACAAGTATATTTAAATGATACTCCGATCCGTGAATCCCAAGCAGTAAGATATTTGGGGCTCCACCTGGACAAGAGGCTGACATGGAGAACCCACATCTGACTGAAAAGGAAACAACTTAACCAACGATTTGGAATATTATCTAGGTTACTTGACATAACGTACCACATCACATATTACTCGACATACATTCGAAATTATCAATAACAAACAAACTTACTATTTACAAAATACTAATACGACCATTATGGACATATGGGATAGAACTATGGGGTTCTGCAAAACCCTAAAACATCCAATGAATCCAGTCATTCAAGCCCAAGGTATTGAGGAAAATAGCAGACGCACCATACTATTTGACAAATGACTTACTGCACAAGGACCGGAATATCCCAACAGTTATCGATACCAGCCAGGCGACTTTTACCCTGTGGAGGTCCAGCTTTAACATTTTTTATACTAACTTTTAACAAGAACTCCTCAGCACAGACACTAACATCAAACATAAACCCTTACATTCCACTCCGGCGACTTTTGGGGTGGTGGCCGAGAGATATGCTAAATTAGTATAAAGTTAACGATTCATCCAATAGGAGTTCATCCGATTTGCTTATTGCTAATTTGTAGATTGCCAATCACACAAAATGACAGATTTTTGGATTTGTAAAAAAAAAAAAATAAATCGATCTTTTTGATCTAATCCTTGACTATAATATAATAATATTTGTATTTATTTCTTTAATGGTTTATGAAATTAAATGCTTCTTGTCCAATAGCAGACAGGTTGGCATACAATGGTTTAGTTTACTGTTTTATCATTTATACTACGCCTGAAGAATTTTCGCTTAGTAAACAGAGACGTCATTGCTAACCATAATACTTTCCATTAGCATTATTTTTTATTCCTGATCGTTAATAGACCAAATGATAATTTTTTGTATTCTCATCAAAAATGAAGAGCCTTTCGGGAAGTGCTGACACCCTGCAAAGATGTTAATCTCAGGAAGCAACGCCGATGGGACAACTTTTTTGTTGGAAAACTTATCAATGAGTGGTTAGGATAACGTTTCTTAAATTTCCCCTTTAATCTATATATGTTATTATATCTCCTATATTCTAAACAGTATAAGTAATTTAATATTTTTTTTAAAAGTATATACATAAATAGGGTAATAATAAAATTAATACGTGTCTAATGAATGAATGAGGTTATTGTTTATAAAATTACATTATAAAGTTGGTTGTTTACGTTATAAGTGACAAATACAATTAGGATGTTACCTATCAGAAAATTTTGATAGCAGTGAAGTTCTTCTTCAAGGATGCTGTCTGTTTCCGACATTGTACAAAATTTGTATTCATATTTGTCGAAAAATTGGTTCGATAAATTTAGCCAGATGGGCATCCCAATTAATGGCATATGCTTACACCATCTTTTATCCCTTGATGACCAGTTGATCATCAAATAAGATGAAGATGGTGCTTAATTCATCCAGGAATGTAGCTCACTACATATTTAGGAATTTATTAGACCAATATAATAACATGGGTGATTGAGAATGAAAGAGAAAAAAACAAAGTAAGTGTGTTCATATATTGGCGAAGTGTAAGACTATGGTTGAGAGTAGAGCATTTCAGCTTTCTTGGCTCCTTATTGGAAATTAATAGCTCCTCTGACACTGAAGTGAATAAGAGAATAATTAGTTACTAACATGCTGAACTCTCTTCACGGGATATTTAGTCTACATATGGAGAGTTTAATGTTGAACTTCTGTTGTAATGTTCCGAGACGTGCCATCTTAACAGAACACAAGAAAAAATGCTCTTGACATTGGCGACGGAGTTTTGGATAGTTCGGCCAGGATTTCAAGTACCTATAGACCTTATAAAAAACAGTCTGAGATGAGTGTTAAATGAAATGTATTGTAAGTTATGGAAAAAAGGAAACTGAAATGGTATAGCCACTTCATATGGCTTGAAAAACGGGAAGACTATGTATTCAGGGGATAGAATTATGTATGGCCTGCCATGGATTGACGAAAAAGTAGAGAAAGAGACTTGAGAAAGAGTTGGCTGACATCCTTAATGTTCAAACACTTTTGAGGATTAAAATAATTTTTATTAACGAAAAATTATAACTCATAATGGCAGAAAACAACAACACAAATAATCAACAAGGTACAGAAAGTATCAACTTGTAACGATACAGTTACACAAAAAAAGAAAAATATGATTCGAGCTTCAGAAAAAAGACCAACTCTTCTGTCTATAGCTCCTTATATTTAGTCAGAATTAGATCATTCCAAATGGTTCCTGACAAGCGTAGAAGGTTTTCAACAGTCACGAACAGGTACCAGAACAGTTGGTAATTGTTCCAACAAAGAGTCTAGAACTCTTTTAAATCGTATGTTTATTGTTTCACGTTACAATATATTTTTCATCATACTGCATCAAAAACATATTATACTATAAATATTAATGTAAATATATAAGTACTTTTCTTCTAAATAGGTTAATAAACAGATGTTTAAAAAAAAATCTGGTGCGTGCGCGCAACACACAACTTTCACTTACCAACTTACTTAGATTAGAAATTGACGTGTTTTGCTAAATATCATTTCCCAAAGTCACACATTTTTCTACATTCATATCTTATTTTTGTAAATCGTTAAAGCCGTTTTTGAGTAAATAAAAAAAAAACCCGTGAAAATGATACAAAATTTATTTATTTTTTTTGAAGAGAAAAGATTTGGCTCCGCCGGGAGTCGAACCCGGGTCTCCTGCGTTACATGCGAGGATGCTAACCGCTACACCACAGAGCTCGGCTCAAGGCAGAGCAAATCCTTACTCTTCACTGATGCCGAGCTCTGTGGTGTAGCGGTTAGCATCCTCGCATGTAACGCAGGAGACCCGGGTTCGACTCCCGGCGGAGCCAAATCTTTTCTCTTCAAAAAATAAATTATTTAAAAATAATTTAAAAATGGTGGTCAGCCACAAATTAAGATTAGATTAATCAAAATTTATTAAGTAAAGTCCCCTCTCCCGTAGATCAATTTTGATGAAATTTTTACAGTCATATCTCGGGCATATAAATACATCAAATACCAAGTTTGATCAAAATCGTTAAAACCGTTTTTGAGTAAATAAAAAAAACACGTGAAAATGATACAAAATTTATTAAGTAAAGTCCCCCCTCCGGTTGATCAATATTGATGAAATTTTTACAGTCATATTTCAGGCATATAAATAGATCAAATACTCAGTTTAATCAAAATCGTTAGAGCCGTTCTTGAGAAAATCGAAAAAAACCTAAAAAGTTATTAAATAAAGTACCCCCTCCCTTTGAGCAAATTTGATGAAATTTTTGCTGTCACATCGCGGGCTTATACATACTCTAAATACCCAATTTCAGGTTCGCACGATTTATAGTTTTTGAGCTAGTCTGTTCACACACACAGACACACAGACACACACACACAGACCATTTTGCGGGACTTGGTTATTTTGACTCAGGGGATCCCAAAAGGTGTATTTCCGTTGAAAACCGGAAGTCGAAAATTTTCACGATCGCAATACTTCCACTTACTATATATTTCATATATAGGTAAGTGAAAGTAAAAAAATCTGGTGCGTGCTCGCAACACACAACTTTCACTTACCAACTTACTTAGATTAGAAATTAATGCGTTTTGTTAATTGCCACTTCTCAAATGAACAGAACGGCTTTAATTGTGAACAATGGCCTCTCATTAAAGGCGTCCTCCGCATGCGTGGGCTCAACGAGTTTTAGGAGTTGACTGAATATTTTTCTTTTTTTCTCCTCTTTATGTTTTCTTTATTTTAATCATATCTCATATTTAGCCATTTCTTATTTTTAGGCGTAACGAGAGACAGTTTATTTCTCCATAAACAAAAACACAGGTACTTTATAAGAAAGAAAGAAACAAATAAAAAAGGCCCCCCCAAAAAAAAAGCCCCCTCAGAACATTTTAATAATGATAAAGCTTACCTGATATTAAAGAAACTCTAATTTTCATTAAACATGACGAATTTGATAAAAATCATTAAAGCCGTTTTTGAGATAATCGAAAAAAAGTTAAAAATTGGAAACAAAGTCATAAAATAAAGTGCCCCCTCCGGTTGATCAATTTTGATGAAATTTTTACAGTCGTATCTCGGGCATATACATACATCATATACCCAGTTTGATCAAAATCGTTAAAGCCGTTTTTGAGTAAATAAAAAAAAAGACGTGAAAATGATACAAAATTTATTAAGTAAAGTCCCCCCTCCGGTTAATCAATTTTGATGAAATTTTTACAGTCATATCTCGGGCATATAAATAGATCAAATACTCAGTTTAATCAAAATCGTTAGAGCCGTTTTTGAGAAAATCGAAAAAAACGTAAAAAGTTATTAAATAAAGTACCCCCTCCCTTTGAGCAATTTTGATGAAATTTTTGCTATCACATCGCGGGCATATACCTACACTAAATACCCAATTTCAGGTTCCCACGGTTTATAGTTTTTGAGCTAGTCTGTTCACACACACACACACACACACACACAGACACACACACACACACACACACAGACCATTTCGCCGGACTTGGTTATTTCGACTCAGGGGGTCCCAAAACGTGTATTTCCGTTGAAAACCGGAAGTCGAAATTTTTCACGATCGCAATACTTCCACTTACTATATATTTCATATATAGGTAAGTGAAAGTAAAAAAGGTGTCAATTAATTTCTTTTATTGTATTTGTAAGTTATTAATGAAATATAAAAGTGTTTTAATTTATTCAAGCCTGAGCAGTGTGATGAAAATCATTGTTCATAACACGTACAAAAAGTGTGTTTTCGGTGCTTGGTCTAATTTCCGTTAAACTCGACCGCGCACCGAAAACAACTACTTTTGGTATTAGTGATGAAAATAACTATTACATCATACTGCATCAAAAACATGTGTTTTCAATACTCGGTTTCGGTCCGTAAAGTAGTACTTTTCGGGCCCAGGCCTGAAAAATCGTTTTGGTGCGCTAATCTTACCTGCTACTAATATATATATTAATAAACATGTGTTTGAAGGAGGTAACTTGCAGCTATAATGTGCACTTCATTCTAATATAAGTAGTGTGTTTGAAGTGCAAAAGAGGATGGATATACCAGATGATGTTTTAGAAGAAGCCCGAGAAGCTTTAAACGAACTACTTCCAGCTAAATGCCGCGCTTTATATGAAAGTGAATACAACAGATTTCGTTACTATTAGAGGTTCATAAACAGATTTTTGTTTTAAAACAAAGGTGTCTATTTAATTTCTTATACTGTATCTGTAAGTTATTAATAAAATATAAAAGTGTTTTAATGTACTCAAGTATGAGCAGTATGATGAAAAGTATTGTTCATAACATGTACCAAAAGTGTGTTTTTGGTGCTTGGTCTAATTTCCTCGCCCGCGCACCTAAAACAACCACTTTTGGTACAAGTGATGAAAATAGCTATTTTTCATATAATAAATGAAATATCATTTTATTATATTATATCATTTTATTAGCTCAGTGGGCACTTTAAATATAACAATAAGCCAATTAAAAAAAGAATTAATAAACCGAAGGAATATAGCTTGGTGATATGAGGGAGAGGAACACGGCCTATTAACCAAAACGAGATAGGCCTTGCTGCGGGTTGGATGCTAACTGATAACAGCTCCTGGCCCTATTAGCTTTTTAATTGGAAGCTAAAAATCTATTAGCCTTCCGGTAGCTGAGCTAGCTGTAATTGTGTTTAAGCTAATTCCCGACAGTGTGGGGGTATGGTGGGGGTGAAGAGGGGCGAGGAGGGGGGAGGTAGCACTTTAATTACTTTACTAATTTGGTACTTTATTTGCTAATATAGGATTCGCTCTTGTTATTCTGAATACTTTAAAAATATTCGGATATTCAAGTAACTTTTTAATACATCCTAAGTAATAAATGTCCTATCCTAATTTCATTTTGAATGCATTTATTCATATTATTTTTCATACAATAACTTGATTATTTTTTTAAATATACAAGGATGTTAACTAACTGCATTTCATTAAATTTGAATGTCATTAATGGTTACTTGACTGCTGTTAGTCAATAGGATAATTCAGTTATTCTGAAATTGAACGGTTTAGGTTCGATTTATGATAAAATATCGATTATCTTCCTTTTTTTGGCCTTCCCCGTCTTCTGGGCTATACTGTTTTTTCCCCGGGCCAGGAAAGAGGGTGGGGGATTAATGCCGAGTATTATCAAATATCCCCTGGCTTCAGATTTTGAACTGGCTATCTTCGAGTTATCAATAATATGTTGTCAGGGTAGCGATTTAACAGATTTTCCTTAAGGAACGCGAAACATAATCGGCTTCCGCTACAAACTAAATTTCGACTTCTTAAGTTGAAGACTAGTTATTTTATGTCATCTCTTAAGTACCAAATTGTATTCGATGTTTATATTACAGGAATGTTTACTACATAATGAAGGAGGTTCAAAATTTGAGCAGATAGGGTCTCCAATTTTCTTTTATTGATCTTTATACAGTCAAAGTAATATTGTATTCATGTTGACGTTTCGCTCGACTAAGAGCATTTTCAAAACTAAAAAAAAAACCAAAATCATAGCTTTGTAGTTACATTTTACAATTAAAAAACATTATGACTAAACAACAACAAAATATAGAAAATCAATCTTACCAAGTTACCAACAAACTTATTAAAAATCATAAATTTAAAAAACTATGATTTGGTAAAATAATTTAAAACTAGAATAAGAAGTAGAAAGAGTAAGTAACATGGTGTTGAATAAATATATATCCTGAGGAATTATTATGTTGTTAATGCATTAAGCTAGAGCAAGACCCTATCTCCTTAAATTTTGAACCCCCTTCATTCTTTTAGTAGTCTTCTCTAGTCTTCTTCTTTTTGAACATTAATACTTACTACATAATATACGTGACTAAAAACGGTAAATATTCTAAAAAATCCTTCATTGCTTTGGCCTTTTTTCGATTTCTTGTCTCCTTCACATTTCATCGGATGTGCGTTGAATAAAGAATCTGGAAAAAAATTGATTGTCAAAACGTAAAATACTTTTTTACCTGCCAAGTTTGAACTCCACCCCCGTCAAAAAATTTATATAAAAAAACAGCATGCGGTTGACGTGACCACAATTTGTAATCCCGACCACAATTAGTCTCCTAAGCCTTTTGTTTTCTCTTTTTTTTTGTATCACGTATTATATTACATATACAATTGTTTATTCTTCATTCTTATTTAATTAATTATACTTTATTACTCGTTAGCTCGCGATTTAATTTTCTTAATTAGCCAATCCAATATACTAATTTTCAATTACTCACATGTATAAATCATCAATAATTGCTCAAATTTTATTTAACAATTTTAGATTGTAATCGTATAAAAAATTATAATCTGAATTTGAAAATTCATAATGTACTACCGGATGTAAAAGCCCAAAGTATTCACACTATAACATACTATTACAAAACTAAAAAAAAAAACTTTGAATATAAAATCAATATAAAATTTAAAAAATATATTTTTTCAAATAATAACATACACAAATTAATAATATAATAATTTAAAATAGAAAATGATAAAAAAAGTTATTTAAAATGGATAGAAAAAAAAGTTACAGTCTAGGATACCCCGTCTCATACTAATCTTCTTCTTCTTCTCTTCTAGTAAATATATGGTGAAAGTATATATATGGTTAGTAATAGATGCACACACACACACACACACATACACAGATTATATATATATAGATATATATATATATTATTTTTTTAAAGGCATAATTTTTAGATAATTTAAATTAATTACACCTCAAATGATTTCTGTAGCCGCCCGGAAGTCGTTTGTTGATTTGTAACATTAATTTGTTTTCTTACTAAATCGACTTTATTCTTCCATTTTGAAAGTATTCAAGTGTGCATGACGAATGGCGATTAACGAAAATGCTTGTAGGTTGTGCCAAGGAATGTTTACAGGGTACTTAAGTACGAATTCCTAAAAAAGGAGTTGCACAATATGGAAAGCGATGACAACTCGAACAACATGACCCAAAACAGTCCAAGTGAGGTTTGTAACAAGCCCCCTTTGGGTGGGGTCCCGCAATTACATAATACAACGACCGTGCTTGGCCAATCTTACCTTCAGCTGTCTTTTGGATTCTAAATTCTTCCAATGCTTCTGGTCTTTCTTATTATAGTTTTCGATCTTATTTTAAAGTTGCACATAGGAATATTGAAATGTTCTGGGTGGCGTAAAATATATTTTTGTTTTAATTTTGTCTAAGTGATATTACTTACAAAAAAAAAAAAAAAAAAGGAAAAGCTTTTAATGTTCGTTTTAGGCAGATTTTTTAATACAAAGTAACATACAGAAATTCTAGAATTTGTCAACAACTAAATTTCATCTTCGCTGCTTGAAGAATCTCCAACAGTTTTATTTGGCTTCGCATAATGAGTCTAATGGTCATTTTTGTTATTCGACGTAAGCATCTTAAGAAATAGGTTGGTCTTGAATGCTGTCACGGAGGCTGACTTCCTGTCAGAGAAGTTGGCAGATTCAATAAACATTATATTTATTTTTGATAATTGAGGCGATGCCATTGAAAAGGAGGTACGTGCAAAAATTGCACTGTCTCCCCTCATAAATCTTTGAGCGATGTCACAAGAGTCCGCTGGTGGTAACAAAATTACAGTTGGCTTTGGAAGAAGACAAGTGCTGCAGCTTGGGTGATATTTCAACACTAGAATTCATTAACACATTCTGGAAAAAAATTAAACAGACGGATATACCACCAATTGATATGTAACTGACATTCTATAAAGTGGAAGAATTCATGATTATGGAAGGGGTTCAGGTTAATCAAAAGTTATTTCTTTAACGAGCAGAAAAATGTCTGCGAGTAATTTTTGATTATATTTTATACTTTAACACAAATCTGGGATTAAATAATTTTTATAAACGGAGAATTATAATTCAAAACATTAAAAAAACAATGAAAGCACAAATTAGTAACAGTGGAGTATTAGCCATGAAATCCTGGCCAAAACTATTAACCTATTTTTTTGTAACTTTGGAATACTTAAAACTTTCTATTAACAATCTAAAAATATATCAAACTAATAAAATATAAACATTTCAAGTTTTGACAAAAATTAGGGGAAAAATAAGGGAATTTGAAAAACGTCGGGAAAATGTTCAAAACATAGGACATTAGAAAGTTTTATTGCAATATCATATATACAGCTTTTGCAAATACTAAATAAATTATTTGCGTAGTAAATTTTAATTGTGAAAACCTGTATGTAAATAATGTGATGTGACCACATATAAAAATGAAACCAGATAACAAAAAAAAATCACTTTAAGAGGTATTTTCATACGTTTATTAAAAAGGGGGGGAGTGGTAGGGTGAGTTTTTTTTTTGCCGTATGGCAAGTAGAAGGATTCATCTTTAAATTAATGCAAAAATATCTGCCCGACAATACAAAATACTCTATTTTATTCTTTTAAACAAGTCTAATTTTTTTCGTTTAAACATCGTAATCAAAAGAACTACCTATAAGTTAAACGTATGTTATTAAAATTTGCTAAAACTAGTTATCACCGAGAAATAAATACCTTTCGAAACTGTGTAGAAAATTTTTAGATCACTTGTTAAATGGATTCCACAGAAATCACAACATCTATAAGCATCTTACAACTCGGGAAAAAGCAACTGTGTACATGTAGCGTCCTCAACTCTGGATTCAGACTTGTTCCTTCGGGCAGGAAGTGGATAACAATGAACGAAATAAATATACCTCGATGCAAATATTCGTAAGCTACCAGGAAATAGATATTATGATGTTCTAAAGTCCAATTTATTTTTCGGACTTTTGGCCATGATTTGATGGTAAATACTCCACTGTGGGACGTTACAAAACGGTAACTATGTTTGACAAACAGTGAATAAAAATAATCTGATGCTTCTATTTTCAAGGCAAGACTAAGCCCCTAGTCCATCGCTTCTTATATTTAGTCCGGAATGGAACATCCCATAATGGCCTAGAAAATTTCAAAGCATCTCATCACGTCGTAATCATAAATACCTACATACATGGATGTACTGGTTCCAACAAATGTCTAGAACTCCTTCCAATGTAACGCAAATAATAATCACCTGTTTTTGGTTCTCCTTACAATACTATTATCAAACAATATTTGCATGTAACAGTATAGTGAAAACATGTTCTACTCCAAAGTACGTGTTTCAGTAATTCATTCATATCTTCAAAACGTTCATAGGGTAAAGTGAAACAAAACACATAAAAAATGATTTAGAATAGTTCTAGACTTGTTGGATTAAACTGTCATTGTACATTTTTGTGACTACGGTGTTCGAGATCCATCTACGCCGGCCTAGAACCTTCGAGGCTGTTCTGCTTACAACTAAATATAAGGAGCGATGGACTGGAGAGTTAGTCTTCTTCTGAAGCTGAAGTCGTATGGTTATTTCTATGTTACAAAGTGATAATTTTTCTAAGCTGTTTAAATTTTTGTAACCTGTTTAAATATTTGTGTTATTTTTATATTTTCGTTCAATAAAAATTGTTTAACCCACCATTGTTTTAGTATTACAATATCATAGCCTCAAATACGGATTTTGCTCCTCTAGGAAAAATTCAGATTTGTCACTTACCTCCTTTTACATTGTTATGGCCTCAATTCATCAAGGTAGAGAAACTAAATCATTAAACTGTAACCTACCTCAAATTCATTTTATTTTATATTGATTTATAAAATATAAAGTCTATTATCTTGTCGATTTCATATTAGGTACCTTCTCTAACCATTATAGATTTGAATATTATAAAGAGCCTGTAATATTCCTTAAACCATAATACACGATATTCTACTGTCGAAACGAACAGTTATTTCATGGAATGAATTGCAATTCAATTCAATTGTCTGGATTATATCTCGTGGCATATTGAATGGTAGCATTGTTATCCACTTCTTCAATTCCTTGCATACCCTTCAATTGTTATTCTTGGCTCGAACGGGGCAAAGAATGCTACGCCGAAAGAAGCCTGCCCTGTTTTTCTTCCCCGGTGAAGCCCTCCGCACTCCACTTTCCGCCGACTTTCTATGCGAGCCACGTCCCGGACTAAGCTGACAATATCTTCTTCACCCCCTAGCAGAGGTTCCCAATCCAATCTGTATCTTATAGTCTTGTTTAGTCCCTCTTGTTGTGTAGGGAGGAACTAAGGAGAGGTCGATAACTGAGTTTGAAGGGCTTTTTTTCATAAAGCTTGAAGTACTGATTTCATAAGTACCTAGATGTAGTGAGTACAACGAGCTTAATATCTTTGAAACAAATACTTATTTATATATTTTAATAATATTTGTTTATTCTTGGCTTGTAGTTTGTATTACCTTGCCTTAGCTGTTAGGCATTTTTCATTCTTTAAACTTTACCAATGCATGATATATGGTTATTCGATATAATTCCAAGGGAAGAGACAAGAAAGGAAAAAAAAAACCGCGTTTGTTAAAAAACTAATGGTGAAATAACTGATCAAATCGATAAAGTTTAGTTTTAATTCTTAATGTTCATTAAGTTTTAATTCATTTACGAAATGAAATAATTACCTTCTCAAGGCCATTACTATTTAGAACATGTTATTATTATTATTACTTTCACTTACCTCTACATGAAATATATAGTAAGGGAAAGTATTGCGATCGTAAAAAAATCCGACTTCCGGTTTTCAACGGAAATACACGTTTTGATGTCCCCTGAGTCCAAATAAACAAATCCCGCAAAATGGTCTGTGTGTGTGTTTGCGTGTGAAAATACTAGCTCAAAAACTATAAGCCCTGTGAATCTGAAATTGGGTATTTGGTGTATATATATGCCCGCGATATGATAGCAAAAATTTCATCAAAATTGGTCAAACGGATGGGGTACTTTATTTTGTAACTTTTTTTTCCAATTATTACCTTTTTTTATTATCTTAAAAACGGCTTCAATACTTTTGATCAAATTCGTCATGTTTAATGAAAATTAGGTATTCTTTAATATCAGGTAAGCTTTATCATTATTAAAATCTTCTGAGGGGGCTTAAATGGGTAAGGGGCCTTTTTTATTATCCGGGAAAGTTTTTGTTTATATTATATTGTTCGAGAAATTAACCATCTTTCGCTATGCCTAAAAATAAGAAATGGCTAAAAAGAAATATGAAAAAAATCAAGTAAATATATAGAGGAGAAAAAAAGAAAAATATTCCGTCAACCCATAAAACACATTGAGCCCACTAATACGGAGTACGCCATTAATGACAGACCATTCTTCATAATTAAAGCCGTTTTGTTCATTTAATGGAAATTATTTGTTTCATGGCAAGTTTTCTCCAACTACATAGAGAATTATAAAATCAGACAACTTGGAGTATTATGCTTGCATTAACGAAGTACAAGTAAAACCTTTTATTTTATAATACAAAAATAGGTTGTTTGAAGTTGCTCAGTTTCCTTACAACTTATGGTGATCCCTTGCACTAGAGCTCTCACCCCCTGAAAATTGAGGTGGCACATTTATTTCAGTTTAGTGCCGTTATTGTTGCAAGTTTTTGAAAATCCTTCATTAACTGCGCAAATTACAGGGATAAATGAAGAATTAATTATGAGATTAAAAACAGTACTAGATGTGATTTGCTCTCTGTACCCGATTGATACTGCAGCATTTCGCAAGTACACCGCGGAAACGGCTGAGATGGCATTGACTCGGTACCCCTGGTACTATCTCCCATCGACCGCCCACAAAATTCTTTTCCATGTAGCAGACATGATTGAGCACGCAGCTCTTTATATCGGTTCCCTGTCAGAAGATGTTCATGGAGAGTAGGAACAAAAATTATAAGCAGTACAGGGAACATCATTCCAGGAAGATATCTCGAGTCGCAACAAATGAAGATGTTTTCCACCAATTATTTGTAACAAGCGACCCATATATTACGGATTTAAGACCAGTTTACAAATATAAAAAGAGCTAACCGAGGAAGCATGCAATTTATTTAAACAACATTAAATAATTATATCCTATTTGTATTATTGTACATAAAAATGTTAAATAAAAAAAAATCTATTCAAATTTTATTTTTCACGTCAAATTTTAACTTGATCTGATGCTCTGATTTCGTTGATATTGATTTCATTATATTCGGCTCCTCAAAAAACATATAAGACTATATCAAACACGAATTTTTAATATTTTTGACTTTTTGACCTCAAATTTGGACTTGATCTGGTGGTCCCATTGCACTGATTTTGATTTCATTAGATTCGGCACCTCAAAAAATCAATACACGGGTGGTTCCACGCCGCTAGAAAAGGAATTATAATAGATATTAGGTTTTTGCCCATTTTCAGCATTTTTGGACCACTGTGCGATGTGGCAGCAAAAAATCAAATGGAGGGAGGACTTTATTTGTTAAATTTTAACGTGATTTTTACGATTTTCTCAAAAACTGCTCTAACCATTTTGATCAAACTCATATTTAAAGAAAATCAAGTATCCTTTATTATCAGATTTTATCATCATAAAAATGTTCTGAGGGGACTTACCTATATGGCGAAGGAAACTTTTTTTTTTCCTATAAAGTACCTTTGATTTTTTTAATGTGGAGAAATTAAATGTCATATCAACGTTATGCCTATAAACAAGAAATGGCTATATATGTGAAGTAATAAAAAATCGAGAAAACATACACAGGAGAAAAAAAAGAAAAATATTCCGACAACTGATAAAACACATTGCACATTAGGTACGATTTCAATGACAGACCATTGTTCATAAGTAATGGAGTTCTGTTCAAGGGATAGTGTTGTCAAAGCGTTTTGAAAAATAATGGAAATTATTTGTTTCCTTGGTAATTAAATGAAGTTTTCAACTACTAAATAAAGAATTATAAAATCAGACGCGATGGAGTATTATGTCTGCTATAAAGCATTATCACAAATCGAAACTTTCATTTAACAATAAAAATTATTTAAAGCAGTTTGCGGTGCGAAAAGAAAAAATATGGTATAAGATAATCTTTAATTAATTATACTTTAGTTTAGAAACTTTTCTTCCATAATAGATTTCTGAATGCAATATAAAGTGGTGTTGGAGGAAAACGGGGAAAAACCCAGAACGGTTTCCGGAAAGGCATAATAGACAATTATTTTAAAACTAAGTTTTAATTCGCTAAGTACACAATATATTCATAAAAAGCAACTCTCAGTAAAAAACGAGCAAGCTGAAAAAAAAAACCTCGACTGTAGATGAAATTAGGATGATTTTTTTTAGGCCCTTAAAAAGAAATAAAAAATAATGAATCAAAAAGTACTGAGAACTTTCAAGTTCTGCAATACAAATTATAATTTTCCATAACCAGGCCATTTTATGGTACTATCATTCTATTGTATGTAGTGGTATAATTTTAGTACAAAGGAAAATATAGAAATATTAATTTCTAACGAATATTTTAACAAAACAAGTTAGAATACTTAGTAAACTGTTACTACTCCATAGTCATAACACATGCATGAAAATTTCTTCACCATTACCTTATTCGTTTGTGTTCTATTGAATTTTTTTATTTCCTTAAATTGTTTGTATGAATAAAAATGTCTCCCTTGTACTTGGGATTTCAAGTAGAGAAGTTTCTAATATGAGAATTTCCCGTGTGTGTCTTAAATATCTTACACGTATAACAGTTTTTGATAGCACATATATTTATAGCCTGCCTAGTAGTAATAATGCAATATTACACTAGACTATCCTAGTGAAAATTACATTATTATTAAACTATTGTTACATTATTACACTAAACTATAACAATTATATCATATTTTACTTCTTTTTTTACTTTTTACTTTCACTTACCTATGAAATATATACTATACTACTAAATATGATACTACTATACTACTATATATGAAATATATAGTAAGTGGAAATATTGCGATCGTGAAAAATTTCGACTTCCGGTTTTCAACGGAAATACACGTTTTGGAACCCCCTGAGTCGAAATAACCAAGTCCCGCGAAATGGTCTGTGTGTGTTTGTGTGTGTGTGTGTGTGTGTGAACAGACTAGCTCAAAAACTATAAACCGTGGGAACCTAAAATTGGGTATTTATTGTAGGTATATGCCCGCGATGTGACAGCAAAAATTTCATCAAAATTGCTCAAAGGTAGGGGGTACTTTATTTAATACTTTTTTAAGTTTTTTTCGATTTTCTCAAAAATGGCTCTAACGATTTTGATTAAACTGAGTATTTGATCTATTTATATGCCCGAGATATGACTGTAAAAATTTCATCAAAATTGATTAACCGGAGGGGGGACTTTACTTAATAAATTTTGTATCATTTTCACGTGTTTTTTTTATTTACTCAAAAACGGCTTTAACGATTTTGATCAAACTGGTTATATGATGTATGTATATGCCCGAGATACGACTGTAAAAATTTCATCAAAATTGAGCAACCGGAGGGGGGACTTTACTTAATAAATTTTGTACCAATTTCACGTGTACATATTTTTTATTTACTCAAAAACGGCTTTAACGATTTTGAAGAAACTGGGTATTTGATGTATGTATATACCAAATATGTGAAAGCCAACATTTCATCAAAATTGGTGGGGACACTTTATTTCTTGACTTTTTTCCAATTTTTACCTTTTTTTCGATTATCTCAAAAACGGCTTTAACGATTTTTATCAAATTCGTCATGTTTAATGAAAATTAGGTTTTCTTTAATATCAGGTATGCTTTATCATTATTAAAATTTTCTGAGGGGGCGTTTTTTTTGGGGGGGGGGCCTTTTTTGTTTGTTTGTTTCTTTCTTATAAAGTACCTTTGTTTTTGTTTACATGGAGAAATTAACTGTCTCTCGTTACGCCTAAAAATAAGAAATGGCTAAATATGAGATATGATAAAAATAAAGAAAACATAAAGAGGAGAAAAAAATTAAAAATTTTCAGTCAACTCATAAAACTCGTTGAGCCCAAGCATGCGGAGTACGCCTTTAATGACAGACCATTGTTCATAATTAAAGCCGTTCTGTTCATTTGAGAAGTGGCAATTAACAAAACGCATTAATTTATAATCTAAGTAAGTTGGTAAGTGAAAGTTGTGTGTTGCGAGCACGCACCAGATTTTTTTACTTTCACTTACCTATATATGAAATATATAGTAAGTGGGAGTATTGCGATCGTGAAAAATTTCGACTTCCGGTTTTCAACGGAAATACACGTTTTGGCACCCCCTGAGTCGAAATAACCAAGTCCCGCGAAATGGTCTGTGTGTGTGTGTGTGTGTGTGTGTGTATGTGAACAGACTAGCTCAAAAACTATAAACCGTGGGAACCTGAAATTGGGTATTTAGTGTAGGTATATGCCCGCGATGTGACAGCAAAAATTTCATCAAAATTGCTTAAAGGGAGGGGGTACTTTATTTAATAAATTTTTACGTTTTTTCTATTTTCTCAAAAACGGCTCTAACGATTTTGATTAAACTGAGTATTTGATCTATTTATATGCCCGAGATATGACTGTAAAAATTTCATCAAAATTGATCAACCGGAGGGGGGACTTTACTTAATAAATTTTGTATCATTTTCACGTGTTTTTTTTATTTACTCAAAAACGGTTTTAACGATTTTGATCAAACTGGGTATATGATGTATGTATATGCCCGAGATACGACTGTAAAAATTTCATCAAAATTGATCAAACGAAAGGGGGACTTTACTTAAAGAATTTTATCTAATGTTTACGTTTTTTTTTATTTTCTCAAAAACGGCTTTGATGATTTTGATGAAACTGGGTATTTGATGTATATATATGCCCGAGATGCGACAGCTGAAATTTCATCAATATTGGTGAAACGGAGGGGGTACTTCATCTAAAAAACGTTTTCTTATGTTCACGTGTTTTTACTTTCACTTACCTATATATGAAATATATAGTAAGTGGAAGTATTGCGATCGTGAAAATTTTCGACTTCCGGTTTTCAACGGAAATACACGTTTTGGGGTCCCCTGAGTCCAAATGACCAAGTCCCGCGAAATGGTCTGTGTGTGTGTCTGTGTGTGTGTGTGTGTGTGTGTGTGTGTGTGAACAGACTAGCTCAAAAACTATAAACCGTGCGAACCTGAAATTGGGTATTTAGAGTATGTATATGCCCGCGATGTGACAGCAAAAATTTCATCGAATTTTCTCAAAGGGAGGGGGTACTTTATTTAATAACTTTTTAAGTTTTTTTCGATTTTCTCAAAAACGGCACTAACGATTTTGATTAAACTTAGTATTTGATCTATATATATGCCCCAGATATGACTGTAAAAATTTCATCAAAATCGATCAACCGGAGGGGGGACTTTACTTATTAAATTTTGTACCATTTTCACGTGTTTTTTTTATTTACTCAAAAACGGTTTTAACGATTTTGATCAAACTTGGTATTTGATGTATTTATATGCCAGAGATATGACTGTAAAAATTTCATCAAAATTGATCTACCGGAGGGGGGACTTTACTTAATAAATTTTGTACCATTTTCACGTGTTTTTTTTATTTACTCAAAAACGGTTTTAACGATTTTGATCAAACTTGGTATTTGATGTATTTATATGCCAGAGATATGACTGTAAAAATTTCATCAAAATTGATCTACCGGAGGGGGGACTTTACTTAATAAATTTTGTATCATTTTCACGTGTTTTTTTTATTTACTCAAAAACGGTTTTAACGATTTTGATCAAACTTGGCATTTGATGTATATATATGCCAAAGATGTGATAGTCAACATTCATCAAAATTGGTCAAACGGAGGGGGCACTTTATTTCATAATTTTTTTTCAATTTTTACCTTTTTGATCGATGATCTCAAAAACGGCTTTAACGATTTTTATCAAATTCGCTATGTTTAATGAAAATTAGTTGTTATTTATTACCAGGTAAGCTTTATCATTATTAAAATGTTCTGAGAGGGCTTAAATGGGGAAGTGGCCTTTTTTGTTTTCCTATAAAGTACCTTTGTTTTAGTTTATATTGAGAAATTAACTGTCTGTCATCACACCTAAAAATAAGAAATGGCTAAATATGATATATGAAGAAAATCAAGTAAAAATATACAGGAGAAAAAAAGAAAAATAATCCGTCAACTCATAAAACACCTTGAGCTCACGCATCCGCCGTACGCCTTTAATGACAAACCAATGCGTTATTATTACCTATAGATGTTCTGTTCATTTGAGAAGTGGGAATTAACAAAACGCATTAAGTTCTAATCTAAGTAAGTTGGTAAGTGAAAGTTGTGTGTTGCGCGCACGCACCAGATTTTTTTTATTTACTCAACAGCGGCAGTTATGATTTTCATCAGACTGGATATTTGGTATATGTATATGCTCACAATATGACAGACAACATTTCATCAAAATTGGTCAAATGCAGGGGGCTCTTTATTTCATAACTTTTTTTTTCCAATTTTTACATTTTTTTGGAATATCTCAAAAACGGCTTTAATGATTTTTTGATTAAATTAATCATTTTTAATCGAAATCAAGTCATCTTTTTTATATTATTTATAAAAATGGCAATTAAAAAAGCATGTCGATTTCTAATGTAAGTAAGTTGGTAAGTGAAAGTTGTGTGTTGCGCGCACGCACCAGATTTTTCTATCTTAAGTCCATCTAGACATAATTTAATTGAAATCATCTTTATAACTAGTAACTACTTAGGTATCATACACATAATATAAAAGTAACACCACAAATGGAATCATAAAATCAGCCATAGCAGACGTGATATCATAGTATCGATATTCTGTACAATCGATAGTTGTACAGCTCCAGCTCTAGTAAACAGTACTGCTATGGGGAGTGCGTCACCCCACGACGTAGATATTTCCTGGAACGGGCTGTTCAAATACCCTTCCACCTCCTCTTTCTGGACTTTTCTTTCTATTTCTCTCTCTCACACAGGCTCCCTCACTCTCGCCCATTCCCTCATTCTCTCTCTCTCTCTCTCTCTCCCCCACATTCTCGCTCCCTCACCCTCTCTCATTCTCTCTCAGGCAGAAGAAAACGAGCCATTAATCAGCCGCAGATGCTGATAATTTGTCAGAGAATCCTTTTTTATTCCGTGAGGTGACTGTATCTCCTTCTTTTTTTCTTTTACTTTCTCAGCTCGCCTGGTTTTTGTGCCGCTTAAACTAATAGCAACAAGCAACAATGGCCGCATCCCATTCAACGAATTACTCCCTGCTTCGCTCCTTTCCGTACCGTTTTATTTTTCAAGATTTTCTCCCACGAGTTGCTTTATGGATGCTTGAGATATTCTCGTTCCCTTTAATGCTTATCATCTCTTCCTTTTCTATTTTGTTGCAAATTTTTTCAAAGGCTACTAATGGTGGGGATGTACGGAGGAAGTAATGTAGTGGAAATGGTTTGGGGAACGAAAACACTAATTTGTAGAAATAATACAATTATAACATGTAATTTTGGGTTCTTATCGTTTATTGCGGCCACATCGGAATTACTTCAGAAATCGATTATTTAATAATAATAATAATAAAGTGTTTTATTGTAAAGAAATATAAGACATGACATAATGATAAATTCCATTGAAAACACCATAAGCATGGACATTGTGCGCTTGCTGTGGATTTGTCTTGAATAATATAAAATTAATCTTACTCACAAAAAAAATGAACAAATATATGGCCATATAACCAAAAGTACATTTTACATAATAATTAGGTGAAATGAAATTAAAATGATCTGCATAATTAAGAAAAATATAATTTTAAATTAAAAAGAAATTAGTAATTAAATTCTGTTATTAATAGTTTTCTGTATTTGAAATGAATTATATGATTATCGAACCCATTGCATTCTATAAGGTTATAAGCACTACTTCATATAAAAAAGTTACATCAACATTACTTCATTCAATAAGGTTATACAAAATAAAACTTCTGAGCAAAGCCAACATGACGCCGTACAGAGGAGTATTTACCATCAAATCATGGCCAAAAGTCCAAAAAAATAAATTGTACTTCAGAACATGACAATACGTATTTCCTGGTAGCTTAGGAATGTTTGCATCGAAATATATTTATCTCGTTCATTTGTATACTCTTCCTGCCCTATGGAATTAGTCTGAATCCATGAATCGAGTATGCAGTTGCTTTTTCCAGTGTACATAGTAGGTAAGATGCTTAAAGATGCTGTGATTTCTGTCGAATCAATTTAACAAGTGATCTGAAATTTCTCTACACAGTTTCGAAAGGTATGTATTTATCTGTGATAGCTAGATTTTTGTCACGTTTAATTATCATAACGGTTAACTTGTAGTTTTTTTTATTACGATGAAAAAATAGACTTGTTTAAAATAATAAAACAGATTATGTTGTATTGTTGGGCTTTGTCGGGCAGATATTTTTGCATTTATGTGAAGTTCCATCCTTCTACTTGCCATACCGCAAAAAAAAATTCACCCAAACACACCTCCCCGTTTTTAATAGATGTATGAAAATACCTATTAAAGTGAATTTTTTTATAACCAAGTCGGAGTTTAGAGTGCAATAAATAATTTGAAACTCTTTTAAGTTGTGTAAAGGAAAAAGTGTAGTCGTAATTGGTTAAAGAAACATTTTGGATTATAAAAAATTAAATCCTTATA
This sequence comes from Aelia acuminata, assembly GCA_911387785.2. Taxonomy (NCBI): domain Eukaryota; kingdom Metazoa; phylum Arthropoda; class Insecta; order Hemiptera; family Pentatomidae; genus Aelia; species Aelia acuminata. The sequence goes on along the minus strand of OU426979.1, from coordinate 157,789,452 downwards.
ACTTTTATAATAAACTGATTTTCTGTGTATTTTAGCTATGCAAGTAATTAGTGACTTACCAAAGTTGATTACCCATTTAAGTAACTTTGTTGTGGTGCTACAGGAAGCTTAAATTTAAAATCAAGCTCGCGAAGATTTCATACAGGAACTAGAACTGGAAACTAATAGAATAGTCTAGAGGCTTCACATGAAGTCGACTGCACGTGGAGAACGCACATAAATAGACGATCACAATTAAAATTTAGTACGCAAATAATGCATTTAGTATTTGCAAAAGCTAGATATCAAATAGCAATATAACTTTCAAATATCTGAATGAAAATGAAAATTTTCCCGAAGTTTTTCAAATTCCCCTATTTTTCCAGAAATTCACCTAATTTTTGTCAAAACTTGAAATTTTTTATATTTTATTAGTTTGATATATTTTTAGATGTATAAAAAGTTTTAAGTATTCCACAGTTACAAAAAAATAGGTAAATAATTTTGGCCAGGATTTCATGGCCAATACTACACTGTGCGCCGTTAAGTTTTGCCCTGATTTCCATTGAAACGAAACCGTTTGGGGATTTTTTCATCTCTGAAGAGCGAGCGTAGCGAGCGGGAGTCGAAAGCTGGGATCTTAATAAAGCTAATCAAGATACTTTTAACTGAAAAGGACGCGAAGAGATTCCACTTAAACCACGATAACATAACCGAATAATTCCATGTTCGTGAAGAAAATTCACTACACTTTGTTCACTTAAGATATCTTTTGATGTATTGATTATATTGGATAATGTAAATACAAGATTACTAACTTACTGGCAGAAGCAAGCATATAATCGATTTTTCTCAAGCAATGTCGATGCGGCCGCTATAACCGATAATGGCGCCGATAGTCTGCTGGGGACATAAAATAACGATTTTATGTTTGTGTACGCACAAGGAGATTAATTTCTCAATAGTGTTATTGCGGATAGGTGATTAGTGGAGTGATATTAAATTTTTACCAACTTTACCGATTTCCGTGAAATTTTCATTCTCAGGAAATAAAAGAGTGCAAAGTTAATTCTTCAAAAATATTATTATGGATAGGCAATGAGGGGGGATTATTAACTAAAAGGTTAGGTGTTAAAAATCATTTTTATTGTTTGAAAGTTACAGATCTCTCCGATTTCAACGAAATTAGAAAATTCTTGCGTCGAATAAAAGTATAGGAGGGAAGTTAAGCCCTATGAATATTGTTACGAATAAGTAATAGCGAGAGGGTTAGTTAAGTAAAGATAGTTGTCTATAGTTTAATAGACAATAGTTTAATAGAGTTAGTTATTCACTTTTTACAAGATAATTCGATTTTAAATTTATTTGAAACACTTGCCGTTTAACTACATACTGCTGTTTTTCTATGAGACCGCCTCCATACCACACCATTTTAAATATAAATAATTATTGGCTATATTAATTGAGTAAATGTACTAAAATTATTTCCACTTATAAGCGAAAATATGATAAATGATTTCTCCTTTTATTGATTTACCTACTACATCCAATCGTAAGGCTCTTGGACTTAATTCTTTCTTAAAAAGGTGTTGGAGCAGATTTGTATTTATTTATGAACCTACGTGTATGAGCTATGTATGAAGCTAATGGCTTCATCTTGAAAATCAGTCTTAGGTGTAAGTTTTTGTAGTGGTTTGTGGCTGTAGGTTGAGCTCTTTTGGGATATTAAGGCCAGGGTACTAATATATTATAAATAATATTATATTACTAATATAATAGTATTTAGGAATATAAATTGAATAATGTTTCTTTTCTATTTATACCTAAACAAATAAGTGGGCTGAGTTGGCTTAATTTTTTTTTTTTTTTTTTTTTTTTTTTTATACCGACATCTCTTCCTTAAAATACATTCATTACTCTTCAATGTTTTTTATTGGAATGATTGGATTATTTTGATATTTAGTAGCTTTTAATAGCCTCATCCTTTTTTTCACGTATCGCCAATTTTTTACTGTACGTCGGTAAAAGGTATAATGAGTACTTTGTGCACCTGTAGTAAAATTAATATTTGTTTATGCTAAAATATTTTGTTTATTATCCTTCTCTAGCATCATTATATTATTTATTGTTGAATTTAAATGCAATATCTATTGGTCCAAAATCCGCCAAAAATTATTTAGACTGAATACTAAAATTAAAGTCAATATCAAGGGTATTGTTCACCTATACTTCCTTTACGGGCTCAGGATTGGTTTCTGGAACTGGCAGGTAATTATCTATTCGATTACACCAACCGAGAATCGTTCCTAGATTCAGGGAACCCACCTATGATAAACTATTCCCCTATTAATGTTAAATTATAATTTTAACAAAACATTGGAGACTAACATAATGGTTGAGCTCACGGGCGTCACCACCGAGGGGGGAGCAGGGGGAACGCGTCCCCCCCAATATTTTGACAGGAGCGGACTGCCCCCCCAATATTTTGGCAGGAGAGGACCCTATGTAAAAAATTAAATAAAAATGCGATTTTACGAATTTATCCGAGTTTAATAAAATCTTAGTTAATTTCAGCACATTCTATTGTTAAAAGCATAGTCAGGCAATTGTATATTTGATGAACTATATATTTTTTATTTCTGCTTGAACTGTTTTGTGTTATTGCTCTCCATTTCTTTTTTAAACCAAGCAGCTTGACCCTACTTTCCATCAATTCGATGAAGCTTATATAAGTATAGAAGCTTATAGAATTTATAGAAGTTGATGGAAAGCAATGAAATTGGTGGGATCAGGATCAGAAGAAAAACTTGGATGAAATTCAATCAAGAAATTGTGGCCCGCATCCTTCAACATTAAGCCTTAACAACTCCCAATTTTAATGTATAACTGAGGCATAAATTGACAAGTACTAAGAGACTATAAAGACCTTTAAAATACAGCGTTGGAGGATGAATTAAATGTCCCAACAAATGTTTTTAGGGGTTGTTCTTTCAACTTTTAGCCCCTCAAATTTCCACCTACCCTATCTAGGAAAATATTGAGCGGTCCCCCCCCCAATAATTTTGTGCTGTTGACGCCCATGGTTGAGCTTCCATTGACCAACAGATGGTACTTATCAAAAAGTACTGAACCCATGAAACTATGTATATAATAAATTATATTTTAAATGAGGATATCTACAATATACGCGAACATATTGTGATAGCACCAGTAAGCTCCACATCATGTTCCAGCTATCTTGTTTTTAGCATCCCATCGTCTTGATCTTCGAATCGTGTCCCTTCCAAAGGAAGCCTCACAAGTTTGATGAACATCACAGCCTCCGTAAACTTATCCATATTGCTCATGAAGTTCCATATTCTTAAGCATCTCTGTCAAAGGTTTGAACGTAAATTCTCCTCAAAATTACCAAGTTTCTCCTTGTGTAATGAGGATCAACAAATGTGTTAGCCTAGTCCTGGCGATTGCTTACATTTGTGTGTCAAAACGTAGGCATATCTAATCGAGACAGTTTTTTTTAAACCAAAAATCCTGACTTTTTATAACTCAGATAAAATAAAACAGAAAATTACAATCCATATCAAAAGATCATCAAGGGTATGAAACGACCAATCAAGGGTATGAGGGTACAAAACTCCTTGATCAGTAAATGGATAACTACCTCAAACAATTTTATACAATTTCGCAATCATTGTTATTTTTTAAAAGTGGTTTAGTTATTTTTTTTTAATATCGTATTCATAGAATAATGTTATACTTCAGTTAAGGATGACAATTAATTATTTATTCATTATCCATACAAATTAATAGTCAATTGTAGGATCATAGGTGAAGGTTAATAAGGGTGTATGTAGATTTTCGTAGTTGGTCGAAGATCTTTATGTTACTTCTTTTCTTTTATTTTGAAGCGTAGGCCTAGATTCAATTTTTAAATTTTTAAATAACTGGTTTTAGGTTCCTTTATGAGGCAACCTCTATTAGTAATTGAAAAAAAAAAAAATTAAAATTGAATACCTGAAGAAGGTATTGAAGATATGCAGCAGTTTCTCACGAGAAGATGATAGTGGTGGGCGGAAGAATAGAGTAGAGATGGGCAAAAATGTAATATAAGTACGGAGTACAGAAAAGGAGTAATCAACGGTTTGATTACTGAATTATTGAAAATACTCAACTTATTTTTTCTCTGAGTACTCCGGTAATCAAGCACAGAAAAGTTGAGTACAGGAGAAAATTTCTTCAACATTTGAGTAAATTTTTATGTTTTATATAGTAAAATTTTTAAATTTTGAGGGTATTCAATACAAATTGGAAAGTGGGGTTCATGTGGGGGGGGGGGGGGCGCTCAGATTTCAGTAATTTAACATTTACGGATTTTATTGAAATAAGGGTGCATTATTATGTTTCCGGATACGGAGATTTCAAAAATATTCTAAATTTTTTATTTCGACGAGAGGGTGAGGGGGGGGGGGGCGCTCGCTTTACAAATAATTTAACATTTACGAATTTTATTAAAATAAGGGTGCATTATTATGTTTCCGAATACGGAGATTTCAAAAATATTATAATTTTATAATTTCGACGAGAGGGTTGGGGGGGGGCGCTCGTTTTACAAATAATTTAACATTTACGGATTTTATTGAAATAAGGGTGCATTATTATGTTTCCGGATACGGAGATTTCAAAAATATTCTAATTTTTTTATTTCGACGAGAGGGTGAGGGGGGGGGCGCTCGCTTTACAAATAATTTAACATTTACGAATTTTATTAAAATAAGGATGAATTATTATGTTTCCGGATACGGAGATTTCAAAAATATTATAATTTTATTATTTCGACGAGAGGGTTGGGGGGGGGGGGGGGCGCTCGTTTTACAAATAATTTAACATTTACGGATTTTATTGAAATAAGGGTGCATTATTATGTTTCCGGATACGGAGATTTCAAAAATATAATCCTTTTTTTATTTCGACAAGAGGGTTGGGGGGGGGGGGCGCTCGCTTGACATATAATTTAACATTAACGTATTTTATTGAAATAAGGGTGCATTATTATGTTTCCGGATACGGAGATTTCAAAAATATTCTAAATTTTTTATTTCGACGAGAGGGTGAGGAGGGGGGGCGCTCGCTTTACAAATAATTTAACATTTACGAATTTTATTAAAATAAGGGTGCATTATTATGTTTCCGGATACGGAGATTTCAAAAATATTATAATTTTATAATTTCGACGAGAGGGTTGGGGGGGGCGCTCGTTTTACAAATAATTTAACATTTTCGGATTTTATTGAAATAAGGGTGCATTATTATGTTTCCGGATACGGAGATTTCAAAAATATTCTAATTTTTTTATTTCGACGAGAGGGTGAGAGGGGGCGCTCGCTTTACAAATAATTTAACATTTACGAATTTTATTAAAATAAGGGTGCATTATTATGTTTCCGGATACGGAGATTTCAAAAATATTATAATTTTATTATTTCGACGAGAGGGTTGGGGGGGGCGCTCGTTTTACAAATAATTTAACATTTACGGATTTTATTGAAATAAGGGTGCATTATTATGTTTCCGGATACGGAGATTTCAAAAATATAATCCTTTTTTTATTTCGACGAGATGGTGGGGGGGGGGCGCTCGCTTAAAAAATAATTTAACATTTACGGATTTCATTGAAATTAGGGTGCATTCTTATGTTTTCGTATACGGAGATTTCAAAGATATATTTTTTTTATTTCGGCGTGAGAGTGGGGGGGGGTAGGGGGGGGAGCGCTTGCTTAACAAATAATTTAACATTTACGGATTTTATTGAAATAAGGGTGCATTACTATGTTTCCGGATACGGAGATTTCAAAAATATTCTAAATTTTTTATTTCGACGAGAGGGTGAGGAGGGGGGGGCGCTCGCTTTACAAATAATTTAACATTTACGAATTTTATTAAAATAAGGGTGCATTATTATGTTTCCGGATACGGAGATTTCAAAAATATTATAATTTTATAATTTCGACGAGAGGGTTGGGGGGGGGCGCTCGTTTTACAAATAATTTAACATTTACGGATTTTATTGAAATAAGGGTGCATTATTATGTTTCCGGATACGGAGATTTCAAAAATATTCTAAATTTTTTATTTCGACGAGAGGGTGAGAGGGGGCGCTCGCTTTACAAATAATTTAACATTTACGAATTTTATTAAAATAAGGATGAATTATTATGTTTCCGGATACGGAGATTTCAAAAATATTATAATTTTATTATTTCGACGAGAGGGTTGGGGGGGGGGGCGCTCGTTTTACAAATAATTTAACATTTACGGATTTTATTGAAATAAGGGTGCATTATTATGTTTCCGGATACGGAGATTTCAAAAATATAATCCTTTTTTTATTTCGACGAGAGGGTGGGGGGGGGTAGGGGGGGGAGCGCTTGCTTGACAAATAATTTAACATTTACGGATTTTATTGAAATAAGGGTGCATTACTATGTTTCCGGATACGGAGATTTCAAAAATATTCTAAATTTTTTATTTCGACGAGAGGGTGAGGAGAGGGGGCGCTCGCTTTACAAATAATTTAACATTTACGAATTTTATTAAAATAAGGGTGCATTATTATGTTTCCGGATACGGAGATTTCAAAAATATTATAATTTTATAATTTCGACGAGAGGGTTGGGGGGGGTGCTCGTTTTACAAATAATTTAACATTTACGGATTTTATTGAAATAAGGGTGCATTATTATGTTTCCGGATACGGAGATTTCAAAAATATTCTAAATTTTTTATTTCGACAAGAGGGTGAGGAGGGGGGGCGCTCGCTTTACAAATAATTTAACATTTACGAATTTTATTAAAATAAGGGTGCATTATTATGTTTCCGGATACGGAGATTTCAAAAATATTATAATTTTATAATTTCGACGAGAGGATTGGGGGGGGGCGCTCGTTTTACAAATAATTTAACATTTACGGATTTTATTGAAATAAGGGTGCATTATTATGTTTCCGGATACGGAAATTTTAAAAATATTCTAAATTTTTTATTTCGACGAGAGGGTGAGAGGGGGCGCTCGCTTTACAAATAATTTAACATTTACGAATTTTATTAAAATAAGGATGAATTATTATGTTTCCGGATACGGAGATTTCAAAAATATTATAATTTTATTATTTCGACGAGAGGGTTGGGGGGGGGGGGCGCTCGTTTTACAAATAATTTAACATTTACGGATTTTATTGAAATAAGGGTGCATTATTATGTTTCCGGATACGGAGATTTCAAAAATATAATCCTTTTTTTATTTCGACGAGATGGTGGGGGGGGGGGGGGGGGGGGGGGGAGCGCTTGCTTAACAAATAATTTAACATTTACGGATTTTATTGAAATAAGGGTGCATTACTATGTTTCCGGATACGGAGATTTCAAAAATATTCTAAATTTTTTATTTCGACGAGAGGGTGAGGAGAGGGGGCGCTCGCTTTTCAAATAATTTAACATTTACGAATTTTATTAAAATAAGGGTGCATTATTATGTTTCCGGATACGGAGATTTCAAAAATATTATAATTTTATAATTTCGACGAGAGGGTTGGGGGGGGGCGCTCGTTTTACAAATAATTTAACATTTACGGATTTTATTGAAATAAGGGTGCATTACTATGTTTCCGGATACGGAGATTTCAAAAATATTCTAAATTTTTTATTTCGACGAGAGGGTGAGGAGGGGGGGGCGCTCGCTTTACAAATAATTTAACATTTACGAATTTTATTAAAATAAGGGTGCATTATTATGTTTCCGGATACGGAGATTTCAAAAATATTATAATTTTATAATTTCGACGAGAGGGTTGGGGGGGGGGGCGCTCGTTTTACAAATAATTTAACATTTACGGATTTTATTGAAATAAGGGTGCATTATTATGTTTCCGGATACGGAGATTTCAAAAATATTCTAAATTTTTTATTTCGACGAGAGGGTGAGAGGGGGCGCTCGCTTTACAAATAATTTAACATTTACGAATTTTATTAAAATAAGGATGAATTATTATGTTTCCGGATACGGAGATTTCAAAAATATTATAATTTTATTATTTCGTCGGGAGGAGGGGCGCTCAGATTTCAGTAATTTAGCATTTACGGATAGGATTGTATTTAGGTTATTGGCAGCTTTGGGCACTATCCGAATAAAAAAGGCAGATCAAAAAAGTAGTCTAACTAATCATGATTAATTTAACATAATTACAATAAATACATATTTTTTTCTTTTCGGATTTATTTACTTTTTAAATCTCCGTATTCGGAAACATAGGAATGCACCCTTATTTCAATGAAATCGGTAAATAATAAATTATTTGTAAAGCTAGCGCCCTACCCATATCCCTCTATTCAAAATAAAATAATTATAATATTTTTGAAATCTCCGTATCCGGAAACATAATAATGAACCCTAATTTCAATGAAATCCGTAAATATTAAATTATTTGTAAAGCGAGCGCCCCCCCCCCCCACCCTCTCGTCGAAATAAAAATATTATAATATTTTTGAAATCTCCGTATCCGGAAACATAATAATGAACCCTAATTTCAATGAAATCCGTAAATATTAAATTATTTGTAAAGCGAGCGCCCCCCCCCCCACCCTCTCGTCGAAATAAAAAAATTATAATATTTTTGAAATCTCCGTATCCGGAAACATTATAATGCACCCTTATTTCAATAAAATCCGTAAATGTTAAATTATTTGTAAAACGAGCGCCCCCCCCCCCCACCCTATCGTCGAAATAGAAAAAAATTATAATATTTTTGAAATCTCCGTATCCGGAAACATAAGATTGCACCCTTATTTCAATGAAATCTGTAAATGTAAAGTTATTTTTAAAGCGAGCGCCCCCCCCCCCCACCACCCTCTCGTAGAAATAAAAAAATTATAATATTTTTGAAATCTCCGTATACGAAAACATAAGAATGCACCCTCATTTCAATAAAATCCGTAAATGTTAAATTATTTGTAAAACGAGCGCCTCCCCCCCCCCCACCCTCTCGTCGAAATAAAAAAATTATAATATTTTTGAAATCTCCGTATCCGGAAACATAAGAATGCACCCTTATTTCAATGAAATCTGTAAATATTAAATTATTTGCAAAGAGAGCGCCCCCCCCACCCTCTCGTCGAAATAAAAAAATTATAATATTTTTGAAATCTCTGTATCCGGAAACATAAGAATGCACCCTTATTTCAATGAAATCCGTAAATATTAAATTATTTGTAAAGCGAGCGCCCCCCCACCCTCTCGTCGAAATAAAAAAATTATTATATTTTTGAAATCTCCGTATCCGGAAACATAAGAATGCACCCTTATTTCAATGAAATCCGTAAATATTAAATTATTTGTAAAGCGAGCGCCCCCCCCACCCTCTCGTCGAAATAAAAAAATTATAATATTTTTGAAATCTCCGTATCCGGATACATAATAATGAACCCTAATTTCAATGAAATCCATAAATATTAAATTATTTGTAAAGCGAGCGCCCCCCCCCCCACCCTCTCGTCGAAATAAAAAAATTATAATATTTTTGAAATCTCCGTATCCGGAAACATTATAATGCACCCTTATTTCAATAAAATCCGTAAATGTTAAATTATTTGTAAAACGAGCGCCCCCCCCCCCCCCCCCTATCGTCGAAATAAAAAATTTATAATATTTTTGAAATCTCCGTATCCGGAAACATAAGAATGCACCCTTATTTATTATTTATCAATGAAATCTGTAAATGTAAAGTTATTTTTAAAGCGAGCGCCCCCCCCCCCACCACCCTCTCGTAGAAATAAAAAATTATAATATTTTTGAAATCTCCGTATACGAAAACATAAGAATGCACCCTAATTTTAATGAATTCCCGAAATGTTAAATTACTGAAATCGCCCCCCCTCCTCACAAGAACCCCACTTTCCGATTTGTATTGAATACCCTTAAAATTTAAAAATATTACTTCATAAAAAATAAAAATGTACTCAAATGTGGAAGAAATTTTCTCTTGTACTCAACTTTTCTGTACTTGATTACCGGAGTACTCAGAGAAAAAATAAGTTGATTACTGTCGATAAATTCAGTAATCAAGCTGTTGATTACTCCGTACTCATATTACACATTTTTGCCCATCTCTAGAATAGAGGTTCTTTTTTGTCACCTCTACAGGAGGCTTCGGGCCGTACAATGGGAATTGTAAAAAATAACTGAAACGCCCGAGCTCAAAGAGATTTTAATATAGATGGCGCCAGGTTAGTTAGCCCTTACAATATATACCTACGTATGTTTATAGGTGATTCATTTCAGGGTAAACGGGACAGAAAAGGTAGGATGAACATAGACCAGTTGTAGGAGTATTGTTGTTCACAATATTAGTTCGTCTACATTCATGGGGAGAACTGCCCCCCTAAAGCAGACAAAATAAACCCTACTTGTGGGAAGTGACTGGGAAGTGAATGCAAAAATAATTGTAATGAAGGCTTAACGAACCCGAACATTCAATGCCGGTACCACAACTCGCTCCCTGCACAACTCCGCTAGCCCTAACTTCGGCAGATCAGCCTTTACGCAATCCTCCCACCTACGTCTCGGCCTACCCCTCGAACGTTTCCATTCTACACCGCGCTTATTAATCTTTTCGGCATTCGTTCACCACTAAGTTTCACAAATTTACAATGCAATTTTATTCGTCTAGCGTCCGGGTTAGTAAATATAGTAATTAAGTATTTCATTGAAGCTTAAGTTCCTACCAAACAGAACAGTCTTGATAAGAGCTTACACAGATTACACAGAACAAGAGAACAAGACACAGGAAAAAAAAATGATAAATACAGTAATGTGAATGACTAAAAATGATGGAAAAAAGAATTGTAACTAAACAGAGAGTACATTGATCATATCTACTTGAACTAAAAGCATTTGCTTCCATCATTATTTAGTCATACACACTAAAACATTTATATATTTTTTTCCCTGTGTCTTCTGCACTTAGCCATGAGGAAGACCTGCATTGTTAGGTCGAAACGTGGACTACAATAAAATACTTTATCATTATTTGTAGATTTTTTTACCACCACCTGCGACTAATTCATTCTTTGTTGAATATAAGGTCAACCATCAATTATCCAATATAATTTCTTTTAAGGAAAATTATTGTAATAATTAGTGAAGCATCGTTTCTTTCTTCCCTTCCTCATCGTTTAGGCTATATGCGGTTTCCCGGGCCATTGGGGACGGCGGGGGATTAATGCCAGTTTTGAACTCAATCATAGGGTTATCTATCAATCATATTGTATTGGTTTTCAGAAACAATGCGTATTTTCTAATGCGTTAGCCTCCTAAGCCATCCCGCCACTAATGAAACACTGTTATGAAAGACCGAGGCTTACGTCCTCCCGCCAAGCTTTGATATTGGTGCTCCCCAGTCTACTTTAATGCAGAGTCATTTATAGGAAGGCATACTCTATTCTCTGTTCTATTCCCCAGCACTCTACATGTGGAATACAACAAACAAGCCTACACTCGACTTACTCACAAATTTTGAGAAAATAAATTCATGAAGAATGGGATAAGGAATGATTAGGGCAGCGGCCTGGCCGAGGGGATAGCGTCTCCGACTCCCACGCTGGCAGTGCGGGTTCGAATCCCGCCCAAGCCGCTCGATTCTGTTCGGTGACGGCCTCACTGAACAGACTCAGTGGCTTGCCATGGATTAGAAGAGGTTGGTTACCTGTAGATAACCCGCCCCGATTAGCCCTCGTGGAATAAAGTTAAAAAAAAAATGAATGTTTAATTAAATTAGAGGTCTTAGCAACCAGATAGCGCTAAGTTTTGTTGTGATGTTTTTTTTAGCTGTTTAAATTAATCTAGGTTACTGTACTAATACTGTATTTTTAAACGTTGTTATTATTTTCCCTATCTACAGTAAATTATTAGGCCTAATGAGACCTTTGGCCACGCAGTGTGTGATTCTTACAGATATATTTTTACCTAGCGGGAGCACAGACAGCCTGGAGGGGTAGTCTGAACCTCACTTTGCTGCAAGCCATGGTCACCATGGTGCAGCGACGGTCTGCCCATAGCTCCATAACCAATTCCATTGGGGCCAATATGCCAGTGTCCTTCCCACCGATGCTTCAATGACAGTGGTTCAATGGTTCAAGGACAGTGACAAACTGTCTAGGTCCAAGCATTATTGTAGCTCAGAGTCGGCAGGCCTCGTGAACCTATATTTCTTTCCCTGAAGCACACCATCCTTGTACCAAACCTCCGGGCCGTTACTAACATCCTGGAAAACCACACCACGATTCTCGATAAGATACACTGAGAAGGTTTATCTCTCCTACGCCCGGTCGTTGTTAATCGCCTCCGGTAGTCTTGGACTGCTTGGCGTTCATTGGTGGACGGTCACCCGAATGGAATGGTCACACAGCCAATCGACATTGCTTAACATAGATTACCTATTGAATGCGCCTTTGTCCACTCGGCCATCCTGGTCCCTTAAAAAAAAAAAAACAGAATTATTAAAAACATAATAAAAAGTAATACTGAACTGTGATTAGTCAGTGATACAGAGAGTGGATATAAATCTGGATATAAATATATCTTTTATATTTTAAAGTTTATCCTTTTACTCCAAATATCAAATTTCCTGTTAGAAAGTAGGGTTGGGCGATAATCGATAGATTAGCACTATTGGTAGTCCGATACTAAAAAATACCATCTATAGTTCTCGATACGAACTTCCTTTTTTCAGACCTGAAAAAAAGATCAACTAATTTATTTACCTGCGTATTATTTGAATATGAAGGATTATAAATTATATATTATAATTTATAACATAATATTATATAGATAATAAAAAAATATTTGGAGTTTAAAGAAGTTTGTTTGTTTGTTTAACGTCACTTTGTGCTACTAATGCTAATCGGACCATGGTACAGTGGGAGTCCTAAATTTTGCCTATCAAGGTATACTTAGGATAGGGATCTTTAACGAGTACCTGACATCGTACAAGCTCGGGACCTCCATTTTACGTCCCTTCCGAGGGACGGCATAGCTAAAGATTTTTTACTCCCTTTAAAAAATCCTAGGGCCACCGCTGGGCGCGAACCTACGACCTTTAGTATTGCCATGCTAACCACTACACCACAAGTGACCCCATTTAAAGAAGAATTCAAATGTTTACAATAACAATGAACAAATAAAATCTTCAGAAAAGAAAAATAACGAAAAAGTTAATTTCAAGACTCTATTTTGTTCCTGGAGCCACATATTTCCCGAAAGAAAAATTAGCAGTTCTGCTTTCCTTTGGCTTAATCTTGTCTTGTCCACTGTTATGAAATAGGAATTTCGTTTTAACATGGTTTTTGTTCTGCTAATATAAATAAAGTTATGTATTTACATATGTATATTACATGAAAATTTGGGCCTTAGTAATTTGTAATTTCGAGTAATTCAATAATGATTTGACCGGGGCTGCATCAACGTTATATAGAAAAGTACACTTGAGCTTTCAGAATTCAATATAAAAAAAAAAAAAAAAAAAAACTCGAAACCGGAGAGAGACAGATCCGTGAAATTCCGAGAGTTTCAAAACTTGAGGGTAACAAAGATCTATCGATAGTGACTATCGATATAAGGATAGTAACTGTCGTATATTGCCCAACCCTACTAGAAAGTCATAATAGTTTGCAAGTAAGTCATGTATAATTAAATAATTGATAATTATTGGCGCCACAAGCCAAGTATGTAACTGGGATAATGTAGTAACAAGCGATGGAATGTTTACTGTAAGTTTCCATCTAATCCAATTAACTTATAGTAATTAATATAACAGTAATTATTATAAATCGTGGCCGTAAATTGATATGTTCAATTCAGAAAAAAAAATTGTTAATGAATATATTCTCCTTGCGTGTAGGATAGCAATTAATTTTAATGCCGCTATATAGATGGAAAACCCCTTGATATATTCTTCCTGTTGATCCTATATCCTATGAAATATTTCTGGTTTGGAGATTCGGGGGAAAAAAAAAACTTCCCATCCCATCTAATTAATATTTTACGAGCTTCGGAGATCAGCTTCAACTACTCTAGAATATTTTTCATTTCAAGGAAAAACGTGATTGTGGATCCTTTGTTACAGTATCATATTTCATTGTTATTACAGCGAATAAAAACATTTTATATTGAATAAAATACTTGTGCTAATTTGGTCAAAAAGGTTTTGTTTCATATAAATATTTTCCTTCTTTACTTAGCTCTAATTGGAGTGGAGTCTTGTGTGTGCTTTTAACCCTGCCTTGCAGTTTATTAAATTTTAATTAAAGTATCTTTTTTAAAACATAATAAAATTAATAAATGTTTTTATACAGCTTAGAAGTTGATTTGAGTACACACTGTATTTTGTCCACGTTATAATCTATAAATAAATTAATAAAGGGTATTTTTTTTTTGGAGGTGTACAAGTTAAAATTACAATAAAACAAAGAAATACATTTTTAATATCAATAAAACGAACTTTATTGAATAGAAAACTTTATGACATTAATGTTTGAATATGATTTCAGCCATGTGGCCTCCACGGCTAACGCATACAGGGCGCAATCTGGAACACCGATTTTCACAAACTTTTCGCACCATTTACGGCCGTATATCGCCAATAACTCTTCGAATGTTGATATCGAGGTGTTCAATTGTCTGTGGTTTATCGACATAGACAAGTGACTTGACATAATCCCAAAGAAAATAATCCACTGAGGTTAAATCACACGATCTTGGAGGCAAATTAATTGGACCATTACGTGATCAAAAGTTTCTTTGAGTAAATCAATTGTAAGGCGTGCAGTGTGGCATGTGGCTCCGTCCTGTTGGAACCACATCTCAGCTAGATTAATGCCGGCTAATTGAGGTATGAAGAAATTTCTAATCATGTCCCTATACCGTTCACCATTGACAGTAACATTTTGACCTTCTGAACGTTTTTGAAGACATATGCACCAATGACACCGCCAGCCCATAAAGCGCACCAAAGAGTAATGTTCTGTGGATGTAATAGTGTTTCGACAAAAGCTTGTGGATTATCCACACTTCAAATCCGACAATTCTGCGTATTTACGTAACCATTCAACCAAAATTTTGAATAGAAATTCAATATCCACATCAATTTGTGTTTCAGCCCATTCGCCGAATTGACGGCGCATGCGATAGTCGTTCAGCTTTAATTCCTGCACCAGTTGAATCTTGAAAGCTTTTAACCCCAGATCCTTTCGTAAAATCTTCCATAAAATGGAAGGACACAACCCCAGTTGCTGAGAACGGCGACTAATCGATTGATTTGGATCGCCTTCAATGCTTTCCTGTACAGCGGAAAAAGCTTCTTCAGTGCGCACTGTTCGGCATCTCATGAGATGCACATTATCCTTAAGAGTAAACGTAGTCCGAAAACGATCCATTGTTATTCGAATTAGCCGCTCTGAAGGACGATTATGTACACCGTAAAATGGACGAAGGAATTCACAAGCAAAATCGGGGATTGCTGGAAACGCGCAAACCACAATAATGTGAGGAAAAAAACAGACTGTAACTATTACTAAGGCTAATCGCACGATGATACAGTGGAGTCCTTATATGTAAGAGATATAAAATATGTAAGAGATTCCTTCTTTATAAAAACCTCAGAATGTGTTAAATAAGCAATTGGATATTAAGTAATAATACCTTTCACATGATTTCTTACGACAAACACAAGTTTATAGTTATTGTGGAATTGATAACGATATAAATAGTAAGAACAATTATTGATTCTGAGGTTGGTCTGGTCGGTTAGTATATTTCTTATTTAGGAAAGGAGGCAAATGCCGATAAAGCTACGAAAATTATGGTAGAGATGGTTGCAGTTTGATATTAATTTTGCCACTTATGCATAAGAATATGAATAAAAATTTGGATAAATCTTATAGGAAAAAATCTGGTGCGTGCGCGCAACACACAACTTTCACTTACCAACTTACTTAGATTAGAAATTGACGTGTTTTGCTAATAATCATTTCCCAAAGTCACACATTTTTCTACATTCATATCTTATTTTTGTTAATCGTTAAAGCCGTTTTTGAGTAAATAAAAAAACCTGTGAAAATGATACAAAATTTATTAAGTAAAGTCCCCCCTCCCGTAGATCAATTTTGATAAAATTTTTACAGTCATATCTCGGGCATATAAATACATCAAATACCAAGTTTGATCAAAATCGTTAAAACCGTTTTTGAGTAAATAAAAAAAACACGTGAAAATGATACAAAATTTATTAAGGAAAGTCCCCCCTCCGGTTAATCAATTTTGATGAAATTTTTACAGTCATATTTCGGGCATATAAATCGATCAAATACTCAGTTTAATCAAAATCGTTAGAGCCTTTTTTGAGAAAATCGAAAAAAACGTAAAAAGTTAATAAATAAAGTACCCCATCCCTTTGAGCAATTTTGATGAAATTTTGGCTGTCACATCGCGGGCATATACCTACACTAAATACCCAATTTCAGGTTCCCACGGTTTATAGTTTTTGAGCTAGTCTGTTCACATACACACACACACACACCATTTCGCGGGACTTGGTTATTTCGACTCAGGGGGTCCCAAAACGTGTATTTCCGTTGAAAACCGGAAGTCGAAAATTTTCACGATCGCAATACTTCCACTTACTATATATTTCATATATAGGTAAGTGAAAGTAAAAAGATTATTTAGCATTGTTGGTTACTTTGCATGCTTTACAATATAATGGTTTGTTTGTTTGTTTAACTAACGTCCCTTTATGCTACTTAGGCTAATCGGACAGAGTGAGTCCTAAATTTTACCTATCCAGGAATAATTAGGATAGGGATGTTTAACGACTACCTGACATCGCACAGGCTCAGGACCTCCATTTTACGTCCTATATGAGGTAGAGCCAAGGATTTTTCACTTTCTTTTAAAAATCCTAGGCCCACCACAGGAGACAAACCCGCGACCTTTAGTATTGTAAGTTATACTATAACTACCTCTGAATTAAAAACGCTATTATTTATTATATAATTTTTATGCACTTAAATGGAAAATGAATTTATTTAAATATTTAATTGTGATTTATTACTTTCTTATGTCATCACATTTTAAATTAGATACTTTATGACTTGTAGATACCATTTAAACGACATTGTCACATACCATACTTTCATACAGTAATTTTCTCGTGGAATACATAGCCCTTCAACCCTTTGTTTGGAAACAAAGACAGAATCGGAGAGTTTCTTTCAATTTTACGTTATTCCATTTTGTAAAATATAATTTAGTAAAATAAACGCTAATAATTATCTAAAGTACACACTAAAGTTATTACCTACATATTTTGAATGGATAGCCAAGTGAAGCACAGAAACCATTACAAAAAAAAAAGTATTCAATTACAGTGTGGATTTTTTAATTTTAATTAAATTTAATTAAGTTTAATTTATTTATTTACATTAAATAAATAAATAATTAATTTACTTATTTATTTCAAGTTAAATCGAGCGGTATCACGGCTCTAAGGGTGGAAGCTCACTCCCTGCAATAACCGAAAATGAAATTGATGAGCATAGCATGCATGGGGTAAATGGAAACAATCTGTTTTCGTCACGAAAAAAAGTTTAATGAAATTCTTGACCTCCCAGCAGGCTGTCTGTCAGGATTTCGCTGTATGTTAATACCACGAGAAAATCAGTGTTTTCACTGTGGGGTAAATGCCAAAAGGCTCTCATTTGTTCCCGCCTGAACTAAGATCCAAAATTTTTGCATCCTCTTATTCACAAGTTGGCTCTGATTGAAAAGAAAGACCACATTAGCCCAATAGCCCAGTCAAATGGTAGTTTTGACAAAAAAAAATTAGGGTAGAAGGTTTCTCGACGGATTCTTATGTTTTTCGGTGTGCTAAATCCGAATCTGAAGTTTTCCAACAAAAAAATGACGGCTTCACAGTGAAAATCGCAAAAAACCCTAAAAATTTCGAACTTTTTTCACAAAATCGCTTATAAGGTGACAAATATGCATCCTAGTGAATTTCTCATTAGTTACAAAATTAAAGTAGACAAAATTTCCTTAAAAATACACTGGTCACTTTTAATTTTTGAGTGCAGAGCACCGCCGCTAGAGCGCGCTAAAAAAGAGCAACTTTTTGGCACTTAGGCAAGAACGAGAGAAACTCAGCCCTAACTAGCCCCAGACGCTTTCTTATTGTATTTCCTCCATTAATAAGTGTTATATTCATGTTCTATGGTGATTACAAGATTACGAAGCCTTTGAAAAACTTTTCCAACGGAGTGGTAGGAATTCATAAAGGACCGATCAAGCCGTTTTATTTTTTATTTAAAAAAGCTGGTGCGATGCGCGCAACACACAACTTTCACTTACGAACTTACTTGGATTAGAAATCGACGTGTTTCGATAATATGTAAACGCCATTTGTCAACTACACATATTTTTCCACATTTAAGTATATATTTGTACTTGTAGATCTCCATAAGTTGTAAAGTATCTGTATAGCAAAATTTGGTAATTCTCAGCACTTTTCGATTCATTATTGCTAATTTATACATGAAGGGACTAATTTCATAAACAGTCGAGTTTTTTTACTAGTTGCTTGTTTTTTACTACGAATTGCTTTTTGCAAATACGTCGTGAAGGTGAATCGATAGATGCATTTACGTCTCTTATGCCTTTCTGGAAATCAAGAACGTTTACTTTTCCTCTAAAATGGCTTTATATTGTTTTCAAAAATTTATTATGGAACTAAAGTTTCTAAACTAAAATATAATTAATGAAACAACATCGTTACACCCGTTTTTGAGTAAATAAAAAAAACTCATGAAAATAGGGCAAAGTGCCCCCTCCAATTAATCAATTTTGATGAAATTTTGGCTGTCACATCGCGGGAAAACATACACAAAATACCGAGTTTGGTCAAAATCGTTAAAGCCGTTTTTGAGTAAACAAAAAAAACACGTGATCATGAGACAACATTTATTAAGTAAAGTGCCCCCTCCGTTAAACCAATTTTGATGAAATTTCGGCTATCGCATCACGGTCTAATACCTACATCAAATACCAAGTTTGATTAAAATCATTAAATACGTTTTTGAGTAAAAAAAAAAAATACGTGAAAATGGGACAACATTTATTAAGTAAAGTGCCGCCTCCAATTAATCAATTTTAATGAAATTTTTACGGTCGCATCGCGGGCATATAGATACACCAAATACCGAGTTTAATCAAAATCGTTAGAGCCGTTTTTGAGAAAATCGAAAAAACCCTAAAAATTAGACAAAATTCTTAAAATAAAGTAACCCCTCCGTTTGACCGATTTTGATGAAATTTTTGCTGTCACACCGCGGGCATATACATACACTACATACCCTTTTTTTTTTTTTTTAACTCCTTTCATGGCGAGATCTAATTCAAGAAATACCCGAAAAGACTGCTGACCTATCGGCTTTTATCGACCATTCAAATAATCGTTGTCAGGAGAAACTCGGCAAATACAGGACATTGAAATATATCCCCCAGTAAACAAAGCATTAAGAACGTTTTGGCGTAAATTTTGCATGGCCTGTCACTATGAAAAAACCAATAGAAGAACCATAAATTGAAATCTTGCCCATTTAAACCTTATATATTTGTACTTTCAATTATTTTTCATTTATTAGACAATGCGTGTAAGATTGTAAGTATTTTGTACAGTAATTTCTAAAATCAAGGGAAACTCTAAATGTTCAAAAAAACATTTGTTTTTCAGATCTATCGGGTGCACATAGATTTTTAGTACCATCATAATCATAAAAAAATCTGGTGCGGTGCGCGCAACACACAACTTTCACTTACGAACTTACTTAGATTAGAAATCGACGTGTTTCGATAATATGTAAACGTCATTCCTCAACTTCACACATTTTTCCACATTTAAGTATATACTTATATTTGTATATCTCCATAAGTTATAGAGTATTTGTACAGCAAAATTTGGTAGTTCTCAGCACTTTTCGATACATTATTGCTAACTTATTTATGAAGGGACTAATTTCATCAACAGTCGAGTTTTTTTTACTGCTTGCTTGTTTTTTTTACTACGAGTTGCTTTTTGCAAATACATTGTGAAGGAGAATCCATAAGTGTATTTATGTCTCTTATGCCTTTCAGGAAATCAAGAACGTTTACTGTTCCTCTAAAATGGCTTTATATTGTTTTCAATAATTTATTATGGAACTAAAGTTTCTAAACTAAAATATAATTAATGAAACAACATCGTTACACCCGTTTTTGAGTAAATAAAAAAAACTCATGAAAATAGGGCAAAATGTATTAAGTAAAGTGCCCCCACCAATTGATCATTAACATTAAATTTTGACTGCCACATCGTGGGCATATACATACACTAAATGCCGAGTTTGGTGAAAATCTTTAAAGCCGTTTTTGAGTAAACAAAAAAAAAAACACGTGATCATGAGACAACATTTATTAAGTAAAGTGCCCCCTCCGTTAAACCAATTTTGATGAAATTTCGGCTATCGCATCACGGTCTAATACCTACATCAAATACCAAGTTTGATTAAAATCATTAAATACGTTTTTGAGTAAAAAAAAAAATACGTGAAAATGGGACATTTATTAAGTAAAGTGCCGCCTCCAATTAATCAATTTTAATGAAATTTTTACGGTCGCATTGCGGGCATATAGATACACCAAATACCGAGTTTAATCAAAATCGTTAGAGCCGTTTTTGAGAAAATCGAAAAAACCCTAAAAATTAGACAAAATTCTTAAAATAAAGTAACCCCTCCGTTTGACCGATTTTGATGAAATTTTTGCTGTCACACCGCGGGCATATACATACACTACATACCCAATTTCAGGTCTGTGCGGTTTATAGTTTTTGAGCTAGTCTGTTCACCGGAAGTTGAAATTTTTCACGATCGCAATACTTTCCTTACTATATATTTCATATGTAGGTAAGTGAAAGTAAAAATTAAATGAAATGAATATAATGAAAAAGGAATGTGATAGCAATTAACTATTAATACATGTTTATTGTGACTTTTATATTATTTATTTCAAAAATTAAATGAAATAATATAATGAAAAGGAATGTAATAGCAATTAACTTTTAATACATTAAAATTAATTTCAATTCTTTAATTGGGCTTCCTCGTTTTTGGCCTCGATGGAGCAGCCTCCGGTTGCCGAGCAGAATCGCTATCGGTCGGTAACTCCACTGGAAAAGGAATTGTACATATTATTGTACACAATACTATCAGGTGTCTAATTGTAAAACTGTTCAAAACCCAGTTAAATAGGGGGTATTACAAACATGCAGTTTACGTTATGCTGAAGTCTCCGCTATCATCGTTGGTAAATCGACTTGGATATCGTCATGATTCTCGGACACCTCTAATATATAAATCGTACGAATACAATAGAGAGGGAAGTAAGAATTGTAGGTGGTTACTCAACCGGAGGAGGGTCATCGGGGTCACCTTTATTGTCGATGTAGCTTTAGTTGTCAACGTTCAGACAGTTTCCCTCGCAGATGGTACAAAGCCTAGAGCTATATAAACCCAACGACGACAACCGCAGCTTCCTTAAAAGTCGCTTTTGCTTTTGCAAGAGACCTAAGGAGAAGCTTTTCAGGAGCTGTCTGGGGCCATAGCTGTACTCGTGGGGATGTGGCCATCCCTCGACGACTTCCACCCCCACTGGTTTGGGTTGAGCAGATTGTCGAGCCACTGCTGGATCTAGTGGTAAATTCGCAGAAAGTGCTCACGGGCTGCAGCTTCTGTGAGAGGGATCGCGGCCATGTTTCCGGTGATATCTTATGCCAGGAAAGAACTAAATCAATGGAACGGCTAAGAAGGTCGAAAGTGGAGCACTCAGTGAAGTTCAGTTTTCACCAACTATGGCACCGACAATGTCACAGGAAAACTTTTTTTTGACAAGAACAAGACTTTCAAGGAAGCTGCGGTTGTCGTCGTTGGGTTTATATAGCTCTAGGCTTTGTACCATCTGCGAGGGAAACTGTCTGAACGTTGACAACTAAAGCTACATCGACAATAAAGGTGACCCTGATGACCCTCCTCCGGTTGAGTAACCACCTACAATTCTTACTTCACCCTCTATTGTATTCGTACGATTTATATATTAGAGGTGTCCGAGAATCATGACGATATCCAAGTCGATTTACCAACGATGATAGCGGAGACTTCAGCATAACGTAAACTGCATGTTTGTAATACCCCCTATTTCACTGGGTTTTGAACAGTTTTCCAATTAGACACCTGATAGTATTGTGTACAATAATATGTACAATTACTTTTCCCGTGGAGTTACCGACCGATAGCGATCAACCGGGGCATTCTGCTCGGCAACCGGAGACTGCGCCATCGAGGCCAAAAGCGAGGAAGCCCAATTAAAGAATTGAAATTAATTTTAATGTATTAAAAGTTAATTGCTATTACATTCCTTTTCATTATATTATTTCATTTAATTTTTGAAATAAATAATATAAAAGTCACAATAAAAATGTATTAATAGTTAATTGCTATCACATTCCTTTTTATTGTATTCATTTCATTTATTTTTTTAAATAAAAAATAAAACGGCTTGATCGGTCCTTTTGAATTCCTACCACTCCGTTGGAAAAGTTTTTCAAAGGCTTCGTAATCTTGTAACCACCATAGAACATGAATATAACACTTATTAATGGAGGAAATACGATAAAAAAGCGTCTGGTGCTAGTTAGGGCTGAGTTTCTCTCGTTTTTGACTAAGTGCCAAAAAGTTGCTCTTTTTCAACGCGCTCTAGTGGCGGTGCCCTGCACTCAAAATTTAAATATGACCATTGAATTTTTAAGGAAATTTTGACTACTTTAATTTTGTAAATAATGAGAAATTCACTAGGATGCATATTTGTCACCTTATAAGCGATTTTGTGAAAAAATTTCGAAATATTTAGGGTTTTTTGCGATTTTCACTGTGAAGCCGTAATTTTTTTTTTGTTGGCAATTTTCAGATTCGGATTTAGCACACCGAAAAACATAAGATCCGTCGAGAAATCTTCTACCCTAATTTTTTTTTTTTTTGAAACAGGCACTTTTGAGCACCAATTGACTGGGCTACAAGGAGTAGGGACGAATTTGAAGTTGAAATATCAAATTTTTTTGTATTTCCCATAACTGACCCTGATCCATTTCTAAATTTATTTTAATTGTTTGTAATTTGGTTGTTTAGAAGCAGGAAATTCTTAGAAATGGAGGAAAAAAATTGGAAAATTCTATATCTTTAATTCGCTCCAAAATGAATGGTTAACACGTGTTAATTAAAATGTAACTGTAAAAGACAGGAAGACCCATCCTCGTGTAAGGGGTGGTTGGCGATGTTCCAATTCTGATGTTGAAAATACGTGTTTCCAATTAATCATGTTTTGGGTTTTTGTTTCTCTGCCAAACAGTAGGAATGAGCTAGCACTCAAATCGGTAGAATCATTCAAAGAAGTTTTTAATGTTGATTGTCAACAATTCAAGGTTAACACGGTGGATTTTTTTAAAATTTATATTTAACAAAACTTTAGGTAAACAAACTTACATAAACCCATATTGACTTACCCCTCACAGATTTATAACACTAAAAACGTCGAACTTAAAAAATTAAAAACTGTTAAATAAACATTTTTTATAACTTGTTATTGCTTCTCGTTATTACATAAATAACAAAAGTCTACGTACATACTCATTAACCAACCATCTAATAATATATACTGCATGGACACATCATAGTGATTAATGACAGGAGAAGCTGGGCACATCCTTTCTTAATACCTTAAATGCTATGATTTCACATTTGCTGATTTTCCCATATACTCACAAGTGAGAATGAAATGATGAAGAAAAAAAATATCATAGGCTAGTATTGCGGTAAATTTATGATTTACAATTTTAAACACACAAAAAAATGCTCGTAGGCTGCTTTTATATGTAAAATTGTTTCTGTAATTTTTTTATTTAAACTCAGATACTTTATTATCTGATTATCTGATTATTAAACTCAGATATTTTATTAAAACTCAGATGAAATTTTATTAAAAAGAAATAAGGAAAAATATCAGAGTCATGCCCAATCACGAGATGAATACGTTTCTACGAACTAATTTCAATTTAGGCTTGACCCATCTTCGATTTCCTCTCTGTTGGCTAATTATCATTTTTCCTGTATCGGTTATAATGGTCCATATTACGTCCAATAAGTTTGAGTATCAACACTGCAGGAAAAGTAAGGATCGACAGAAATATAAATACTTAAGTCGTATCGTAACTTCCCTAACTTGTGGCAATTACAGAGTTTTTAAAAATAAAAAAAATAAAAATAAAAGCCTGAAGGTGCCTTTACACAGTGCCAATCTTGCCGCACCGGCGTAACACGAACAGCTTAACTTAAACTTGAAATAGAGCGAACAATGAAGTCTGACCTCACCTATGCGCCTTAATATGTACAACAATTTTCAAAAAGATGACTGAATTATTGTGGATAAAGGCAACGTCAGAAAAATGCTAAAACTAGCGCTATTCCCGAACACACAGGCGAACAGATGATGTACCTGTTAGAGTTCGTGTCTTATTTAGATTAGCCGAACTGGCTGTTCGTGGGTGAGTTTCGAAGTTGATGCTTGCACAGTGTAAAAGCAACTCGGTGCGTTTGTTATCCGAAGGCGCCTCTTGATACTAGATCCTTCAAGATTCCATTGCAATGAGTTTAAGTCATCCACAAATTACTTTCAACTTTTTTTTTTTTTACACTTACAGCCTTTTTTATTCAAATGCCTCGAATATAGAGCTTCAACGACTTTAGAACGAGCTTTTCAACGAACTTATGAGCTTCAACAAAATAGAAGCTTCGATTTTATAAATAATTCAATATATTTTATCTACGATTATATTTTTATTGCTTTTATTTCTACTTTGGGAAAGCTAAAAGCACTAAATGTATACTTTGGAATATTTATTTGCTTTCCAGAAGAGATGGAGAAGTGTGTACAGACAAACTCTCTATTTGTTTCCTTTGCCTATAGCTGCTACCAACCAGCAACATTCTCACAGCAAACATTTCCCGCGTAAGTAAACAGAAATATCTTCCTCTAGTTTCATATCTTCACATATATCTATCTACTCACTTGTTCAATAATCCTCAGTCATTTGCTAAGCTAGTATTTATTTATTGTACATTTTTTTCTATATATATTTCAAAGTTAATTATAATTAATTGATTCATTATATTCGAAGTAAAAAATAAATAAATAACATCAGAAAGATTCTACCAAGCAAGTTCAATAGCAGTAGAAAATTCGATGTAGACTTGACCCAGTCCTTTGAGAATTTTTTTTTTTTTTTTTTTGAACTCCTTTCATGGCGAGATCTAATTCAAGAAATACCCGAAAAGACTGCTGACCTATCGGCTTTTATAGACCATTCAAATAATCATTGTCAGGAGAAACTCGGCAAATACAGGACATTGAAATATACCCCCCAGTAACCAAAGCAGTAAGAACGTTTTGGCGTAAATTTTGCATGGCCTGTCACTATGAAAAAACCAATAGAAGAACCATAAATTTAAAGCTTGCCCATTTAAACCTTATATATTTTTACTTTTAATTATTTTTCATTTATTAGACAATGCGTGCAAGATTGTAAGTGTTTTGTACAGTAATTTCTAAAATCAAGGGAAACTCTAAATGTTCAAAAAAACATTTGTTTTTCAGATCTATCGAGTGCCTAAAAAGAAATCCCACCTAAACACCGTATATTTAGTTCGTATAGTGCATATTTAGTGCTTCATGGGCATACTTGAGGGTTGAAGTAAAGAATAGATGTGTTTAAATTGTAGATCAATTATTTTATGAAAGATAAGTTTAAGATATTTACATATTTACTTAGTATTTACGTGTTTACAGGAGCTCTTTGAACACTATGTTTAAAGTCACGATATGTTCATCTGTGATTGTTTGTTTTACACAGATATAGATGTCACTGAAAGAGCACACCCTGGAAATCCTCACACACTTATGTAAACACACATATTGGTTTCGGCAGATGCATGTAATACCTCTAACTAAAAAGAATAAAAAATCGCCGTCGTTTTTTGAAAGATACTCAAAATTTGAAACTCTATTTCCAATTAATTATCGGCCGTTATCGAACCCTTCAATCGATTTCTATTAACAATATATCGTCTAAAAACTCGATTATTCAGTCTAAAACTCGACTGTTATGCATATTCACAGCCCTTCCCCGGGATCTATCAATCAGCCTTTTTACCTTTATGATCCTTTACTACAACAACAGTTCTACTAGTTCTACATATTATTTTTATTGTCATTACTTTAGTAAAGTTTCATTGTTTCCTTAATTATTATTAATTATTGTTTAATAATTAAGATTTCCGAATGGGGAGGGGGGCAGTCCCCGCAGCCCTCCCACTGGTTCCGCTAATCAAGATAAGAAATTGTTTTTTTTTGCTATAATGAAAAATTGAGTTTTTGCAGATTCGATAGTTTACAGTTTACGCGACGATTTTGCCTCAAAAAAACCTTTCCCTAATCATTCCCATGTTTGTAATGAGTTAGGAAAAAAATGAGTGGTACCTAATGTGGAAGTTCTCTCATCGGTGATCTGTACATAGTTGATTTATGCTAATTATAAAACTATTTTGTAAAATTAGAAAAGAAGACTGCGAGAGAGACCTGGTCAGGTGTTGGAGAGAAAGGGCGGAAACCGAGACAAAGGCACAAGACTTACTCTCGACAAAACCGGTTATCCAGATATGTAGACGGCACAAATCAAACGGTGCTACCGAGAAATAGTATACTATCAGGAATCAGAGTTTGGAACTGCTTATTTAGATAATATATTAGCCCTGTTAACATATATATTTTAACATACAAAATAACAAAATTATTTTTAGGTGAAACAAAAGAAGAAAAAAAAAGATATGATTGAAAATATTTGCAGACTTGTTGGAAAAAACTCTTGTGATTTATCTCCCGATTGGTAGTATAAGTACTACCAATCGGGAGATAAATCACTTCGCACCGCATTGGCCTTGACTTTTAGATCATTTTTGTATAAAAAACGGGGAAATGAATTTTTGGCACTTAGATCACTTAGCTTTGCCACTCTACATATATAAAATATATGTGTGTGTGTGTTTGTGTGTGAACAGGCTAGCTCAAAAATTATAAACCGCACAAACCTGAAATTGGGTATTGTATATGTATATGCCCGCGATATGACAGCGATAATTTCATCAAAATTGGTCAGACGGAGGGGGTACTTTATTTAATAACTTTTTAGGTTTTTTTCGATTTTCTTAAAAACGGCTTTAACGATTTTGATGAAACTGAGTATTTGATGTATTACTATGCCCGAGATATGACTGCGAAAATTTCATCAAAATTTACTTTACTTCATAAATTTTGTATCATTTTCACGTGTTTTTTTTATTTACTCAAAAGCGGCTTTAACGATTTTGATCAAACTGGGTATTTGATGCATGTATATGCCAAAGATGTGACAGACAACATTTCATCAAAATTGGTCAAACGGAGGGGACACTTTATTTCTAACTTTTTTCCCCAATTTTTACCTTTTTTTCAATTATCTCAAAAACAGCTTTGATGATTTTGATCAAATTCGTCATGTTTAATTAAAATTGGGTGTTCTGTAATATCAGGTAAGCTTTATCATTATTGAAATGTTCTGAGGGGGTTTTGTTTTTGTTTATATGCAGAAATTAACTGTCCCTCGTAAAAATAATAAATGGCTAAATATGAAATATGAAAAAAATCAAGTAAACATATAGAGGAGAAAAAAAGAAAAATATTCTATCAACCCATAAAACACGTTGAGCCCTCGCATGCGGAGTAAGCCTTTAATGACAGACCATTGTTCATAATTAAAGCCGTTCTGATCATTTAATGGAAATTATTTGTTTCATGGTAACTAAATGAAGATTTCACAAACTACATAGAGAATTATAAAATCAGTCGACTTGGAGTAATATGCTTGCATTGCCGAATTATCACAAGTAAAAACTTTTATTTAATAATAAAAAATAAAATAGTGTTTTTTATAGAGCAAATAAAAACAAAAATAAGAAATGAATGTGGAAAAATGTGTTATTTTAAGAAGTGGCAATTAACTATACACATCAATTTCTAATCTTGGTAAGTTGGTAAGTAAAAGTTGTGCTTTGCGCGCACGCACCAGACTTTTTGAGTTGTGATAGTCTTTTTGCGATGTTATTTTTTTCGTCTCATAAGTGTTACAGTATAATTGAAAAATTCTCTAATTACCGAAAATGCTCATTACCAATTATCTGTCGGGGTTTGGCTCATTTAGACACCACCTCACAATCTCATAACCTCAATAACATTTGATTTAATATTCCGGATATCAATTTATTAGATTTTAAAAAAAATTAGGATTAACTCTTTTCCAATCAACCCGGATTTTATGCAAATCGGATTTCATTTCTAAACTATTTTCTTAAACCACAGTAAGAAAAAGAGGCATTTTTGTGAGAATGGTTGAGAAAGAAGGAAGTAAAACCATCATCGAGATAGCCCGAAATGAAATCTCACATTGATAAAAATTGACGATTTTTATTTTAAAAAATTTAGAATTATAAGAGAGATAGAGGCGAAGGTGCTATTTTGGGCAACTGAGGGTAATATGGGCACCCATATTTAAAAATACGAAAAAATATAATAGTAGAAACGCCCTGAACGTGAAGTCAAAGTTTATTACACATGTGGGAGCACTGGTGTCGACCACAGTTTCAGTTTTCCTGTGTTTTTATGTTTATGTCAGTACAAAAACATTGAAACGTAGGTATTTATCCGTATTTTACAACCATTAGATGGTATAAACGCATGGTACTAGCCATGCAATTTTTCTGTGCACATTATTAGGATTAAATCTACGTAATCTGGAAACCATTTGTAGCGTTATTTACCACTCGTTAGCCTCACTCTCTTACAACAAGACGAGGGTAATAATTTCGGCATTCTTCGAGTCTGTATTATGGGCCCTTAAAATGTAATTTTTCTGTTTTTACATAGATCCCCACTAAAAAAACTAAATCTTCCTCATCACTATTCTTTGTTCCATGGATGAGCGCAGGGGGAGATTTGTGCCACCAATCATCATTTTTACTTAGAATTCTTAACCATTGATATGATTTGAATAAAATAGACCGCTATAATAGTAGAAGATAATTGACCGTAGATTTAATGAAGAGGAAATGTTTGGGGGTGCGGTCAAAATAAGTAGCACAAATATGTGAGAATTATATATTTTATTGAAGCCGAAGTTTCGACCCATATTTTAGGTCATCATTGATCATCTCTTTGACAGTTGGAAGACGAGGTTAAAAGTTTAAATAAAAACGTCTAAAGACAATTGTTGGGACATTTTATTTCTCCTCCAGCGATGTATCAGGTCATCCCATTAGGGTCAATCAAATGGGAATTTGAAGTGGTCCAATCTAGTTGCTTCAACATCTTTATTCTTTTTAATATTTTTACCATTGAAAGGGCAATACATCAGAAGTACAAAAGTGCAATTGGTTTATTTTTTGAATTTTTATTTTTCCAATGGCGGCCATATTATTTTCTAAAAACCGCGTATTTTTAGCTATTTCAGTGTTCTGCTTCAAATCAAATATCTCCTCTTTTACTCATCCTAGAATATTCAAATAAAGACGAATCTCTTTAGAAAGGTCTGACCTTTAATAAAGGTTATTACAACTATGAACTTAAAACTAAGTATTAAGGTCCAGGTACACCTTCAAAGTTTCAAGCGGTAATTTAAAAAAAACGTGTTTTCAAAAATTATTTATTACAAGAAGGCAAATGACTAAGTATTTGTTATTTTTTTATTTGATGGGTAAAGGTACGCACTATAAATTCACAAAGTTTCAAGCTGTGGACTTGCACATTTTTTTCAATACAAATGTTTGAAATCTTGAAATTTTCAAAATTTTAAAAGTTTAAAGCTTTATATCTCTGTTGGGCAAGAAAATAAAAATTTGAAATTTAGCCCAGATTTAGTTCCTGGTTAGAGGATTGAACTGTCAAAATTTCATTTTGTGGACACAACTAATTGCAAGGATATAAAATATTGAAAAGTACTAAAATACGTATTAAATCCAAAGCGCTAAACATCATATATTATTTTCTGCCCGTTTCCACGAAATGAAATGTTGACAGTTCAATTCACTACCCAAGGACTAAATCTGGGCCAAATTTCAAATTTTTATTTTCATGCCCAATAGAGATATGAATGAATGAATGAATGAATAAAGTAAATTTTATTTCTTTAATGTTTACAAAATAACCAAACAAAATAAATGAATTTACACAAAGCTTGGGATAAACCCATCAGCTAGAGTGACTTTGATTTAATTTTTTAAAGGAACTAAAAAAATTATTTTAGATGTATAAAAGAAATATGATGAAAGAACAAAACAAACAAGAACCTAGATCTATGAATAGTCAAATTTAAAGGCTATTGCCCTTTTTACATACTGGTAGAGTAAGTGATAGTTCTCTCCATTTAATAAAAGTTTCACTTCACTTTCCGATAGTCTATTCTATCTCCAATAGAGATATAAAGCTTTAAATTTTTGAAATTTTGGAAATTTTAAGAATTTAAAAATAAAAAAACGGTACAAGTTCACAGCTCGAAACCCTGCGAATTTGGAGAACCCACCTTTATCTATCAAATAAAAAAATAGCAAACCCTTAGTCATCTGCATTCTGGTAAAAGAGTTTTTGAAAACTCGTTTTTTTAGAATTACCACTTGGAAATTTGTAGGGGTACATAGAGCGTTATACTTATTTTTAATATGATTTCTTAAACGAAGGAGTCTTCCGTATTTTCAAAATTACATTTGCTTTCCAAAACTTTTCGGGCTATTGGCCCATCCTCTGGGGTTATGTATGAGTTACTTTCTTTCACATTTCGAATTGCCGGTACCGAAATTGGGAAAGTGGGTCCCTCTCGAATTAAGCACCGGTAATTTGCAACAGCGGGTGAACACTTGCTTTTCTCTTCTCTCCCGTTTAAATCAAGAACCTTTTCTGAACAGGATAGTAACTGGGGATGAAAAGTGGGTTTTCTATCGGAATGTTAGACGGTAGAGAAGGATTTCATCCGAAAAAAGTGATGATGTCTGTATGGTGGGATATGAAAGGAATACCTCATCATGAATTCCTTGATCTTAACCAACCTATCACTAAAGATCTTTACTGTGATCAGCTGGACCGATTGAAGCGAGCAATTGAGGAGAAACGTCCATCACTAATCAATAGGCGCGGAATTTTATTCTATCATGACAATGCGAGGCCCCATGTTGCAAACCAACATAGCAAACATTAAAGTACCTCGGATGGGAAATCATTCCTCACCCACCGTATTCCCCAGACTTGGCGCCTTCGGATTATCACCTTTTCGCAGTCTCTAAAACTCATTAAGCGGCAAGAACATAATTCAGTCGATGAGGGGAAAAACAAGGTGTAAGCTTTCTTTAATTCAAAACCAAAGGATTTTTTCAGAACAGGCATTCAAAATTTGGTTTCAAGATGACAAACTGGCATACAACAAGATAGTAAATACATTTTAGATTGAACGTGTTTTATTGATTTTATCCTATACCTTATAGCACGCCATGAAAACC
This sequence comes from Aelia acuminata, assembly GCA_911387785.2. Lineage (NCBI taxonomy): Eukaryota > Metazoa > Arthropoda > Insecta > Hemiptera > Pentatomidae > Aelia > Aelia acuminata. The sequence continues at coordinate 157,757,657 of OU426979.1, read as the reverse complement.
GACATTACTTATGGGATGAACTGATATTTTAAAGGTACTTTGAAAATTTGCCATTTTATTTCACATTTAGAGAGTAAGTAGTTGGCTCCTTTTAAAATATTGGGGGGGGGGCCATGCTGATGATAAAATTTGGTTCGAAAAGTCGTCTACAATAAGATATGTAATTCCCACATATTTGTGCTACTTATTTTGACCGCACCAACAACCATTTCCTCTTTATAGATTGCTATAATGTGAATAACACAATCACCTTTATTCTTAACGTAACAATGTATAAGAACATGATGGAAAATAATTCTAGAATAAATACAAATGCCGGATTAGTAACAGTTTATCCTTCCACTGAACTTCGCTACTACTTGCTAGAAGTTATTGAATTTCGTCATCTCTAATCATTTGCATGTGTATGAGAATAGTTCGTGGTGGCGATCAAAAAAAATATAAATAGTATTAAAATATTTTATTGCATCAAACGCTTTTTTAATTTTTCATATTAATGGGTATTCCATCTGTAGCCGTATCACTTATAAGGAGGTTTATGTGTCCATGTGATTAGTGTGAAAACGTTTGCAAAGAGTCTTTATGTGTTGGTCGACTAGTTGCATATCAAAGTCATTATGTAAGGTTTGATTAGTCATGTACATACCAAGGTGCGTATCAAATTCTTGAAAATAAATATTACTGTAACAAAAGATTTGTAAGAATTAAATGCGTAAATTTGTTCCATTAATCATTTATTCAGCAATTTATCTTTTTTTACCCGAAATTTCGGTAATAATCTCCTGGGGTGGCCCCTGATTCAGTACCTAAATTGGTTACTTCAGAAATTGAACCTAGCTCAGGAGGAGACTTTCTTGGTTACATTATTAAATTTATATAAATAAAAATATCTCTGTAGTATCGATTTATTTTGAATGTGTGATAGGAAGAAAAAGCTTTAAGGTATTTCATGTGAGAGGTCTTGCTAGGTTTATAAAAGTTAATCATGTACAATTCAATAGAAAAATCAAAAGTTCAAGATTGGGCTGCTTTTGTCTCTTTTATTGATTTCAGTTCACTAATTGTAAAATAAGTTTAATCAATCGAACGATATGATTTGATTAATCAATGAATACTAATTGAGTTGTAGCTGTTAAGAAGAGCCTTGAACTCGATTTATTAGAATTAACAAAGCAGTGATTGGTGATTGAGTTCAAGGATGGAATTACTTGATCATTCGGTTCGGTTCACTTCTTCAAATATTTCAACCTTAAATTTCATATATACTCCCATTTCAAGCAGAGGATCTTTCAGACATAAAATAAATGTTGGACGATTCTGGTCTCTTCTGGTCCCTTATTCATGTGGCTGTAGTAATCCAAACCTGTCCCTCGCTCTCACCGAGTTGGTGCTGATAAATATTGCTCTTCGCAATATATTAATTTTTGGTATTCTTGCAGGCCTGATGACTTAATAATCAATATATATTATAAAGCAAAGTGTACAATGTGCGTGCCGAAAAGGCTCAAAAACGACTCAACGCACGTTTAAGAGAGTTATGTCAGCGTGTTGCTATAAAACCCATAACGGAGAAGAAGGTTTCTGTTTTTCTCTTAAGGGTGTAAAATTGAAGAGAAAAGGACTGGAATTTTAAGACTCTCGCACCATTTAATTAGCCTCTCTGAGATTGAGATACGAGGTTATGAATGAAAAATGTAGTTCGAGCTCCAGGCTACCAGGAAGCGCTAGGGTGCGTTGCACTCAATGTTTATTGTTCATTCATTCCGTTCAGTTTGTAAAGGTTAAATATTTTTTCAGCTGTTCTTTTTAAATTACTTTTAAAATTGTTTCACCATTTCTTTCTAAATAATCTAATGATTTTACATATCTGCAATCAATTAGAAAACCGACTGGATACCTTACAAAATTAATTTTCTCATAAGAAGGTTAATTGATTTACACATTATATTTAATCAATATATAACATCTACTTAAGTAAATTTAATGCAATATGACTGAACATTTTTAGTAGTCCAGTGAGCGAAATAAACAGACATAAAGCAAAAAAGAAGAGCTGAATTGACTGATTATAAATCGGAAATAAAAAGTTTGAAGTGTTCTTATTGTATGCAATTATGAAAAATGGTTTTATTACTATGTATGATGAGCATTCCAGTTGATAAAATGACTAACTCCAATTACAGCATTTTTTCAATAAGATTTTATCACCCCTCATAGTTCAGGATAAAAAGAAATATAGGAAATATAGAAATATAGGATGCAGAATCACAGAAACCATCAAAAACGATGCATGACTCGACAAAGTTGCAGCAAAATTAATTGTTTATTCGCCATTTTCAACCCCCTTTAAAGTATATAGGGTTCCTTATTTGGGCGGACTCTGCAGATCTCGAATTTTAATATTGATAATATGTTAAAAGTTTCAAGAAACTGCTAATTTTGTTCTATATTTCCTTTAATTGTAAAGTCTTTCTGTTATTGAAACTACCACACAACTACCGGAGCGAAGCCGGGAACCCTAGCTAGTTTGATTGATATTTCGAAGCAAGGCCTGTACTTGTTATCTTATAGTTTTGATGACGTTTAATTTAATAATTGTATCGATATCAGATCAGATTCCTGATCAATCGACGCACAGTAAACATATACACAGATAAGTATATGTCACATACAACCTAAAGAGGATGGAATATATTTAGAAAAAAAAAAAAAAATAATTTCTCCCCTTTTGCAACTTCGCATATATGCATTGTTGCGAATTCAACACCAGTAGATAGATAATGTTGTAGATAGTTGATACTGAACTATAATTAGACATAGAGTAGAATTGAATGCACTTATAACCCACATGACGCCACAAGTGGAGAAAACTTCTCTTCTGGCAGAACAAACAATGACATTTTTGTGTTCAAATGGGGATAGGCAAAATTTAGGACTTCCTCTGTACCATCGTCTACCATAGCCTTAGTAGCATATAGGGACTTTTAAGAACATACAAGAAACAACATAATCATAATCGTATAAGGTAGTTGTATGTTGCATTTTGATTTATTATACTCTCCGTATTAACCGGTTCCGACGAGAACGGATAAGCAAAAGTATTCTTTATTCCTAGTGTAGATTACTACAGCAAGTGTAGAGACGTATAGTGTAGAGAGAGAGAGAGAGATGGACTGTAGAGGTTGCTAACCCGTCCTGCTTTGCAAACCTCTCTCCCACTCTGTCTCTCACTCTCTTTTACTCTCACTCTCTCTCTCTCTCTCTCTCTCTCCTCTTCGTGTGTGGTCCGCTCCCCCCTTTATCACTCGCTATCACCCTCGACCTCACTCCCGAGACAATTATATCCTTAGCCTTCCTTCTCCATCCTCTCACCTTCATTATGACTCTTAATCCTTCCAGTTTACAACCTCCTCTTTTACTTTTTAGTATACCTTCGGTGGAGATTGCATTTATATTGCATGCTCTTCCACGGCCTCCTTCATTTTCTTTCATTTCATGCATCCTAAAGGCAGAATATTTAAAAAAAAAAATGCCAATAAAGTAAAAAACTTGACGTCATTATTGAGAATGATTACAAACTGTAGATATTGATAATGCCTTTAATATACGGTTGGCAACTAAGTTGTTCTGGCAAGTTCATTCATTTATTCATGTATTTATTTAAATATCTATTAACTTACTTTTTATTTATTTATTATTTACTTACATATATGCAGTTCTTTATATGTTCGTTTATTTACTTGGTTATTAGCTATTTTTCCTGATACAGTCTCTGTATGCGTGTCAGAGGATAAGGAATAAAGTGAGAGAGAAAGAGGGGAAATTTACAATGCCGCGAAAGGGAAAATGTACTCAAGAGAGACATTAAGATAATAAGAGGATAATAAAGGAGGAAAAGAGGAGAAAAAAAGGAGAAAATACAACAACAAAAATTAAACATTAATATAAAAAAATCTGGTGCGTGCTCGCAACACACAACTTTCACTTACAAACTTACTTAGATTAGAAATTAATGCGTTTTGTTAATTGCCACTTCACAAATGAACAGAACGGCTTTAATTATGAACAATGGTCTGTCATTAAAGGCGTACTCCACATGCGCTCAACGAGTTTTATAATTTACTGAATATTTTTATTTTTTTCTCCTCTTTATGTTTTCTTTATTTTTATAATATCTTATATTTAGCCATTTCTTATTTTTAGGCGTAACGAGAGACAATTAACTTCTCCATATAAACTAAAACAAAGGTACTTTATTAAGGATCAAAATAAAAAAGTCCCAACCCCCCCAAAAAAAAGCCCCCTCAGAACATTTTAATGATGATAAAACTTACCTGATATTAAAGAACATCTAATTTTAATTAAACATGACGAATTTGATGAAAATCGTTAAAGCCGTTTTTGAGTACCAGGTCTGCAAGTTTAAAATGTTATAATTCCAATAGAATGCGCTCTTAGCCTATTGAAGGATTTGCTTATCTCTAAAGGCTATTTTGTTTGTTAGTCATTTGTTTACAAAAGTCAGTTATTTTTAAGTCGTTTACGTGGACGTATCATACCTTTCTTTGGTGTTAAAAATGTCTAATTTTAAGCCAAATAAAGAGCATTTGCGGCATGTCATGATTTTCTTATTCAATCAAAAGAAAAAGGCATCTGAATGTCATCGAATTCTTGTTGAGACTTATGGCGATCTTGCTCCAACCGTCAAGACATGTGAACGTTGGTTTCAAAGTTTCAAACGTGGTGATTTTGATGTTACTGATAAAAAACGAGAAAATCGACCAAAAAAGTTTGAGGACGGCGAATTGCAATCTTTATTAGACGAAGACAATACCCAAACCCAACAAATGATGGCAGAACTGTTGAATGTCACTAGGCAAGCCATTTCCGATCGCCTGAGAGCTATGGGAAAAATTCAAAAGGTTGGAAAATGGGTTCCACATGAATTGGACGAACGACAGATGGAAAAACGAAAAACTGTGTGCGAAATGCTGCTTTTACGCCACGAAATAAAGGGTTTTTTGCATCGAGTTGTAACTGGCGATGAAAAATGGATTTATTTTCAGAATCCCAAACGAATAAAATCATGGGTAACGCCAGGACAACCATCCACATCGAGTGCAAGACCGGATCGTTTTGGGAAGAAGACAATGCTGTGTGTGTGGTGGGATCAGAAGGGAGTAGTCTACTACGAGTTTCTCAAACCCGGCGAAACAGTCAATACCGACCGCTACCGACAACAAATGATCAATTTGAGTCACGCATTGATCGAAAAACGCCCAGAATGGGCTCACAGGCACGCCAAAGTCATTCTTCAGCATGATAACGCTCCTGCACATTCAGCCAGATTGACTAAGGAAACGATTTCTTCGCTTGGTTGGGAACTCCTACCCCACCCGCCGTATTCACCTGACCTGGCGCCTTCTGATTATCATCTCTTCTCATCGATGGGACACTCATTGGCTGAGCAACACTTTAACAATTTGGAGGATGTAAGAAAATGGCTCGATGAATGGATTTCAAATAAAGATGAAGCATTCTTTTGGAATGGTATCCAGAAATTGCCCGAGAGATGGACAAAATGTGTAGAAAGCGAGGGCCAGTACTTTGAATAAAATATATTATACTTTTTTTTTAAATTACTGTGTATATATTTTAAGAAATAAACGACATTTTAAACTTGCAGACCTGGTACATAAAAAAAAAAAAACACGGTAAAATGATACAAAATTTATTAAGTAAAGTCCCCCCCCCCCCCGGTTGATCAATTTTGATTTAATGTTGGCTATCGCATCTTAGGCATACACATACATCAAATACCCAGTTTGATCAAAATCGTTAAAACCGTTTTTGAGTAACTAAAAAAAAAACACGTGAAAATTATACAAAATTTATTAGGTAAATTCCCCCTTCCGGTTGATCAATTTTGATGAAATTTTTACAGTCATATCTCGGGCATATAAATAGATCAAATACTCAGTTTAATCAAAATCGATTAGAGCCGTTTTTGAGAAAATGGAAAAAACTTAAAAAGTTATTAAATAAAGTACCCCCTCCCTTTGAGCAATTTTGATGAAATTTTTGCTGTCACATCGCGGGCATATACATACACTAAATGCCCAATTTCAGATTTACACGGCTTATAGTTTTTGAGCTAGTCTGTTCACAAACACACACACAGACACACAGACCATTTCGCGGGACTTGGTCATTTGGGCTCAGGGGACCCCAAAACGTGTATTACCGTTGAAAACCGGAAGTCGAAATTTTTCACGACCGTAATACTTCCACTCACTATATATTTCATATATAGGTAAGTGAAAGTAAAAATTGTAATATTGTATGTCTATATGCATGCAGGTGAAAATATAAATTTGGTTAAATGATTGTATGCAGGTATTGATAAGAATGCTATGTTTTATAGCAACCCAATGTATTAGGGCAGTATTGTCATAAAAAAATGAGACAAAATTTATTAAGTAAAGTGCCCCCGTTCTGGAGAAAATTGAAAAAAAACGTAAAAATAAAGCTTTGCTTAGAATTAAGTTAAAAATTCTAAATTGAACTAAGACTAAAGAATTCTTAAACGATGCATACAAAATAACGGTTAGTAACTATATTAAGACTTAATGACTATAATAAGTAGGTAATAGGTTCACCAATTTAATTTGAAAGTTTAATTAAATAGACTAATTACTAATAATATCCAACTGTCCTGACATTAAATTATATTGTCAATTGAGAGTTGAATCTCAATTGAAAAATGTCTGCATAATGCGATCACACTGCATAAATGAACACCCTAATTAACATAAATGCATAAGTAATTGCGGATTTTACTAGTGAGTGATTATAATGGCAATCTGCACCTTTTTTTACCTTTAATATCCCCTTTATAATATAAAAATAATAATAATAATTTCTTTATTTGTCTTTGGGGTACTCCCCGTACAAATAGATTTAGTGTAGTCACTCATTGACAAGTTACATTTAAATGTACAAGCGAATAAATGGTTGAACCGAACTCTTCAGAAAAGCTGACTAAATCCACTCATAACATGCCCATGATGTTATTTTTTTTTTTATTTTGGTAATTAAGCCCTTTTTAGTGCTTCACAAAAACCCCATGTTGGCATTTCCATCGCAGATGTTTTAAATAGCCTTCGCTAAGTACCAACCATCATAAAGTAAACCTATAAACCCGACCACCCTTGGTTTTTTATTGTTTAAAGAAAAGAAACAACTCTTTCATTTATTCATATTTTATCTTTACATTATGCATATATTATGTTTCATACAATACAGGAGTATTGTATAATACATAATACACTATTATGGTGAATTTAATATTTTTGCCAATTGTACTAGATATGTATTTATTTAAAGGAAAAGCAAGTCAAAAACGCTTGTATAACAAAATAGTTATTTTCTCCACTAGTACCTAAAATTGTTTTCGGTGTGTTTGACGTGCGAGGTGTAGTCCTGAAATTAGACCTGCATGGTGGTGCTTAGGTGAGAAATTAGAGTGCATGCACGAAAACACCAGTTTAAAACAAAATTTGTTTATTAACATTCATATGAAGCACAGGATTTAGCTCGAAGTAGTTCGTTTAAATCCCCTCGTGCTTCTTTTAAAACATATTAGCATGGTATTTAGCATTTCAAGCATTAACTTAATGCACACAATAGTTCTACTTAATGAACACAATATTAGTAAGTTGTTACACAGCAACTACAAGTTACCTCTTTTAAACAAATGTTTATTATTATGTATTAGTAGTAGGTGAAGTTAGCGCACCGAAAAGATTTTTCAGGCTTAGAACCGATAGGTACCACTTTACGGCCTCAAATCGTGTATCAAAAATAAATTTTTTTGATGCAGTATAATGAAAACTCATCTTTATATGGAAATTTCAACCTGTCAAAACTTCAAGTAAACTATTAGAAACAGCTATCTACTAATTTTGGCAAACACAGGAACTAAAAAATTGTTAAAAGAGAATAAAAGTAAAATTTTAAATAGAGTTTACTTACTTTTACTTTTATAGGCGTTCCAACACGGGTTGCCTTTCTACACCAGGGCTGAGCTCCAGAGATCGCGGTCCAGCCAGTCTCCATCCTGAAGGCCTCGGCCCGCCATTTCCTCTTCTACTTCACTTATCCATCTTTTCCTGGGTCGTCCTCTTCTCCGTCTTCCTAGAGTTTAAATACTTTAATTAAATTAAGTTAATACTTGGTTTTGTTAGGTAGTTAAGATAGTTAAGTATTAAATGCTTAACTATGTTAAAGTTAAGTTAATACTTGATTCTGTTAGGTAGTAAACATAGTTCAGTATTAACATAGTAAATGCTTAACTATTTTAAAGTTAAGTTAATACTTAACTATTAAGAACGTTCACATTAGACTAAAGTCTGCTTCTTATTTTTCTTTTGAGTACGCAGCATTTGAAATTTCTTAAATGCCTCTTCTTCTGATTTAACTTCAACGTTTCTTAAAATCTAGGAGGTATAACTGGTGTTATTTAATAAAAATATAAAAAACTAGTTACCAAAAAGTAACTGGTATGTGTAAAGTAAAAAACCCAAGCGAACTCCCGTCGTGTACTATTCAGTCAAAAATGGCCTTTCTTAGCAGCTGTATTAGATCCCATCTTTCGGTTTCTCTCGCTACACGAACGAATTCTTAGTTGATATCCCGACCACACTAGAAACGGCTCCAAACGGGGTACACACAGAAATTGGTTGTACGTACCCTAATTAGATGCTATTCTTACTTTTTCACCTTAATTAAAATGTCCTGATAGTATATTTTACAAATGTATATTAGTCTCATATTCTCACAAAACATGGACCGAATCTTAAAATTATTCGTACAATGATATCTTACCTTCATTTTTATTTACGTAAATATTTTACTTGCAATTGCTTTTATCAATTACTAACAACCAAAAAAGAAAGAAAAATAATAATAATAATTAAAAAAAAAAAAAAAACGAGAAAATTTCATACATTTTATATTTAAATTACCACTCCATGTCAAATAATTATATATATTTCACTCAATAGTAATATGAAAAACTATTAAAAAAAAGGAAGCCAAAGAGTGACAAGTATAAAAACACAAACATTAAAATAGTTTAAATTTAAAAATCAAAAGGACGTTTACAAATTTATATTTCTCATATGCTCACAAAACAGGGACCGAATCTTAAAATTATTCCTACGATGATTCATTATTACCTTCATTTTTACTTACGTAAATTTTTTTTTTTTTTTTTTGGGACTTTAAGGCTTCCACTGAAGCCCTGTACTGCCCATAGTAACACCCATGGCACTGGGTGATGCTTCTCCTACGAAAGAAAAGCACCACCCAGGGCGGGACTCGAACCCGCAGCTCCGGCATGGGAGTATGGCGCTTTACCGTACAGCCACAACGGGCCCCTACGTAAATATTTTACTTGCAATTGATTTTATCAATTACTAGCAAACAAAAAACAAAGGTGCTTAACGTAAGCACCTTACGTTAAAGAAACGTAATAAACGAGTAGTTGACCGTCCAATTAAAATCTCAATCTAATCTAATCTAACAACCAATTAAAGTAAAATAAATAAAATTAAGAATCTGTGGTCACCTGCAGTTTAGTGGCTGGCACAGCAGCTTACAATACTAATGATTGAGGGGTTGCATTCCGCCAGGTGACCCTAGGATTTTTTAAGGCTGGTTTTACATACCACGTGACGAACAGATAATCCCCCATAATAAAGGTGAAGTTGTGCCAACAATATATATGACCGCACCTTTGTACGTTTAACGACAATTTTCATTACAAAGACGGCTAACCCGGAACTAGCGGCTGTTATGGGTTTTGCCTTAACTTATTACAGATATAAGGATCTTCAGAAAAAAAGCTAAATGAAGTTCTATAAGCTTATCTACTAGCTCAAAAGCGACACTAGCGCTCTCCCCGAACAAGCATCCGTACAGAAAAAGAACCTTTTATGTTCGAATCTTATTTAGAATAGCCTAACAGACAAGCTATTCGTGGATGTTGTATCTGCGTAAAGCCACTTAAATCGGAGTGAAAAAAATTCGGATTTGCAGTTCTTTCGGTGGATAGTAAAATAGAGGTCCAGGGCTTATACGATATCAGGTATCCTTAAAGTTCCATATCCTAATTATACCTGAATTGGCAAAATACAAAGACGTTAAACAAAGAAACGAACAATAAATTAAGGATTTTCAGGTACGTTACACCTAATCCTTAAGGTTCGTTTAACCTTAATATTTTAAAAAATTTTAGTGGTAATATGATACCGAAAATCATCATTATATAATATTACAATAAGATTTGTTTAATCGAAAGTACGATGATAATAAAACAAATCAGTGTCGCCATATACCACATCCAAAAGGAAAAAAGAAACTCTTCACCTTAAGATAAATCGTTTACCTTTTGGCGAATTATCTTTTCTTCCCCCGAAATTCCCCACACTAAAGCCGACAGTTGTGACCTTTCCCGATCCTCTGTTTACCGACGCCTCGCCACTACTGACACACCGGCAATCGCAAACAAATACACCAAAGCTCATTCAATAAGGATTCCTCAACTTCTATTTATATTTGTATAGAAAAGGACTGACAGCGTGACTAAAGCCGTGAACCTCTTTGTTGGCCCTCCTCGGAAGATATAGGACCTGGAGGTGACAAGAGAAGGAACCGTTGAAAAGGTAACAGGTAGCAGGCGGAGTGCACCTTTCTGGGAGGTCCCTCTCAGCCACTAGATCCTATCTTCCAAGCTACCATCCTAGAATCGTCTGTATTCCCGTCCTAAGTATGTTTGTATATGGTAATAGTTTTCTCTCCATTGTAAATAATTTTTAATTTCTTCATTCATAAAAATTATCTGTATAGAAATCTCATTCCATCACGCCACAACCATCTTGCATTTGTGTGTCAGCTTCTTACAGCTTCTCTGTATAGGTACCTTTACACCTTACGAACCTCACCTTCGAACAAGTTCTCCTTCGAACCTTGCCTTACCGACGTGAAGCGAACAGCCATTTATACTTCACGTGACGTTAAGCGAACCAATATGGCTGATGCACCCAAAGCTAGCTTATGATAAAGAAAAAATCTCCATTATCAATATATTTTATATTACCTGAAAAATAAAATAATAGGAGACGATTTACAACGTTTCACAAATTACACTAGTATCACAAACAACTCCTGTCACTTAGGAAAAACCCAAATCAAAAGTGACACTAGCGCTACCCCCCAACCCAGGCGAACAGGCGAAGTACCTAGAACACCCGAACAGTCGACGTGAAGGCTTCACGAAGGTTGTTCGAGGATGGTGTTCGAAGGTAAAGTTCGAACACAACCCTCCGACAAACATCTGGACACGAGATAAAAACGTTTCAACTAAAAAGCTAAAAAGATAAAAACGTTTCAGCTAATCTAAAACAAGATTTAAAATAGAACTATACGCCAACTTTAACATTTTTTGGTAAAAGGAATCTAGATGGGTTAAGGTTTTTGTGTTTTACATCCCATTTTTGACTATAGTAAGTATTAATGAGCCATTCATTCAGCACACACTGAATTTTTTTCAGCAGAAGCGAGATTAAATATAAATAAGACAAATGTAAAATAAATTAATTTAGAATATAATTAAAACAGAATAGGGTTTAGTACCTACAATCACAATAGACAGCAAAAATTTACCAAATTAATCTTTTGCCATAATACTTATTAATTAAATTCAGAATTGAGCATCTGGTGAAATGAGATATCTTACCAGTAAGATCAACCTCAAACAGGTTATCAAAAGCAAGCACGAAGCGGGAGGAATCTAAAACCATGCTGCATGTTCTTACGGTATTACTTATGAAAACATAAAAAAATAATTTTATGAGAGATATGGATAATGTTAATTTATAACTTTTTATAATAATAGTTAACATTTTTTTACTACTAGCTAGGGTGCCCGGCTTCGCTCCGGTAGTTTTAATAACAGAAAAACTTTAAAATTAAAGGAAATATAGAATAAAATTAGCACTTTCTTGAAACTTTTAACATGGTATCAATATTAAGATTCGATAGCTGCAGAGTCCGCCCAAATAAGGAACCCTATATACTTTAAAGAAGGTTGAAAATGGCGAATGAACAATTAATTTTGCTGCAACTTTGTCGAGTCATGCATCGTTTTTGATGGTTTCTGTGATTCTGAATTCTATAAGCCCATCCAAGCAGTCAGCAGATAATAAGTTATTAGATTATGGTAGAAAAATATGTTAGTTAAAAAACTATATTTCGATTACAACTTAAGCGCCGACTACTGTGATGGTCCTATTAGATCCAGAAGTTTAGAAACTACCGAAGATTCATAGAAACTTTTTTTTTAAGACCTTTCTTCCAGTTCAATCTCCCATAGATATCCCCCCCCCCCCCCCCCGTTATTTGGCCGGACACTGCACCTACTATTACAAAGTGAAAACCAAAATATCATGAGGGCACAATTTTTCCATCATATTTCTTTTTATCCTGGACTATGAGGGGTGATAAAATCTTATTGAAAAAATGCTGTAATTGGATTTAGTCATTTTGTCAACTGGAATGCTCATCATACATAGTAATAAAACAATTTTTCATAATTACATACAATAAGAAAACTTCAAACATTTTATTTTCGATTTATAATCAGTCAATTCAGCTCTCCTTTTTTGTTTTATGTCTGTTTTTATTCGCTCACTGTACTACTCAAAAATGTTCACTCATATTGCATTAAATTGACTTAAGTAGGTATATATTATATATTGATTAAATATAATGTGTTAATCAATTAACCTTCTTATGAGAAAATTTATTTTGTAAGGTATCCAGTCGGTTTTCTAATTGATATGTAAAATCATTGTTTTATTTTGAAAGAAAAGGTGAAACTAATTATTTTCGCTTGATTTTTTAGTAATTTAAAAAGAACAGCTGAACAAATACATAACCTTTACAACTTTAACGGAATGAATGAACAATAAACATCGAGTTAAACGCACCCTAGCGCTTCCTGGTAGCCTGGAGCTCGAACTAAATTTTTCATTCATAAACTCGTATCTCAATCTCAGAGAGGCTAATTAAATGGTGCGAGAGGCTTAAAATTCCAGTCCTTTTCTCTTCAATTTTACACCCTTAAGAGAAAAACAGAAAACTTCTTCTCCATTAGGGGGTATACAGCAACACGCTGACATAACTACCTTAATCCCACGTGGAGTCGTTTTTGAGCCTTTTCGGCACGCACATTGTACACTTTGCTTTATAATATATATTGATTAGAATTCACAATCTATTTATCTATTTAGTTCACAATGATTTTGGATAATCTGTGTTTTGCTAAAACAAATAGATTCGATGTTTTCCCCTCACGTGACAAGGTGAGACATGAAAATGAAGCTTTGTATCAATAAAATAACTTACACCGCTATCTGTTGGAAATTTATAAAGCGTATAAATAATCACAGTCAATTGTATTATAATAAGCATTTAATTTGCAATAAAAGAAATATTGAGGCCAATGATCGACATAAAAACTATCCTGTCTTTTAAGTCGGACAAAACTACACACAATGAGCCAAATTTTATAAAGATCGATTGATTAGTTTTTGACTTCACCCCTGACAAACATCGGGACAAGAGATTTTTATAGATATAAAGAAATGTTAATTATGCAATAAAAATAGCATTCGATGAATTTTGTGCCTTTTGTAGTTCAATAAATATTTAATTACATAAATATACATACTACTGTATATATAAGAAATCTGTACCATTCTTCAAACCCAATTCGTATTTCTCTTTCCAGTTGTTCAATAATTGATAGAGTAAATGCTTGTTCAGTAGATAAAGTTGCAATATATTATTGACTTATATGCTTTAATCCTTAAGGCTATGTTGGAGATGTAGAACCAGCCTGCTCTAAACTTTAACTATCAAAATCATTTGGAACAAATTGGGTTGTATTTCGGATTTTTGTTGCTTTCTAATTATATTCTTCAATACTGTATAAACCTTCCTGTCATAAAATCCATTATCAGTTCATTTTATGAAAATTACTAACTTTGAATCGGATAAAGTAATTTGGCAGGGCTAATTGTTTTGACGTTGGTACAATAAATATTGTAAGAGCAAACTTTAGGTGCAACTAATTTGCCCTGTACACATGACACGGAGGGCAGTCTACCGATAACAGGACAAATGTTTGTTGACGTTTGAAAGGGTTGGGTGTTTGTTGATGTTGTTGGTACAGTAGCAATACACAGGAGCTAACAGGGGTCGTTTCAGCCCGTGGCAATAGAAATTATTTGCGATGACTCACCTCATATCGAGTTAGAGCAGCCATTCACGGTTGCGGTGCACTTGGTAAATACCACATTCTATACTGATTAGAAGTCTATAAAAAAATCCCCCAATTAACCTATTATCATTGAATTTTCTTCATCCTTCATAAATTACTATAAACCTCTTGAACATACTTCTATTTACTATTTATTTTTCATTCCACAAAAAATAGAATCAAAGATCAAAGGCGCCCAGAGGACATTGGTTACGCTATTAAAATTTTTGATACAGGCGAATCTTACTTTGGGCGAGGGTGGGGCACAATGAAACACAAAAGTTTCTTTTACCCATAGCACCCCACCTGAGACTTTATTTTAAATTTTTAATTTCTTCCATGTTACCTTAGGATCAAATCTATGTAAGAAATGCGTTAAAAATTATGCACCATAATAGACCGCGAGCAGCTATTCCGCGAGCTTCCAAAAAATGAATTTTGTTCATTGTGCAATGAAACAGCGCAAGGGGTATTTTGAAACAACTGAAAAAAAAAAAAAAAAAAAAAATATATATATATATATATATATATATATATATATATATAATAATAATAATATTTATTAGCAAAATTTTTACAAATGTCATTTGGCATATATTGTAAATGGGATCATCATTTGTTAACCTCCTCTATAGGATTGACATGAATACTTGATTGGAGAACCCTCCCAGTGAAGGCACTCCTAGCATGACAGTTCTGTCCCTGCTCCAGAGGCGTTTCAATCTCCTTGTTGGGTTCTGTGGCAGTGTGTCTGTCAGTAATGTTTCTACCAGGAGGTTAGGATGTCCGAAACAACTGAAAAAAAAAACCATAAATAAAGAAAAAACCTTATTCGGCTTCCGGTCTGTTTTTCGTTATCCTGCTTTAGGACCTATGCTTTAGGATAGCCACGAAATTCTTCAGGAGAGAGGAACGTTTGACTTGGTTGTCAGAGAGGTTATCATAAATTAATAGAATTTTTTTGATGTTCCGCTCTCGATTTCACACCATTATGTAAGAAAATGAAAAAAAAAACAAAAAAAAAACGTCTGCTTATTGCACAACGAAAAACACATGGGGCACGATGTAACACTCTTGAGGCTCCATGAAACATATCATTCTGACCCTAACGCCCGTGTTTCAAGGAACCCCTTACGAGCCATTTTGATGTCTCTCAGTTCCTAAGATGAACGTGAAGAGGTAGGAAAGCTAAAGTCAGGCAAAATATTAAGAGATACATGCATAATGAAAAGAGCGGATTGAATAAAATAATTACTCTTACTCTAGAGACGATCAGTTCAACGAAAATTTTTATTTTTTCCATACAAAATCGCACGTGGAGTCAGTCACGCACAATACGAAGGGGACAAATAGGTGACTTTGGAGTCACCCTTAGGCCCGATGCACACGGGCGGAATTTTTCTGCGGTCCGGTCTATAGGCCTATAGGCTTATAGGCTTGCATCGGTGTGTGTGCATCGGTGAGTGTGCATCGGGCCTTACCGCTCGCTGTCTGAATTTGGTTGAACTAGACCTTCTGGTTCGCCCAGTGCACCGACTGTTTCATTGTGCCCCAACATCCAGTACTATTTATTATCAAATTAACTTTTTTGGGGGGTGGGAGGAGGTAAGAATTGAACAAAATAATCAAAAGTATTGAATAAAATAATCAAATTAATAAAGCATAATTGTGTATAAACTAGTTTTAAAAATTCCAATTAACTTCCTGCGTTATTTGAAAAGAGAAAATCAATCAAATTACTTCGATTGCCAACTGAGACCTGTTCACTGCCGTTCATACGAGCATACAAATGTGAAAATGTCCTACAATCCTTCAAACACTTGCTACAAGAAAACAATAGAGGAAAAAATTGGCCTTAAGTAACATCGCAAAAATTCTAGAAGATAATGATTAACGAGGTTAACATAATATTGAGCCATAAGAACGGCCAAAGTTTTTTTTTTTTTTTTTAAGTTTGCTGAAACTTGAACGAAATTTAGTTTAGTGATTTTTAATACGTATGTGGTTAGTGGCCCAGGGGAGATCGTCGTTTTAGGATTCATAATTGGAAAAACTAATTACTCTTTAAAAACACAATTTTTAATAAAAACAACTTCTGGAAAAAAATAAAAAAAATAAAGCACCCTAAAAAGAAGATTGCGTTGAAGGAAAATCGTATACTGGAGGTATAATAGACTGATTTAAATACCTTGGTTCTACAATATAGCTCCGTAATAGACCGAGTAGGAGACCTTCCAAAAAGAACAGCGCAACAGATCTCAAGATACTATCTCAAAGATACTAAAAGCCCGAAAAATCTCTAGATACCTTTAATCGCGGGAATGATATTGATCTAAAATAATATTATTAGGCCGGTTCGATTAAGTAGCTGTGGACACTACATGATCCCTAGAAAAAGAATCGAAATATTCAAGAGATAAGTCTGGACCCTGGACGATATCAGGGATGATCTGGGATTAGAGAACTAATCAACGAAGAAGGACTAATAAAGATTGTTAAGGGAAACTGCTCAATCCTTATCTAATGAGTAGGACCGAGGTCTAAAGGTTTTTATTGTACAAGGAATAGATCTTGAAAATTGATTTTTAGATTTAAAAAAATCTTAAGTCATTTATAATGGAAGAAGAACAAAAACATATTTATAAATATGGTATGTTGTAAAACTAATATAATTAAGAATATTTTCTCAGACAATGTACAAAAATCAGAAACCTGAAAACTTCCAAAAGGTTTTCAATAATAAGAAAAGTTGTTCATAAGAAGAATAATAACCTAATTTTTAGGATATAAAGTCCAAAATATTTCAACAGCTTATTATTATTTTTTTTTTTTTTTTTGAAACATCGCCAATTTAAATTTGAGGAGTATAAGACGTTAGCTACTCATTGAAAGATCGACTTCTACCGTCTTTATAGGGGAGTGCGAACAATTTTAAAATTTTACAATTTTATTTTTCGTGACAGGATGAAAATCAGTTAGAAGTGGGAAGGCACACTAGTTATTTTATTTTATAGTGTAAAAAAAGATAATTGGTCAACTTTAATTTATTTCTCAAACAACGTAATAAGAAAGATCCCACAGTTTCATTATTTTTCAAAGTCTTAAAAAGTTCTAGAACAACAAAACTGTTTTAAAGTAGAGGTACTACGTTGCGAGTGAAAAGTACCCCTGTGTTCGGGGATAGTGCTAGCTTGTGTCGCTTTTGAGTTAGTTCAGATAAGCTTCTAGACTTTCTTTTAGCGTTTTTCTATTATCATTTTTAGCACCAAATCAGCCGTCTTTGTAACGAAAATTATTGTATTAAGGTGCATTGATCCGGTCAGACATCCTTGTTCGCTCGACTTCACCCTAAGTGTATGTAATAGCTGTTTGTGGTGCGCCGGTAAGGCAAGGGATAACATGTTCGAAGGTGAGTTTCCCACAGTGTAAATGCACCTTTACATACAATAAAAAGATGCAAAAATCCTACGAATCTTGGCCTTAATCATGATATTAAGGACATTCTTTAGCTCTGAAAAAATGTTGAAAGCAGAGAGATAGAATCACTAGTCACTAATAAACTATTATAATTATCATGCTTCACTTATAATCTGGTGGTCATTAACCTTTTTATGTAAGTTGCATTCTAAAAGTATTTGAAAAACTTATTACGAATAAGTTTGCTCAATTAAAGTTTTCAAATAACTTTATGATAAAAAGTTTTCTTCAAAAAGTTTAAGGTTCACCTAAACCTTATAAGCAATTAAAATTAAAGTTTGAGTTTAACAATAACTTTTTCGCTCTGGGTTGTGATCATAAAAGTTTTTATCTTAGGATAAGGGATCGTTTACTTTTACTGTTGTTTATTTTGATGAATAATCCTATGATATGATTAGTTAAAGGTATATTTATTCCTATCCTATTATTTAATTCTCCTCGAATAAAAAAAAGTCTAGTGTTCATTCATTATATAATCCCTCCGGACCGTTTCATTTTCGTTTAAGTTACTAATTTTGAGTAAGCGGTTCACAAGTTACGAAGGTGCACAAAAAAGACGGAGTGATTCGGAGTTTTTTCAAATACGTCTCAACAACTATTGTAAAAGAATAATTAAAGGTAATTTTTTAACGAATTTGAAAACCATTTATTTAGGTTCCATAAAAGTGTTTTTACTTTCACTTACCTATATATGAAATATATAGTAAGTGGAAGTATTGCGATCGTGAAAATTTTCGACTTCCGGTATTCAACGGAAATACACGTTTTGGGGTCCCCTGAGTCAAAATAACCAAGTCCTGCGAAATGGTCTGTGTGTGTTTCTGTGTGTCTGTGTGTCGGTGTGTCTGTGTGTCTGTGTAGAGTATGTATAAGCCCGCGATGTGACAGCAAAAATTTCATGAAATTTGCTCAAAGGGAGGGGGTACTTTATTTAATAACTTTTTAAGTTTTTTTCGATTTTCTCAAAAACGGCTCTAACGATTTTGATTAAACTGAGTATTTGATCTATTTATATGCCTGAAATATGACTGTAAAAATTTCATCAAAATTGATCAACCAGAGTGGGGACTTTACTTAATACATTTTGTATCATTTTCACATGTTTTTTTTTTTATTTACTCAAAAACGGTTTTAACGATTTTGATCAGCCTTGGTATTTGATGTATTTATATGCCAAAGATGTGATAACCAACATTTCATCACAATTGATCAACCTGAGGGGGGGACTTTACTTAATAAATTTTGTATCATTTTCACATGTTAGTTTTATTTACTCAAAAACGGTTTTAACGATTTTGATCAAACTTAGTATTTGATGTATTTATATGCCAAAGATGTGATAACCAACATTTCATCACAATTGATCAACCGGAGGGGGGACTTTACTTAATAAATTTTGTATCATTTTCACGTTTTTTTTTCATTTACTCAAAAACTTTTTTAACGATTTTGATCAAACTTGGTATTTGATGTATTTATATGCCCGAGATATGACTGTAAAAATTTCATCAAAATTGATCTACGGGAGGGGGGACTTTACTTAATAAATTTTGTATCATTTTCACGGGGTTTTTTTATTTACTCAAAAACGGCTTTAACGATTAACAAAAATAAGATATGAATGTAGAAAAATGTGTGACTTTGGGAAATGATATTTAGCAAAACACGTCAATTTCTAATCTAAGTAAGTTGGTAAGTGAAAGTTGTGCGCACGCACCAGATTTTTCATGACTGTAATGGTGACTTGAAGTGTAGTAAGAACTAAGAACAAATTAAAACCCATATCAGTAAAACTAAGCAAAGAAATGTTATTGTATAGCTGTGTAAAATGGGGGCTGCTTTGAAATTTATTTTTGATGATTATAGGTGTAAATTAAAATGTTTTGGAATTTGTTTTGCGTGTTAAATTAAATGATGATTGTTCAATAATAATCTATCTGTCTAATAATCTATGTGTATTATAATCTATCTATATGATATTTAAATATACTGATTCCATCGTATTGTCAAACATAATTTTGTAGTTTAAAAATAATACACATATTTACAAAATATTAAAAATTGTAATCTATTAAAATAAATTTTTGCATTTCCGAAATTATTTCCTTTGACTAAAATCCTTTTATGAATAAGTTTCAGAATAACTTTTTGAGATGAACTCTTATGCAAAAAGTTATTTGGATAAAAGTTTTAAGATAACTTTTAAGATAACAAAACGTTGTTGACGTTTCGGGGCTGTTTCCCCATTCTCAAAACCTGTACATTTTTATATCTATTAACATTTAATAATCAGAACATTAGATTAATAATTTAGATAAAATAATTTAAGTATAACTTACATAAATATTTTACTTTCACTTACCTATATATGAAATATATAGTAAGTGGAAGTATTGCGATCGTGAAAATTTTCGACTTCCAGTTTTCAACGGAAATACACGTTTTGGGGTCCCCTGAGTCAAAATAACCAAGTCCCGCGAAATGGTCTGTGTGTGTGTGTGTGTGTCTGTGTGTGTGTGTGTGTGTGTGTGTGTGTGTGAACAGACTAGCTCAAAAACTATAAACCGTGCGAACCTGAAATTAGGTATTTAGAGTATGTATAAGCCCGCGATGTGACAGCAAAAATTTCATCAAATTTGCTCAAAGGGAGGGGGTACTTTATTTAATAACTTTTTAAGTTTTTTTCGATTTTCTCAAAAACGGCTCTAACGATTTTGATTAAACTGAGTATTTGATCTATTTATATGCCTGAAATATGACTGTAAAAATTTCATCAAAATTGATCAACCGGAGGGGGGACTTTACTTAGTAAATTTTGTATCATTTTCACATGTTTTTTTTATTTACTCAAAAACGGTTTTAACAATTTTGATCAAACTTGGTATTTGATGTATTTATATGCCAAAGATGTGATAACCAACATTTCATCACAATTGATCAACCGGAAGGGGGACTTCATTTAATAAATTTTGTATCATTTTCACGTGTTTTTTTTTATTTACTCAAATACGGTTTTAACGATTTTAATCAAACTTGGTATTTAATGTATTTATATGCCCGAGATACGACTGTAAAAATTTCATCAAAATTGATCTACGGGAGGGGGGACTTTACTTAATAAATTTTGTATCATTTTCACGGGTTTTTTTTATTTACTCAAAAACGGCTTTAACGATTAACAAAAATAAGATATGAAGTTAGAAAAATGTGTGACTTTGGGAAATGATATTTAGCAAAACACGTCCATTTCTGATCTAAGTAAGTTGGTAAGTGAAAGTTGTGTGTTGCGCGCACGCACCAGATTTTTTCAATCGTATGATTGAAGGTCTTTTAATAAATATTACAACCAATATATCAATGTCATATGCTTAAAACACACCGTTATACTTTTTATATATGTCAGCTCATACTTGTCCATTTCTAATTGACTAAAGGCTGCTGGACTCTGTCCTCTACATTTTCACCGTCTTAATACTAAATCCCTTGTCCCCCAGCTGATTGTGATAATTATGTTTTTTTACTTTCACTTACCTATATATGAAATATATAGTAAGTGGAAGTATTGCGATCGTGAAAAAATTCGACTTCCGGTTTTCAACGGAAATACACGTTTTGGGGTCCCCTGAGTCGAAATGACCAAGTCCCGCGAAATGGTCTGTGTGTGTGTGTGTGTGTCTGTGTGTCAGTGTGTGTGTGTGTGTGTGAACAGACTAGCTCAAAAACTATAAACCGTGCGATCCTGAAATTGGGTATTTAGTGTAGGTATATACCCGCGATGTGACAGCATAAATTTCATCAAAATTACTTAAAGGGAGGGGGTACTTTACTTAATAACTTTTTAGGTTTTTTTCGATTTTCTCAAAAACGGCTCTAACGATTTTGATTAAACTGAGTATTTCATCTATTTATATGCCCGAGATATGACTGTAAAAATTTCATCAAAATTGATTAACCGGAGGGGGGACTTTACTTAATGAATTTTGTAACATTTTCATGTGTTTTTTTGATTTTCTCAAAAACGGCTCTAACGATTTTGATTAAACTTAGTATTTGATCTATTTATATGCCCGAGATATGTCTGTAAAGATTTCATCAAAATTGATCAACCGCAGGGGGCACTTTACTTAATAAATTTTGTATCATTTTTACGTGCTTTTTTTATTTACTCAAAAACGGCTTTTACGATTGTGACCAAACTGGGTATTTGATGTATGTATATGCCAAATATGTGATAGCCAACATTTCATCAAAATTGATCAACCGAAGGGGGGACTTTACTTATTAAATTTTGTATCATTTTCACGGGGTTTTTTATTTACTCAAAAACGGCTTTAACGATTAATAAAAATAAGATATGAATGTAGAAAAATGTGTGACTTTGGGAAAAAATATTTAACAAAACACGTCAATTTCTTATCTAAGTAAGTTGGTAAGTGAAAGTTGTGTGTTGCGCGCACGCACCAGATTTTTTTTATTTATTTTTACTTTCACTTACCTATATATGAAATATATAGTAAGTGGAAGTATTGCGATCGTGAAAAAATTCGACTTCCGGTTTTCAACGGAAATACACGTTTTGGGGTCCCCTGAGTCGAAATGACCAAGTCCCGCGAAATGGTCTGTGTGTGTGTGTGTGTGTCTGTGTGTCTGTGTGTGTGTGTGTGTGTGTGTGAACAGACTAGCTCAAAAACTATAAACCGTGCGATCCTGAAATTGGGTATTTAGTATAGGTATATGCCCGCGATGTGACAGCATAAATTTCATCAAAATTAATTAAAGGGAGGGGGTACTTTACTTAATAACTTTTTAGGTTTTTTTCGATTTTCTCAAAAACGGCTCTAACGATTTTGATTAAACTGAGTATTTCATCTATATATATGCCCGAGATATGACTGTAAAAATTTCATCAAAATTGATTAACCGGAGGGGGGACTTTACTTAATAAATTTTGTAACATTTTCACGTGTTTTTTTTATTTACTCTAAATCGGCTTTAACGATTTTGATCAAACTGGGTATTTGATGTATGTATATGCCCGAGATATGACTGTTAAAGTTTCATTAAAATTGATTAACCGGAGGGGGGACTTTACTTAATAAATTTGGTAACATTTTCACGTGTTTTTTTTATTTACTCTAAACCGGCTTTAACGATTTTGATCAAACTGGGTATTTGATGTATGTATATGCCCGAGATATGACTGTTAAAATTTCATTAAAATTGATTAACCGGAGGGGGGACTTTACTTAATAAATTTTGTATCATTTTCACGGGGTTTTTTATTTACTCAATAACAGCTTTAACGATCAACAAAAATAAGATATGGATGTAGAAAAATGTGTGACTGGGAAATTATATTTGACAAAACACGTCAATTTCTTATCTAAGTAAGTTGGTAAGTGTTATGTTTTTTTATTTATTTTTTTTAATTATTTTATATGCCCGCGATGTGACAGCATAAATTTCATCAAAATTACTTAATTATTTTTATTTAATTATTTAATTATGTTTTTTTTTATTTATTTTTTTTTTTTGTAATTATTACTTCACTGTTGTTTATTAAAATCATTTTATTTTATTTAATATATCCGTGTAATGTGTTCCTAAATTTTTCGTATCTATTTTATAATTAACTGTAATTTTATTGTTTTTTTATGTGTATGGCCTCCAATAATTTTCATTTTTTTTTTTGTATTACTTTCCATGTCTAATATATTGGTTTTTTCAAAATTAAATTTGTGTTGTAGTTTGATACTACGGAATGCTAGTGCTGATGTTTTTTATATTTTTACAATTTGATATATGCTGCTTTAACCTGGTCTTTAGGTATGTTAATAGATATAAAAATGTACAGGTTTTGAGAATGGGGAAACAGCCCCGAAACGTCAACATGTGCTGTAAATAAATATTTATGGTGAAATAAGAAAGATACTTTTTGTTATTTTTATCAATTATAATATACATATCTTCCAACCAAATTTAGAAGAAAATAACAAAAAATATAAGTTTAAATTAAACTTTTTTAAATAAAAGTTAACTTATATTTTCGACCCCTGCTTCTAATTGATATCTTGGATCATGAATTAGCATAGACACTTGAAGTACATACCTGCTCAAATTGTTTTTATTATTTCAAGAGATTCATCCCATCAAGGGCAAGGATGGTAGCAGGAGAAGAGGGATATATCGGAGAGCTGTCGGGAGGAAGTTGTGGTCAACCGCAACCCGACCGCCACCGGTTCCGGATCGTCCGCAATCGATTTCAGACTAGTTCTGAAGTTTAGGATGATGTAGCCAGTCTATCTATCTATCAGGAAGCAAAAGTTCCTTTTGAGAAATTTAAAGAAGGAAAGAAATGTAATCTTTTGTTTGATATAAACTCTTGCCTAAAATAATATAGATGGTAGAGTACTTTCGTCATGATTACATGTTAAAAAAAAAAAAAAATTGATTTTTATGTAATCAAAGTATTTATTAAAATGAATCTACTTCAATAGAGCACCCTTGCACAACCACCTTTACCTTTGCTGGCGACTCGGCTATCTTCATTCACACAAAGATCCCATGATACCATCGATTGCCATTTAAAACGATTTATTTGACCTCGAAAGTTGGTTCCATAAGTGGAAAATATTAATAATAGACAAATGCTCAAAACTCTAAATTCATTATAAAAGACTCTTTTAAGATCAAAGTCTTCTCTAATCCAATCCTTACAAACCAAAATCCTACGCCAAATCGTTAACATTTCTTTGTTAATAATTTTTACAAACATATTCATCGATAAAATTCCATGCCTCGCCGATTTTTCCGGAACCAGAAAATCCATCCCTTTCGAAAAAAACTCCCGAAGCATCCTAACCATCTTCTTTCCAAGCTTGCTTCCTCCTCTAGACCAGATAATTCGTCAGAAAAGAAGATGGGCTCGTGACTTACAGGTGAAAAGTAGTTTCTCTACTTGCCTCTTCAAAATGTTATTTTTCTCTTGTTACGTACCATGACATTTACCTGATGTATTCTTATAAATGCAGTTAGTTAGTCTAAGAGATTATTCTCAACGAAGTTAGCGATAAGGTGATGGTTACGAGATCAGATTCCAATCATAAAGTCAGAAGCCAGCAGAGACTAGTGAGGGAGAACAGCTGTTAATTCCCGCGGTAATGATATGGTTCCATTAAGGCGGGAGATAATTCCCTCCATTCCTGTCAGTGGACAATTATTTTACTATTAACCGCTCTAGGTGCCCGTGAGAACGTGCGGCTGCCACTGCCCCCTTCATTGCACCTCACAACATCAAGCTATGGGAATCGATATAGTTAATTAACTCTAAAATGTATTGTATGATCTTTTTGGCTTGGTATGATTATCGTATATGTAAAATACCAATTTAAAGAAATCTCTCTTTTA
This sequence comes from Aelia acuminata, assembly GCA_911387785.2. Classification (NCBI taxonomy): domain Eukaryota; kingdom Metazoa; phylum Arthropoda; class Insecta; order Hemiptera; family Pentatomidae; genus Aelia; species Aelia acuminata. Next base: position 157,732,387 of record OU426979.1, on the reverse strand, counting down.
TTGTAATGCTTTAAGTAGAGAAATAAACAGTGCTAAAGATGCAGAACATATACTGTGGAACTTAAAATACTAGGAGTCTAGTACAAAAATAAGTATATGCTGAATATGATAGTAAAAATATCATATTCAGACATACAAAAAAGTAATAGTAATAAAAAAAAAAAAAAATAGTCATCACCTCTTTAGCTCTAACTTTATAGAATTTCATTGATAATTTGATTTCCTGTGAATTATTACCTTCTTTCTCGCATATTCTAGCCACATGTTGGTTACTCTGTTGATTGGTTGTTCTTAATCACTCCGCGAAAGTTAAAAAATCTGTATAAAAATTAATTCATTATTTGAACAATATGCATAATTTAAAACTGATTCGTGGAGGAAGGAGAAATAGGTCGAGCGATCAATACCAGTGAATTTGGAATTTCGCGCAAGACACTTTCAACCAACCAAAAGAATAAGAAATTAAGGTACATATAATGCACGTTCAATGCAGTACTACCGTAACTCCAAATAACCTGCATCAGAGAAAATGACATTTCCAGTGTTTCTTTCTCTTAAATCTTAAAAATCCGCTTAAGCTCTCTCCTTCCACAAATCATGATGTACTGATATTGCACTAGGTAGTAGATAGTATTAGTTTTGGAACAACATATTTTCAAATTTGTTACTATAGCATTTAAATTTTTTAAACTAAAACAAATTTGAAGAAATATCTTAAATTTACCCATAGCAATAAATACCATAAAACTTACCATTACCCATATCTAGAGCTCGGATTCCCGTGCAATTGCACTTTTTTTTTTGGAAAGTCAGAATAGAGCGAACTCAAGTTACTTATCCGAATCAAGCCTGATGGGATGTTTTAATGAAGTTTTATACTGCACGAAATTGCACGTTTTGGGGTTTACTGCACGAAATTGCACGTTTGGGGGTTTATTGCACGAAATTGCACGTTTTGAATTTTAATTGCTCGAAATTTCATCATTTGATATTATGAAGAAAAAATATATTACAAATTCTAATTTTCTTTAATAAACATCAATATAATAGTGGAAAAATAAACGTGAATATCATTAAAAAAAAAAAAAAAAAAAAAAAGGAACATGGGAGATGTAAACCAACACAAACCTCCGATTTCCCAGAACTGAGGGTTCATTGGTTCCTGGGTGTTAACATTTTGTTTTTCGATTCTCATCGTTCTGTCAGTATCAAACTAGCTCTTGTCGAGAATATTGTTACTAAAAATGCCTAAAATGGGAGCAAGTGTGTTTTCGAAAACTGCGGGATCGATTGAAAAATATCCCGATCTCAATAGCGATGGTTGTGTAGTGTTATGTAAATCTTGTGATAAAAAATTGGATGTGAGAGGAAATCGCAAATTGATACCCGTTGTAGCGCAAGTAAGTACCTAATTTTTATTAACCCTAGAACGGTAACAGGGGTTTTGCGTATCACCAGAGGGATTTAAAAATAAGCCTACGCACCGGATATTTCATCGAGTGATTCCATAATTTGATTAGTATGTTTCCTTTTTTAAGATCTTCCTATTTCCATTATATGTAATCACAGCTCACATGCGAGTATTTAACTCTATATTCCACATCTTCCACATCATACCGATCCGATTAGTTTTCAAAAATATATCAATAGTATTATAAAAAAAGATCCAAAATTCAGTGATTATACCAAAACAATATATAAAAATAATCTGTAAAAATAAAAGAGTTTCTATTTCAATTTACTCTCCGCTACTTACTTTTTTCCAAAGTAGCTATTATTTGTTCACAAAAATAATTTAATGCCTGATTTTCAAGCAATACATTTTTATTGCATGTTTTTGCACGTTTTGAAGTTTTTATTGAACGTTTTTGCACGTTTTGAAGTTTTTATTGCACGTTTTCAAATTTTTACTGCACGGAATTCCGAGCTTTACCCATAACCATTCCTTTGACTTTGAGAACCCCTCCGTGTTAGCTACTGTTTCTAACCATGATTAACGACTCCTCTCAGAATTCATGTTCATCCATCTGGAAGCTAATAATCCTGTTAACAATAAAGTAGATGAAGAGGTAATTTCATCTACTTACTCTAATATCTTCCGCACCCTCTAATCCTATTTTTTTATTACAAAGGTATCTGCCATTATCGAGATACGTCTATCATAATATAGTATTACCTCCATTATTATATAACTTCTTTTTTTTTTTTATGTTGTTTATGCTCTCACTTTTATCTTATGATTGAGGCTACATATAAACATTTTGTATACTGTACCATCGGTATTATTAGTTATTACTAGGAACGGGATTTTCATGTATTTACATATTTCCTTCTGAGGCTAAGAAATGCACGTATGTGCATTATAAATGGTTTTTCTCATGAAATAAACCATTTTAAACCGTTTTTATTTTCCATATTGTGTGGTTTTTAAATATTTTTACATATATTTTGATAAATACATATTTTTGTCCATATTTTACAACTTTTAGGGAATTTAATTAAAAATTATTGTTAGTTATTTAGTTCTTTTACGTATATTCATTCAATCAATACCAGGAATACATAAATTTTAAAGCAGAGAATGAACGTAGGGATTAATTTTTTTTGGGAAAATCAAAAGGCACAAAGCAAACATCTAAATGCGACAGTGAAAGTGTCCTGTATTGTTTGTGCTGCCAAAAAATATTTCAACGGATCAATAATTTTTGGTTTTGCAGCATTTCAAAACGCCGAAACAAGTAGAAAATAAGTAAAAATCGTGTAAAATCGTTCAGCAAATACAAAACTTTACTTCGACCGAATCGTTGTAGATTTTCCAAAAAAAATCTTAGCATGCATCTTATTTTCAACGTTTTAGATGGTGACGAAGGTGAGGAATTTTAATATGTATTGTTACATTTCCAAAAATTTTGTTAACTAATTTGATATTTTTTAAGTATTTTGATTGTATATTTATGTTTTATGTTAATATTGAACTTTTTATTTCTGTTTAATTTCCAGTCTATATTTTCATTTCTCTTTTTTCCGTCCATATTTTCATAGTTTTATTACATATACTTGCAAATATAAGTCCATATTTATGTACATATTTTGAAATGTTTGTTACATAAAAATCCTATCGCTGGTTGTTACAATTCCTACTTTTGTACTTTTATTGTAAACTTAGTCGTCACGCAGCCTTCAACAGCTTTGGATTTCCCCAAAATAAACAGTCTCTGTATTACTCTGGACTCAACAAGGCAAATATCAGATTTGATTTTATTATATTAACCAGCTACTTATTCTAATTTTCATATTTATTTTAAATATCTTTTATATAATTACTAGATTTCATAAGTACCCATCTCATGTAAAAATATCATCAGCTGGATTTTTTTACTTCTTATTGTAACTATCTAGAATTAATCTCATCTTCTTGCAATGTAATGTATACATGTTGCTCATAAATTTGTCTTCATTTTAGCCCTATTGAAGATCCATATGATTGATTCGAAACCTAGGTTCTCCAAACAAAAAAATATAAAAAAATTAAATAAAACTCTTTTAACTGAAAGTTCTGATAATTTAGCATCCTATCTTAAAGAAAACAGTTGATCATAACACACCACTAAATCTATCTTAAATTTAGGTTACATTACATCAGTTTTCCTAATTTGTAGTCCAGTTTCAGTGATTTCAAGATAAGTAATAAAATAAAAAATTATATTCTTGAACATCGATGTTTTTTGGTCGATGTTTTATCGACATCTATTAACAAGCAACGTAAAAATATGAGTAAATTTTAACTCCAATGCTTTTTTAATTTCTTTCATTTATATGTACATAGTTATGCCGATGTTCTGCAAGTCGGTTTCCTCTAAGATTCGACTAATCGAGAGTACTACATATTTTTTTTATTAAGACATGAACTTTATATACATGAGGTCCCTTGAACAGAAATGAATTGAGCAGATCTACAAACTGACTATAGCTGGTAGCCCTCTGGGGCAGTAATTCCCAAGTAGCTATTGTTATAGGCCAGTTGCAGAAGATCGTAGCTAATGCCCTGGCTTTAGGCTTCAGCTTTCGGCTAAGCCTGCCGTGGGCTCTGTGGATCCCTTGCTCTCTACTGCCGTACTGCCAGTTGTAACCACAATACAAAAAAATCTGGTGCGTGCTCGCAACACACAACTTTCACTTACCAACTTACTTATATTAGAAATTAATGCGTTTTGTTAATCGCCACTTCTCAAATGAACAGCGTTGGAACACTTCTCAAAAATCGTTAAAGCCGTTTTTAAGTAAATAAAAAATTTGTATATATGAAATTGGTACATAATTTATTAAGTAAGTAAGATAAATCCCCCCTCCGGTTTATAAATTTTGATGAAATTTTTACAGTCGTATCTCGGGCATATACATACATCATATACCCAGTTTGATCAAAATCGTTAAAGCCGTTTTTGATTAAATAAAAAAAACACGTAAAAATGATAAAAATTTATTAAGTAAAGTCCCCCCTCCGGTTAATCAATTTTGATGAAATGTTGGCTATCACATATTTGGCATATACATACATCAAATACCCAGTTTGGTCACAATCGTGAAAGCCGTTTTTGAGTAAATAAAAAAAGCACGTGAAAATGATACAAAATTTAATAAGTAAAGTCCCCCCTGCGGTTGATCAATTTTGATGAAATTTTTACAGACATATCTCGGGCATATAAGTAGATCAAATACTAAGTTTAATCAAAATCGTTAGAGCCGTTTTTGAGAAAATAAAAAAAAACACGTGAAAATGATACAAAATTTATTAAGTAAAGTCCCCCCTCCGGTTAATAAATTTTGATGAAATTTTTACAGACATATCTCGGGCATATAAGTAGATCAAATACTAAGTTTAATCAAAATCGTTCGAGCCGTTTTTGAGGAAATAAAAAAAACACGTGAAAATGTTACAAAGTTTATTAAGTAAAGTCCCCCCTCCGGTTAATAAATTTTGATGAAATTTTTACAGACATATCTCGGGCATATAAGTAGATCAAATATTAAGTTTAATCAAAATCGTTAGAGTCGTTTTTGAGAAAATCAAAAAAACACGTGAAAATGCTGTCACATTTTGCCGTTCGCTCCAATTGGGCCCTAGAAGCTAAGAAAAACAATTATTTTATATTATTTTTAAAAATATTGTTTCTGTTATTGATTTGTATAGATGTCTGGGTTAATATACAGGGTGTTTCGGAATTGCACGGCACTATTTTAGGTACGTGTTCTCTAACACAAAATAAACAAAAAAGTTCATATTAACATGTATCTCAAACTCATTTATTAAAAAGATATCAAAGGTTAAAGATTTATTATTACTATTTATTTATTATTATTACAACATTTAGAGTAAATGTTCAAAGTCGCCTCCGTTTTGTTGAATGCAACATTCAGCACGACGAATCCATGCTTCTCTGGCTCTTCGTATTGCATCAGGATGGTGGTTGATAGTTACTGCGGCTTCCACGATCCGATTTCTTAGCTCTTCTTGCATGTCAACTGCCGTAGAATAAACCATAGACTTCATCCAGCCTCACACAAAATAATCTAATGGCGTTAAATCCGGAGATCGTGGTGGCCATTTAACAGGTCCGTTTCGACCAACCCATCGGACTCCATAAGTTGCATTTAAATAATCAGTGACACTATGAGAAAAGTGAGCTGGAGCACCGTCATGCATAAACCTCAGCCTTTGCCTAATGCCTAGCGGAATATCTTCTAGAATATCATGCAGATTATTTTGCAAGAAATGCAAGTAAGATATACCTGACAGCCTAGGTGGCAAAAAGAAGGGGCCGATGATTTTGTCGCTTAGAAGACCACACCAGACATTTAAAGAGAATGTATGTTGGTAATGTCCAACAGCAGTCGTATGAGGGTTTTCTTCGGCCCAAGTATGGGTATTTCGAAAATTAAGAATCCCGTTTCTTGTAAAGCAAGATTCATCAGTAACCAAAATGCAGTTCAGGAAGTTAGGATCTCGTGTGCATTGTCGAATTAACCACTGGGAGAAATTTCTGCGCTTGTTATAATCTTGTGGTAACAAATCTTGCCTACTTGATACGTGAAATGGATATAATTGTTGTTCGCGTAAAGTTCGCCATACGCTCGAAACGACGTGACAATCTTCTGATACTAGTAGTAGGAGATAACTGAACAGCATCGAGTATTTCTTCTTCTACGTTTGCAGTTCGTCGAAATCTTTGTCGACCGGCGTTCACTCGTATAGATTTTAGCGTACCATTATCCCTAAGACGTCTTTCAATGGCCTCAAACGCTTTACGATTTGGTATTCTTCGGTTAGGAAATTTTTCACGATATCTTCGAACAGCAGCAGCACCGTTTGTATGTACCTCGCCATAAGTTAAAAGCATGTCTGTTTGTTCATCAAAAGTGAATAAATTTGTGGTATCTCCCATGATAATCATAAATTGAACTGTGTCACAAGATTCACTCACACTAAAACACACAGAACTAGACAAACAGATGAGCAACTACTGTCATAGCTTATCGTTCATTTGTTTATCAGGTGATTAAAACCTTTTATTTAGTATTAAATACGTTAAACGTTGTACAGTCAGTCTTAATGCAGTAAATAAATAATAAATCATTAACCTTTGATATCTGTTTAATAAATGAGTTTGAGATATATGTTAATATGAACTTTTTTGTTTATTTTGTGTTAGAGAACACGTACCTAAAATAGTGCCGTGCAATTCCGAAACACCCTGTATACATTTATCGATTTGTTTATTTTTATAAAAAAAAAAAAAATGCCGATTATATTAAACTTATATTAAAAAAACCTTAAGACGTTTCAAGTAAAGAAGGCGAAAAAAATATTACTTAAGAGAACACTAATCAAATTTTATTTTGTATCTCTATAAACTCCCGAAATACAGATTTGTACTGAAATAAAAAATCAAAACAATTTGGAATTGATTTCTTTATCTTGAAATCAATTTGTTATAAAAAAACTTTATAAGTATCTCGTCAGTATTTTTTCTAAATTCAAAGAGAAAGCTGATTTACTACACATCAATAGCATATTGAATTTCAACTACTTACTTTGAGATTATGGGTCGTTATGAGGAATAAAATAAGAAAAACTCGGATCGTTATCCAGGATGTAAAATTAATAATAGGTCGTATTAACACGACACTGCGTAGTAAAGATATGGAATCCTCAAAAATATGAAGAAGCATCATTACTTTCTTTAAGTTTAGCTACGTTTTTTTCGTATATATCATTCGCATCCATCATATATCGTATATCATCGTATATATCATTTGTATCTATCATATATCGTATCTATCATATATCATCGTATATATCATTCGTATCTATCATATATCGTATCTATTATATGTCTACCATATATCATCGTATGTATCATTCGTATATATCATAAGTTAGGATATGGTACGATATGAAGCAGATAACGTAATAACATAATCAATATATATTATAAAGCAAAGTGTACAATGTGCGTGCCGAAAAGGCTCAAAAACGACTCAACGCACGTTTAAGAGAGTTATGTCAGCGTGTTGCTGTAAAACCCATAACGGAGAAGAAGGTTTCTGTTTTTCTCTTAAGGGTGTAAAATTGAAGAGAAAAGGACTGGAATTTTAAGACTCTCGCACCATTTAATTAGCCTCTCTGAGATTGAGATACGAGGTTATGAATGAAAAATGTAGTTCGAGCTCCAGGCTACCAGGAAGCGCTAGGGTGCGTTTCACTTAATGTTTATTGTTCATTCATTCTGTTCAGTTTGTAAAGGTTAAATATTTTTTCAGCTGTTCTTTTTAAATTACTTTTAAAATTGTTTCACCATTTCTTTCTAAATAAAATAATGATTTTACATATCTGCAATCAATTAGAAAACCGACTGGATACCTTACAAAATTAATTTTCTCATAAGAAGGTTAATTTATTTACACATTATATTTAATCAATATATAACATCTACTTAAGTAAATTTAATGCAATATGACTTAACATTTTTTAGTAGTACAGTGAGCGAAGTAAACAGACATAAAGCAAAAAAGAAGAGCTGAATTGACTGATTATAAATCGAAAATAAAAAGTTTGAAGTGTTCTTATTGTATGCAATTATGAAAAATGGTTTTATTACTATGTATGATGAGCATTCCAGTTGATAAAATGACTAACTCCAATTACAGCATTTTTTCAATAAGATTTTATCACCCCTCATAGTTCAGGATAAAAAGAAATATAGGAAATATAGAAATATAGGATTCAGAATCACAGAAACCATCAAAAACGATGCATGACTCGACAAAGTTGCAGCAAAATTAATTGTTTATTCGCCATTTTCAACCCCCTTTAAAGTATATAGGGTTCCTTATTTGGGCGGACTCTGCAGATCTCGAATTTTAATATTGATAATATGTTAAAAGTTTCAAGAAACTGCTAATTTTGTTCTATATTTCCTTTAATTGTAAAGTCTTTCTGTTATTGAAACTACCACACAACTACCGGAGCGAAGCCGGGCACCCTAGCTAGTAAGGTATAAATCAGAGAGCAAGTGTCTCATTCAAACACATTGAAACGGATTTCTGAAGGAGAAGCTGCGTTTCCATAAATGGTAAGATAGAATGACGGTTTAGGGAGATTGAAAGAATATAAAACATTGTTTTGTTTTTTAATGAAAATTAAAAAATGAATTTTTAATATCCTATAGAGTGAATGAAATAGTCTGTCGTTATCCATTCGGAACTACTTAGTTCGGTCATTTTAAGTAAGTTGTAAAAATTTTTAATTTGTAAAATTGTAAATTGGTCACCGGTAAGATTCTGATTTATCATACATATCGACAACTACAGCTAAGTATTTCAAAGCTTTTTCTGACACCTAAGAACTAGTCAATTAGTCATTTTACCATTTTTTTTTTCGGTTTAGTACGATCAATTAAAATAACATGGATTGCGGCTCGTTAATTTATTAGTGTATTCCGGCCTAGCAAGATTCAATAGCGACCCCTAGTTTTAGAATTGTTCTTTTAATTTTAAACACGATTTAAAGTGTAATTTTAAATGAGGGAAGACTTCAAAGTAAGGAAATAAAAAAAAGTTAGAATTTATTTGGCTTTTTAAACTAATATTCCTCTTTGCAGAAATACTAGCAATCTAATTTGCTGCTAACAATGTTTACACTCTGCAATATTCCCCATGCCTCTGTCCCTTCAATATTAAATCAGTCTGTCAGATGCTCTTCTCTAAGTTCGAAGTTTTATAATTCTGTACTTTGCTTTTGATATTCAAAGGATTCATGATACTTTTTGTTATTTTTTATTTATTTGGAAAATGCATTACATTGCGCTCATATTTACAATATTTCCTACATCATGCAAATTGAATGGATGGACCCACAGGTTTTAGTAGAAATTAAAATAAAGAACATCATTTCCGGTGGACATGGACTGGAAAGTATTCGAGCCACGTAGAATATTATAAATCGTAAAGGCAGAAATATATGGGGAGTATGTATATATGTAGGTGCCTTTACACTGTGCGAACAGTCTATCACGAACACTGTTCGGCTAATATAAATAAGAAACGAACTCGAAAAGTTACTTTATCTGTTCGCCTGTGTGTTTGGGGATAGCGCTTTTGAGTTAAGATAATCTTCTAGACCTTATTTAAACATGTTTCTGACGTTCGTTTTATCAATAATAAGATGGAGCAGTCAGAACAGCCGCCTCAAGAAAGCCGTCTCTGTAATGATAATTGTTAAATGTGCATAGGTGCGGTCAGACAGGATTACACGTTTCAGTGTAAATAGCTGTTCCTAGTACGCCGGTACGGCAAGGTTCTACGAAGGCACGGATAATCTGTTCCAGGGCAGGGTTCCCACAGCACAGGCGGCTTATAGGGTCAATGCACGAGGGACGCCGACTGCACTCGGACCCACTCGGCCTATCTCGATAGTTATTGGAGCTTCCGCTGGGTTCTCCCCCCTATCAGCGTCACCAGTACGCAGCTGCCAATACCGCAGTGAACACGTGGCTTGGCGTCCTTCTATTTCATTGTTTTACCAAGGTAAGTTTTTAATAATATTATTATCAACAGAATTTTAAGTAATTTATGTATGTATTTGTTTATCTTAGCGGATCCATATCTAGCTTACTACTACGGTACCTTGTGTAACCTACCTTTCTTGTTATTCAATTGTGTTTTACGTTACAATAAATGGCTCTTTTGGGATGTTTATTCATGTTGTTTTTAAAAAAATATTTAATTGACTTTTTTTGATATTAAATTAATTGCCCTCAACGGCAAATATACATTAAAAAATTGAAATAAATCGATCCAGACGAAGAAAGTGTCTGGAAATCGGCATGTTATTTCATTGACTTCCTTGTAAACCTTTTGGAATTTTATTGTTATGGCTCTTTTGAATATTTTAAAGGATATTTTTTCAATGAAATAAAAATTAACCAAGTATTATCGAGTTGTGTTGTGTCAGGTTATATACATCACGCAGTAGTCTCCGCTAATATACACAAGTACCTACTTAGATACAATGCTACCTCTCGGCCAATATGGCGCAGTTCAGCTGCGCTCGATCTCAACTGAAAATGACGCGATGGGAATTGGCTTATATTTGCGGTCGCAAGCGACGGTGCTGCTCTTGACTAGAGGAACGGGGATAGAAGCCGGGCCAGTACCTGGGATTCATAGGTTTTTTGGGAGTTTTTAACTTATTTGTCCATAATTAAAGCTCCTCAGAGCCAAAAATGGTTTGAAAAATGTCTAATAGGTATCGCTCGGTCCCTCAGTGTTCAATCAGAAAATCAAAAGATGTGTCATTCCATTTATTTTCAAAAAATAAAAAGCTACTTAGAGAGTGGATTGTAAAATTAATTATAGATAAGCCTGTTTCGAAACATTTGACGATATGTAGTCTTCATTTTAAAGTAAGTGACTGTATTGATCCAGGTAAATATTAGTATTTGACATTTTATTGATTTGATGATTGGGACCATAGTGTCATAGAATTGTTTTTCTTTTTTTTAATTTTCCCCATTTTTGTCTTACATCCACTTAATTGTTTCAAGTTTTCAATGCGATGCCTGAAAGTATTAGTAAAGAAATGAATAATATGAAAAAAAAATAAGCTGTCTTGAAAATGACAGCTGCCATAACAATGATTATATGAATAGGTAATTAATGTTATTACTAACCGAAAAACGTAGTGTAAAGTTGCAATGATGTGTTTGCATTTACTATAACTACCAGCTTTATACGCACAATCACAAGAAATTTAATTTCCACTTTTATTTGATGGGGCCTTTAAGATCGATGTTTGAAATCACAATGCTTGTAAAATCACTACTTTTTCGCTCTACTATTCCACATGCAATTAAGTGGTTTGCATCAAGAATAGCTTGCCCTTCAATTAATGGTCTTTTGAAATTACCTATTATGTATACCACATCAACTATGTCTATCCCCGTTCCTTCTGACATTTTGCAAAACTACTAGCGCACCCTACAGTCGATTGCGAGTGCGAATAATCGAGATTGATGGTCACATCCGGTGGTAGCACAGCAGAAGCGTTGCCGTAACTTTATTTTACATTTTATTTAACGGCTAATCAATTTAAATTAATCCTTGAAATTGTTAAAATTGCTGCTATGTCACTTCCGGCCATCATCTATTTTAACTCTGATATTAGCGAACTATCATCGCATCATTTTCTGTTAAAAAGGTCTTGGTAAATTTTATTAGAACTGCAGCTTTCGACTTCCGCTCGTTTCTCTCGCTCAGAAGTGATAGACAAAACAAAAGACTCGAAATAAGCAACCTGTAGAAATGACATAACTCTAGTGATAAATATTAATCATATATATATATTGATTAAGATAATTTAACAAATTTTTATTTTTAGAAAATAAATCAATCAGCCATGGAGGGTGTGGAATTCGAAGTTGATGTGGAGTTATTCATTGACGAGGTTAAACAACATCGCTCAATATGGGATACAAATTGTGAAGATTATAAGGACCGGGGGAAAAGGCAATTGGCTTGGGAGGAAATTTGCAAAAATATGTTTTTGGATTTTCATACAAAATCAGAGCATGAAAAAAACATTTTAAGTAAGTACATGCAATTTTATTTATATTAAAAATACACAGTTTTGGGTAAATGATATACATTTTGCTCAGGGAAGCACAGAAGTCATTTCTTACTGGGTTGTAAACTTTAATGGGTGGCACACTTCTTTTGGGTAATGAATTTTCTATTAGAGAAACCTTCCAAAAAAAACAAAAATAATGAGGTACAGACAGCGGCATACTTATAAAGTTAGTCTAAAATTTTTTAATCATACCAAAGTAAGTAAGAAGACGTGAGTTATAAAATTTCCATGTGGATGGCGTCATTTTCGTTTGGGCGTACAGGCCTCCCTTTTTATGGGTATTTTTATAAATATAGCATTATTATTTTATAAATATTTATTATTATTATTTATTTATTTATGTCATATGTTTTAAATTTGCTATCTGCAAAACTTTTTTGCAATGAGCATCTCTGTGCTCTAAACGTATGTGTGATACCTTGGCGTTAGTTATTCCAATAAGTCTCTAGGCCACCGTCTCAACAAGGTCGGGGTGGATTTGTGGTGGATTTAAGTGTTTCTGCTATTGGGTTCATGTGGAAAGTTAGTCTTTGATGGAAGTTTTTGTAGTATAGTGTGGCTGTATCGATTAATGTTTGAATGTTAAGGTCCTTGTGTATTAAGTCATTAGTCACGTAGTATGGTGCATCTACTATTCTCCTCAATACTTTTGATTGAAAGGGTTGGATCCTTTGGATATTTTAGGGCTTTGCAGTATCCCAAAACTTTATCCCGTATGTCCTAATGGATCTAATGAGCATGTTGTATATTATAAGTCTGTTGTTTAGAGATAATTTAGAGCGACTGTCAAGTAATCTTGATAGCAGTCCATATAGTTTGTTTAGTAGCTGTCTGATTAGAATTTACAGACCCTTTGCGGCATTATAGAGTTCTGCCTATATTCTGCTGCCCCTTATTCACTGAAAAGGGATTAATTATTTTTCAAAGTACATGAGCACTGCTTTGTGACAGGCTAGGGAGTGACAAAAAGTGCATTGTTATTGATTTTAGTAAATGTTATATTATCTTTAGGCGCTTAAAAATTGGATAGCATTGGTAATAAATAGCAAAAATAAAAATTAAAAAATCGTTCAAGCAGTTGTCGATTTATCAGGTTTTGACACGTATACCACCATAATTTTAGAATCACCCATATCTCAATTGTTCACTTGTGTTATTCATTTATATTTATTTACTTCTTTCTTTTTTTTTTTTTTAAATGTGATAACAGTAACAAGGAACTTTAGACGCAATAAAAGTTGATATAATTAGCTCAACCAGTTAAAGGTTTCCCTACAGAGCTTGGGGAATATTTTTTTAAATAGTTTGTTTCGGAACTTTAGTAATTAGTGAACTGCAGGAATGTAAAAGCCGAAAAATTGATTGTCATAACTACCTATTGAACGGATTTTCATGTAAAATAAAAAGCCAAATAGGCACATATGTACATTTATATGTAGTTGTATTTTTAGAAATATGTAAAAAATTGTAAATATATGAGAACAAATACATATCATCACATTGATTAGGTCCTTCAATTTATTGTAAAAGCTTGAAGGATGTTTCTGTGTTTTTTAAATAGCCCAATAATTAGTATTAATAATTCGAAATCTGCATTGAAAATTCTATTAAAATTGGTAAATAATGAGCCGGTCATCAATTAATTGCGAAAAACACTTGTATCTTGATAAAATATTTAAAACATATTTTTCTTTGACACCACCGATGAACTGCAGTGTTCTTTATATGCTGCTGCAATGCAGGCAAGCCGATGGCGATTCATATCACTCATCGAAGCCCGCTTGGCTACACTGCTCTGCACAATACCGATTGTTCGTTGAAAAAATTATGATGTCAGTTAATTGAAAGTTCGGGCAAACACGAAAAATGCTCTTTGTCATTTTACTTCATCGGACATTTTAAATTGTTCTTTTAGTACCTACTCAGAGTTTATAAAAAGATACTTTTACACTGTGCGAACCTCACCCTCGAACAGTCAGTCCCGAACACTTTTCAGGTAACTAAGTAAGACAAAAACTTGAAGAGGTGCTTTGTTTGCACGGCCTTGTGTTCGGGGATAGTGCTAGTGATGCTTTTGAGTTAGTTAAGATTAGCTTCTGAACTTTCTTTCTTCTTATATCAATACTAAGTTAAGAGCAAAAGAAAGAGCAGCCGCTAGTTCCAAGTCAGTCGTCTTTGTATTGAAAATTATTGTAGGAAGGTCCATAGGTGCGGTCAGACATCATTCGAATAATCCCAACATCATTGTAATTTGAAACAGATGCTGCAAACCACTGCTGGAGAATATTGTTTATAACTTTAGTATCGTTGCCCGCTCCTGGTGATTTAATTATTACTGGTTTTTCATTTTTTTTTTTTTTTCACTAAATCTGAAGAAATATTTAATCATCTTCCAGTATGAAAGGGAGGAAAAAACTTCCAAATATTTACATTATTATTACTTAAGAGAAAAAAATAGGAATTACTTTGTCCCAGACTGGACTTTGTGTTGTGCCTTATCATGTTTAATCCTCTGCATTTACAGTCCCCGGCTCTTCATGAGGAAAAGGATCTGTTAATCCTCTTCTTTTCTTTCTCCCTATCACTAAATGGTTAGTTGTCAGCGAAGATCCATTTTATTGAATATTTATTAACATTTATGAGACATCAGTTTCAACTTGTGAGAGTAGTAAGAACGTTGTGATGGCCAACGGAAGAGCATTGACCGAAGAGGAATCAATTCGTGCAGTTGCTTTGAGTGAACAAGGGTTTTCTGCTCCCGCGGTCACAATCCGTAGTGCCCAGGGTGCTTAATAGGCACCCTAAGACTAGAGGCCATTCCAGGAGAATCGTACAAGGTCGTTCGCTGCCAACTTCCGCCTTTGTCGACAGGTTTTTGCAGTTTCATGCTCTTTGGGATCGTCGATCAACTGGTGACTGTCTGCGTAGTCTCCTCTAGAGGTTCAGGAATGTACAAATTTCTGAGCAAACCGTGAGAAGACCACTCAACAATTATGGATTGACCTCCCACCGTTCATCTACTGGAACTCTTCACTTCAGGGAACACCGGGTTCAGCGCTTGAGGTTGCTCGGGAGAACCTAAACTGGACTCAGGAAGACTGACTGGAGCCAAGTATTATTCTGCGATGAGTCCAGATTCTGTCTCCGATCTCCAGTTGAACGGAGAAACTTATAGAGAAGGCGGGGAGAAAGGTATGCTCCTTGCACTTTTACTACAACGCACAGTGGGACGAATCGCCAATCTAGGGGGAAATAGTTAACATCAACGAAATGAAAAAATCTTTTCGGTCTCTTGAAAACAATAGTCTAGCTAAGGCATTTACAAATTATTAATCACTTTAAGCAAGTATTAACAGAATAATGGGGGTTTGAATACGGTAGTTCCCTCATAATGCTTAGTCAACTTATTTCCAAATTATATTGTAAAATCAATAGAATCATAGAATTGATCGTGTTTTTTTGAAAAAAATTTATACCAGGCAATAGAAGACGATTCAGAAATTAAGTTTATATAAGTTCTTGGTTCTTTAAATGTGGATATAATACAGAGTATCCTCCTTTCTTTTCAATAGTCGATAAGCTATATTTTTTTCTTTTAAAAAAAGGGGTTACTAAAAATCTACACCGATCTACACCGAGACATTTATACAGAATATAGTCCACACTATATAGAAATAAAGTATTCATTATGAACTGCTAATACCTGCTAATAAAGGTGTGCACTTTTTTTAAAGGTATAAATCTCTCATTGTTGAGAGCCTATATTTTTAATATTTTGAGGCAATACGGAGGTGCTAATGAAATTTATAGATATATTGTAAACCAATTTCATTGGAATACACTACGGCAATCTCCGAAGCTACGAAAAAACGAGATTCGTTGACCATAAGTACAACAATTAAAAGCAAATAGCAAGATTTTTCCCTTTCTAGGAATAAGAAAGAAATAAAGCATCAAAACAACAGTATACCTTAGGTATTTACAAACCATTAATCCCTTAAAACAAATACCAACGGAATAACAAAAGAATAAGCACGCCACATTCGTCACAATAAGTCAGATAATTTGAACATTTGAACATTATTGATAAAGCGGCATCATAGATAAGCGAATTTCATATGGTTTAGGAAAAAAATTTATACCACGGTATGGAAGACGATTCGGCAAGTAAGTTTATCTGTATTTGGCTTTTTAAGGGTGATGTACCCTTCTTTATTTCCAGTAGTCAACTTAGTAAGCTACTTACTTTAAACTACTACTTATTTAATTAATGTTAGTAAAAATGCGTTAACTAAAAATCTATAACGTCTTAGTTAAATAGACAGAGATTTTCACAGAATACAATCAACATTATATAATAACAAATTTTTCATTACGCATTTCTTATTCCTGCTAATGTGTGGTACGGTGTTTTTTTTTTCCAGGGGTAAACGTGTCATTATTGAGATCCGATATTTTTAATATGTGGGAATAGCACGGTGGTGTAGATGAAATGTATATTTCAGATTTTTCTCTTTCTTTCCTAGCTAATTACCTCTCGCATAGGTAAATATTCAAAAAGTCTTTATTATGTGGTGTAGTGGTGGGGGATCGATATCAGTAATATTTCCCGAATATCTGGGTTAATTCCAAGGACCAGGGAGCATCTAAAGGTACAAGTTTTAAGGGGTTCATTTGATTTAGGATGGCAACGAGATTGGATGTAAGGCATTATACCGTGTCGTCAATTGATTCATAGGAATAGATGGGTCCTATACAACGGGATAGTAGATCAAGGGATAGATTTATTTCATCTGCTGTCAGGTAATCTAGGTTTTTCCAAGATATATATTTTAGAAATAAAGTAGGATTCGAAATATCATTGGAGATACGTATTAAGTCGTCGCTCACAGACTTTATGAGTATGATACTAGTTGTTGACAAAAGTCCTCGAAAATATGATCGATATCAGCAAGGAAAGATTGGGCATGATTACTCGACTCGAAACAAACAATAAATAGGTTCAGGGAACATACCAGGTCTAAAATTAACTGTTTTTTGGGAGAATTGGATAGAATATTTGTATTGAAGTCGCCGGATGTATGCATTCAGATGGATGGATTCAGATCCATCAGATTCAGATGATTCGGAATGAAAAACAATTTTTTTTTACATTTTAATATTAGAATTTAATATATAATTTTTTAAAAATGTATTTGACGTTATTTTATAGTTAATATGTTTTTTTCTTTTTGAATAATTGAAAATTGAATAAAGAAATATAAATAGAATTACTCCATTATTTACAATTAATCTAAATAATTTAATATTGGTCTTTAATTTATTTTTTTTTTTTTTTTTTTTTTTTTTTTTTTTTTTTTTTTTTTTTTTTATGTCCATTGCCAAAAACCACTATTTTGACTTTTATTTATTAATTCATGCTTAAATGCAATTTTCTACAAACATTAACATAATATAAGTCGCTTCCAGAATTATTTCCCCCTAGATTGGCGATTCGTCCCACTGTGCAACGGTTGCGTTTGGTGGTGGATCAGTGATGGTGTGGAGAGGCATAAATTTAAACTCCCGTACAGAGTTGGTTCTTGTGGCTTCATAACTGCTGACAGGTACATTAGGGTGGTGTTTGAGCCACATGTGTTACCTTTTGCCAGAAATATAGAATCTGACTTCATTTTTATGCACAATAATGCCCGACCTTATTTAAGGTTGACCGAAATTGAAGTTAAGGTTTTTCCACCCAGATATGAATCCTATACAGTAGGTATGGGACATGCTTGGTAGATGTGTTCGCGCCCGAGACTCACAAAATTTGGCAGATTTAAGGGAAATGTTAGTGGAAGAGTGGAACAACATCCCAGAAGAAAATGTTAGAACCCTGGTCGCTGGAATGGGCAGGAGAACGGAAGCTGTCATTAATTATTGATTTTTCCCCCTCAAATCCTTCCTTTTTATGTCATGAGGCAGTAGCACATTATTATTTTTTTATTTTTTTCCTATTAAATATTACCAGAAAAGAATTTTTTATTTTTACTTACCTTATAATTAAGCGAGATTTCCTAAGAAAAAAGGATATTTTCAAAAATACCCTATACAATGCAGTCATTTCAAAGTACTGAAGTGATCCTTTAATTTTGTCAGGCAGTGTATATTTTTTAATGTGCCGGTAAGGATAATAAAGATCTTTGAGATCATTTTCACTTCCGAGATATCTGTAACAGAAACAAAAGAACTTCTTTCATAATGCTCATTTAACTGTAAGCGTTGTAAATTGTCACGATATCGTTTACTATTTTCTATTTCCATATTATTTTTTAAGAAAAATTCCCATTTTTTTATTTTTAAAATAAATTATCGGGTAATGACCAGTTTATTTACTGGTATGATATATGGTAATAAGGAAGTATTATAACTATCTTGCTACTGTATAATTTAGTGAATAATCTCTACTTCCTTCTTATTTAATTTAATAAACAATCTTCTACACTTTTTTATCCCGACTTTTCGGAGCTTCCTCCATACTTACTAATTTATGCATTAAATTGTATGTCAATATTTCGCCTTATTCTTTATTTTCGTATCCACTTTTCACTTTCTTGTCATATAATTAATCAGTTGTTGTTTGTTTGTTTAACGTCCATTTATGCTGATGAGGCTAATCGGACGATGCTGCAGTGGGAGTCCTAAATTTTGCCTATCCAGGTATAATTAGGATAGGGAACTTTAACGAGTACCTGACATCGTACAGGCTCGGGACCTCCATTTTACGTCCTATCCGAGGGACAGCGTAGCTAAGGACTTTTTACTCCTATTAAAAAATCCTAGGGCCAACGCGGGACGCGAACCCGCACCAGTAGTATTATATGTTGCTATGCTAACCATACACTACCTATTAATTCAAGAAATCTTGCTATCTTGAAGACGTGCTAACTACTACACCAGAGATGACCCCGTATAATTAAGTACCTTCATTATTTTTAATAAATCCTCGTATTATAATTTTTTTTTAAAACAATGATCATCTATCCCAGCTCATTTATATACTTTGTAATGTCTATTGTTATTCTTTTAATATTTTTCAACAAAACCGCACTGGGTTTTAATTTTTCTAAAATAAGTTAAAATTTGTATCTATATAAAAAAATTTCCCTGAGAACGGAGGAAATAGTTTGTTGAATAAGAATTAAATAGGAAGTAGTTATTAATCTACAAATTATAGGGGAGAGCGGGGTTGGTTGGCATAGGGGGTAGGTTGGACATTGGCTTATAGTTTCCGTCACACCTGTTGTGAAGGCCCCACCATTGTACCATGTGACCCGCTCGACCTCGGGAGTGGATACACGGGAATAGTGTAGATAAGAGTGTGCTTCATTGATTGATTTTACAACATTTAAGTAAATTTTTATATTTTCAGTAATGTTGGTTTAAAGACATGGAAAAACATTTGACTCCGATTCTGTTCACATAGCCCCAAACTGCTTTGAAAAACCTAACCTTTCGACTAACCAGTTTCTTGTTTGATTGTTCTCCACTGTCCTGGCAGTCATCTTTCATATGATCTTTCCTGTGGGGTTAGTTGGCTCTTTTCAACTTTTTTTTTTGGCGCAGTAGCAATTCACAAAAGCAAGGTAAACATAATCAAAGGTGAAATTACCAATTGTCTTTAGTTCCAGTGAGGAAGGTGAGAGCAATTTTTCTTATGCAAAAAGTGACGACTGTCTAAACTTCTATCTTCTTCTATTGTCATTCTATTTTCCCTTAAAAGCTGTTAAAAACCGATTCAAAATTAGTATACCATTATAGTGCAGCTTTTAATAACAATAATATATGTCAGGCAGTACTTGAATGAGATGGCTGAACAACCCCACCTTCTAGGCCAACCTGCCCCACATAGGGGGTTAGTTGGCATACTCTGGATTGACGAATTCTACAATTTTCTATCATCTTAGTATTAAATATTACGTTGTGAAAAAAATATTTAAAGTACTCTAATACTTGGAGTTCACAGTGGTATCAGCCCCATTGGGATTATATTAACAGGAACGACTCAACAATCAAAAAAGTGAAAACTGTTGCCAACCAACCCCGCTCTCCCCTACATTAAGAATGAAGGTAAATAGTTGACCGTAGAGGTATATGTGATGAAAATGGTTGGGGGTGCGGTCAAATGAAACACTATATGCCGGATTTTCGACCTGACATTCAGGTCATCATCAGGGCTGTTGAGTGAACTGTTGGAGATCAACTGCCAAAGCTGTCGAGCAGTCGATCTCTAACAGTTCATTCGACAGCCCTGATGATGACCTGAATGTCGGGTCGAAACGTCGGCACAAAATATATGTTATTGCACATATAGCGTGTCATTTGACAGCACCCCCAACCATTTTCATCACATATACAGTAAGAAGTTTATTTACCTTTTTCGGTTCTAGAATAGTTGTTTTACTGTTTGTAATTATTACTAACATAATTTCTTCTTGATGTTTGTTCTAGTTAAAAGGATTTCATTGAAATGGAAAAATATCAAAGACAATTATATGAGGAACTTACGAAAAAGGAAGAGAACGGGTCAACCCGGGAAGAAGTACGTTTACGCACGACATCTAACCTTTCTGCACGAGTTGGCTATGGTGGCATTGCAGTCCTCGACTGAAGATCCCAGCCTCGACTCTCCTTCATCGCCGGGAGATCAAGAAGAAGAATCGTCTTCAGACCCCGTGGCTTCGAGTGAGACACCTACCGCAAGCAAGGTAGCAGCAAAAGGACCACCAGAATCAGCATCTTCAATGATCCACTTTATGAATACTCCGATGATTGACGAGACAACAGACTCCAATCGTTTATTTTTCGATTCATTGACCCCTATGATAAAACATTTCACAGAAGACCAAACGTTGCAATTTAGATGTGAGGTAATCGAAGTTATAAGAAAAATAAAGAGACAAAGCATGTTAAAGCCCCAGGCTTTCTACGGCGGAACCTTCTAGAATCCGATACAACCTTCTCTCCCCATAAACCCGATTTCCTTCTCTAAGTTGAACAACGCCAACAATCCAGGCTGTTTCGCCAACTAATATATTTCCTCTCGCTCTAGCAAGTTGCTCCAGTTTTCCCGATGACAGACCGCACCAGACAAATACTAATGACCAGTTCAAACTACATCAAGGAAAGTTAACTACTCGAAGTTCGCCATGTTCCCAATCCTGCTCTCTAGATAATTACGATCCTGAAAACGTGCCCTTTTTTCATACGTTTATGGTTCAGTATTGTTTTTTAATTGATCTTAGTTCTAGTTTTAATTAATTTTATTCAGTCCTTAGTTCCTTTTTTTTTTCTCGATTTTACCTGATTTTTAAAAATGTAAATAATTTATTACATATGTAAATAGAAATATTGTTTTTGAAAATAAATGTTCTAAAAATGTGAATTATTATTTATTTATTAACTTTACTAATGTTTAATACTAACATTTCCAAGGAGGGGCTCTCATTGTATTACGGTTAAGATTTAGGAACGAAGTTTGGAAACAAATATTGCTTCACTATTTAATCATCACAGGCTAAAAATCATCCTAAGATTAATAAAAAAGAATTAACCGTGTAAAAAAGAACTATTTTGTTTCCAAATTTCGCTCCAAAAACACAAAGTAAGAAGGTTTAATCAGGCTTTAATTGAAGAAACGACATTACAACTACCACCGAATGATCGTGCAGTGATATTACAACATGAGTAATGGGCAAAAATAAACTTTTTGGAAATTTTTTTTGTCGTATAAGTCTCTCAGAAACTTCTATATTGGTAATCGAAATAATAGTAGTATTATAGAATATAAATCATTATAATATTTTTTTTTATTTATTAAATACAATTCGTTTAAAAAGATTTAAAATTAGCAATCTGCAAAATTGCTCTGCAATAAGCAGAGTTTGTGTTGCTTCGACAGCATTCCTGTGCAGTGTGCAGGAGTAGTAGTTAATTTAGATGGTCTCTTGGCCACCGCCTTCGAAGTGGGCTGTAAGGGTTGTTTAAGTTTTTTTAAATTGTCTGTCAGTGGTTTATTGTTATAGACCAGAATTTGGTGAAAGTTAATGTAGTTGTCTTAGGATGTTACCAAAACTGTTGGAATATTTAAGTCTGTATGTATAAAATCGTTGCTGACTTAATATGTCGCGTCTACTATTTTTCTTAACATTTTCGACTAAAAAGACTGAATTTTTGGACGTTGGACTTCTTGGCAGAACCCCATAGTTCTACACTGTAAGTCCATATTGGTTTTAAAAGAACTTTATACAAAGTTAGTTTGTTAGCTAGGGATAATTTCGATCGTCTGTCAAGTAATCTAGATAAAAGTCCAAAGCGTCTATTCAATTAATTTCGTTTGAGTCTGGCTTGAGTTTTCCAAGTAAGTCTTTTGTCCAGAAAACGTCCTAAATATTTAATTTCATTAGATTCCAAAATATGTATATTGTTGAGAAATATTTGGGGGCAAAGACCATGATTAAGTGTGAAGACTACATGCACAGTCTTTTTCTCATTCATTTTAATTTTCCACCTAGCGGCCCAGTCAGCAATATCGTCTAGGTGGTTCTGAAGAGTTTTAAATGCAAGAAAATGATTTTATCTGAACAAAGAATTGCTGTATCGTATATGTTCTAATACATAAACTAAATTAGAGTCTTCTTGTGGGATCAATTCGATTACACCTAGCATTTTGCATCTAATCGTAATCTTTAAGGTTTAAAGAAAGAAAGTTTCATTTGGAATTTAGCCAAAAGCAAATTTAATTTACATTTGTACCTACCTAAGGAGTGGAATGTTTCATCTACGAAAGTAATCTGGTTTCCAAAAACCAATTAAAACAAATGAATATATTTTAAACACCTTTAAATTTGAATGTTTTCTTAATTTATTCCATTTAAAGGCATATAATTTAGAATTTATTTATAGCGTTTGAGAGAGGATTAAGCATGCTTTCTAACTGAGGAGTTATAAATGTTTTTCTGTGCGGAATAAATTACTGCATAAACTAGTGAAATTAGGTTTCAATGTGTTCACAGATCCTAAAAACTAACCTAACTTCGTAATTCTTAAAATTTATTTGGTCTCCTCTACGGAAAAGTTGTACTTTGTTTTACTTGTACTTTGGTTACAATTACAATACTTGGTTTGGTGAGTTTTTATACTTTTGAGTCACTTCAATTGAAAATATTAACTAATTTGTTTTATTACAAAAAAAAAGTAAGTGGTTCCTAACTAACTGGTTCCTAGAACTCATTGGTAAAAATCTTTGGACACTCTTCCAATATTTTTTGACCTAATATAACCGAAAGAAGTTTCATTGAAATAATTTTTCCTATGTAGGGTACAAGGAGATGTATAACATATTTACTTATCGAACCGATAAGTTACAGATAACCTATTGAACTTGATTCCTATGTGCTTACAAAAAAAAAAATCTGGTGCGTGCGCACAACACACAACTTTCACTTATCAACTTACTTAGATTAGAAATTAATGCGTTTTGTTGATTTCCACTTCTTAAATGAACAGAACGGCTTTAATTATGAACAATGGTCAGTCCTTAAAGGCTTACTCCGCATGCGTGGGCTCAACGAGTTTTATGAGTTGACTGAATATTTTTCTTTTTTTCTCCTCTTTATGTTTTCTTTATTTTTATCATATCTCATATTTAGCCATTTCTTATTTTTAGGCGTAACGAGAGACAGTTAATTTCTCCATATAAACAAAAACAAAGGTACTTTATAGAAAACAAACAACAAGAAAGGCCCCAACCCCATTTAAACCCCTTCAGAACATTTTAAGAATGATAAAGCTTACCTGATATTAAAGAACATCTAATTTTCATTAAACATGACGAATTTGATGGAAATCATTAAAGCCGTTTGTGAGATAATCGAAAAAAGGTAAACATTGCAAAAAAAGTTATGAAATAAAGTGCCCCCTCCGTTTGACCAATTTTGATGAAATGTTGGCTGTTACATCTTTGGCATATACATACATCAAATACCCAGTTTGATCAAAATCGTTAAAACTGTTTTTGAGTAAATAAAAAAAACAGGTGAAAATGATACAAAATTTATTAAGTAAAGTCCCCCCTCCGGTTGATCAATTTTGATGAAATTTTTACAGTCATATCTCAGGCATATAAATAGATCAAATACTCAGTTTAATCAAAATCGTTAGAGCCGTTTTTGAGAAAATCGAAAAAAACTTAAAAAGTTATTAAATAAAGTACCCCCTCCCTTTGAACAATTTTGATGAAATTTTTGCTGTCACATCGCGGGCATATACATACACTACCCAATTTCAGGTTCGCAAGGTTTATAGTTTTTGAGCTAGTCTGGTCACACACACACACACACACACACACACACACACACACACAGAAACAGACACACACAATTTCGCGGGACTTGGTTAATTGGACTCAGGGGACCCCAAAACGTGTATTTCCGTTGAAAACCGGAAGTCGAAATTTCTCGCGATCGCAATACTTCCACTTACTATATATTTCATATAGATATGTGAAAGTAAAAAGAACAACTTGGTTTCAAGACTTCCAAGTAATAAATAGATCGTTTAGATCCTGCGATTAGGATATCATAGGAGGTATCCACGTGCTACTACAGTCTTGTTGGGCTCCTGAAGAAGGTGGATGACCAGGAACCGGAGCTTACAGAACCAATCTCGAAATAACAGTCCGCCCTGCCCCGGGCTAACTCCAGTAGGCCTCTCCAGCAGCATGTCTTCGGTAGTCTTGCTGGACCACTGGAGGGGCTTTGAAGGACAAACTAATATGGTGATAGTCATTCCACATCTATACTGCGACAGTCTCTGTCGTGCTATTAATTGTTAAGTTAAGGGCCCTTGCCATATTGCCACAACTGTCTACGGTGTTACGAAAAGGCTGACAATGTTGCAACTGAGACAACCCATTGATTTAAACAATATCTTTAAGAATCCATAGAAAAATTTAATGTAAATTACACTTGCATTTTTTTTTTTTTTATTTGTACACTTTAATACCTATTTAAAGCAAAGCTTAAGCATAGGTAAAGCCATATATAAAGTAAAGTGCATGTTTTTAAAGTGACCGTGGTAACATTAACAACTGGAGAAACGTGAAGTCGAATAAAAATATTTAATAATGTGTGCAATGTAACGTGAAACACAAAACATGATTTAAAAGAGTTTTAGACTTGTTGGAACAAACTATTCTAGTACATGTTCGGGACTGTTCGTGTATCTTCTATGCTTGTCGGCAACATTCTAGATTGTTCTAATTCAGACTAAATATAAGGAGCGATGGACTGGAGAGTTAGTCGGAGCTCTGAAGCTCGAATCATATGGTTATTTTTATGTTACTGTTACAAGTTGTTATTTTATGTAACTTGGTAGTTATTTGAGCTTTTATTATTTGTCAGACATCTTGAACGATTATTTTCTTCTCATAAAAAATATTTAAACCCACGCAAGTGTTACAGTTTAATAAAGGTGTTCAAAATAACACAAATGAAGGCTTCCCTTCTATAAAAGTTACTATTCTATATGTAGTTATGAGTAATATCAGAGAATATTACTAAGGAATGTTTCATGAGCTATATTCGAAAATCAAATAAGCTTAATTATAGTAGATAGATAGATAAATATATTTATTTGTCTTTGGGGGAAATCCCCATACAAATAGAGCCTGGCTGGGCTAAATAAAGGTACATATTTATTATTATAGACTTACAAAGTTTGAAAAAATCTTATAAATTTAGTTACATACAAAATTTCTATATACAAGATTACACTATTAACTAATTTCTACTAAACTTTCACTATTATGAATAAAATTTAAAATAAAGTTCAAACCAGATAATAAACAAATAAAAAATAACTAGCAGACCCGGCCACGCGTTGCTGTGGCTCAGTAGTTATATCCTAATATTTTTAAACAAATACAGTGATGATATGAATATATGATACGATAATGATACCAATGTTCATTGATAAAGTTGAAAACCTTTCAGCTAATCAAAATCCAACGTGATTGAGAATAGAGCATTACACCATTTAAAAGTATTTGGTAAAGACTATAGGAAAGTTAAAGTTTTTATTTTTTTTCATCTTATATTTCAATGTAGTTTGATTAAAAAGGAGCTGATTGTGTTTACGACTCACAGAGCTGCCAACACTCTCGCCCTTTTTTGATGGATCGGTATAAACTAACTCAAAATGGCTTTATTTTTCCACTAATTTTAAAAAGGATGACTGAAGTAAGTTTTGATAACCTCAGCCATTGATCTATTGATTATTGGCCTAACACTACTTCAACTTGGTATTGTTAGTTTAACAACGGGTTTACTTTTGCTCAGGGTCATGCCAATCTTGGTTAACGCGTCATATATGTCCTTTTGATAGGCGTTTTTCTCAATTTCTTTGAGACCTCGATTTCCCGACCCTTCGGCAAATAAGTGTTCGGTAGTAGGGTGGTGTGTTGAAGCTTTTAATTTAGCAATATATTTGAGTGATAAGAAATCTCTCCTTAAAGAGGTTTTTACATAATACAATTAAGAATTTTTATTTATTCAAGTACTAATTTGTTCAAAATGTTTTGGGTTAACTTGTTTTGTTTTTTTAACACAAACCAAAGATTTGATGGTTTCCACACAGGTGAGCAGGCGATGAAAATTGAAAATTCTGACGGTTCCAGGGGAATAGGTGGGTGGCAACAGGGCGATATCTCCTGTAAACCTTCCAGGCAACATTTTTGCTTCAATAACATTTCCTGTGATCCTTTTAATGGCCAAACGTGTACCGTTGCACAATTGAGGTGAATTTAAGTTACGAAGAAGAATGAACGGTGAGCCAATCTTCAACTGGAGATTGTTTGGGTGTATATCCAGGGAATTAAAAAATTCAGATGGGAAATTTACGGCTTCGTTTACATCTAGAACATTCTCAATTGATTTTGGAACTTTATTTCATCGAAATCAACATTTTTTGCTGACAAAATAGCACGACTACCCAGCCTATTATAGTCCAAATAATTGTTCAAAATATCAGGAAAGACACTTTATATTTCGTAGAAAGTTCATTTTTCGTCTCTATAACAGTTCAGAAATTTTCTGGTAATTTGATAAATTTTGTATTTCGATGCAGCTCTATTTCACCATTTCCAATATACAGCTATTGTTTAGAAAGTATATCTGCCGATGGATCATTTTGCAGTAGTACTCTCATATTTATGGTGGATAAATCTGAAACTTGCGGTTACCCAAATAACAATTATTCCTGTTCAGTAGAGGTGTAATAATCATTATATGTAAAATTTAAAAAATGCCGCGATTTGTAATCCTTTCTTAATCAACAATCATTTAAAGATAAGTAAAAAATTGTATTCTGGTGAAATTAACAACGAAATATCATTCCCAATAACAGCCTACTTTAAATTAAAGAAAGGATTAAAATCTTCGCTTATATTTCTTAAATTTTACATATAAAGATAATTACAACTCTGCTGAACAGGAAGTAACAGCCTCTATTCGATTGGGATTAAATTTTCTCAACTTTAAATTATTGTTGATAAAGGAGGAATTACAAATCTTCAGTGACATTTTTTAAATTTTACATTTTACAGCACGGGATAAAAATAATAAAAAGGTTTGGTAAAATAAAAAACACTGTTTTTAAATAATAATAACAAAACGAATAATGAAAATAAAGAAACTTCTATTAAATAAATAAATAAATCAACTGAAAATATAATATTAAAGTCTTAATTATGCAGTTCTTTAGCAAATCACAAAGTATCCCACACCTAATCAAAATACACTCAGGGAGTTTTTATGACTGGTTACCCGCAGTGTAGCCAAGTCACTAATTTTCACTAATTTTTGGCAACACTGACTCCCCAAGTCAGGTTTCTATTAGGTTACACCTATGACAGTAGGTGCTGTTACAACATTTATAGAGTATTATTTCAAATTCGGATTAGTTAAGAGTAAAAAAAAACACCTCAATTCTAGAAACTGGAGCTACTTTGTCTTCCCGCGCTTATTCTGCGTAATACAGTAAAAAATATATATATATTAAAAATTCTAGCAGTTCGTTATAGCAGAATATATTAATTCTCAGGCATCAAATTTAGTTCGTAGTCCGCACAACCGAGGGATTTCGCTATAACGAGGGGTTCAGCGGAAATATAATGGTAATTTTGGGGGGATAGTATTTTGGTTCGCTATATCGATGTGTTCGTTATATCCGAGTTCGTAATAATGAGGGTTTACTGTAGTATGCGGCATTGTTTTAGTTGTGCGATAAATGTGATTATGTTTATTGTGGGATAGCAAATGGTCGTTACTATGAGTCACTGAATAATTTTAGGGGTTATTCATATTATTGAATTAATCAATCAGTCACTCAATATAGTGATTGCAAAAATCATGCTGTACCACGAATCTCTATGTACGGATTTTTAGTTCCAGCAATTAATAGTATGTTTAGAACGGATCACGAAAAATATTTGAAAAAAGTTAAATTTCAATTGGTTTATTATGTATATAAATATTGTAGTATTATAAAGGAATCTTTAAAACATAAAAAAACATTCTAGTAATGCACCGGGTCTTTATATACTAGCTGTAATCTGCATAAGAAATGTTGGTGGGACAGAAAACAAGCAATAATATGATAACTTCATATCCTGACGGAAGTGGAGGAAATGTAAAAACGATGGGAAGGCTGTGGCTCTGGCTTAGAGCTGCAGACATTTCGCGAATTACATTTCCCGCGATAAAGGATGGGAGGGGGGGAGGGCGTTGAGGTGGGAGTTGCGGGATATTAAATATCACATGGTTCACCCGCGCGCGGGTATCAACCTGTTCCGACTTGTATAACTCGATTGCTATCTCACAATCGATTCCGGCTTACCGAGTGGTTGTTTATTATTCGGTCTTTCAGTCTACGAATATATTCTTCTCTCCCTCGTTCCTTTTTCATTTAAATGAAATGCATTATTGCCAGTTAAAAATATTTAAAATCGCTAACGGAGCGGATGGTTGACCGTAGATATATTGAAGAGGAAATGGTTGGGGGTGCGGTAAATTAAATAGCACTAAATGCGGCAAATATTAATAGCACTAAGAATCACATATTTTAATTTTTGCCAACGTTTTAAGCCAAATTTTAGGTCCTCGTCAGGGCTCTTTGCATGATTCCGTCAGAGATACCTCTTCAAAATCGATAACTCTGAAAAAGGGGAACCTTTAATGGGTGAGCTATGTTTTAATTGAAGGGGTCGGGGAAAAATAGTGCCCAGCAACATTTTTAACAAAAATAAACTGTAGCTGTCGTCTCTTGTATATTATGTAGTACTATATGTCTATGATGGAAATCCAACCTAGATATGACTAAAGAGTGCTCCATATTCATATTTCAGTATAGTATTACATAACATAAAATAGACGGCAGCTACAGTTCATTTTTATTAAAAGTGCTGCTTGGCATTATTTAGCCCCCACCCCTTCAATTGTAGTTTATTTTATATTATTATAAAAAATAATAAAATAACTGCAGCACTAAAACCCAAGTAGAGTCTTGGATGCAGTACAGTGTAAGGAAGTACCTAGTTTCATGGTCAGAGGTCGTACTGGAAGGTTATTTGACCATGATCAAGTTCAACCACCATGATTTCTACCCCCCCCCCCCTCAATTTTTCAATTAAGGATACCTACATAATAGAGGCTTGGTTTGCCCCAGATCTCTTGGCACCAGAGACGAGTTGTTACAGAACATTAAAGATATCCAGTCAAGCCAGATTCGAAGTAAGGATCTTGTGTACATGATAAAAATTGGATTTTATTTTTTCCTCCTTGATGTAGAAGAAGCAGGGTTAATGTCATTTGAAATATTTCGCTAAATTTAGATCTCTTATACAGACCCAAATACTATCTCTTATAAAGATAGTATGGAACAAAATAAATTATACCTACTCATATTAAAAAAAAATAGGTTAATATCAACGTTAGAAGTTAAACTAATATATATGAAATATGAAACTCCTAGTACCTAACTAAAAATGAAAAAAAAAATTTCAAGTTTACGTATTTTGTTTTTATTTTTATTTTATTTAAGAGAACGGAAGTAATCCACATGTGGACATAGTTGGCCATTTATTTTAGACTAAATAAATAAATAGATCTAATTCTATTGATAAATTAAACAATAGCTCTCATAAGCCATGTAACTAAATAAAGATACCATTAACTATGCTCAACTTCATGAAAAATACTCAAATCGTGAAAATTAAAATCATGTACTATGCTACCCAATATGTAGAATAGATTCATTTGTAAAAACAAATGAGCATTAATAAGCAACAAAATATTTATATGCTGAACCATGAGGATTGGACCAACCCTGCGATTGCAGTGTATCCGGTCGTCAGATCGAGTGATTACACTAACCCCGAGCGGAGGACAGTGGAACTATAAATCAGGGACCGCTGCCTTCTTGATTTACATAGGGCACCCCTCCTCTCTACGTCTTGTCTCCCATGCTCTCCCAAAAGGAAGTCAACATATTTCCAACTCGCCAAAGAGGGAAAAAAAGATAAATAAATAAAATAAAAAAAAAACAGCATAAGAAACAGCGACGATTTGTGAAGAATTTTATTGCTCAGCGGGAAAAAAAAAGAATGTCAATTGACGGCCCGTTGGATGTCATTCAATTAAGCAAGAATGCAATGAATCGTGTTTTTTTTTCTTTCTCTCTCCTCCTCGCAGCGCAATCTTGAATTCTTCTGTACTCCTTGCGACCTGTTAGATCCATTCTGCGCACACTACTCCTCAAAAAATTTATAAATTACTCTCCCTCCATCGATATTTTGAATAATTCATAAAGCCATCTTGCAAGATAAGAGTCCTTGAGTCCCCTCCACCTATCTCAGCAGGAATCTAAAGCGATTAAAACAGGAAGAAAAAAGTTATTAATATCCGGCCTTGATTAGTTGTTTATTGATTTTTTATCCTTACTTTTTTTCTTACTGATTTATTATGCTTGTAATTAGTTGATGTTAATTTCTTCGTTAGTGTCTTTAAGGAATTCTTGTGCGAAATATAGTAGATCTCTATTTAACTATTTATATTAAATTATTTTGTAAACAATAAATATAAATAAATAAAGAATTTTTCGCATTCGGTAAATCTATGGAAAATATTATGTGTTAAGAAAATATAATATATATTTATTTCTTTACTCTGTTTAATTTTCGACATTCTTTTTATCTATTTTAATAATGAATTATTAGCAATCTCTCTTCCTTATTAATTCTCTTTAATTTCTGACAACATAACTTCGTTTATTTCGGGATTTCGTCCCCATTCTTAAAACCGGTACAATTCATTGAACTTAATTTATATGCAGTATACATCTTTTATATTAAGTTAAAAATGTTTGTTTAAAAATATAAATTAACTATTTAATAATCTAAATATATCTAAGCCACCACCAGGTTCAACCACTTTATCCGGTAAATATAAGAGGTGATAGCAGCGCGGCGAAAAAGAAGAGCATATAAAATTGCGAATCTCCCCAACTGGGAATTGTCCGAGAGATAGGCCGAGATGGAGGTGGGAGGATTTCATAAAGGCAGATTTGTTGGACTTGTGCCTGAATGGAGGAGGCATGTAGGAAGCGAGTTGTGGAGTCGGTATCGAACCTTCGGGTTCGTTAAGCCTTCATTATTATTATTTTTATATATCTATGAGTAGTAATATAATCTAAATACTACCTGAGGAGATTGTTTAAAATGCGAAAAACACACTTCACACATTGTGTCAGTACATTACAACCTGCTACTCCAACACTAGTACCTTCTACCTGTAAATAAAACATTTGGCTTATCAAGAATCTGGGTCAGTTTGCGGCGAGCCTAAGGATTCCTCAGGTCTTTCTCTTTTTCCCACGAACTAGATGAACTTCACCATTCAGCATACCGACCTCCTTCCGATGTATTCCCGTTCTGACGAACATCGCCTAGGTAGTTCGGCCGTGAGACATATCCTGCCAACGACGTAAGTGCCAGTAACTTGTCTTGCGGCCAAAGAGGGCCTCAGCCGTTGCCAGCTCCCGTTATGAATTAAACATTTTAGAAAGGAAGAGAAGAAGAATTATCGGCCACGTCTAGACCCGAGATTTACAACCTGTCTTACGAGCGCCGCGACTTTACCGACGGCGACAACTTTCCAAATACGGCACTGCCTGCTATCAAGGCTTATAATGTCCATGTATTATCCGTGTCGGTGTTTAAAGCTGAGTGTTGATATTGTAATAACTGTGCGGCATTATTTTGGATTTATATTCTATAGTATCTTTTCTTCATCATCAGAATCAAATGGTGCTTAGAAAATAAAGTGAGTGGATAATCGACAGTTCAATACAACTTCGTATGCAAGACCAAAGCTTGCAACCAAATAATTAAACATACAGATTATCCGGAATACAGGCTATAAAAAATAAAATAAGAGAATTTGAATTTATCACGATAAAAAAAAAGAAACACTTTTATATCAAAACGACTTCTACTTTTTAAATAAATACCTAATTAAAAAAAATCTGGTGCGTGCACGCAACACACAACTTTCACTTACCAACTTACTTAGATTAGACATTAATGCGTTTTGTTAATTGCCACTTCTCAAATGAACAGAACGGCTTTAATTATGAACAATGGTCTGTAATTAAAAGCGTACTCCGCATGCATGGGCTCAACAATTTTTATGAGTTGACTAAATATTTTTTTTTTTTTCTCCTCTTTGGGGTTTCTTCATTTTTATCATATCTCATATTTAGCCATTTCTGATTTTTAGGCGTAATGAGAGACAGTTAATTTTTCCATATAAACAAAAACAAGTGTACTTTACAGGAAAACAAAAAAGACCCCTTCCCCATTTAAGCCCCCTCAGAACATGTTAATAACGATAAAGCTTACTTGATATTAAAGACCACCTTATTTTAATCATTAAAGCCGTTTTTGAGATAGTCGAAAGAAAGGTATAAATTGGAAAACAAGTTATGAAATAAAGTGCCACCTCCGGTTGATCAATTTTGATGAAATTTTGGCTATAATATCTTTGGCATATACATACATCAAATACCCAGTTTGATCAAAATCGTTAAAACCGTTTTTGAGTAAATAAAAAAAAACACGTGAAAATGATACAAAATTTATTAAGTAAAGTCCCCCTCCGGTTGATTAATTTTGATGAAATTTTAACAGTCATATCTCGGGCATATAAATAGATCAAATACTCAATTTAATCAAATTCGTTAGAGCCGTTTTGGAGAAAATCGAAAAAAACTTAAAAAGTTATTAATTAAAGTACCCCCTCCCTTTGAGCAATTTGGATGAAATTTTTGCTGTCACATCACAGGCATATAAATACACTAAATACCCAATTTCAGGTTCACACGGTTTATAGTTTTTGAGCTAGTCTGTTCACACACACACACACACACACACACACACACACACACACATACACACACACACACACAGACCATTTCGCGGGACTTGGTTATTTGGACTCAGGGGACCCCAAAAAGTCTAAATTTTTCACGATCGCAATACTTCCACTTACAATATATTTCATATATAAGTAAGTGAAAGTAAAAAAAAAACACAATTTCATTTCAAAGAATTGATCTTCTTTTCAAACACGTTTGGTGTTTGAATTAAGCACAGATAGAAAAACATTTATTTATTAGTCTACTTTAGCCTGGAATATCATTGTTACATTATTACCTGTATGACCATTTCATAAAAGAATCCACCAAGAGGGGTAATCCGAAAAAAAAAAAAGCCTCATAAATGAGGTTTTACCGAATCGTGAATTGTGTAAAATAGGCTTTGGAGGAGTGACAATATATCATTTCTAACCTCAAAAATTTGAATACCTCCCCAAAATATATATTAAAAAAAAAACTTTTTTATTTTTCTAAGCACAAAAATGTCATTGAAAAACGTTGGACGTTTCAAAACTCGAACGTTGGTAATTTAATGGTTCAAGCTCCGCTAATTTAGTATAAAAGAATTCGACATCAAGAACCACTGACGTTTTTTCAGTAACTGCACTACAAGCCCTGAGGTATATATAAATCCCTAAAATTCAAAGTTTATTTTTTTTGTAATTGCTCATATGCTGCTCATACGTTCTTTCATATTTCGTCCATACATACTTCAAACACCAGTGAATCAAAAAAAGGGGTTAATCAAAATGCATAGCGCAAGCTGCAATTTTTTGCAGAGCTATGAACTTTTGAGGGAGCATATTATGGTAATTTTCAGACCAGGAAGGTATGAAGTGATATGCTATTAACCTAAACAATAAATATAAAATATAAATATTTAAAAATTTCTAGGTGCGAATTATGATGTTTGCGTCACCGGCCTTGTGGGTACCGCTGAATCTTAGCTATTCCTGGGAGGAATGGAGAAAAATAAACTGTTACTGTTATATAAAAAGCGGTTTTATTTTGAAACTGTTGCATTCATAAATGAAAAATGGATCGTATTATATATAAAAATTTTATTGTACTTTACAACGTTGCTCATCCTCTTTTCACACTACATTATCAATCACCATACACCTTAACACTAATATTGTAGAATTAAATGCTCTATAACCAAAACCCCAACGCAGAATAAAAAATCCCTCCTATCAATAATCTTTCAATAGGGGTTACAGATTTTAAATGACAGAATTCGGTTAGTAAAGAAAACTTGTGGATCCGCCACTGGACTGTTAGTAACAGACTTAACCACTTAAACGAGCATTGATAATATTGACAGCCCCATAAACAGACTGATTTTTTTTACTTTCACTTACCTATATATGTAATATATAGTAAGTGGAAGTATTGCGATCGTGAAAAATTTCGACTTCCGGTTTTCAACGGAAATACACGTTTTGGGGCCCCCTGAGTCGAAATGACCAAGTCCCGCGAAATGGTCTGTGTGTGTGTGTGTCTGTGTGTGTGTGTGTGTGTGTGTATGTGAACAGACTAGCTCAAGAACTATAAACCGTGCGAACCTGAAATTGGGTATTTAGTGTAGGTATATGCCCGCGATGTGACAGCATAAATTTCATCAAAATTGCTCAAAGGGAGGGGGTACTTTATTTAATAACTTTTTAGGTTTTTTTCGATTTTCTCAAAAACGGCTCTAACGATTTTGATTAAACTGAGTATTTCATCTATTTATATACCCGAGATATGACTGTAAAAATTTCATCAAAATTGATTAACCGGAGGGGGGACTTTACTTAATAAATTTTGTAACATTTTCACGTGTTTTTTTATTTACTCTAAATCGGCTTTAACGATTTTGATCAAACTGGGTATTTGATGTATTTATATGCCCGAGATATGACTGTAAAAATTTCATCAAAATTGATTAACCGGAGGGGGGACTTTACTTAATAAATTTTGTAACATTTTCACGTGTTTTTTTGATTTTCTCAAAAACGGCTCTAACGATTTTGATTAAACTTAGTATTTGATCTACTTATATGCCCGAGATATGTCTGTAAAAATTTCATCAAAATTGATCAACCGCAGGGGGCACTTTACTTAATAAATTTTGTATCATTTTTACGTGTTTTTTTTATTTACTCAAAAACGGCTTTCACGATTGTGACCAAACTGGGTATTTGATGTATGTATATGCCAAATATGTGATAGCCAACATTTCATCAAAATTGATCAACCGAAGGGGGGACTTTACTTAATAAATTTTGTATCATTTTCACGTGTTTTTTTGATTTTCTCAAAAACGGCTCTAACGATTTTGATTAAACTTAGTATTTGATCTACTTATATGCCTGAGATATGTCTGTAAAAATTTCATCAAAATTGATCAACCGCAGGGGGCACTTTACTTAATAAATTTTGTATCATTTTTACGTGTTTTTTTTATTTACTCAAAAACGGCTTTCACGATTGTGACCAAACTGGGTATTTGATGTATGTATATGCCAAATATGTGATAGCCAACATTTCATCAAAATTGATCAACCGAAGGGGGGACTTTACTTAATAAATTTTGTATCATTTTCACGGGGTTTTTTATTTACTCAAAAACGGCTTTAACCATTAATAAAAATAAGATATGAATGTAGAAAAATGTGTGATTTTGGGAAATGATATCTAACAAAACACGTCAATTTCTTATCTAAGTAAGTTGGTAAGTGAAAGTTGTGTGTTGCGCGCACGCACCAGATTTTTTCTATTACAACTTCCTCCCTCCAGTAGAACAGCTGAAGTGATAAAAGTGATAAGAATCGGCCACAGCCATCTCGATAAGAGGGGACAGCTGTTAGCTAACTCATCTACGTGTCCATTAGGATAACTGCCCGTGTCCTCTAACGATCAATATAGCCAATAATAAAACAAAACAAAAACAATAATGATGAACTTTTTTTTTACAATAGGAACAGTTATTATTAATCTGTAGTTATATTACCTATAATAACTTTTTATGAAAATCTTTTTAGGTATAAATTTTTTTTAATATTATAAAATCACCTCCGAAAAAAGTGGTAGCCATAAAAGTGATTAATTGACTTATTCCATGCAGTAGAGTGCCGGTGAGAATTTTTTCTCATATTAAAAAGAAAAAAAAATTAAATTGGAATAAATTGGTCAAGTTTGAAGAAAAATAAATTGAAAGAGATTAAAAGTGATATCTCTCCATGGAAATCGTCCACTATAGACAAGCGAGAGAGGATGTGCGTACAGGTCTCTTGACTCTTGACCTAAAGTTACCTTCCGACTCGCGATCCTTCGCCTCAAATATGTCAGGTAGGTGTTCAATATAAAAATATTTTTTGCTAATTTTTGGGCATATAACTGTCATAGAAATCTTTGGGAATTGTCACACGATAAGACTTTTTTGCCATATTTCCAACTATTTTATTCTGGTCCCTTAATGACACTAAAGTTAAAAGTGATATAAAAATTCCGTAAGTCGACAACTGCATCTCATCCTCCACTTTGTTATCTAACAGCTCCAAAAACAGCTGCTATCCTATTTTCTTGATCAAAGTTCAGGTCCCTCAACATCTTACTTCTTACTGCCTTACTACTCTCTACTGCCTTCTTACTGTTTTATTTTAGATGCTTTGTTTGGCTGATAATCCAAAATCGATGGCCATACGTTGTCAATACAGTCGACTCCGCTTTATTTGGCCACAAAGGGAAAAAAAAATTTATAGGGATTAAAAGACCATATTAGCAAACTATCATAAATATAAGTATCATATAGCGATAAATATCAATATTAATATTTAAACATTTAAGCAAACATGTCATCAATAAAAATATTTAATCGTTTGCATGAAGCAATACTAGTAAGAGTCTAGAGTTCTATAGTCCGTTCCATTTCGAGATGGAAGTATGTGTTTTGCCTGGGGAGTTCTGTCTCTCTCCATCACGCGAAACTCTAGATAACTCTGTCCTTTTCCCTCTGTGCGACGTTGCCACTAATTTCAACTTCGTCCAATCTTTTCGGGAAAAATTCTATAATCAGCAGAATTTGATTACCTATCAGCCTTTCCTAAAAATAAAACACAAAAGATAAATCTACAAAAAAAATTTGTCCCAATTAGGCGGAGGACCCAATAAAGCGGAGATCATGAATCCACGTGTAAATGCAAATAAAAAATGTCTAAATACGCCTAATCACTGGGCTAGCGTACAGTATGGTAATTGATGTCATACATTAGACATATTTGGGGGAAAACAAGTTAATAAGTGCATTTAGGTGTATCTATTCTCGTCTATTAATTTAATGATGGGGTCAAAATAGTACGTTCATTTTAACTCTTAAAATGTATTTTTATTAAATAGGTGTTTTAATAGAAGAAATATAAAATATGAAAAAAATTAAAATAACTATTCGTGTATAATATAAATTATACTGATAAAGACAAAACTTCAAAATAAGAAATGAATCTGAACGTGTTTTTACGTCAATTTTTTTAACAGGTAAGAATCAACTGCATTGCCACACTCGCTGTAAACTTACGACCAACATAATTAGCGCACTTCTTTAAGAGGCCTAAGGAGTTTCCTAATTTCCTTTTTGTGAAAAAAAAAGCGACTAAACTTGTTGATGCGGTTTATACTTAGGTTATTCGATTGACACCGGGTCTCATAGTTTTTACATTAAGTTCCAGAAGGTTTTGGCCCAATAAAGCGGTGGTATTTTACCTATATTTGATTCTGTTTTATTAAAAATGGCACAATTAAGCGGTGGTCCCAATTATCCGATGACCCAATTAAACGGAGTCGACTGTAATTTCGAAATAACGATTTTTATTTTTTTTTCTCAAATTCGATATTTTACCATCCATTTTTCCATTTGATATTTTTTATAGTAATTGATTTTAGAAAATAAACCTAAGGTTTTCGGAAATCTCTCATACATATTTGTAACAATATGAATCTTACCTACAGAACAGCAAGAGAGACGCGACATCAACAGCAAGACATCGATGAATTATTTTCAAATCATATTTTTGAATTTATTTTTCGACATCGATGTATTCAACATACATGTAATTGTCAATTACATCATATTTAATCATACAATTGTCAATAGTGCTCAAACATATTGAAACTTCGATTCTGGATGCAGCATTAATGTCCAGCATTCATCTCTAAAACATCCATGATAAAAAAATCTTTATTTTAGCACAACATCGATGTTAAAAAAAATCGACTTCATAACATCGATGCAACCTACTCCCCTTTATAATGCTGGTCCATTATTATATATACATATATATTTTTTAAGCTTCCTGTTCAATTTTCAAATAAATGTGTTTTTATTGCTTTATGTATTTTTTATTCTTTTTTTTTTTTTTTTTTTTTGGACCACTTAATGCCACCCAAATCTTTTTTCTGGGACTGCCCCTGCTTTAGAGCCCTTTCACGTGAGTCATTTTTTAATGCAAATACAACTAATAATTTTCCTCAATCTGTTTATTTATTTTATATAAAGAGAACGAAATTGTAATGAATATAAGTGAAAGATATGAAAAAGTATATATCTTAGTAAATAAGTAAAAATATTTATAACGATCATTTGCATTAATTAACTTCGTTATTCATCATTTAAAAATATATGAAAGAGAGAAACATTGATAAGGAAAATACTTTAAAAATTGCATAAGCATAAATTAAAACGATTCCTAAAGAGCCGAGAGCAGCTATATTAAAATTGTATAAAATTATATGATCACAAAATCTCATAAGGAAAACAAGTCGAATTTAAATTTGATTCCATATCGAGGAGCATATTTATTTTATTTTTTTATATCCTTCTGTTCTTTTTACACCAAATATTTTAGGGGGTTAAGTTGTATGGTTAGATCATTTAACCTGTTTCAATACCCAATTTAAAAACAGAAGGGATGAAAAGACCAAACTATCATAAATATAAGTATCATATAGCGATAAATATCAATATTAATATTTAAACATTTAAGCAAACATGTCCTTTTCCCTCTGTGCAACGTTGCCACTAATTTCAACTTCGTCCAATCTTTTCGGGAAAAATTCTATAATGAGCAGAATTTAATTACCTACCTATCAGCCTTTCCTAAAAATAAAACACAAAAGATAAATCTACAATCGCAATAAATTATTTTTGGTTATTTTTTTACTTAAACATTTTAATGGAAATTCTTGTTTCATAATGACACGAGACGTTGCCTACACTCGTAACAAAGAAAAAAAAAATGTTTTCGTATTAATTCGTAATTAACCTATTTCGTTCTTGTGAACGTAGTTCATTAAATATTTTTAATTCATTTTATTTTTTCATTGTTAATCATTCTATACACTAACAATTCAATTACAAAACTCCCATCTCGTGTGTCAAAGTTGTTGAAAGAACATATCTTATTATATGTTAAGTATGATATCTATATTTAGTCGCCTTCAGTGGTACTCCTAAGAGATGTATCATACTATGTGTAAATTAAATTTGAATTGTCCTTTTTATAAGGGATATGCTAAAATTTCATAGACTGATATGGTACGAACATTCCTCGCAAACTAATTTTTAAAAATCGAAAATGTCATTTTTTATTTTCATTTTGCCAATAAATAGGAAAGGAACAACATTAAAACCATTTTTTTTTCTTTGTTACGAGTGTAGGTAACGTCTGGTGTCTTTATGATAAAATTTAAAGCAATATCTCTAAAAATAAGGACACAGGGACGAGAGAAACAAGAAATTCCATTAAAATTTTTAAGTAAAAAAATGACCAAAAATAATTTATTGTGATTGTAGATTTATCTTTTGTGTTTTATTTTTAGGATAGGCTGATAGAGAATCTAATTCTGTACATTATGAAATTTAAAAAATTTAATTTAAGTTTTTCAGAATTTTAACGTGAAAATCGGGTAGATTTGAAGACTTGGCAACAGTGCACGAGATCTACTGCCATGTCAACATGGAATCCACTATAGACCTTTTTTGGAATCGTTACATAACCTTATTAGTACGTAATAATATGTTCTAGAAGTGATCTAGACCTTTCTGGATTGTTCCATTTTGGATTTAATATAAGGAGCAAGGGAATTGGGCCCTAGTCTTGCAATGAACATCGGAACGGAAAGTTAATTTTGGGTAACTTGTTACTATTTTGAAAGTTACTAATTTTAACTATTAAAATTTATTAATTTAAATAAAAATTATTGAAAACCACATTGTTGTATATCCGTGGCAGTCCCAAATCAGGTTTTTAGATTTTAAAAATTATATCTTTTACCTACCTGATGTTTTTACATCTGTGTTATTCAGAAGTGAACAATTAGAATGATCTAAAATTCTCCAACAATGAAAACTCAATTTTAATTATAACATTGTGGAGGTAAACGAGAAATCGGTTCCTAAAAAAAATTATTACAATAACAAAAAAAAAAAAAAAAAAGAAAAAAGGATATTGTTTGAGAGAAGCAGGATATTGCGAGTGTTTCTTCTCATGCAGCGGAAGGTGATAGCACTGACCGAGAGGTCAATATTCAACACTAATAACGCACTCAGTTCAATATCATTTTTCTTATAATTACTGTGGTCTCTTTTGACTCGAATATTTTAAACCATTTTAAAATGTTATTTTATTGTTTGTTTTACTTAGTTTAGTTATTGTTCAGCGATTGTACTTTGATCAGCTATTTCTTCCTATTCCTAGAATTTCTTCCTAATTTCTAGTGGTCTAAATATTTGAGTTATAATTATAATTTTTTAAGTATCTTTTTGTGGACTCAATTTTAATTCAGTCAATTAAAATTAGATTCAATCATCATGACCTGGAAAAAAAAGGAATTAATATTTAAATAAATTGACAATGGTCAAGAGATAGAATTATGATAGAATTATTGTCCACTCCGCCGATTAATTCCCAAAAATTGCGAGATCGGTGGGAAAGTGGTCAGTGAAGAGAATCGATTGACTTGACCGTGATATGTGCCTGGTAACTCAAGTGGTAAGAACGCCTTACTAGTGATGAGGAAATCAGGGCTCAAATCCCAACCAAGGCAAAGCTTTTCTTTTCTTAGAAAAAATACTAGCTGACCCGTGCGAATTATTCGCTATCTAACCTACTTAAATCCCATTTAATCAAAGTAAAAACCGTATATTCAGTATTGCATAGTGCTTATTTAGTACGTCATGGGTATAAGTGAGGGTTGAAGTAAAAAATAGATGTGTTTAAATTGTAGATTATGTATTTTTTGAAACATAAGTTTAACGGATTTACATAGTATTTACATGTTTATAGGACCTCTTTGAACACTATGTTTGAAGTTATGATATGTTATGATATGGTCATCTGTGATGGTTTGTTGGTTGGTTTGTTTTACACAGACATTGAGGTCACTCAAAGAGCGCACCCTGGAAAACGCCACATACTTAAATACACTTAATATCGGTTTTGCAGAAAGCGAGTGCGCTGATTCTAGTGACTGAAATCAAATGGTTTTGCATGTAACTCGCAAACGACGGCGACAACGGATAATTTTATGTATCCATAATGTTCGTCTCGACAAATTGAAAAAAATCAATCCTTCGAAAGAGTCCCGTGACAATTTTCGTTAAGAATTGCAGTTTTTCACTTAAAACTCGCAGGGTTTAATCGACAACATGTATAGGATCGAAAATGATTTCCTTGAAAATCTGAAAAGATTGACACCATTTAAAAACGGTGGCTACTTATAACTGGCAATCGAAGGACAAATGAGTGATTTGTATAATTTTCCGGTGTAGCGTTTAAGGAAAGCTTTAAAATGATGCCTCATTCATGAAATTTGAGTAAAGTATTAAAGAATTTATGACGTACCAACAAAGAAAAGGCTTTGAGAACTAATATAGTATATGATGATTTAAAATAATATTAAGAATCTTAATGTCATCATGACAAGAAAATGGGTTGAATAAATATTTAAATAAATTTACAATGGTCAAGAGACATCACATAATGGTCCACTCCGCATGTATTTGTATGTATTTGTATGTATTTGTGACATGTATTTTACCTGCTCCCCCCCCCCCCCCAGACGAAACCCTGCGGAAATCCTTGCCTATTTATAAGACGTAGAATGAACTAGTGTTAGCGTCTTGGCTGGTTTCTAAGAGTCCTATAAGTTCTAGAGCCTCTAATCCTCTAGAACAGGCTAACAAAAAAGTATGATATTAAGTAAAATATAACTTGCATAACTAAGTCATTCTGAAGTATTTAAATTTCTTAATCAATATATATTATAAAGCAAAGTGTACAATTTGCGTGCCAAAAAGGCTCAAAAACGACTCCACGTAGGATTAAGGAAGTTATGTCGTCGTTTAGCCATATAACCCATAACGGAGAAGAAGGTTTCCGTTTTTCTCTTAAGAGTGTAAAATTGAAGAGAAAAGGACTATTGAAAAGGAGAATTGACGGAATTTTAAGCCTCTCGCGCCATTTAATTAGCCTCTCTGAGATTGAGATACGAGTTTATGAATGAAAAATTTAGTTCGAGCTCCAGACTACCAGGAAGCGCTAGGGTGCGTTACATTCAATGTTTATTGTTCATTCATCCAGTTCAGTTTGTAAAGGTTATATATTTGTTCAGCTGTTATGATTTTACATCTCTGCAATCAATTAGAATTACCAATCAATTAGAAAACCAACTGGATTCCTTAAAAAATTAGTTTTCTCAGGTTTTTAGTTGCACATTCTTTACTTTAGCATGTTGACGACGATATGATCAGCATATTACA
Source organism: Aelia acuminata (assembly GCA_911387785.2). Taxonomy (NCBI): domain Eukaryota; kingdom Metazoa; phylum Arthropoda; class Insecta; order Hemiptera; family Pentatomidae; genus Aelia; species Aelia acuminata. The sequence goes on along the minus strand of OU426979.1, from coordinate 157,688,870 downwards.
TTTAATCTATATATAACTTAATATACTTAAGTAAACTTAATGCAATATGAGTGAACATTTCTTAGTAGTACAGTGAGCGATTAAAATCAGGCTTAAAAAAAGAGATGAATTGACTGAATATAAATCGAAAATAAAAAGTTTTAAGTGTTCTTATTGTATTTATGAAAAAGAAGTTGGTTTGGTTACTACGTATGATGAGCATTCCACTTGACAAAACGGCTAACTCCAAAAACAGAATTCAAGATTTTATCATCCCTTATAGTTCAAGATAAAAAGAAATATGATTAAAAAATTGAGCCTTCAAGAAATTTTGGTTTTCACTTTGTAATAGTAGTAAGATTCGAGATATGCAGAAACCGTTCAAATTAGGGGGGGGGAGGGTTATCTTAAGGGAGGTTGAAATGGAAGAACTTCTGGATCAAATAGGACCATCATAGAGTCGGCGCTTAAATTTTACTCGAAACATAATTTTTTTAACTGAGATACCAGATTTTTCAACTATAATCTTATAACTTATTGTCTGCTGACTGGGATTCAGAATCACAGAAACCATCAAAAACGATGCATAACTCGACAAAGTTGCAGCAAAATTAATTGTTTATTTACCATTTTCAACCCCCTGTAAATTATACAGGGTTCCATATTTGGGCAGACTCTGCAGATCTCAAGTCTGCAGAAGATTGATACCAAGTTAAAACCGAAGGTGCTAATTTTGTTCCCTATTTCCTTTAATTTTAAAGTTTTTCTGGTATTAAAACTACCACACAACTATCGGAGCGAAGCCGGACACTCTAGCTAGTTAATCATATAAATAGGCTTTCTTGATTATATTCTATAGTTTATACAAATAAAAACCTTTCTCCATTATACTGCTTATTCTCTTAATCCAGTAAGGAGAATATAGATAGGTACCTATTTCTGACATGGGGTACAAAAACATTTTAATTTTATCCATCATCGATCTTCTGAGACACCTTCCCCCCTTCTTAGAAGGGATTTCATCATTCAAATACTTCGCAGCCTTAATGGAGATTAGCTGAAGCAGAAGAAGACGGGACGTTCCTAGATTATTAGATTTCGCGGTGACAAACTAAAGTGTTTAATGGAGTTAGATTGGAATTGGTATTCCAGTGCGGTGGCACCTGTCGAATTACTGGAGAACATCGCCCTCCCGTCTCAGTCAATTAAGAACACTTTTTTTTTCTTTTTTTAAGCGAAATTCCACCTGCGGCAATTAACTAACAGCCAACTCGGTTAATTGAATCAACTGGCCTAGGGTAATTGAATCATCCCATCTTTTTGTTGTTAAATCAACGTCAAATTTAAATTAATGTCGAATCATAATAAATGGGTCACTCCCATAGAAATATTTTTTTACGTCACTTGCTATCTGCAAAAAAAAAAAAAAAAAATATATTTATTTTTGTAATGAGCAAATGTATTCTCTCTAAACGCATGTGTGATCTATTGGCGTTGACTATTGTAATAATTGGCCTATCAACAATAGTCGGGGTGGATTGTGTGGCTTTGTGGTGGATTTAAGTGTTTCTGCTATTGGGTCACATTATATTAAGTAATAATTCCTCAAATATACTTGAATTTTTAATGAAAACCGGTCGATTTCACAAACTTATAACATAAGGCAAAAAATTAGAGGGGAATTAAAATTAAAAATTGGCAAGAAAAATTCAATACATGGAATAAGGAAACATTGAACAATTCGAAGGACACTAATGACCTTAGTAGTTAGTGTCCATAAACAACACAATCCAACCCAACCACAAACAACAGAAGTTTTTGGCTGCCAAAGACTTTAATTTTTTTATTTCTTTTTTTGCTCTCACATATTTATGTAAATTTTATAAAAATTAAAATTCCTATTACACTAATTTAAAAATGGTTTATATCTTCAACTGAATTGTCTAATAATTTTGAAATCAGTGGCAGTTCGTTTTACTCAGAATACATTTTCATAACTCACATTTAAACTTTCTCTTGCTTAACTACCGTGGCTCCAATGCCAAAAGGATTAGACATGGGTAATAATTTTGACATGAACATATGTTTGCGTTTTACCTGCCATTACACATAAAGCCGTATATGGGAAACAAAACATAAATCAAACCCACCGAGGCCTCTTGGCAAACAAAGTAACCAACGAAAAGGGGCTTTACACAAACACCGGCTTAGCAAAGCCCTATTTAAATCCAGTGACTTGCCAACGTTTGTGTAAACCTTGTTTCAGGGCTAGAAGGATTGGAGGAAATCGAAAAACCGTGATTCGGGGCTTATATCGAATATTTGTTATCGATTAACAAACTGCAATCCCTCTGTAAAATGTCATTAAAATGTACTGGAACTCACGGCTACCTAATGGCATCCACAGATCCACCTCAATCCCACTTCTACAAAATGATCCTCGCATTAGTCACACCTTAGAGCCATGCCTACTTAAGTTGTGGAAAAAAGCTTTCTAAGGCGGTAAGTGTCATGAAATTCATAAAAAATAACTGCCTAATTCAGCTAATCGGAATAAAATTCTTTGTTTGTTTATTTAACGTCACTTTATACCGCTTACGCTAATCGGACGATGCTACAGAAGGATTCATAAATTTTGCCTATCCAGGTATAATTAGGGTTGAGATTTTTGATTTTTAACGTAGAGTACCTGACATCTTAACGGCTCGGGAACTTCATTTTGTCTCCCATCCGAGGGACGGGCCACACGTAAGGAAGCCACCCTGCGACCTTTAGTATTTTAGGCTGATATGCTAACCACTACGCCTTTCTTTTTATCTACGTATTTACCCTGGTTTCCCTATCGGATTATTTATTTATTTTTAAACTTCCTCTTTTTTATCTTTTTTTTTTCTCCTTAGAATTTCATTAGACTTCAATTAATATAAAAAAAAATCAATCCGTTTAGTTATGAGAGCAATATAATAATTATCTGCAGTATTTGACTCCTAAATCCAAAAAAATGATTACAAACAAAAATTATTTGATAGCATTATTTTTATTAGCAAACATTTTAAGATTTCGTGTTTCTGAGTGATTCCCTGGTTCTCATATATATTTTAGTTTTCGTCACGCGATGGATTAGACTTTAGTTATAACTTTGCATTGGGCATCTTTTCGTTCCAAATTGCTGTTATCTTTTCTTTTTATAGAATCACCTAAGAAAACATTATGGAATGAAAACCTCAAATGACTTACATACCAACCCAAACTTAGTCAGAATCAATGATTTTTTTTTTTTAAATATATCAGCTGATTGTAATTTTTTTAAAATATATCAGCTGATTGTAACCAACTTGAAAGGTGCAATCGAAATATTAAATTGAAATAAAATATAACATGTAAGCATAATAAAACATTCAAATCTATGGTAAAATGTTCTGTAACACAATAGAGAGATAAATGAGAATTCAGCGACAGGATAGTGCTGCTAAAGTTTTCTTTAGTATTTCCCCCCCCCCCCCCGAGTTGTAAATAAAAAAAATAATCTTTAGTTTTTTTTTTTTCCCCCGAGTTGCAAATGTATTTATACAATTTTTTCTCCATTCCTATTCATTGTTGCCAATTCACTCTAATGAGGATGGTCACCTCACATCTCATAAGAAACCAAAAATTATGTTAAAATAAAAAATAAAAAAAAGAAGAAGGTATAGGTATGTATAAAAAACTTTGAATCTTGAATTAATATGTTTGAGAAATGAGAACAAATTTATATGATATTTAATCTAGAAAAAAAAAAAAAACAACCTACAAATCATTGATAACTGTGAATTGAGTAGAATAATTTGTCTCAACGGTTGTGTAAGAAAGTTGTTTGAAAAGTCAAGCTTTGCTGCATTTTTTTTCTCGCTAACCCGTTTCGTCCCAAATATGGGTTTATGCATTATTATTATTAAAAAAATTTTAAGTACATGATTATGAGGTTTTTGTTTTGTATTTCTTTTTTCTTTTTTTAATGTCAAAGATAGTTTATAATTTTTTTAGATGTTTTTGTCAACTTGAAAATTTCAAATGTGCACACTTCAGAAATGTGAAATTAGATCCATACTAAATTATTGGTGTTTCCAAAATATCATTAAAAATAATTCATTAACATTAATTTTTATTTTTTGACGCATAAAGTTAATGAGATGTGATTCCGAAAATAATCAGGATCACCCAACCTCAATATTTTTTTCTTCACCATTAAGAAATTTTTGACATATATTATTGTGATGACATAGAAATAGAGACACCAAAAATTCATATTATTTCTACCCTTGGAAAGAAATAGGTTAATAAATTATTCAGTTAAGAGTACTTACCCACTTTAAAGAGGCTGTGTGAGCCCAAAGTGGGTCTCCTGAACCCAGTTTCGAACCACAGCTATTGTGACTCGTTTCGTCGATACCGGGGCTTTCAGCATATTAATTAGTTTTTTTTATTGAAATAAATAATAAAATCTTCCACACTTTAGTATTAGTGGTCTAAGGATCCAATTGATATTACCATCTGCGGAAGTCTGCGATTTCAATTTTGACAGTTCATTTTCCAGTGAAATTCTTACTCAAGAATTCATAAACGTATTATAAAAACTTTACTCTAAATGATTAACTGTTCTAATCATCTCAGCTCGAAGCTCTCTGCGTCACCAGGTTTGTATGTCTAAAACTTGCCTCTTATTTAAAAAAAAAAACATTTAAACCGGTCAGGTTATGCCTTCGATTTTAACCGGTTGTGTGTGTGTGTTTTTTTTTCTCAATAAACTACATCCTTACCAACAGGTCTGTATGCCCGAGCTCTCGGCAATATGGTCTTGACTCCCCTTTCCCCCCATTATCAATTTGTTCCGGATGCCTTCATAGATAATTAACTTTGCTTAATGATTAGCGGAAGAAGATAATTTTGATCGGATCAAGTTGGCAGTTGGAGGAAGCAGAGAGGAAGCTTGTATACAGAGTGACGGATGAGGGAAGACCTCAAAGTTGGTTAATTGAAAGTTAATCGATTTCCTGCTGCGATTGCTGACCTCACGGAATGGTTCGTATTTTAAATCAACTTCAACATAACACTGTACTTTTTGGTAGTCTTATAATTATACATTTATAATTCCTATTAATAGGCATATAATTTATATTATTTAATAATATATTATATATCATTTAAATCGATTTTTGTTGAAAAGGCCTAGTCGTTTTGTGATTTTGACTTGTTTTGCTTTATTAATTGTCAAAAAGGAATTGTTTGTCATATGATAATTTATTCCATCATTTATCCAACGCACAATACGATTGTTTATCACTATACCAATAGATCGATCAGAAATTAATTGTATTTAGGATAGGTTTTATTTTATTTTGGAAAGCCAACATTTCGATCCAACTTGTGGATCTTCATCATGGCTTCTGAGTCCAGAGTTATACAAAGACTTTTTGTTAGAGGGTCTTTGTATCACTATGGACTCAGAAGCCCTGATGAAGTTGGATCGAAACTTTGGCTTTCCAAAATAAAAAAGTTTTTAATGAAAATCCTTATAATCATTTAACCTATCAGAGATGAGAGATGGTCAACTGTTCTTCAATTACGATAGGTTAAATAATGGTCAGGATTTTCAGTTACAATGATATTTATTATGGTGAGCCAACGTTTCGATCCAACTTGTGGATCTTCATCAGGGCTAAAAGAAAACAAATATATGAGTATCTATGCTAGAGGGTGACAATAAATGGATACATTACAGAACTGATAATAATATAAAAGATGGTGTATACATAAATATTAAAATAAGAGGCTGGTTAACAAGATAAAATAGAATATGATATTTACCTACTGAGTCCAGGTGGATACTAAGACTAAAGGTATAAATAAGGAGAGAGGTAGTGGTAGGGCGTTAGTTTGCCGACTTCAAAGGTTTATGGCGGAGAAATCCAACGCTTTTGAAGTGAAGGCACATGACAACTGAGTGAACAAAAATATTTAAAACTAACAAAATATATGGTACTGTATACAAATAGTTGTGTCTGGACTGAATAATAACATAAAAATGAGATAATACATAATGTAACAATGCATACAAATATGGAAAATATACAGAATGAAGCATACAATACAAAAAATAATAATAGTACAAGAGGTACAGAGATAATTGCAGGTACCTATGAAATCAAAACTAGGATTTGAGGATGCGGAAGATGTTAGAATAAGTGGATGAAATTATCTCTTTATCTGTTTTGTGATTTACCGGGTTATTTGTTTCTAGATGTTTTTAAATAAAAAATATGTAGACGACATCCTATTGATTCTCAATCCTAACTCTATCACTGATATTCTCGCCGCCTTTAACTCTTACCATCCACGTCTCCGTTTCACTATAGAATTGGAAACCAATTGTACCCATCCATTCCTAGATATTTCCATTACCAGAAACCCGGACCATTCTATATCCACTAATTGGTACACCAAACCCACTTATTCTGGCCGACTCCTTAACTATTTTTCCCAAAATCCACATCACCAAAAGATCAACGTCGCAAAAAACCTCATCCACCGTAGCCTGACCTTGTCCGATCCACAATTTCATTGTCATAACAAAATCCGCCTGAAAAATATCTTACAATCTAACGATTTTCCTGAGCACTTAATAAAAACACTTATCAATAACAATGCTAAAACTCAAAATCTCTCTAACAACTCTTCACAACCTCCGATTTCTACTTTCCAATACAGATCTATCCCATATATCCCCATTCTCTCAAACAAAATTAAAAAATCCTTCTCATCGAGTTTCCCACACATGCGCCTAGTATTAAAAAATAACAATAAATTAAAAAATCTTTATACAAAACTCAAAGACCCTGTACCTCTCCTAGACAAGTGTAACGTAGTTTATCGTATCCAGTGCTCCACGCTTAATTGCAACAGTTGCTATATAGGTGAAACCAAAAATTATTTAAAAAAACGTATTTATCAACATAAATACAGTATTTCCACGCGTAATTCGTCTACATCTAAATTAGCAGAACATGCCATTGCCCATAACCATTCCTTCGACTTTGAGAACCCCTCCATATTAGCAACTGTATCTAACCACGACAAACGTCTCCTCTCAGAATCCATTTTCATCCATCTAGAAACAAATAACCCGGTAAATCACAAAACAGATAAAGAGATAATTTCATCCACTTATTCTAACATCTTCCGCATTCTCAAATCCTAGTTTTGATTTCATAGGTACCTGCAATTATCTCTGTACCTCTTGTACTATTATTATTTTTTGTATTGTATGCTTCATTCTGTATATTTTCCATATTTGTATGCATTGTTACATTATGTATTATCTCATTTTTATGTTATTATTCAGTCCAGACACAACTATTTGTATACAGTACCATATATTTTGTTAGTTTTAAATATTTTTGTTCACTCAGTTGTCATGTGCCTTCACTTCAAAAGCGTTGGATTTCCTCGCCATAAACCTTTGAAGTCGGCAAACTAACGCCCTACCACTACCTCTCTCCTTATTTTTACCTTTAGTCTTAGTATCCACCTGGACTCAGTAGGTAAATATCATATTCTATTTTATCTTGTTAACCAGCCTCTTATTTTAATATTTATGTATACACCATCTTTTATATTATTATCAGTTCTGTAATGTATCCATTTATTGTCACCCTCTAGCATAGATACTCATATATTTGTTTTCTTTTAGCCCTGATGAAGATCCACAAGTTGGATCGAAACGTTGGCTCACCATAATAAATATCATTGTAACTGAAAATCCTGACGATTATTTAACCTATCGTAAAGAATAACAGTTGACTATCCCTCACCTCTCTAATTGTATTTAGGCTATATTATATACATATTTTTTTTAACGTTCGTATATTTTTACGCACGTAAGTAGAATCTTATCGAAACAAGCAGTTATCCGACAGGTTTATAACCAAACTTGTTTTTGTTGTTTATGAAAATTGAAATACCTTTAAATCTAAATAAATAAAGATGAAATTCTGTTTGTTTGTTTGTTCTTTATAGAAATCCATACCATTTGTAAATTCTCCAAATTTCGCTCTGTGGTTCTTTCATACCAGGTGCGAACACCTGTCCATATTAAACTTAACTTCAGCCAATCTCAGTGTATATACTTTATTGTTATTAAACTTGTTATGATCTCGCTATACATTGGTTTTTTACGCAATCGACCGTTTGAGTCGAAAAAAGTCTCACTTTATAAATTTAAAAAATCAAATTCCCCGGGTGAAACCGGTATATACAGCTAGTAATTTATAAATCTAAAACTAATAATCACGTATAAAATAGTTATTTAGAATAGAATACATTGGCCACACAATGGACTGAATACTTAATGCAATCTGGAACTCAGTCTCTCCTGCTCTGAAGGCTGTGAAGCAGTTTTATATCTGGAACAGTTCTGACAGCTGCACGTTTGATAGATCAGCTATCCGAGCTTTATCTGTCTCAATGCTTTTTGTCGGATCACAGACACAAACTGATAAAAGCTCTAGTTAGAAAAAAAATGATTTTTAAAAAATGTCTGCCTGTATAAGGGTAGGTATTCCACCCCTAACTATTTAAATATAATAAAAAATATTTAAAAGAAAAGTTATAATTTCTTAGTCAATTTTTTCTAGAAAATTTTATTTTTGTTCCTCTTTTACATAATTTATGCATGGTTTGGGATACCAAAAAATGCACGTGTATATATATATACAAGGACACTAAAATTATAATTTTAAGTGAAAATGAAATTAAATGATCATATTCTACAGAGAAATCTCACATTAGATGTCTAACGTTTTGTCTCCATAGTAAGTTGACATTTTTATTTAGATAAATATCATAAAAATGATCAGAAAAATCTATTCACAATCATACTGCACGTCGGCAAGAAGATGGTTATAACTCGAACAAATTTCTTTTCTTTTTTTTATAATCGCATATGAAGTTTCAACTGAAGATTTATTTTAGTTTTCCAAAATTTTGATTTTTTGCAATTATGGCCTTTGCAACAAAAACACGATTATATGAACAGGTCTCCCCAATAAACTCATTATTATTATTTTTATACAGTGCTTTCAGAGTGTTTTTTATTTGCTATCTGCAGAATTTTTCAATAAGCAAATTTGTTTAATACACGTGATGTGATCCATTCCGGTGAATTATTTAACTCAAAAGTCGTCGGGGGTGTGGACATATAGTGAGTGAATTTAAGTGTTTGTGCTAATGGTTTCATATTGGAAATTTGTTATAATTACTTAGTTGAAAAAAATATTTTTGTTTGGATTTGATTGTTTAATTATTTTTTACTTTGATTATTAATTCGCACCTGCCAGCAAAGTGCTGACAATCAGAGAATGAGATGGCTCTAATAGAAACTAATGACATGTGCACCTAGCAACACCCCCTTCCTGGCTTGAGACAATTACCATGGCTGTCTAAGAGAGCAGATCTCTCTTCCATCGCCTTTTTAGTCTACTCGTATTCAAGCGTATGTAGCCATATTCCTGATTAATCTGGATGTCCGTTCAAATATATAAAAAATCGTTTGTAAAGTGTCGTTACGTGCTGCTCTACTGTCGGCAAATGGAGGACAGTATGTAAACTTTACTAACTAAAGTTTATACTAAGGTGCTTTTGTAATAATTCATTACATTTGTGATTGAAACGGTTGATCTAAATCTATTGTTTAATTCTAAAATCTAAATCAAGCATTTGACTTTCAATATCGGTTCTAAAAAATTTATTATTTTTAGTTTTAGGCGTATTTTGAGTTTGTTTCATTTATCTATTGTAGATAAATGAAACAAACTCGTGTTAAACCATTTATAAATCAATAACGGCTTGGCCGATTTGTATGACCTTCGATTTATTGGATTTGTTTCCATCCACCCCAAAAAGCAGAAAAAATATTGAATAAAAAATAAAACCAGATCCCTCTGTTTTGGCCCCTGGGTCAAGATGCCCTTACTTAATTAGTCAATGTCGTTACTACAATATACAGAAATAGTGTGAAAATCTTGTAGTATGAATGCGAAAGATTTTTTTTTGTAATTCATTTGAAAAACGTTTTATTTTAAAAACTGCCCCTGTTATGGTATCCCCTTTTTAAGAGGGGTCCGGCCCTCTCCCCAGGGACGCCACTGTAGACTGAGTGCAAAGCGAGGTCAATGAAAGTTTGATGCTCCCACCGGACCAAGTTGTTGATTAATGATAACACGAGAATGTTTACTATATACTATCATACTTTTTATTTATTTCAATTAGTCGGCTGTTATATTTATTTTTCAATAAAATGTTGTTGTTTTTTATTTTATTATAAAACATTATAGGTAGCTAAGTGTAGAGATTCGATTAAAATTACACAGACAAGATCGCAGTTAACCAGTTTTCCATACTTATTTTTTAAATTAAACCCATTTATAGAGGCTGGGTGTGCCATAAGAGGGTATTATATTTAAAATGAAAGTAAAAATGAGATATCTTAAAGGCTTGGCATAAATTATTATTACTTTCACTTACCTATATATGAAATATATAGTAAGTGGAAGTATTGCGATCGTGAAAAATTTCGACTTCCGGTTTTCAACGGAAATACATGTTTTGGGGTCCCCTGAGTCCAATTAACCAAGTCCCGCAAAATGGTCTGTGTGTGTGTGTGTGTCTGTGTGTGTGTGTGTGTGTGTGTGTGTGAACAGACTAGCTCAAAAACTATAAACCGTGCGAACCTAAGATTGGGTATTTAGTGTATGTATATACCCGCGATGTGACAGCAAAAATTTCTTTAAAATTGCTCAAAGGGAGGGGGTACTTTATTTAATAACTTTTTACATTTTTATTTATTTATTTTTCTTACCATTTCATTAGTTAAAATAATCATTGCACTGCAAGGAATATACTAAAAGATTATTATAAACTGAAAAAACAAAATAATAAAATTCTGCAACACAGCTAATGATGGACAGGATTCCATAATGTTTTTACTTTCACTTACCTATATATGAAATATATAGTAAGTGGAAGTATTGCGATCGTGAAAAATTTCGACTTCCGGTTTTCAACGGAAATACACGTTTTGGGACCCCCTGAGTCGAAATAACCAAGTCCCGTGAAATGGTCTGTGTGTGTGTGTGTCTGTGTGTGTGTGTGTGTGTGTGTGTGTGTGTGTGTGTGTGTGTGTGAACAGACTAGCTCAAGAACTATAAACCGTGCGAACCCGAAATTGGGTATTTAGTGTAGGTATATGCCCGCGATGTGACAGCAAAAATTTCATCAAAATTGCTCAAAGGGAGGGGGTACTTTATTTAATAACTTTTTAGGATTTTTTCGATTTTCTCAAAAACGGCTCTAACGATTTTGATTAAACTAAGTATTTGATGTATTGATATGCCCGAGATATGACTGTAAAAATTTCATCAAAATCGATCAACCGGAGGGGGGACTTTACTTAATAAATTTTGTATCATTTTCGTGTGTTTTTTTTATTTACTCAAAAACGGCTTTGACGATTTTGATCAAACTGGGTATTTGATGTATGTATATGCCCGAGATATGACTGTTAAAATTTCATCAAAATTGATTTACCGGAGGGGAGACTTTACTTAATAAATTTTGAATCATTTTTACTTGTTTTTTTTTTATTTACTCAAAAACGGCTTTAAAGATTTTGATCAAACTGGGTATTTGATCTATGTATATGCCAAATATGTGATAGCCAACATTTCATTAAAATTGATCAACCGAAAGGGGGACTTTACTTAATAAATTTTGTATCATTTTCAGGGTTTTTTTTATTTACTCAAAAACGGCTTTAACGATTAACAAAAATAAGATATGAATGTAGAAAAATGTGTGACTTTGGGAAATGATATTTAGCAAAACACGTCAATTTCTAATCTAAGTAAGTTGGTAAGTGAAAGTTGTGTGTTGCGCGCACGCACCAGATTTTTTTTGTTTTGTTTTTTCATTTCGTAGGGAATTAGGTTATCTTTTCCTTTTATCAGATATATAATTGACCATGGACTTAAAATGGCCACTATATAATTTATAAGGAAATGAATTTCATAAAATGTTTATTATCTATTTCTTAGTCCAGAATCCCAGAATAAATAATAGGGTAAACCATACAGTTATTGGCACTCAGAACAGTCATTGGCACTCCAACTTTAACTCAAAGAAATAGGTAAACAAGTCCTAATTTTATTACAAGATGTACGTGAGTCTAATGTTTGAAGGGTCCTCTAAGTCATCTATGAAGTAAGACTTCATCTAACTATCTATAAAAAACTAACCATAGGGAAGATTTCACAATTAAATCCACAGGGTGCCAATAACTAGATTTGACACTTTTAACAATAAATATTGCCATATTGTAAAACTATTGAACTTTTGACCCAAAAAAACCTCTTGAGTGAGGATAGATAAAGAGGAGTTATGGGAAGTTTCAACTAGATCCCTTCATAAGAAGTATTTTTTTTAATGTCACCACTGAAATTTAGTCTTAAGGGTGCCAATAACTGTACGGTTTATCCTAACAGTAGGTTAGTTCACGATAAAATCGATTACGAAGATTAAGCAATCTTAATAAATTAGGAAATAATGGAGCGCCATTGAGCGTTTTATCGCTTAATTTTACCACACAAGTTGTATAAAATCAGGAAAATTAAATTACTAAATAACTAGAAGAATTAAATTACGGGCGTTCATGACCTAGAAGTATACGCCCTCTCAAATCAAACAAACAAACCAAGGAAATTCAGGGTCTGATTTCCCTTTTAACTATCATCCGTCCTGATAAATCCAAACGATCATGATAAATTAAATGTTAATAATTTTTTTTCTATTTCTCGACTTGTTTGCATTAAAATAATTCTATAAGTAACCAACTATTAACGCCCTCTCGTCCGTGTATGTTTGCCCAACAATTCTTCTTCTTCAACTCTATTTCCTTCATCACCTTACACCCAAGGACATAACTTGGACATAAATCCATCCAAAAGTCTTTCCATAATCTGTAGTGGTAGTCTTTTCCGATCCCAGCGTTGGTAGATGACTCCACCATTTTATTCTTTGCTTTTTGGTACAAGAATGTCTGGTTTCCAAAGGTTTTCTATTACATACCCTTTATAATAATTATAATGATTTCCTATTATCGTAGACCCATGTATACTTCTATGAATCTTTCTCTGCAATATACTTAATAACCTAACTCTCATGGTATTAGGGTAACTGTGGAGGACTAGTTATCAGAATAATAAGAGACGCAAATCCGCCCCCCGTTTAACACCAAACGCCTTTGATAATGGGCCCCCGAAGTTGTTTTGAGGCCCTCAAAAAAAAATATCCCTTCACCCGATCCCAGGACTTTGTAAGAGAATATAAAAGAAAAAAAAATATTTATTTCCGAAAACATAATTTTCTATTTAAATAATCAATTACATCTGAATGAATACGTCTAGTCAGCTTAGGCCTCCTAGCAGAAACAAGGCAGCTATAATAATTTGCATAGTGAATTGCATTCGAGACAAATTCGTCGGTGTGTTAACAGACGCATGCAGTCCCCAGCCTGTAGTGGTCGGTCTAGCACTGCTGCCTACACACCGCTGTTTTCACTTCGATGAACCCGAACACCTTCCGTTTGTCGGCGGTTTGTTCCGAACATCAAAGGGATTTGTCATGCATATTTGTTCAAGCGTGGAGGCGTTCCATAATTCGTTTTAAGTTTTTTTATTTGCCACATAGTCCTTATATTTCGATACCCTCAGTCGTCCCAGAAAAAAAAAATTCGGATGTGGTAGATGGTTCAATCTAAAAAAAAAAAACACAAGAAAAAACAAACTCAAAGCTAAAAAAAAGAATAAGAACTTATTAAATTCTTAAACATAAGCGGCGCCTCGCATCCGGCTGAAATAGTTTTATTAATGTGATTTGTATAGAAAGAAATCTTTCAAAAGGCACCTCTTAGTTCGAGTCACTGTCGCAGATGCATAGTCAGCCGAAAGTGGAGAAAAAAATCTGCTTAAAGTTGTAAGTTTTGGTTTTGTAAGTATTCAAAGTTTCGTATTTTTATTAATTTTAGAGACCTTAAAAACGAATATTCACTAATGACCCCGAATTCCTAGAGCATTCATTTATTTTTTAATTGAATGATTTTAATCATATCATTGCTCTAAAATAATATGCATAGACGAACTTTACTTGATTGGGCTTATTACATTAGGACTAACGAACAAAGCCATTACCTCTGTCCCCATTTATTAATGTCCGGGTCTCGCAATCAACGTAATAATTATTTTTTTAATGATAATGATTTTTTAAATATTTTTTTTACAGAAATATACAAGCAATATCGCCTATAAAAAAAAATCTGGTGCGTGCGCGCAACACACAACTTTCACTTACCAACTTACTTAGATTAGAAATTGACGTGTTTTGCTACATATCATTTCCCAAAGTCACACATTTTTCTACATTCATATCTTATTTTTGTTAATCGTTAAAGCCGTTTTTGAGTAAATAAAAAAAACCCGTGAAAATGATACAAAATTTATTAAGTAAAGTCCCCCCTCCCGTAGATCAATTTTGATAAAATTTTTACAGTCACATCTCGGGCATATAAATACATCAAATACCAAGTTTGATCAAAATCGTTAAAACCGTTTTTGAGTAAATAAAAAGAACGCGTGAAAATAATACAAAATTTATTAAGTAAAGTCCCCCCTCCGGTTGATCAATTGTGATGAAATGTTGGTTATCACATATTTGGCATATAAATACATCAAATACCAAGTTTGATCAAAATCGTTAAAACCGTTTTTGAGTAAATAAAAAAAACATGTGAAAATGATACAAAATTAATTAAGTAAAGTCCCCCCTCCGGTTAATCAATTTTGATGAAATTTTAATAGTCATATCTCGGGCATATTAATACTTTAAATACTCAGTTTAATCAAAATCGTTAGAGCCGTTTTTGAGAAAATCGAAAAAAACTTAAAAAGTTATTAAATAAAGTACCCCTTCCCCTTGAGCAAATTTGATGAAATTTTTGCTATCACATCGCGGGCTAATACATACTCTAAATACCCAATTTCAGGTTCGCACGGTTTATAGTTTTTCAGCTAGTCTGTTCACACACACACACACACACACACACACACACACACACACACACACACACACACACACACACACACACACACACACACACACACACACACACACACACACACACACACACACACACACACACACACACACACACACACACACACACACACACACACACACACACACACACACACACACACACACACACACACACACACACACACACACACACACACACACACACACACACACACACACACACACACACACACACACACACACACACACACACACACACACACACACACACACACACACACACACACACACACACACACACACACACACACACACACACACACACACACACACACCCACAGACACACAGACACACAGACGCATAGACACAGACACACACAGACCATTTCGCGGGACTTGGTCATTTTGACTCAGGGGATCCCAAAACGTGTATTTCCGTTGAAAACCGTAAGTCGAAAATTTTCACGATCGCAATACTTCCACTTACTATATATTTCATATATAGGTAAGTGAAAGTAAAAAAAAATAGCTTTGTTTGTTTGGGTTTTCATTCTGAGAACTCCCAGGTCATCAACGCTTAGAGTCTTTATATAGATAAGAGAGGCTTAACAAGATATGGATCTCGACTGAAGTGAAAACAAAATAAAATATATGAGAAGTTATTTTCGTAAATATAAATATAAGAGATTAAGCTATTTTCGAATTAAAATTAATTAATATGAGAAAAAAAATCGGTAGGATGTTCTCAAGCATGTCAAGACATCAAGAGTTAAATAATAAAATTATAAAAAAAAAGTAAAAAGAGTACATAAGGATAAATACACCCCAATGTATAAAAATTTTATTTCATTATTACCTACCTACTCATTGATTTGCTTTTATATCTAATTTTCTATTTTTTCATTATTTTCTTAATATCTTTAAATATTCCTTTTTTTTTTCTCTCTACCTTTTTAAATCATCATCTGAACTGTTACTATACTATACTGAATTGTTATTAGTATCATAAGTCGGCAAAAATCACCCTAGCAGTGGATTGCCTGTAACCATTAAAATAAATAAATAATAATAATAAATTTAAAAATTATATGCAATTTAATAAAACATAACTATATGAAAAATATAACTGAATTAAGAATTAAAATGGGGTCACTTGTGGTGTAGTGGTTAGCGTGGCAACCTATAATACTAAAGGTTGCGAGTTCGCGCCTCGCATTGGCCCTAGGATTTTTTAGTGGGAGTTAAAAATCCTTGGCTATGCCGTCCCTCGGATAGGACGTAAAATGGAGGTCCCTAGCCTGTACGATGTCAGGTACTCGTAAAAGACCCCTATCCTAATTATACCAGGTTAGGCAAAATTTAGGTCTCCCACTGTAGCATCGTCGATTAGCCTTATATAGCCTTAGTGGCATAAAGTGACGTTAAACAAACAAAACAAACAAGAATTATAATTAAAAAAAAAAACAATAAAAAGGATTAAAAATAAAACAATGGAAAATAACAGTAATGCATTAAATAGTAAGTAGATGCAATAAATAATTACATATTACTTATCAATTTACAGTCTTTAATGAATCTTATTACTTTTTCTCTTTCAGATTCGTTCATATCGCTTAGGTGTGTTAGCAAAAATTGTCTCATTACTAGCAAGTATGTTATTTAGTTAATAATAAATTTATAATAATTATTAGAGGGATGGGTGACACAGGGGGGTGGAACACTTGACTGGGACGAGAGCTGATACATTGTTGTTGCCGATAGCTGGGCGCAGCCGGCGTGGACAGTTTTTGCCGCAGCACTCTCGGGCTCTATCGCAGGCCTGCTTTGTGTTGGCTTCCAGATGGCCCCGAACCTCTTCGGGCAGATCGGGCCGGCGGCACCTGCTTCCGTTCCTGCCACGCCTAGCCACTTACCTCACTTAAACTTTAAGCCTAATCCTAAATAGCCTTCTTCTTACAAATCAAGAGGCTCTAGTAATATTTAGAAAAAATCTGTTGGGTTCTTGGGTTCAGCACCTTTTTAGGAGGAATGTTCTTAAAAAAGGAGGTTTATGGCATATAGCATAGATGACAACACTACTAATCATAGAAGCAACTAGACTCAGTAAGACACACCTCTCTTCAGCGGTACAAAAAATGCTTAGTAATTAATCAGTAAAAGGAAAAATGTTTAAAAAATGTATGTGTAAACTTGATTTTTCTGTCTAAACTGAGCAAAAAAAAAACAGCACGAAGTTACAAGAACGGCGTTCAGTAAAGATCAGAATGTGTGATGCTCCGTGGTCATCGAGCATCAATCTTGCATCATTCATCACTAGAGCTTGGATTCCCGTGCAATTGCATCTTTTTATTGGTAGGTCAGAATAAAGCGAAATCAAGTTACTTATCCGAATCAATCCTAATGGAATGTTTTAATGAAGTTCTATACTGCACGAAATTGTACGTTTTGGGGTTTACTGCACGAAATTGCACGTTTGGGGGTTTACTGCACGAAATTGCACATTTTGAAGATTTATTGCATGAAATTGCATCATTTGATATTTTGAAGAAAACAAATTATTACAACCTTTAATTTTTTCTTTAATACACATAAAAAAATTGGTGGAAATATAAAAGGGAATTAGGAATAGGAATACAAAATAACGGAAAGGAAACATCGGAAACCAATAAAGGGAACTTGGAAGATGTAACCAAACACAAACCTCCAATTTCCAAGAACTAAGGGCTCAGTAGTGCTTGGATGTTTACATTTTGTTTCTTAATTCTCTTCGTTCTGGCACTATAAATCTAGCTGTCGAGTATCTTGTTACTTAAAATGCCAAAAATTGGAGGTGTGTCTTCGAAAATTGCGGGATGGATTGAAAAATATTCTGACTCAAAAGAGTAGTGTAGTGTTTTGCAAATCTTGTGATGAAAATATTGGATGTGAGAGGATATCACAAATTGCTGCCCGCTGCAGCACAAATACCTAATTATTTTTTAACCATAGATCGGTAACAGGGATAGTGCGTGTCATCAGAGTGATTTAAAAATAAGTCTACGCAACCGGATATTGCATTTAGTGATTCCATAATTTGAGTAGTATCTTTCCTTTATAAGATCTCCGTTTTTCCAATATAATTACAGCTCACATATATAAAGAGTAAAACACTCATGCGAGTGTTTTACTCTTTATTCCTAATCTTGTTAATATTTTAAGTAAATATTTTATATTCTGATTTTTTTTTTTGTTTCTTTACCCGAAATATTTTCAAACATAGAATTGGAAGAAAATGTGCAATCAATTATCAAATTAATGGCTATTACTAGAAAAAAATTTAGTTATAAAATTTGAATAAAAAAATAATGAAGTGTTGTTACATTTCTAATGTACTCCATTAATTTTTCTTTACTAATGAAAAAATCATTATTTTACCAAAATCTATATTAAAACCAATATTTTAAAAATAACAGATTTTACTTAAATTTACTCTCCGCTACTTATGTGTTTCAAAAGTAGCTATATATTGTTCAAATAAATAATTTAATGCCTGATTTTCAAGCAATACATTTTTATTGCATGTTTTTGCACGTTTTGAAGTTTTTAATGCACGTTTGGAAGTTTTTATTGCACGTTTTCAAATTTTTACTGCACGGAATTCCGAGCCTTATTCATCACACATGCACAAAAACATCGGAAAAGATGTTTTTATTTTTAAATTTGTGTTCAAAGGTGCCTTTACACTCTACGAACTTTACCTTCGAACTCCACCCTCGAACGTCGACTGTTCCGGTGTTCTAGGTACTTCATCTGTTCGCCTGTGTTCGTGGGTAGTAGGGTTTTTCCCATGTGACAGGAGTTGTTTGTGATATTAGTGCGCCGTTCTAATTCGTCTCCTATTTTTTTATTTTTCAGATAATATAAAATATATTGATAAAGGAAATTTTTTCTTCATCATAAGCTAGCGTTGGGTGCTTCAGTCATATTGGTTCGCTTAAGGTCACGTTAAGTATAAATGGCTGCTCGTTTAACGCCGGTACGGCAAGGTTCGAGATAGAACCTGCTTGAGGGTGAGGTTCGTAGAGTGTAAAGGCACGTTAAAACCAATATGACCTTACGTACTCAACTCTGGGATTCCATCAAACCATCGAATTCCTCTCGCATCCTATCTCTACAATGCTCCTTATTTCGTCCCAAATAAAATTATCGATGAAGACCTTAATGTTCATTATGTCACCGATTCGGCCAGATCCAGATACCAGACCTTTCACAGTAAACTCCCTACTCATACTAACCTTCTTGTCTCAACCTAACCTTGGTTCCTCCTCTATCCCAGACAATTCTCAGAGGCATCTGAAAAGAAGATGGCCTATAGATCTTCTAAACTAAAACAATATTCGAGTGCTACCAGTGGGTATTTTCTCCACACGTCTTTCATGTCATTAATGTACATATATCAAATTTACTCATTGTATTGTATATACAGTTGTAAATTTCAATAAATAAAATATATATTAAAAAAATTGTTTTAGTTATTTGGAAACATTTGCACATCATCCATTCATACACGAAGTACCAACACTAAATCAGACAATAATCTGGGTTATCAAGCTTAAAATTAAAAAATTATACCGTTATATGTCTTCACCAATCATAAATTTGAGGAAAACATGTTTGAATTCTGAAAAAATAATCAAAAATGGTTTGGAATTGAGAAAGAAAGGACCTATAGCCATGTAAGGGGAAGTTTATTAGGTCAGAAGAAATTCTCTCCCAGAGTTAATGTATAAAGAAAATTGAATCTTTAACATGATTAATAGACTGGCTAGTTTGGAAAATGAAATGATGGGAGTAAGGCTTGAATTATCTGAAGCCATAGAAGTAATCAATAGAGAAGATTTTGAAATCGCAATGCTTAAGCATCAATTATATCAACAAGGCAATCGACCTGTTCATTTACCTATGCCAGTAGCTGGTAAAAAAGTTAAGGAGGTAAAGAGAATGTTATGATAGGTCGAGCTAATACTGGGAGGAGAAATATTAGGATTTATCGAACCGTGTAGCAGAAATGGAGGATTGAACTCGGTTCGTAAGGAACTCTAGCTGATGCCATTATAATATATTATAATAAATTATAATGTATAGCTAGGTAATAGAATTTCAAGAAAAATAGTTAACAACTTTTCAAGAAAATGCTATAAAAAATTAAAATATTCTTTTCTGAAAATAAATATTTTTGCGGGCTACGGGTTCAGTAAAATGAACAATCTGCACTCAAACTATAATTTATTGAACTAATACTTACAATTGTGATTACTGCCTTATTATTATATACAGAATAGGATGTATAAGTAGAATTTATTCACTTACGACAAACCACTACGGTTAAAAACTAGAGTCTTTTCTATCTCAATAACTTATCACAATAGAGCTTATCACTTATCAATTCGAAGTGCACTCGAGGGATGTTGACATACTATTCCGCTGAGGCTCAAAGCCGTTACTTATAGGTCTGGGAAGAACATCTAGAGGAATCCAGGTTCGCATAGAACAAAGTCTGTGATCTTAACAGGCCACCAGTCCCGTGCCAAACAATGGACGGATTTTTTTGTAATTTTACACCCTCCGTATTTACCGGATATCCCGCAAATCTGGCTTAGTCTTGGTCGTCACGAGGACGGATATGCGGGAATTAATAATAAGTATTATATTATATTACTTGTATTTTATAATTTTCTCTAAATTATTTTATCAACTGAAAGTAAAAGCATTCTCTAACTGATGATACTTTATCGAACCACGTTTTTCTACGTTCCAATTAGAACTTCGAATTCGACCCAACACCTCGCCCCGTCACTATTCCTAAAGTAGAAGACTAAAAGGTCCAATAGCCACGACTGTTCGGACGTGATCCATTTCCAAAGAGGTCGAGGGTGTTCCGGGGAGGCACAAATTAAATGGCCTCTGAGGAAACAATCGGAGGCTGCCAGGAAGTCACGAGCTCTTGGTCCCAGATGTCGCCGGAAGTCCTCCAGCATAAGAAAACTTAGAAAAAAAAACACTTGAGCCGGTGCACCCTGCCAATATCCGGTCCTTTCTAATATATAACGAATGTAACAGATTTTTTTAAATATTCTAACCATTAATGACAATATGGTCGATAAAGTATGTCTCCAACGGGTGTGATTTTTAAACTATAGGGAAGGTAAACTGTTAAAATGCAGGGCTATTAACCAAGTTCTAAAATTAAAAATAAAATAAAATTGTGATTTAAAACATTTATTGGGTCGGGATAAATCTAATAATAACTATCCTTAGTTCCCCAAAACAGAAAATTTAATGTATTGTGCCCATGGTAATTACAGAATTTGCTATGGGAATTACAATTTTTTTCTCGCATGGCGATTACATCGTAACCACAATATATTATACTTAAATTTTACTTATATATATCAAAATGGCGCTGATCAAACTTAGTGAAATCAAAGAAGTACTTTTCGTAATGTTAAAAAAATAAAAGTTATAAAAAAAATCTGGTGCGTGCTCGCAACACACAACTTTCACTTACCAACTTACTTAGATTAAAAATTAATGCGTTTTGTTAATTGCCACTTCTCAAATGAACAGAACGGCTTTAATTATGAACAATGGTCTATAATTAATAGGTAATCTATCTATTTTAGGTGTAGCTATCTATTATTATTATATCTATAGGTGGTATAAGTTGACTGCATATTTTTTTTTTTTTTTTCTCCTCTTTATGTTTCCTTTATTTTTATCATATCTCATTTTTAGCCATTTCTTATTTTTAGGCGTAGTGAGAGACAGTTAATTTCTCCATGTAAACAAAAACAATAGTACTTTATAAGAAAGAAAGAAACAAACAAAAAAGCCCCCCCCCAAAAAAAGCCCCCTCAGAACATTTTAATGATGATAAAGCTTACCTGATATTAAAGAAAACCTAATTTTCATTAAACATGACGAATTTGATAAAAATCGTTAAAGCCGTTTTGGAGATAATCGAAAAAAAGGTAAAAATTGGAAAAAAAGTCATGAAATAAAGTCCCCCCTACGGTTGATCAATTTTGATGAAATGTTGGCAATCACATCTTTGGCATATACATACATGAAATACCCAGTTTGATCAAAATCGTTAAAACCGTTTTTGAGCAAATATAAAAAACACGTGAAAATGATACAAAATTTATTAAGTAAAGTCACCCCTCCGGTTGATCAATTTTGATGAAATTTATACAGTCGAATCTCGGGCCTATACATACATCATATACCCAGTTTGATCAAAATCCTTAAAGCCGTTTTTGAGTAAATAAAAAAAAACACGTGAAAATGATACAAAATTTATTATGTAAAGTCCCCCCTCCGGTTAATCAATTTTGATGAAATTTTTACAGTCATATATCGGGCATACAAATAGATCAAATACTCAGTTTAATCAAAATCGTTAGAGCCGTTTTTGAGAAAATCGAAAAAAACGTAAAAAGTTATTAAATAAAGTACCCCCTCCCTTTAAGCAATTTTGATGAAATTTATGCTGTCACATCGCGGGCATATACCTACACTAAATACCCAATTTCAGGTTCCCACGAATTATAGTTTTTGAGCTAGTCTGTTCACACACACACACACAGACACACACACACACAGACCATTTCGCGGGACTTGGTTATTTCGACTCAGGGGGTCCCAAAACGTGTATTTCCGTTGAAAACCGGAAGTCGAAATTTTTCACGATCGCAATACTTCCACTTACTATATATTTCATATACAGGGTGTTTCGGAATTGCACGGCACTATTTTAGGTACGTGTTCTCTAACACAAAATAAACAAAAAAGTTCATATTAACATATATCTCAAACTCATTTATTAAACAGATATCAAAGGTTAAAGATTTATTATTTATTTACTGCATTAAGACTAACTGTACAACGTTTAACGTGTTTAATACTAAATAAAAGGTTTTAATCACCTGATAAACAAATGAACGATAAGCAATGACAGTAGTTGCTCATCTGTTTGTCTAGTTCTGTGTGTTTTAGTGTGAGTGAATCTTGTGACACAGTTCAATTTATGATTATCATGGGAAATACCACAAATTTATTCACTTTTGATGAACAAACAGACATGCTTTTAACTTATGGCGAGGTACATACAAACGGTGCTGCTGCTGTTCGAAGATATCGTGAAAAATTTCCTAACCGAAGAATACCAAATCGTAAAACGTTTGAAGCCATTGAAAGACGTCTTAGGGATAATGGTACGCTAAAACCTATACGAGTGAACGCCGGTCGACAACGATTTCGACGAACTGCAAACGTAGAAGAAGAAATACTCGATGCTGTTCAGTTATCTCCTACTACTAGTACCAGAAGATCGTCACGTCGTTTCGATGTTTCCTCTACCAGCGTATGGCGAACTTTACGCGAACAACAATTATATCCATTTCACGTATCAAGTAGGCAAGATTTGTTACCACAAGATTATAACAAGCGCAGAAATTTCTCCCAGTGGTTAATTCGACAATGCACACGAGATCCTAACTTCCTGAACTGCATTTTGGTTACTGATGAATCTTGCTTTACAAGAAACGGGATTCTTAATTTTCGAAATACCCATACTTGGGCCGAAGAAAACCCTCATACGACTGCTGTTGGACATTACCAACATACATTCTCTTTAAATGTCTGGTGTGGTCTTTTAAGCGACAAAATCATCGGCCCCTTCTTTTTGCCACCTAGGCTGTCAGGTATATCTTATTTGCATTTTTTGCAAAATAATCTGCATGATATTCTAGAAGATATTCCGCTAGGCATTAGGCAAAGGCTGTGGTTTATGCATGACGGTGCTCCAGCTCACTTTTCTCATAGTGTCACTGATTATTTAAATGCAACTTATGGAGACCGATGGGTTGGTCGAAACGGACCTGTTAAATGGCCACCACGATCTCCGGATTTAACGCCATTAGATTATTTTGTATGGGGCTGGATGAAGTCTATGGTTTATTCTGCGGCAGTTGACACGCAAGAAGAGCTAAGAAATCGGATCGTGGAAGCCGCAGTAACTATCAACCACCATCCTGATGCTATACGAAGAGCCAGAGAAGCATGGATTCGTCGTGCTGAATGTTGCATTCAACAAAACGGAGGCGCCTTTGAACATTTACTCTAAATGTTGTAATAATAATAAATAAATAGTAATAATAAATCTTTAACCTTTGATATCTGTTTAATAAATGAGTTTGAGATACATGTTAATATGAACTTTTTTGTTTATTTTGTGTTAGAGAACACGTACCTAAAATAGTGCCGTGCAATTCCGAAACACCCTGTATAGGTAAGTGAAAGTAAAAAATAAAGTGTTTAATTTTACCCTCAAACGGATTCCAACCTTCAAGAGCCTTCTGGATTTTTATCAGTTAGGGATGCTCACAGTATCATAGGTCTCTCAGGCACCTCTCAATAAGAATATCGCTTTTTCTTTTTGAAATTGTATTTAATTTTTTTTTTTTTGGGGGGGGGGGCAGGGATCCCATGATTCACTCCCCGATTTGCAGTGATTTAAAATTAAGGTTTTCTTTCTATTTTTAATCATTCTAATTGTTAACTTCTGAATAACACACTCTTAAGACCACGAGATTGGTCAAAATTCTAAAAGAATAATACCAACATGCTAAAAATAGTGATTTGGAATAGGCACAGTAATTACAACGGACTTAAACTTAAACTTAAATAGTAAAAATAAGACATAATTATTAAATTTAAATTGAATAAATCATTGGATTTCATATAAGGGCCATTAATTTAACCTTGTGACGAATGGTTGTTGAATAGTTTCTCATGGTTGAGGCTCAAAAAATTCAGGTTGATTGATAATCACCCATCTAAAGCATTGATTGAGAACCTTCATTATTTTTTCTGTGTATCAAATAAAAGTTGAATGAATTGTAGTCAAGAACTTCATATGTTTTCTTTGATGAGAATGGGGGATAATTAACAAAGTTTTGTTCCAAAAAGCATCGCAAACAGGTTTTCAACTAACAGACTGAGCTGTCCTTCCCCCACTCTTCTGATTTGAATTTGAATTGGTTGGTTTTCCCCTTCATCGGTCATTGAAACAGTTCGATTCGATTGGCTAACCAACCAAGTCTTCAAATTCAGAATCAAAAGAATGGGGGAAGGGCATGCGAAGTCTGTTAGTGTTGGAACAAACCTTTTGATTAAGTAATGGTTTAAGTTCATCATCAATAAACATTACGAATATAGTTCTTAATCGATTTTTATCAAATCCTGAATAATCCTTGCGGTCCTCTCCCAGCTGTACCTCCTCATCCTTCGGATCCTCGAAGCTAACAATAACAACCTATCTTACCCTGGCGCACACTACTACTGACGGGACCATAAATAGCGCTACGGTGTTTACTAGTGGCCTCTAGGGGATAGTAAATCTCTCCGAGCCACTAGCGACTGCCACACTTCAGGGAAAACTAAATTAGTCTCATGTTTCATTTGTTCGCATTAGTCTTCTTCTTCTTCCCCCAGATGTCTCTTCTTGCCCTTCTTTGATGAACGGCCGCTGGGATCATATCAAAGGAAGGGTGATTCTATTTATAACTCGTTAGTTTTACTATGGAATGAATGGAATAGTTTGAGTCGGGTATCCAATCCATCGGAAGTTACAGTCATCGGTTGTATACACTACTTTCCATCAGTAAGATACCATATGGCTACCCCTCAACGATATTACCTCGTCGCTAATGTGTTTTTTTCATGCATAGGACAGAAAGATGGATGAGGATTTGTAGGAGTTGATGGAAAAGAAGCGAGGAGTCCCGTGGGACTGAAGATACGTCTTCTCTTGGCTTTGCAATTCCGGGCAGTTTTCTTCTCTTCTACTCTTATACATGGGCGTACCCAGGGGGGGGGGGGGGCAGCTGCCCCCCCTGAAGGCTGGAAGCAATAATTTTTTAGGCTTTTAAGACTGGAAGCAATAATAGAATATATTTTTTTCAAGCGAATAATTGTAATAACTTAGTTGATAAAGCACTGCTATAATTATACATAATTTTGGTTTCATTCACCTTTTCCGCGGTAAGGTGTTACAACCTGAACGACCATAGCTTGCCCCCCCCCTAGTTTTTAGCTTCCCCCCCCTAGTTTTGATCCTGGGTTGCTATATCCGTCCTTGCTCTTATATTTCATAGATAAAACATTGTAAACTAAACGGAATTAGCTCACACTTACCCACAAAAACATGGATCTTGGAACAATAACATGGTTGTAAAGTTTATTGTATGAATGTGCGTTCACACTTGAATGTTCAGACAGGTGGTCTCCAACAATCTGAACAACGAACATTACACATGGATCACTTTTAACACAATATAGTCGTATTGAAAGCAAGCCTGACGTTGGAGTAGTTATGGTTTTTGGTGTATTGTTTATCTCTAAAGCTAAATATACATATCGCTAATTTTGATAAACATAATATCTCATGTAATAAAAAATCATAAAAATGATAAAAAAAAGCTATAACATAAAATAACAAACTAGCGTCAGTGAAAATTTCCCCACCAAATGATGTAGCGGCTACATAATGTTCTGTATAAGTGTAAATACTTACTTCGTACTAAAAAGAACCATTAGTAATCTAGGGGGCTTTATCATAAGATTTAGTACGCGTTTGCGGTGCTGGGAATTTTTCACCTACTCGGACTCAGTGAGGTTCTTGTTAAGAAATATTTTAGAACTTACGATGCTGCCTAATGTCCCTAGTAGCACCATATTTTGACATTCTTTCAGCATACTGTCAGCAAATCCTTGTTCTTTACAACTGCTAATCCTTTCCAAGGAACCAGTCCATTGCTGGAGATGATGGAAGGCAATCCTTTTACTTCTTTAAGGAGGCAGATCCAAATCCAATGAGATCCCCCCTTCCTAGACTACTCGAACTGAACTTGGTTCCAACAGTTACTTCAACAGGGCCTGCTCTTCCTTTCAACGCAACAGTCTGCTATAGAGATTAACTACAAGGGTGGCTGTTTCTATCCCATAACTTGTAGGCGTTAATGATTTCATTTAACCATAGGCTGACTAAAAATTACAATTAAAACATAATTATAATTTAAATCATAGTTAATGTCAAAACGACTTGATTTATTTATGCTTAGTTGAGTTGAAACATAGTCAGTTTTCCTTGAAGTGGCAAAATATTTAACAGAATTTTTCTCTGAGATTCGTTATTATGATCATAATAAAGTTAGATTAAGTTATTGAAATTGATACTTGTTCTCAATAGGTATATTTAAAATTTATGAATAGTTTTTAGTTATAAAATAAATAAATATTTCGGAGTTTTCATTTTTAATATTTTTTTTAAGAAAAATGAATACCTAGTTTAAAAAATGAACGTGGAAATTTTGTATCTGAGTGGCGAGGCCCAATTCAAGTCATCTTCTAGGTTTTTCCACCTTTCTCTCTTCCTACTTATCTTCATTAAAGTGAATTGATTTTATTTAAGATCACGCGTTCGCTTTTTAACTTTTTACCGAGATTAAAAATCGGTGGCTATGCTTGAAATGGAGCCAGTACGATTTCAAGAACTCGTTAAAGATCCCCATCCTAATTATACCTGGATAGGCCAAATTTGGGACTCCCACAGCATTGTCCGATTAGCCTTAGTAGCTCAAAGGGACAAAATCAAGCAAACAAACATTGATATTAATGTTCTATTTATTTTATTTTTTTCATATTAGGGTAAACCATACAGTTATTGACATCCTTAATATTTCTGTTTTATTTAAATTTCTGTGACGAAATTTAAAAAAAATACTTTTAATGAAGGGATCTAATTGAAACTTCCTATAGTTCCTCTTTTTCTATTCTTATAAAGACTCAAGAGGTTTTTTTAGGTCAAAAGTTCAATAGTTTTACCATAGGCAATATTTATAGTTGAAAGTGCAAAACCTAATTATTGACACCCTGTGGATTTAATTTGTTAAATCTTCCCAATGGTTAGTTTGTTAAAGTCTTAAATCATAGATGACTTAAAGGACCCTCCAAACATTAGATTCATGTATATCTTGAAATAAAATTAGAACTTGTTTACTTATTTCTTTAAGTTAAAGTTGGGGTGTCTATAACTGTACTGGGTGTCAATAACTGTATGGTTTACCCTAATCTTTTTTTTTTTTTTTTTTTTACGATAGATTGATTATATGTTGAACATACGAGCCCTTAGAGCAATGACAATATCAATCCTTTTGCGTGACCGCTTGTTACTTACTTGTTTTTAATAGTTAATATTAATTTTACAAAATAGATATATGGGCATAATCCCCTTATCTTATCCTACAAAATAACTGAAATTTCATGAAGTATTTATAGCATTTTTCTATTATTCCTTACCTTACAAACTGAATATGTTTGTTCTAATCTCTAATTTTCATCTAACTATGAACAAAACGTGTGAAATTTAGGCTTAGGAAAAGGAAAGGAAGTAATGTGAACATTAATCGGTAACTCATTAAAAAAATCAGAATAATTTCGATTCGGGTTTTGGAACTATATACAGGGATGCAGAGAACCTACCTTGTATACCTTGATAGGATTTAGTGAAGGGTAGTCCATTCTCATCTCAGAACCTACCAAAGAAGGTAATGGAGATATCCAATTGGAGAACATTTGGTGGAAGTGGATTTGGTATTGGGAGAGCTAATGGTCTACAGCTGATTACTATTTTCTTCAAACGAATTTAGTTTCCCCCTTTCTTGTTGTAATCTTTTAATCTTAGTTCTTGTCTTGGTTCCTCTTCAACTGATCTTCCGATAGAGGCATTGCGGTAGTCCGCCTTAGGGGAGGTTATTGGAACTGGTGAATTATCTAGATTTCGAGGGGTTCCTTTGTAAAAAATAAATAAATAAAGGGGCTAAAGATACCGTTAACAGCACTTGATGCTAATGGAATAGGCGAGCCCTCCCCTCACAGATGTTAGCAAGCAATGAGGGTCCTAACAACCTCAGACCAAGATGGCATTATGCCATTCTACGAAGAGAACACTAATAACATCTGTATTGCTATGTATCAGAATTTCCGCTATTTTTACTGTGAAAAATATATTTCATATATCATGGTGTGATGAAATTAAAATAAATCATTTACATTTAATTAATTAATATACTTTATGGGTTTGGTCTTAAAGGAATGTTCCTCTTTGAAGGTAGAGTCAGTTTATTAATCCGAAGGTATTATTTTAACATGTAATAAGAGACAGTACAGATAAGAAATTAATTAATTTTTAGTTAATAAAAAAAAATAATAATTTTTTACGGTACCCTTCCTGGTCAAATCTTTGTCTCTCGAAATGCTATGTTCAGCCGACATTGATTATTACATATTTGTGAATACACATATATGTCCAAGTGTCAATTGATAATTCTCATGGCACGGTAGCGTGTGTAGGAACTACTGCCGTAGTGACACTGTTTTATTATTGTCATACTACATTAAACGATAGTAACATTAAAATTAAGGGCATTTATCAGAATGGAATCACCCCCAAATGTTTTTAACAAAACTCAAGTTAAAACTTAAAGTAACATTTACCCTAAGAAAACATACCTGCCCTCCTCTTTTAAATTGACAACATCGTAGTACACTATCTGGGACTTACGTTAGACAGAAGGATGGCATGGGGTCCAAATAAGTTGAAACTTAAAAAAAGACTGAAATTATTAAATGTTATTACTTAAATTAACTGAAGACTGAACTTTATCCACTCTTCTCAAAAACTTCAAATCTGAAACTAAAACAGAAATTAAAGACATTTACATACTTACTTAAACCAGTATGGGCATAATAATCAAAGATATACGGAACAGCTAAAAAGACCCACTTAAATAAAATTCAAAGGTTTTAATCAAAACTTTTACGACTCATAACCAACGCACCCTGGTAAGTGACTAACCAGACCCTACGGACCTCCACCAGCCAACAGTTGACCAGTACTCAGCGACACTCTACAAAGCTTTTCATACTAACCTACATGGACATAAAAATCGCCTAATAATGGATATGACTACAGCTGATATCACAATAAATAATAATAAGAGGAGATTAAACAAGGCGTTGGATGAGAGAGATCTCCTTACTTAGGTATTTAGTCTGCTGTCTAGCCTATGCATTTTATTATAAATCAATATTTTATACGTGTTTATTAGTATTAGGTATTTCCATTTTCATTGAAATTTAAATTTAAAAGCAAGTTAGGTAATCAGTGTCATACTTGTTTTGGTCAGATTCTTCATAAGCTCCTAAACTTATATAAAAACGAATGTCTATCAAAACCTAACCACAATAAAATTGGTTTCTGATCCTACTATTTGATATTGAGTAATTGGGGGTTGATCAAAGTATAGAATTGATTATCATGTGACAAAAACGTTTTTTTTTTTTTTAATTTTTCAAAGCTTCTAACTTTTATTATTTCAGTCGAACCTGGTTAAGTGGGACCTGCTTAAGTGGAATACCTCTATAGGTGGTACAAAACTTGTCCAATAATTTTTCCCTGAAATAAACTCTTTAACTGGAATGTTTTCACCTCTATAATAAGAGGAATCAATTTTTTGGGAGTTACCTCTGTAAGTGGAATGATTTTTGTATTCACCTCTATAAGTGGAATCCAAATTTCTTAGGATACGTGAAGGGTTATCCAGTTCAGCTACTGGATTGGGAAAAGGTGATAGGAGATAGCAATAAGATGCTTTCAGCATTTGAGCAGTATGTCCACACGGATGACGAAATTATGACAGCAGGAGAGCTTAATGATGAAGAAATCCTTGAAAAATCTAAAACGCCAAATGGAAATGAAAATTCAGAAGAGCCAGGGGGTCAAGAAAAATAATGCACTAAATATTATTGAGAAGCTGCAGACTTTTTTTGAAATGAATAAAGGGACTGAAAATGAAATATTTGATAAATTATATGACATCGAAAAAAAAACATTTTTTTTTTTGCCAAAGTGAAGTGCAGAAAAAAATAAATGATTACTTACATTAATATATTTGTACATAATCTATATAAATAAAGTTGAAATTCTGTTTGTTTGTTTATTTGTTCTTTATAGAAATCAATACCGTTTGTCCTAAATTCTCCAAATTTCGGTCAGTGGTTCTTTGATACCGGGCGCGAACACCTGTCCATATTAAAATTGCGTAACTTCAGCCGATCTTCAGCTGATATTGTTTATTCTCCAAATTTCGCTAAGTGGTTCTTTCAGACCACGCGCGAACATCTGATCATAGTATAATTGCATAACTTCAGCCGATCTTCAGCTGATATTCTTTATTGTTATAAAAATCATAATGATCTCACTTTACAATGTTTTTTTATTACGAAATCGACCGTTTCTTTAGAAAAATTTAATTCCCTGTGTGAAATCGGGATATATATTTATAAATAATTTATGTATATAAAGATGAAATTCTGTTTGTTCTTTATAGAAATCCATACCGTTTGTCCTAAATTCCCCCAATTTCGCTCAGTGGTTCTTTCATACCAGGTGCGAACACCTGTCCATATTAAAAGAATATGGTAAATTGCGCCTTACAAATGGTAAATTGCGCAAACGGAACTATTTACACCACTGTGACTATATTGGCATTGTAGGTTTTATCATTCTGATTCCAATTGCGATATGATTATTTTATTTAACTATATAAGTATTAAATTTACGACTATGAACTACATTTTATGTTAAAGTAGCAGTTCATCTCATATTAAATCATTAATGTTTCTGCAAAAGGGCTTAAGTCATAAAAAAGTTGTTTTGTCTCGTCTTCATAAAATTCATAATTGACTAAAATTTATTCTTCATTCATAATTTATTACAGTCTCTGTTGAAAGAATATAGTTTCGTCTATTATTCTGGAATAAAGATATACAATCAGAAAGAATTAATAATGATTTTCAATAGCTTGGTAAATCGTTGTTTGAGCTTCACATTCGATGACTTAACTCCTTTTGCCCAAACAACGGTAAAATATAATTGTATTTATTATATATTTATTTTTGAAATACTTATATAATGCTTAGGGCTTCCTATGATGTTCACTCTAAAGGTGCCTTTACACCTTACGAACTTTACCTTCGAACACCACCCTCGAACAACCTTCGTGAAGCCTTCACGTCGACTGTTTGGGTGTTCTGGGTACTTCATCTGTTCGCCTGGGTTCGGGGGTAGCGCTAGTGTCACTTTTGATTTGGGTTTTCCTAAGTGATAAGGGACTGGATGAGAGATCTCTTCACTTAAGCGATCAAGGCAGAAAGGTAATTATTTTCTCTACTGCCAGTGCATTTGTCAGCATGTTGCTAACAGGTACGAACAAAAAAAAAAAAATATTTTAAACTACTTTTAATCTTAAGAGAAAATCCTATTTTTTTATTTAATTTATTTAAAGCTCCCTTCTATTTGTGTATAAAAAATGACAATTGATTGTATAAGGCCAAAGAACACAAGCGAAAAATTAGTAAGCCTCATAGCGAAAACCTCATTTACACACATGTGCTTGTCATTGTTCGGCCTTTGTGAAAACGTGCCTTAAAAGTTGTCTATTAACGCTAAGACTAAGAATAGGAAGCAGACGGATCGCCTGGATATTGTAGTTTTTATCTTTTTTTACTGCTCGGCGCCTGTATACACCTAAAAATAACATCCTAAGCTCCCTTCTTATCCAAAAATATCTCTTAAAAAAATGTGTTTCCATTTCTGTATTCTGAAAAGATATATAACAAGATCTTAAAAATAAACATATCCAGGACAATTATTTGTCATATGGAAAAGGATTGTTTGATATACTCTCGCTATTAGTCATTAATGCTCACAAATGTTTTTTAAAAAAATCAATAAAACCGTTTTTTTGGGGGTTTTTTTAAATCCTTACAGCAAAAAAAACAAAAAAAAAAACAGAAAAACAATGTAGCAATGCACGTGAATTTCACTTACCAGCCTACTAGGAGTAGAAACCCATGTGTTTTGATATTTGTAAACGCAAGTTAAAAAAATGGACAGAAAATAGTTTTATCCTGATTTATTTACTCATTTTTGTTTGTTACTCTCCATAAGGTATAGAATATTATATTCATTGCAAAATTTGAAGCGCAGTAATCTTCAATTTATTTTTATTTATTTCTTTTTTTAGGGTAATAAAAAAAAATCCTCACATTATCAATAGTTTTTATTTAACGCTTTGGGAAAACATATCGTGAATGGGAATCTATAGAGAGAAATTCTACGGTCTAGAAAAATTCTAGACCATAGAATTTTCTACACTTAGTACAAAATTGGAACTCATTTATTGAATTTTAGTCTCTAATGCCTTATGCATGAGTATGATACATCTAATAATATGAGAATATTAATAATAATATTATTAGAAATTGAAATTTTCGTTTTGGGAAATCATATATGTGTATTCTCGTGTATTTGGATATGAAATCCTTTTATATTTTATATTTAGCTATTTCTTGTTACTAGGGATAACAAAGACAGTTATTTACTCGAAAAAAAGAAAATTAAAGGTACTTAATAGAAAGACTTTGTCCTTAACCATTTATGCCCTTGCAGACCTTTTCTGTGACGATAAAACCTACTCATTATTAAAAATGCTTAATTAGGATTCAGGATTAGGAGAGATCGTAAAGAGAAAAGTGTTTCTTATGTTTACTTGATTCCCATGAAATCTTTGCTGTCATATCGCGGGCACACACATACCTCAAATATCTAATTTCAGATTCGTACGACAAATCATTCTGAGCTAGATTTAGCTGGACCATTTTGGTTATTTGGACTCAGGGGACCCCAAAACATGTATTTCCGTTGAAAACCAAGTCAATTTTTTTCACAATCGCAGTACTTTCCCTTACTATTTATTTCGTATAGGTAAGTAAAAGTAAAAAAAAAAAATATATTTGCCAATGATTCAGGGAGAGGAAAAATTTAGATAAATAATTTAAATTAAGAACTAAATTCTCGCAATCTTTTTAGAATATTATAGTGTGGAGGCCCATAGTTGTTATGTAAACAGAGTTGTATATGTTTTAGTACATAGGATGTCAACTGAACCGAATGTGGGTGATGGGATGGGCGAGTGCGCAAAAGAGTTAGAAAATACGCATTGTCCATGGCAACGTATGATTGGGGACCCGAAGATATCAAATTCAAAACCCTGAGGTAGGGGACATTTGATAATACTCGGCATTAATCCCCCACCTTCTCCCTTGGCCCGGAAAACCCCGTACATCCTAAAATGCGAGGAAGGGGAGGAACAAAAAAAAAAAAAAAACCTGGATCGAATGTACTCAACTTTTTTTTCGAAAATGACCTTTAAACAGACGTGGTATTATGCTTAATATTATCTTAATTTTAAATGTGGTATTATCTTAATTTTAATTTGATCGTTTATTCACTTTAATTATCAAATTATTACAAAACTTATAATAAAGGATTGCACAGCCGACTAGATTGGTTACCTCCCCCAACTACATCCTCTTCCTCCTAAGGTAGAACTTCCCTCCCCCTCTCCATCTAGCCTATCCTCTAGCCCTTCCATCCTCTTAGCTCTGATAACAGAGATGAAAATTAAAAGATGCCTGGAAAACTTTACCAATAAGTTCCGGCCTTAGTAGAACTTTTAAAGATGAAAAAAAGGCGGGTTATGAGATTTAAGGGGAACTGGCTCCCCAGGTTATAATATTTCACTTTACATATATTATGCCTTGTGAAAAACCGCTAAATTTCCTTTATGAAAGCATTACTTTTTATTTGAAAAGTATAAATTATTATGTCTGTTATGATTTGAAGCATGGAAATGCATAACGGTCTCAGTGCCAAAAAAAATAAAATAAAGTTGTTTTTTTTTTGCCAAATTGTTATATGTGCCAAAGCTAAAGAAATGGGTTGTTGTTAGAAAAGAGTTCATTGAACGTATGAAATGGGTGTAAGTACTGAACGTATGTCACCCTAGAGGGTATAAGTCATATCATCTCTGTAAAAATTTCCTAAGGCACTTATACCCTTATGCATTTCCACGCTTCATTACTCAGGATTTAGTAAAAAAAAAAAAAAATGAACCGAAAAGTAAATTCAATGCACTGTTGATATTTTTTTATTAAGGATTTAAATTCATTGTAACTAACCAAATAATGTAACATGAAACACAAAACATATGATTTAAAAGAGTTCTATGCTTGTTGTTAGAAAACGTTTGTAACTGTTCTAGTACATGGTCCTGACTATTCGAGTATCTTCTACGCTTGTAGGAAACATTCTAGATTGTTCTAATTCAGACTAAATATTAAAGAGCGATGGAATGGAGAGTTAGTCTTGCTCTGAAGCTAGAATCATATGATTATTTATGTATTACTGTAACCTTGTTGATTATTTCAGTTTTTATTGTTTTTCTGACACTGAGAAGTGTTATTTTCTTCTAATAAAAAATCATTTTTATAACGTCCTTTCTATTAGTAAAAATACTCCTAGAAAAACCTCTAAATAGCTCAATGAGGAATATGATAACGATACCAAAAATAGCAAGCCTAGCGATATGTACTAAAAACTACCCATTGATACCAATGTGAGATACAATAGAAAAAACAAACCACAAACATTATTCTTTATTATTAATATTCAGTAAACCAATAGGGGTAAAAAAAATCAAATCTAAAATTATTGCAAAACAAAAAACATAACTAATTACGTTGGAGACCTTTGATTCGATTCGAGAATTAATAACGGAAGATCGTAACCCCATAACATTTTTTAGAAATGTTTCTATGAAATGGCGTGGAATTATAACACTGTTACACAATGTAAATTATAATAATATTGTAAAAACTATGTGAGTTAAACAATTTTTATTCAAAGAAAAATAACGATTTTTAATGCCACTCAAATTTTTTTTTTTTTTTTTTTTTTTTTTTTTTTTTTTTTTTTTTTTTTTTTTTTTTTTTTTTTTTTTTTTTTTTTTTTTTCGGTTGGCTCACAGACCTTGAAGATCTTTAGCCGCCTCAACTAGCCTATTCCACCTCTGTCTATCTTGGGCGATGGCTTTCCAGTTCACCACTCGATGTTCAGTGGCTTCCTTCTTGATTATGTCAGCCCATCTCGTTCTGGGTCTCCCTCGCGGTCGGGTGCCGACCACTGTTGCATTCATCGTTATGTTGAGGGAGCCTGATGGGTTGCTTCTTGCCACGTGTCCCGCCCATTTTAACCTCTTAGCTTTCATATCGTGCGCTATCGATTGTTGGGTTTCCCCTATAATCTCTTCTTTAGTCTTTCTTCTCCAGAGTCCCAGTTCATTATCCCACTTCGGGCCTACAATTGACCTTAGCACCTTCCTTTCGAATCTTTCGATTCTTGCTTGTAACGTGCTGGTCAGTGTCCAAGTTTCGCACCCATACATTAGCACGGGTTTGATTATTGTGTTGTAGACCCTGATTTTCAGTGGGCGGCAGATTTTCTTAGATCTTAGGACTCGAGAGACCGAGAAGAACGCACGATTGGCACTGGCTATTCGTTGGTCGACCTCTGTTAGTTGGTCGTTTATTGAGGTTACTGTAGATCCGAGGTATTTGAAGTTATCTACTTTAGGGAAGGTATAGCTTCCTACACTTATATCGTCGATTACGTGTAGGTTTCGGCTTACTATCATGTACTTCGTCTTATTTTCATTAACTTGTAAGCCGATGTCTCTCGCTGCAGTGATCAGGGAACCGGCGAGTGACTGAATATCTTCTTTCTTACTTCCTAGCACAGTCACATCATCCGCATATGCGAGGAACTTATGCATTCTCCCCACGTGCACTCCCCCGCTTGCCTTGGTACATTCTCGGATAACTTTTTCCAAGGCCAGGTTGAACAGCATCGGGGATAGGCAGTCGCCTTGTCTTAATCCTGACTTCACGTCGAAGCTTTCAGTCATTTCTCCTTGTACCAGGACTCGGCATCGGGATCCATTAATACACGCCCGAGTCAATCGTACCAATTTCCCTGGGAAACCCAGTTCCGTCAGTATTTTCCAAAGACAGCTCCTGTCGACCGAGTCGTAGGCTGCTTTGAAGTCGACGAATAAGGCGTGCACATCTTGATTTATTTCCCAACGTTTCTCGAGTATCTGTTTAAGGATGAAGATCTGATCGGACGTGCTTCTACCTCTTCTGAACCCTGCTTGGTAGTCGCCAAGGGACTTTTCATAGTACGGGTTCATTCTGTTTAGAATTATGTAGGTCAGTATTTTGTATGCGACAGGGAGTAGTGCTATTCCTCTATAGTTTTCGCACTCATACATGGATCCCTTTTTCAGAATTGGGCATATGAGACCTGTGTTCCAAACGTCCGGGATCTTTTCCTCTCTCCATATTTTCAGGATGAGCTGGTGTAGATGGCTCGTCAGTGACTCACCCCCTTCCTTGAATAGCTCACCAGGTAAGCTATCTATTCCAGGGGCTTTTCGCCGCTTTACCTTCTCAATCGCCATCTGTACATCCAGTAGATCCGGCTCCTCTACTACATCGCTGGGATGGTCCTCAGCGTGGTCCATGTCCTCGTCCTCTGAGGGATCTTCACTGTTCAGCAGCTGCTCAAAGTAATCCTTCCAGATTCCGAGCACTTCGTCTTTGACTGCTGTCAGTTTGCCTTGTTTGTTTTTCATTTGAGTGCTCCTACCCATGTATCCGGTTCTTTCTTTCCTGATGTCAGCATAGAATTCACATATTTTACCGCCCTGCCAGTTATCTTCTATCTCCTTGAGCTTTTGAGACAAGAATTCTCTCTTTGCCTTTCTCAGTGTCTTGTTTACTGCTTTCTGAGCAGCTTCATATCTATCTCGGGATTCTTTGTCTCTTTTGCCTAGGCTGAGGATCTTCAGTGCCCTTTTATCCTCCACAGCCTTACGGCATTCCTCCGTGTACCATTTCTTTGGTTGACGTTTAGCCTGGACTCCTATCACCTTGTTCGCTGTCTCCTTCACGACCTTTTCAATTTCCGCCCAGTGACTCTCAATCGGCGTACTCTCTAGGTCGAGAAGTTCGAATTTATTGGACAGCTCTATTTGGAATCGTGATTGAGTCTCCGGATCCTTTAGTCTTTGGATTTCATATCTTATTCGTTTCAGGTCGCTATCTGTCTTCTGGATTCGTCTAAGCCTTTGGTTAAACTTGACTACCACCAAGGCATGGTCCGAACCACAGTCGGCTCCCCTAAAGCTCCTCACATCTTGAATGGAGCTTTGGTGTCGCTTGTCGATCAGCACGTGGTCGATCTGGTTCCTCCACCTGTCCCCAGGACTTGTCCATGTATACTTATGAATCTCCTTATGTGGGAACTTGGTGCTGCTGACTACCAGATTCTTAGCAGCTGCGAAACTTACACATCTTACTCCATTTTCGCTGCTCGTTTCATGAAGACTGTGCGATCCAATTGTTGGCCGAAACTGACGCTCCCTTCCGATCTTGGCATTGAAATCCCCAATGACTAGTTTTACGTCATACCGTTGAATACCGTCGTACACTTGCTCAAGTTGCTCATAGAAATCGTCTTTCATATCATCGCCCTTGTCTTCGGTTGGTGCGTAGACGTTTATGATGGAGATGTTGAACCATCTTCCTTTGAATCTAAGCACACTTATCCGATCGCTAATAGGGGCGAAGCTTAGGATTGATTTCCGAGCCTTGGGGCTTACTATAAAGGCAGTTCCTCCGGTAAAGTTTTGTTTGTTCCTTCCACTGTAGAATAACGTGTACCCATCGATAGTGAGTTCACCATCCTCGGGCCACCTAACTTCTTGTACGGCTATTATGTCAGTAGCGTACCTTTTAGCTTCCTCCACTACTGTTTGGGCGGCTCCAGGTCTGTATAAGCTCCGAACATTCCATGAGGCAAGACGGAGTCCTTTAAACAAAGCCGGGGTCGTTACCAGTTTTAGACAATCAGTTCCGAGGCTAGTTTTTGGTTTCGTAATCAGGTAAAGTTTTTACATGGTCGGGTGATTGACCCAACACATAACCCCCGTTGACCTTGGAGGACCTGTAATGAGACGTCTCCAGTAGACTGACGGGCCTCATCACGCCCGGGGGGAGGGGGGAGTTTGGACTTCGTGGCTTTCATCGGCGGGTGGTCACCCAACTGGGGCGGTCACCCATCCAAGTACTAAACACGCTCGACGTTGCTTAACTTTGATTACCTATTGCAACTGTCTTTGTCCACTCGACCATCCCGGCCCCCATAATGCCACTCAAATTATGAGATCATAAATAATTAGGCAGGTTACATACAGGTTACAATAGGAAGGTTATCACTTCGTAACGCAGAAATGACCATATGACTTGAACTTCAGAACAACTTTAACTCTCTAGTCCATTGCTCCTTATTAATCTTCGCTCCTTATATATAGTCGTAAGGAGATCAGTCTAGAACCTCCTGGGCCGGCGTAGATGATACTCTAACATTTTTGTCATATCAAACATCTTAATGTGCTATATCAGATTCTATTTTATCTTGTTAACCAGCCACTTATTTTAATATTCATGTTACACCATCTTTTATATTATTATCAGTTCTGTAATGTATCCATTTATTGTCACCCTCTAGCATAGATACTCATATATTTGTTTTCTTTTAGCCCTGATGAAGATCCACAAGTTGGATCGAAACGTTGGCTTACCAATAAAATCATTGTAAACTGAAAATCCTGACCATCATTTAACCTATCGTAATTGAAGAACAGTTGACTATCTCTCACCTCTAAAAAAGTAATTAGAATTGAAATTATAACAACTTAACAAAACAGTAACTCAGAAGTAACTTCATTTTACGCTAAAAAGGCTAAGACAGCCACTATTCGATCGCTTTTTATATATGGTCTTCTTCGAACTGATACATGACTGTAACTGTTACAGGAAATTCTAGAACTTCGTACAACACAACAGAAATAAACATCTGTTTTAGTTTCATGTTAATATTTAAACAGTTCAAATCGTAACAACGCCAAAAATTACAAACAAAATAAATTTTATAGAGCAATTTAAGGAAGATACGCAAGGATAAATGAAGATGTCCCAAGAAGTCAAGGAGGCATCAAAACATGTTCAACAACTAACTATGTTAATAAAATATATTAGAGCAGATTATTTATTTGATATCTCTTCTTTGCATTCCCTCTTCTATTTAAGTATCGAGGACCCCAGCCAGCTAAGACCTCCAACCAAGCCCCCCTGCAACTTCCAGATCCCCCAAGGATAGCCCCTTACTAATTACGACAGCTGCTGACAGAGACAGAAGCGATGAAACGGAGAAGCCTTCGCCAAGATAGTGCCGCTATCAGTAGTGAGGGCTCCCTCTCCGTCAAGTTAATCCGCTAGATAAGGATGGAATCAGCTGTTGAAAGAGCAACCATCCCCATCTTCTCTGTTTTAAACCTGAAGATATCTCATGTTTTAGTAATAGAGAACGATAAAGTAGAGCGGATAAAAAGAATCCTACTTGCCCTAATATAGGGAATGGACTTAGAGACAAAGAAAAAAACGTTGCAATTTGATTTATTTTTCAGAGCAGGATAGCTCTATGTGTAAGGAGCTGAACTAATATGTTTGATTTCTAGTTTGGTAGGTGATTTTCTATTCCGTTACAACAACCGCGGGTCGTAACAGGGTTCAGGAGTTCCTGGGTCTCGCCAAGTTTTTATATTTAATTGAGTTCTCTCAATTCAATTTATTCAATTAGTATTTTTCCACTTGTATGTTCACCTATGTGAGGAAGAATTTATGTATTCGGGGTTATGCGTTTTAAAATGAAGTAATCTCTTCCATAATTTCTATATTTGCTTTTTTCGCTCAACGTTTCGAGCTTGCACAGAAGCCCGAAACGTTTGGCGAATGAAATTGTAGAAAATATGGAAGAGATTACTTCATTAAAAAAATCTGGTGCGTGCGCGCAACACACAACTTTCACTTACCAACTTACTTAGATTAGAAATTAATGCGTTGTTGTGGTCCCCTTCGTTAGACCAATTTTGATGAAATTTTAGCTATCACATCTTTGGCATATAAATACATCAAATACCCAGTTTGATCAAAATAGTTAAAGCCGTTTTTTAATAATAAAAAAAAAACACGTGAAAATGATACAAAATTTATTAAGTAAAGTCCCCCCTCCGGTTGGTCAATTTTGGTGAAATGTTGGCTATCACATCTTTTTTTTTTTTTTTTTTTTTTTTTTTGGCTTTAAGATTTTATCCACATCCTATTCAGCCAGAAATATATAAATTTTTAGAGATAGCTTAGTTTAGAGATAATCTACATATTATTAAAGTCGTATTTTTGTTTTTTTGATAAATTTTATTAGCTGCTGGTAATCCTTGATATTCAACTCTTTTATTATGTTAGAGATACCGAGAGCTGACCCCTCGATATATTTC
The DNA here is from genome assembly GCA_911387785.2 of Aelia acuminata. Taxonomy (NCBI): domain Eukaryota; kingdom Metazoa; phylum Arthropoda; class Insecta; order Hemiptera; family Pentatomidae; genus Aelia; species Aelia acuminata. The sequence goes on along the minus strand of OU426979.1, from coordinate 157,647,249 downwards.
CTCCTCTGAGCACTGAACCGCCTGCAGGACATCACCAAGTGCAAGGGATCCTCGACTTCGCGGCAAAATTCGCAGTTCGGCGACTCCCTTATTTTTATCAAGTTTAAAAATTTGTTTGTGTGTCCATGATTGATTCTTAATCTAATTAAGTTTGTTACTTCGCTTCTCTCTAGCTTTTTACCGATAATGGCGAACCATGGTTGGATTAAATAATGATCCTTCCCCTTACTTTGGGACTCCCGATCGTACAAGTTTTGCCATTCATTTAAAATCGTTGCCCTCAATGAGCGAAAGAAATCTATTTTGGGGACTTTAGCGTTAATCACCAATGCTTTGCTAGCGTCACGAGCAGTTTTATCTGCGGTCTCGTTTCCGTGTAGACCCACATGTCCTGGTACCCACTGGTATGAAAATGTGTTGTTTGATGAGGCCATCAAATCTAGAATTTTAAATAATATGTAATTAGTAATAGGGGACATATGTGCATTTTTTATGCATTGGCAGACAGAAGCTGAATCTGTTAGAATCACGATGTTCCTATTTGTGTAGTGGATATTAGAATGTTCAGCAGCCTTGAAAACTGCCACGGAAAACTGCCAAATCACATCTTTGGCTTATGCATACATCAAATACCCAGTTTGATCAAAATCGTGAAAGCCTTCTTTGAGTAAATAAAAAAAATCACTTGAAACTGTTACAAAATTTATTAAGTAAAGTCCCCCCCCCCCGGTTAATCAATTTTGATGAAATGTTGGCTATCAGATCTTTGGCATATACATACATTAAATACCCAGTTTGATCAAAATCTTTAAAGCCGTTTTTGAGTAAATAAAAAAAACACGTGAAAATGATACAAAATTTATAAAGTAAAGTCCCCCCTCCGGTTGGTCAATTTTGGTGAAATGTTGGCTATCACATCTTTGGCTTATGCATACATCAAATACCCAGTTTGATCAAAATCGTTAAAGCCTTTTTTGAGTAAATAAAAAAAACACGTGAAAATGTTACAAAATTTATTAAGTAAAGTCCCCCCTCCGGTTAATCAATTTTGATGAAATCTTTACAGTCATATCTCGGGCATACACATAGATCAAATACTCAGTTTAATCAAAATCGTTAGAGCCGTTTTTGAGAAAATCGAAAAAAACCTAAAAAGTTATTAAGTAAATTACCCCCTCCCTTTAAGTAATTTTGATGAAATTTATGCTGTCACATCGCGGGCATATACTTACACTAAATACCCAATTTCAGATTGAAACAGACACACACACACAGACCATTTCGCGGGACTTGGTCATTTCGACTCAGGGGACCCCAAAACGTGTATTTCCGTTGAAAACCGGAAGTCGAAATTTTTCACGATCGCAATACTTCCACTTACTATATATTTCATATATAGGTAAGTGAAAGTAAAAACAAAAACATTTATTGGGTTGTTTCACAAGAAATATCCGATTTTATAATTTGTTTAAATTTATAGAGGATTTTTCGGGTATCTGTTGTTTACTTCCAAATGTTTACATATTATAATTAAGCAGTTACTAATTCTCTACTTCTTTTTTTATAAATATTAGCTTCCCAATCAATTAAACACTTTTTAGTATACCTCCAAATATGAACATGGAAACACGATATTTTCGTGTAATATTTTTTTATGAGTTTAAATTCGGCCATTCGGCAGCTGAGGCTGCCAAAAACACCTGTAAGGCGTTTGGGGAAGGGAGTGTGAATGAATGAACCATTCGCCGTTGGTTTGCTAAGTTTTCACCCAAAAAATTGATGTTTACAGTATGCTGGTCCATGGCTGGAATCATGCATTATTTTTTTCCCCTAGAGGTGAGACCATTACCTCTACAACCTACTGCGATGAAATTGCCCAAATGAACGCAAAATTATTTTAAAAAAAATGGATTGGTAAATCGGAAGGATCCTATACGAAACTACACGAAAACGCTAGACCCCACGTTTCAAAACTTACCTTGCATAAATTGATAAAACTAGGATAATAAGTTCTTCCGCACCCACTATAATCTCCCGACTTGTCTCCAACAGATCATCACCTGTTCAGGGATTTAGACAACTTCGATCATGATATTTTAAGAAAAAGTCCAAAGTGCGTTTTCAGATTTTTTTTTTTAACTTCAAAACTCAGAGTTGTTATGTTCCGGGTTAAAAAATTTGGTGCCACGTTGGGAAAAATTGTGTAGAAAAAGAAGGTAAATTTTTCAAATAAAGTTATATTGTTTTCATATTGTAGTTTTACTAAAATCCCTTTACCTTGAAATCGGACGTTTTATGTGAAACAACCCAACTTATTAAACTTGTTATTATTTTGAAGCAATCTATAGGAAGTAGGGGGTGTACGAAATATTTCAAAACATTTTTTATTTTTTAAATCTGTGTATTTCTTCATTTTTCGTTCTAGATCTCATTTGCTTACTTGTTTTCGTATTTCTGATAAAAGTTATTAGATCGACATTATCTCTGTCCCCACTACTCAGCTTAACTAACAAATTCTCCTCACACTATATAAGTTTAAATCAGTAGATAGAAACAATGTCTCTGTTTTCATTGTCTGGCCCTAAGAAAGCAATAAACGGTGGTATTCTATATCGTCTGACGAGGACTGTATTTCCCTCAAAAAGCAGAAAATAAAGAGAGAAAAAGGGAAGTCTATTTTACTGAAAATTAATTGAGGGAAATCAAAAATGATATTGTCTCCTGGAAAACCTCCACTAGAAATAAATGCAGAGATGAAATAATCTTAACGCTAACCAATCGGTCACGCCTTACCCATCGCTGTCATATGGCTCGGGATGCTCACCTGATTGGCAAACCTATGTCGAAAGTAGAGCATACGGCACAGAGAGAGCAATTTTTGAAATTCCTAACAATCTAAATTCCATCTTAGGGAACATCCTATAAATAACGGACTCTCTTTTCGACTTCTTCAAACGTACAAAACACTATAATAAAATTTAGCGTAAAACCTAGTGAATGAAAAGGCGAAGATGACTAGAGTGGTTGACACCTTTAAAAAATAAACATTTATTGGATTTTCAAAATATCAGGTCTTACTGTATTGACTTGTATATTGTTATTGACATTGTAAAAAGGTTTCTTAGTGATTAGAAAGGAGTGGGTGAACTAGTGTGTCCTATCCCAAGTTTTCTAGTTTTTAGCGATTTTAACTTGCTCTATGAGCATTTCGTTTTTATTTTTGCTAAATTTCTTTTTATGTTTTTCGAACATTTATCTAATAAAACTTCAGAACCAGGCATGTGTATTATTATTTTACTAAAACAGAGTTGTGAATTTATTTTGTTCCCTACAAACGAAGAGGTTAAGTCCAAAGAGTTGGCGTGGTGCGTTAGCTAGATTAGAAGGTAGATTCAGTTCCGTGCATAGATAACACTAATCTCTTCGCATGGGACAACTCCCCCCACCACTCCCAATAGTGACTTTTTCAACAGTCATTTGCAATATTGTTCTTCTTCGGGCTCATTGCCACCCGCTCTTGGTAAAGTATTACAATACTTATTTAAATATTTACCATTCCAATTTTTTGTCAAAGAACTTTAACAATAATTTATTTACATTTTAGCCTCTACCCCTAAGGGTCATTGGCTTTAATTTTTCCTTTTTATAATGGAATAATGGAATTTTATAATATCGCCTTTATTGTAGTAATTTGTTTCCTTTAAGAATTGGAATAACTTTAGGGTCGAAGACTCTTCATCTTCCAGTATTTCGTTCAGAGTTTTCAGTGGCTTTACCTTTTTTCGTACATCATTATCTTGTACACAATCTAGCAACAAGTGTTTTATACTGTGAGTTGTGTTGTTGCACATTTGGCAGGTGGGTGCTTCGAGACCTTTGAGTAGGTATGTACTTTAACAATTAAGAACTAAATTAATTAATAAAATATTCAGAAATACAATTTAAGTTGAAAGTATTAAATTTGCCATAGGTTTGAAATACTTAAGGTCCTATGCACACGGGGATACTGATAATGAACTAAACCAGTTGGTAACTTGGGTTTCTCACCAGTTACAGATACTCCGCACACGAGGCTACTCACCAGCAACCGAAATCTCCAGTTCGTTAAGTGTTGTCATGGATATCGCTCGAGCCATGAGGGAAAGTCGAGTGATATTTATTAATTATAAACTATCGTCTGCCATTAAAGGCGTACTGTGCATGCGTGGGCTCTGTTTAATAAGTTTACGGAGTATTTTTCTCCTATATATGTTTACTTGATTTTTTCTAATTTCATATTTAGCCATATCTTATTTTTAGGCGTAACGAGAGACAGCTAATAGGAGCTACGAGCTTTATAGGAAAACAAAAAAGGCCCCTTCCCCATTTAAGCACCCTCAGAACACTTTAATAATGATAAAGCTTACCTGATATTAAAGAATACTTGATTTTCATGAAACATGACGAATTTGATCAAAATCATTAAAGCCGTTTTTCAGAAAATCGAAAAAAGCGTAAAAATTAGAAAGAAGGTTTTTAAAAAAAGTGCCCTCTCCGTTTGACTAATTTTGATGAATTTTTTTCTGTCACATCTTGGGCATATACCTACATCAAATATCCAGTTTTATAAAAATCGTCAGAGCCGTTTTTGAGAAAATCGAAAAAAACGGAAAAATGGGCAAAAGTTATGGAATAAAGTACAAATTCGTCCCCAACCAGTTTCGCTGTGTGCGATGTCCCACTGTAATGCATAGGTACTGACTAAAAGGTAACCAGTTGGAAATTCGCGTCACTAATCAGTTTCTCTTTCTTTTTTCAGTATTTTCATAATTAATTTCATTCATAATTTCATTCAGTCTTTTTCTTTTTTTCAGTATCTTTTTAGTATCCCCGTGTGCATAGGGCCTAACTCTGTTTATGTAACTAAATAATTGTCCGGTGTAAATCAAACTGGGTAGTCTTTGCTTCTATTACTTTTGAGATACAATATATTTCACTTTGTCTTTTATATTATTCAAATATTAAGAAGCATGATTAAAATGAATGTCGACTATGCCGCATAGTTCACTATGTTTTTCACATCAATCAATTAGAAACCTACCTTTTTGTAAAAAGGCCCCAAATGTTCTAGGTATGCTATAAGGAATATAGCTACATACTAGAACAGTTTTGTGGGTGTTTTTAAAGATCCGAAATAAATCAAAATATTATTATTAATTTTTTAATGCTTAAGCATTTGTCGTAGTTGCCTTTCGGTGATATTCATCAAGCAGGGTCATTAATTTTCATTTTCCTTATTTAAATCTCTTGTTGAGACAAAAGTTATCTAACTAATGTGATCCTGACCGCAAACAAGGGGATGTTTTCTGCACCACGCACTCCTTCATGTCTTGGTCCATTAAATTGTGTATAATTATATATCATTTCTATTTGGTTTCGATGAATAATATATATAGTTACCACGGAGTAATGCCTTCGTTCGTCTTTATTGATGAACCCCACATAAATTAGCCATGTGTATACATTAAAACAATATTATAAGCCATACATTTTCAAAGGGGCATTTAGATTGTTACCAGGTATACAGATTGTTTCCGTTACCATAATATTTATATGAGTTTTTTTTTTCATCATGATTCTCACGTGTCTGCATTGTAGACTCTGCAAACGCGTGAAATTCCGAAAATGTGAGCTGGAGGAATGACAGTCCTTGTAAACTTACTATCCCCCCCCCCCACAACATGATTCAGTAAATGGAGATCTTTTTTGTGTACGTAACAAGAAGGTACAGTAAGTATTTTTACTATAACAATTTTTCTGAATCTCTTTTGCTGAACCGGAAATGTGTGATTGTCCAGATGGAATTTATAAGTAGGTACTTGTAAAGTATACTTACCATTTATATTTCAGTTTTATGCCTGAAATTCATTTTCGATGGTAAAGAAAAAAATGAGCAGGTCTTATTAAGAAAAATGATTACCTTTTTTACCATTTATTACGAAACATACCGCTCAAAATGAACATATACGCTCTCTTGCAAAACCTACTGTTTGAGGAAATATAAGGGCAGAGGGCAATATCAATAAATTAAGGATGAATGGTTTTAGGTAATATAAGTCAATCATTGGATTATAAGTGTTTAATCATAATGATCGCGGTATGTAAATGTTCTTGCAAAATGGGAAGATAATTGGGACAAAAATTTTAAAAAGGCGATTTTGAGTAAGACCAGTCTGGCATAAAGTGAGCGATACGTTTCCGGTGAATATACTTTGACACGTGCGAATTCATACTAAGAATAAGTACAGCATTTTCATTTGTTATTTGCGTATGTATGATTAGTTTTTCGAAATTTCCTTTACTTTCTTACTATTTTGGAAGATCTTCGGTGATTATTCGATTTAGATTTATTGCATATGTATAAATGAAGAAAAGTCGCCTTAACGAAATAATACATAACGTTACTTGTTTACCCAGATAAGGAAGATACTACTTACCTATCAGGTTTCCTACTAGCAACCAAAACCTACCTTGATAGATCTTATCAAAATCGGTAATCCGAGTTCGTCGATTGGAGCGAATCTGGATCTCCGCGATATATTTCCTCGCGAGGAAAAGAAGGGAATAAAGAATTCAGGTCCTGTTGCAGAGTGTCCTGCTTCATTATGTAAGAGATCTCTTCCTCCGAGCTAAGTGGCACTACCTTCCCTGTCATCGGAGGATCGAACGAAGGTAGCTCGAGCAAGTTCCGTTTTAATAAAAGAGTATCTGCACTTAGCTGGTCTTTTAATACTTTAGTGAAATTCCATCTTGTAGTCAGTCTTCTGCCACCAGGATCAGAATATATAGCTTAAATCCGTTGCAAAGCGCATATATAATAAATCTTATATTATGACTTCGGTTAATGTCCAATCCTGAAATCAACCGAAATTTTCAGGCTAAAAAAAAATTCCAGATTAATAATAATAATAATGATAAATGCTTAGTTAACCGTCCGCCAATAAGGTCAACGCAATCCGAAGCCCCTTCTATGTGAGCCAAGTAAGTGCGAATTCCACCGAACGGTTTTGGGACTAATCAACCTTGCCCGTAGCCAATCGATTTTTGCCACGTTGGATATGAGGGATTATCATTAGTTACACTTCAGGATGTCAGTAGCCGCCTGGAGCATTGCGGCATAAACTTTCTGCTTCAGTGAAAGCAATATAGGTCCCGTATGATTCTTAGCAGATTAAGAACCTTTACCAATTTTTTAATGTCCTCAAACCCTATAATGATTTTATTACCGGTTACTGCCACTTTGGACCCAATGGGATTGGTCGTGGAGTTATCAGCTACATATCTGCCGCTGCAACTTGGAGGCCATGGTTTGCAGCAACCTAATATTGGATTATCCCCTCTACTCTTTCTGAGCTTCCTCAAGAAGTAGGTTTATAATCTTTAAGATTTCTTAAGTCTGTTGCAGCTAGCTAAAAAAAATATTGCTAAGTAAATTATTATAATTCACATGAATTCAATTATGTCTCTTGTCTTCATAAAATGAATGTTGTTATTATAATTTTTAAATATTTTTTATAAGAAGGCAAAAAATTCTCCTCGGCCATGATTTATCACTAATAAGGCCGGGCATAAGTTAGGGCGCATCTCCGTGACGTGAGGTGAGGTGACGTGACGTGAGTTTTTGTGTTCAGTAGAATAGGAAGGAGGAGCGAACGTTGAGCCGTGAGTTGAGGTGGCGCAGTTTTAGTCACCGTGAGCTGCGGAGGTTTTTGTTCCTGACGCAGTTTGTCACGGCTTGCGCCACGCAGGTGAAGTGATAAATGGAAGAAAAATTAATTGAAGAAGTTAGGGACCGAGAAATTTTCTACGATACATCACACCCTGACTATTTAAAAGTCAAATCAAAATACAAATTAGGAAACTCGTTTTTGTGGATGAATACTCCGTGTGTCTTTCATTTCTTTAAATGGCAACTTTAAGGAAGTATTTCTTGCAATAATTTAGTTATTAAATGATCTTCTTAAATCTTGCACATTTACGAACTCTGCCTACGGCTCCGCAGTTTTCAATAGAATCACAACTTTCGCACCATCCGCGTGCAGTCGGCTTAATCCCTGCTTTCCTGTGCCACATCACCTCAACTCACGTCACGGAGCTGCGTTCCAACTTACGCCCGACCTAAGGCGCTGTTGCCACTTGAGCTACCAGGCGAAATTCCCGGTTGTCAATCCATTATCTTCAATGACCTCTTCTCCACCGATCTCACAAATTTTGGGAATTATATGAGGGAGTGGACATTTAGGATTTGTCCATTTAGGGAGGTCTCTTGACTATTGTCAATTTTTTAAAAGTATAAATTCAATATTTCTCTTGTCATGAAAACATGAATGTTATTATATTTTTAAAATATTTTTTATAAGAATAAAAAAGATAAAACAGAAAAAAATGTCCTAATATTTAAAAAATATAAATTTGTTTTAAGTACTGCACTTGTTAGGTCAACGTGGTGAATATTTTGGTGGTATTCGCTACTCAGACGCGGATGTTCTTTGAACCAGTTTAAATTTCGCTGTTTAATTAATTTTTGTTTACTAATTTCCCAATTTACCTTTACCTTATAACGTGGATAAAATGATATAATGGAATATCAATATATTTATAGAAAGTTCATGAATTAAATACATTTATCTTTTTAATTTAGTTCTCAACAAACTTAAATGACAACTCGGCAGATAAAAAACTCTTTGATTCCTTAAAAAAACAAAAAAAACAATAGAACTCTAGTGATTTTTCAAAATAATTTTTCACAATGGAAAATAGCTGGAACATATTTTCATTAATTAATTGTTTGAATAAAATACAAACACGTCAGGATTATAATAATTAATACCAACCGCACATGCCATTTGATATCTGTTATTGTAAGCTTAACCATCTTATTATTATGATGATACTATTATAATGTTACGGTATCAACATTGACTTGAATGGGCCAAGATCTTATGATCGCGACCTAGTGTAAACACATGGCCAATTCATCAGGGATATGTAGCAATTAATTCTCGTAGAATAACAAATAGGAAGAAATCCTCTTCGTGGACGGGCTTCGATTGTTTGTTGAGGTCTGGCTGATGAAGTAGGGGAAGTAATCCCCTTTTTATATATTTTTTTTTTTCAGCTAAATCTCGACCCTAATTAATTGTGCTCCAGCTGCAAAAAGAACCGAAAAGATCCTCTTACTTAGTTCTTCAAGACTTGAGAGATGGAAGAGGATCTGAGGAGTTCCACGTAGTAACGTTCTCACACCCTACAGACTTTTCTAAATTAGGAATTCTCAGTAGGGTCTGGTAAGTGAGAGGAATCAATATCCCTTGGCAAAGGATGGAGCGTAAGTTCTCAAACAAAGAAAGTAGTTGTTCTTCGAAAAATGGTACTAATTCAGGGGCTGGACTGAATCGAAGGGTTACAGACTCGAAATCTTTATGTATATAAAAATCTCATGTCCCGATCTTGGTCGGAGGTAAACTCCGAAACTACACAACAGATTTTGATGAACTTTGGCTCATTGTGTATAGTTTTGTACAATTTAAAAGATAGGATAGTTTATAACTTGATTATTTGTCTCAATATTTCTTTTATTGCAAATTAAATGCTTATTATACTATAATTGAGTGTGATTATTTGTAAGTTCTATAAATTTCCAACAGATGGCGGTGTAAGTTGATTTGTTGACACGACAGTTCATTTTTTTTCTCGATATTTAGGATCGGATGCATCTAGTTGTCAAATCTGTTTTTTCCAGCTTTAATGTGGAAAATCCGTGTTTTTCCCATTGGCAATTATATGTTGCCTTTTCACGTGTGGGGAAAATTATCGAATCTCTTTGTTTTAGCAAAAGACAGGTAAACCAAAATCATAGTGAACCTATTAGCACTACAATAAATAAAAATTGTGAATTATAATAATAATGAAAAATGTAAATTATTATTATAAAAGTTATAAATTATCTCATTCATAATATTAATTTTTTTCTTTTGATAAGTAGTACTATAAGAACATGTGAATTTTTCAGATGGTTTGGGAACTTTTCATAACCTGTTTCAGGTAGAACCAGGTGTTATATTCTGAATTTAATTAACATGTATTTTGGCAAAAGATTAATTGGGTACATTTTCGCTGTCTATTGTGATTGTACTTAGTCTCATTCCAATTATATTCTTTATTAGTTCCTTTTCCATTTCACAATAAAAACTTCAAAATTCTTTACCAATCAATTTTAAATTTGGCCAAAAGTTCTATTTAAAATCCCGTTGGTTTTTAGATTAGCTGAAACGTTTTTATCTTTATCAGTAAATTTTGATTTGACGGCATTAAAAAGAATAGTATATTTAATTCAACGCATCATAGCTACTGAGCCACAGCAACGTGTGGTAAAGCCTGCTCGTATTAGTATATTATTTTCTGGAGAAAAACTTTCGAAAAAATCTATAATTAGTGCACTACTTTAATTTTTTAATAAAATTATAATATTGACGTTTATGTTTTTAATGCGTCTATTAATTGCTATTACTTTTTTACGTTTATATAACATACTAGCTAGGGTGCTCGGCTCGCTCCGGTAGTAGTGTGGCAGTTTTAATAACAGCAAAACTTTAAAATTAAAGGAAATATAGAACAAAATAGCACTTCCTTGAAAATTTTAACATTATATCAATATTAAGATTCGAGATCTGCAGTGTCCGCCCAAAAAGGGAACCCTATATACTTTATAGGGTGTTGAAAATGGTGGATGAACAATTCATTTTGCTACAACTTTGTCGAGTCAAGCATCGTTTTTGATGGTTTCTGTGATTATGAATCCTACAAGCCCATTCCAAGCAGTCAGCAGATAATAAGTTATTAGATTATTAGTTAAAAATCTATATTTGGAGTACAACTTAAGCACCGACTACTGTGATGGTCCCATTAGATCCAGAAGTTTAGAAAATACCGAAGATTCATAGAAATATTTTTTGTAAGACCTTTTTTCCAGTTCAACCTCCCTTAATATATACCCCCCCCCCCTCCCTAATTTGGCCGAACTCTGCACTTCTCCAATCTTACTACTGTTACTAAGTGAAAACCAAAATATCATGAGGGCACAATTTTTTCATCATATTTCTTTTTATCCTGAACTATGAGCGGTGATAAACTCTTATTGAAAAAATTGTATTATTGGAGTCAATTCATCATTTTGTCAACTGGAATGCACATCATACATAGTAATAAAACCATTTTTCATAACTACATACAATAAGAACACTTCAAACTTGTTATTTTCGGTTTATAATCAGTCTATTCAGCTCTTCTTTTTTGTTTTATGTCTGTTTTTATTCGCTCACTCAAATTGCATTAAATTTACTTAATTATATGTTAGATATTGATTAAATGTAATGTGTTTATCAATTAATCTTCTTTTGAGAAAATTAAGTTTGTAAAGTATCCAATCGGTTTTCCAATTGATTGCAGATATGTAAAATCATTAATTTATTTTAAAAGAAAAGGTGAAACTAATTATTTTCGCTTGATTTTTAAGTAATTTAAAAAGAACAGCTGACAAAATATATAACCTTTACAAATATAACGAAATGAATGAACAATAAACATTGAGTGAAACACACCCTAGCGCTTCCTGGTTGTCTGCAGCTCGAACTAAATTTTTCATTCATAAACTCGTATGTCATTCTCAGGTAGGCTAATTACATGTTGCGAGAGGCTTAAAATTCCAGTCCTTTTCTCTTCAATTTTACACTATTAAGAGAAAAACAGAAACCTTCTTATCCGTTAGGGGATATACAGTTACACGCTGACATAAATCTCTTATTCGTATGTGGAGTCGTTTCTGAGCCTTTTCGGCACGCACATTGTACACTTTGCTTTATAATATATATTGATTTCAACGTAGATCTATCATGCTATAGAGGTGGTAATATTTTTCCAAAATACAAAATTATTTTATAGAAGGCTTTGTTCCCTAGGCTCCAATTTTAGTTACATGCTTTAAAATATTTAAACACTGATGTGGGTTTATATAATTTCATTAACGTTATATTTTAACAAAAAAATGTACAAGAAACAATTAGAACTCAAATTATAACAACTTTATAAAGGGGCCATCTGTAATGTAGTGGTTAGCGTAGCATCCTAATATACTAAAGGTCACGGATTCGCATCCCGCGTGCGCTCTCAGATTTTTTAAAGGGAGTAAAAAATCTTTGTATATGCCGCATAGTGTCCTCGGATAGGACATAAAACAGAGGTCCCGAGCCTATAAGATGCCAGGTATTCGTAAAAGTTCCCTATCCTAATCATACTTGGAGAGCCTAAATTTAGGATGAGTGGGTGCGTCGTCCGATTAGCCTTATTGGCATAAATTGACGTTAATGAAACAATGAAACAACAACTTCATAAACCGAACTTCATAAAATGTGACGGAACAGTGTCTAATAAGTGTATTATTAGGACTAAACCACTAGTCGAGCGCTTTTTGTTATTAATTAACGTCACTTTAACTAAGGCTAATCGGACGATGCTATGAGAGAGTACTAAATTTTACCTTTCCATGTATAATTAGGGTTGACATCGTACAGGCTCGGGACTTCCATTTTAATTCCTATCCGAGGGAATGCATAGCCAAGGATTTTTTTTACTCCCTCTAAATAATCCTAGGGCCACCACGGGACGCGAGCCCGCTACCTTTAGTATTTTAGGTTGGCATGCTAGTCACTAAACTACAGATGACTAGCTTTGTTTCTAAATTAAATACTTATAATGAACCAAAAGACTAAATTACGGAACTCAATGAAATGCGAGCAGAACACCCAACATAGATTTTCTAAAGCTGCACTGAAAAAAATAAATGAAATAATTAGACAGCTAATTTTTGCGTCTAATAAGCGTAAATATATCGAAAATCTTAAGTGTGAGGAAATAGCACACGCGCTATCAGCCGTGTTCCGCAAATTCCGGGTTAATAAGAACTCTCTATGGCGAAGTCCTTTTGTTTATTTATATCAAGTTGCCCCTTTGCTGGGGGCTATCAAAGCAAGCAGGGGCTATCTTAACAACTGAGCCCTGCCTTCATAATCTTCATTTCCCCCTATCTCAAAGAGCCCCCTCCCCTCCCTAACCAATTCAGGGATCCTTCCCAGGACAAAAGCTTCTATTGACTGCCATCTTGTGTTTTCTTATCATTCAGAACCATCCGACTGTTATCAATAATAACCTTGCCCCGTTATCCATTAATTCCATCCTGATGGTTGTATAATATTGCCGGGCCGAAGATACGACGATATATATACTTCGTGTAACTGTTAATTCATTAATTGTTCTGAGCTATTAAATTTTGTACCATTAGGTACATACTTCCTAAATTTTATTATGAATAATTTCTACATATCAACGGAAAAAAAGAAAGTTTTATCTATCTCTTTTATTTTGATTGGTTTAAAATCTGTTAATCTATATAAATAAAGATGAAATTCTGTTTGTTTGTTTGTTCTTTATAGAAATCCATACCGTTAGTCCTAAATTCTCCAAATTTCGCTCAGTGGTTCTTTGATACCAGGTACGAACACCTGTCCATATTAAAATTGCATAACTTCAGCCGATCTTCAGCTGATATTCTTTATTCTCTAAATTTCGCTCATTGGTTCTTTCAGACCAGGTGCGAACACCTGTCAATATTAAAATTGCATAACTTCAGCCGACCTTCAGCTGATATTCTTTATTGTTACAAAAATCATAATGATCTCACTTTACAATGTTTTTTTTTTTTACGAAATCGACCGTTTCTTTAGAAAAATGAAATTCCCCGTGTGAAACCGGGATACACAGCTATAATCTATGTATGAAATTCTGTTTTTCTTTATAGAAATCCATACCGTTTGTCCTAAATTCTCCAAATTTAGCTCAGTGGTTCTTTCAGACCAGGCGCGAACACCTGTCCATATTAAAATTGCATAACTTCAGCCGATCTCTGGGTATATTCTTTATTGTTATAATAATCGTTTTGATGTGGCTTTACATTGGTTTTTACAAAATCCACCGTTTGAGTCGATAAAAGTCTCAGTACATAGAATTTATAGATTTAAAAAATGAAACCGGTGTATACACAGTGAAACCGGGTGAAACCGGTATATACAGCTAGTAATCAATAATATGGAAAAATGCATTTATGTCAAATTTCATGAATGATCAGAAGCCAGTGTCTGTAATCCAACTAATACTATGTGAGCATCATTATTACGTTTCAAGACACCAGTTTATGTCAATATAAATGAGGTTTAGATAATGTGCAATCTGTGACTAATCAATTATTATTTATAGCCTTTATTTAGCAGATTTATGTAATAACAATAATAAAAAAGAGGGGGTGTTAGTTTATTTTTTTCTGTCAATTAAATAATTGCAGTTACATAGGTTCGATTATACATTCAAAATAATATCCTAAACCCGCTGTCATTATATCAACTATGAGAATTGAACGATGTGGCAGAGGACTGGATGCGCCCAGGTCACTGGCCTCCGTTTTCTATGAACCCGTTTGATATATTTTTAAATTTGACCAGTTATTTTTAAACAAGAATAATTGCTTCAGATGTTTTATTTCAGGGCGATTTTTGTTAGTGATGGCCGTTAAATCAGAAATTAACTTGGAATTTTAAATTTTACGCGAGTGACTTGAAAAAATTGACTTTAAAGGTATTTTATGTTGTCTAGACTAATTATCTTAGAACGTTTGTGTTATATTCTGAATCTAGAACTATCTAGCATTAATTAAACACCATTTATGGCGAAATTAAGCATAATGGTGAATGTCAGCAATAAAAAACTAACTAAAATCAAATTCGTCATTCCGCCACGTTTGAACGCCATTTTGGGTTAGTGCGGCCACTTTTTTTCTGGGAACATTGGCTTTTTCTTAATATTTTATCACAAGGAACACAACGATATGCAATTTATAGGGATGTGGGGGGGGGGGGGGTGCACGGTAGGGGGGTCTGGCCCACCGTGTAAAATTGTTTTTTCGTTTCCGTACTTGCCAAAGAAGACACTCAGCTCTCATATATTTCAGGTTAGCGCCAGGAAGGAATTTTTCTGCTATGTGTCACTACAGTGAAATTATCCTGTGTGCCGAAGGTGTATATATTGGTACTCTTGATAATATAATTATTTTGGATAGTTAAAAGCGTTCTCTCGGCCAGCTACGATACAATCGACTAGAAGCCATCGGTCTATCGATTAAGCGTAAATAGATCAAGTGGTCCCAGAGGGGGTTGCTACAACATTTTTAAATATCTTTAATATTAAAATTGCAGTACATTAGAAGTACAAAAATGCAATCAGTTTATTTTTTTCAAGGTGGCCATTTTATTGTCGACCGAACGCGTATTTTTAGCTATCTTAGTGCTATGTTTCAAATCAAATACCTCTTATATTTATCCTACAACGTATAAACAAATTCTTATCTCCTTAGATAGATCTGAATTATTTCCTATGTTACACCTAAATTCTTACCTACCGTACTACCTCCTTTATCTTCTTCCTCTGTCATTCATAATTTTTATGTTACTATCTTTTTTGTATTTTGTTTACTCCTTAATATTTTCCTTCATAGTCAACCTCCTTCTGTTCTATAGAGGCTAAAATGCCCCAATAGGTTGAAAAGACCGTATTAGCTACAAATAAATAAATAAATAAAAGTTTAAAGCTCAATATCTCAGTTGGGCAGGAATAAAAAAAAACTTTATGAATTCTACTAATTACAAGGATATAAAACATTGAAAAGTACCAAAATAGTTCTTATTTCCAAATGGCTGCGTACTAAACAAAATCTGAGCCAAATTTTTATTTCCATACCCAACAGAGACATTGAACGTTAACCATTTAATTTTTTTTAAAAATTTGAGACCTCCACGCCCTGAAACTTTGTGATTTTTGTGACTTTGTGATGACCCACCCATATCAATCAAATAAAAAAAATAATGAAACTTAGCCATCTGCTTTCTTTTTTAAAAACAAATTTAAAAACCCATTTTTGTAAAATTAACATTTAGAAATTTGAAGGGGTATATGACCATTATACTTAGTTTTAAGTTCATACTTAAACAGGCCTTTATTGAAGTTCAGATCTTTCTAAAGGGGTTGGTCTTTATTTAAAGTTTCTAGGATGAATAGACGAAGAGTTATTTGTTTTGAAGCAGAGCATTAAAGTAGCTAAAAATACGCTTCCGGTCGCCAATAAAATGGTCGCCATTAGAAAAATAAAATTTCAAAAAATAAACTGATTGCATTTTTGTACTTATAATCAATATCACTTTCTATGGTAAAAATGTTTAAAAAAAAATTGAAGCAACCAATTAATTTTTTTGGACAATTACTTAGGTACGGATTGACTCAAATCCAACTGTTTTTATTTTTATTTTTTTTTTTTTTTTGTCTTTAAGATTATAATAAAATCCTATCCAGCCAAAATCACCTGAACTTATACTGATTTTTCAAAATACAATTTAATGATACAACACATTGGTACACCATAATAAAAATTAAAGAGAAAATCTTGCTTTTTTGAAATTAAAAAGGTAAATATCTGACATACCTGTGAATAAGTGTTTAAGTCGAAATTCCTTACTTTTAAGGGAACGAATTTTAAATTTTGAACTGTATTTGTATAAAACCATATTTTTATCATTAGCATTAGAATTTCAATATTTTTAGCGTTCTGTCATTATTCTTCCAAAGCAACAATACGTTGTTGTATCTCTAAAATCAAGCAGCGTGATGTGGAAGGTATTTTAAATAGGAACTGTTGAAGGTCAATTGGTTCCAATCAATAAATGAAGAATTAACTTCCAATCAACTATCTTAGCGGTATTCCATTATCCCTCACTCAGTGCGCAACATTCCTCTGTTTGTATTATCATTTATAAGAGGCAAAAGTGAGCTGACCCAAAATTTACAGAATGAGGTATTTTAAAATAAGGAACAGTTGTTGGATAGTACGAATAATAAGCAAACATATTAAATCTAGGTTTACGGGACGCGTCATTTGACGCATTTCAAATTTGATAAAGAAAGACATAAAAACCCGTTTGAATTTTTGATTTGACATAAAGATTGACATAAAAACCCGTTTGAATTTATTTTATCTTTTGTAATGACTTTTATCCATTGATCGAGATAAATATATATTCAAGTCAATTTTCTTCAAAAGCGTTGAAATATTGAAATTCTCTATGCGGTATATCTATCTCTACGGATATGCGTCTATTCGACGCGATTGCAATTTAGACAAAATTTTGATTAAACATGCAAACATCACATCAATTATAAATAGCAATGTACCGACAATACTTCGATCCGTTATCCGATATCGTTATCTCAAACGAAACAAACGATAAACAACTGTTGCTGTTAAACAATACTAGAAAGAACTGAATGCAAAATGTCTATTGATTTCAGAGTCAGGAAAGATTTTGAAGGTTTCAGTTGCTTGTTTCGAGGATTGAAAAATAAAATAAAAAGATTCGCGAAATAAATGTAGAAAATAATAAAATTATTTAATAATAAAACCTTTCCATAAATGCACTATATTTATCTCATATTTTCATTTTTTTTCTTATAGTATTTAATTAAACTGCTTTCTAAGTATTGTTATTTGTTCATGCGTCAAATCGACGCGTGGTCCTAGAGATCGGAATATAGGAAACGTCCGTAAACCTAGTGTTAATCAGTGGCCTAATGGTCCTAATATAAGAATAATTAAAGACACCACATTAAACAAAAAGTATTGTTTTTGTTTTGTTTTTTTTGTTACTTAAATGAAAACATGAATAATATTTAAAAATGCTGTATTTTTGTTACTTATGATTTTTCTCTTCATTTTATAAATTTACAATGAATGCTTTGAATCTGTGTTCTTTTCGGCACTCGATGGGGGGGGGGGGGGGGTAGAAGAAGATACCCTTTTGAAGGGTATCTTCTAAATTATTTCTTAATGATCGAATATGATTATATTGATTTATTTATATAAATTAAAGAACTTTTAATTTTAAAAATGAGATATAAGATGGGAATTCAATGCATTTAAAAAATAAATAGAGGCATTCTGGAAGAATGAAACCAATTGAATGATTTATGGGGATTCTCAGATGACGACTGTTCATTTATATCGAATGCCGTCAACGATATACATTTCAACAGTACATATCTCTTTATATTTCCTCCATAACATTTCTTTCTGTATAGTTTTGGTTATAATATGACCACTACCACTCCCAAGAAGGTCATGGGCTATGTATTTGTACTTCGTTGTTTTTGGTCGCGCGATGGTTGTTAAATTTATTTGAAAACACTCTCCATCTCTTAATAATTTTTTTAACAATTAAGGATACCCACTTTATAGAGGCTGGGTATATGTTTCTAAATGCCATGGAAAATCGGTGGCAGTATAGGAAAGTGTAAAGTGGATATCGTTGTTAACTTGTTTAAATGGAACATGAAAGTTGTTTGATATTGAACCATCAACCATTTCAAAAAAAGTTGAATCATCAACCTTGTAAAAGGTGTTTAACACATTCACGCCGGGACTGTTTAATGCTTTTCGCTCTATCGAACGGGAGCTATTCCAGGGCATTATGCAGCATTGCCAATCCAATAATAAAATAAACAATAAAAAAATACCATCCTACTAGTTATGTTTATAATACGGTATTAATTATAATTCTTATTAAAAAATAAATGTTTATACTATATAAGTACCTGTATATGAATATAAATATAAATAAATACAAATAAATATAAAAATAAATTTTCAGTTATACAAAAATTAATATATTCCAACTTTCTTAAAACTTTGGCTGCCATGTCACCTGAAATCGTATAACTGTTCTCTTGTCAAGGAATTAATTAATATTGAAATTGTGTAGAAACGAGACCGTGAGTCTCAGATATTCTTTTATGGCAGTCAAAGTCTCGAAGATCTATTTATTTGGCAGAGGCGGCATTGTTCTATGAGCCATCGTTGATACACGCCACCCGATGAGGCAGTCAAGTGTGAGCCACCGGCGGTACACGCCGGCGTGAATATGTTAAAGGACTCTAATTGTCAAGTTGTTCATAGCGGCAAATTGTCGTAAGCCCTCATGCTATGCACGCAACTTCAGAGATACATAAACCCCGAAAAATGGCCCTTTTCAGTTAAGATAGTGGCTTCTCTAAGCGGCACCTGTGGACAGTCATAACGATACTAGTAGGCATGGGTGTACCCAGCGGGGGGAAGGGGGGGAAGCAGTAATAGAATAATTTTTTTCTAGCAAATAATTGTAATAACTTAGTTGATAAAGCTCTACTATACGAGTCGTATACTATACGACTCGTATAGTAGAGCTTTACCAAAATTAAGTATACTTACGATTATACTATACGACGTATAGTATAACCGTAATTATACTTAATTTTGGTTTCTTTCACCTTTTCCGCGGTAAGAAGTTACAACCTGAACGATCAAGGGGGGCTTCCGTCCCCTAGTTTTGATCCTGGGTACGCCCTTGCTAGTAGGTACTTGTTTTTATTTATTTTATTTTTTATATTATTTGTACTTAATCGGGAACACTCCTTACAATTAAGACCTCTATCCAATGATTGCCAGTACAACTCGGATCACTCGTTTTTGTAAAGCCAAACTTGGCCACTGCCAACTAGACTGGTTAGATAAGATCAGCAATGCTACAATACAGTTTCTCGCCAATAAACCCGAGCGTGTTGCCAGAACTCTGTTCTTCATCAACTCTTAACTTTTTTTTTCTATCAGCGGTTTGAAAAGATAAACAAGGAGTACGAAACCTTTTCAGCGTAGTTATTTTTTTCGTTGACAGTTGTAAGGGAGGAGGCAACCAGACGTAAACTCTGTTCCTTCGGTTCCGCTTCTTTTTTTGTTCCGGAGCCGCCTCATTTGCTTTCATTTCCTCTACCTTCCTCGGCTTCCATCCTCGACGACGCCACGTTCCTGTTTAGGGCGGGTTCGGGATAAGAAATTTCGTTATTTTTTTTTTTTTTTTTTTTCTGGCTGTCTCTCTTCTGTCAGGAGTATAACTGTAGGCAAACAACTTAGAGGAGAACCCCTGAGTGCGCGTGCTGCCTCATGTTTCACCTGTGACCTCACGAAAATTGTTTGTGCTTGGTTATAAGACTCTGCCTCGTCAACACTACTCTTCAGACCTCTCGCCAACCTGCTTCTATTTTTTAAGAGATAAAAACATTCATAATCAAAAACAGAAGAAAATTCTCAAATGACTGCAGACAATTATCGACAAACTTGACATATATCGATGTACACTTTGACTGACAAATAACGTGAGATCCAACAGGTACAGATTCAATAAATTACAAGAGAGGGTCAGTCTATATTAACAATAGAAGCTCCTCATCTGTGCTAACTTGATTCGACCGGTTTACGTTCTCGTATGTTTTAACAAATAAACATGGGTATAAACGTATCCTTTGAAGCAAAAAAAAAAAAAAAAAAAAAAAAAAAACTGTAAGAATGACTTCCTCGAGCGATCTTTTATTTACATATAATTTTCAAAAATCTTGCTATAATTTCCCTTTTCCGTTCGAAAATGTTATGACCATGACTTTAAAGGAAAAAAACTAACAAAAGTTTAAAAAATTTAAAAAAAGGGTTTATCAGAAAAATAATGAAACACTTATGTGGGTTAAGCTATTTTTATTCAGATAAAATAATAATTTATAATGACACATACATTATTGAAACACAAATAATTAAACAGGTTACAAAAACTATCACTTATGTGGGTTAAGCTATTTTTATTCAGATAAAATAATAATTTATAATGACACACACATTATTGAAACACAAATAATTAAACAGGTTACAAAAATTATCACTTTGTAACACAAACATAACCCTATGACTTGACATTCAGAACAAGACTAACTCTCTAGTCCATCGCTCTTTATATTTAGTCCTAAGGAGTACCTACAGCCCCGAAGGTTCTAGATTAGCGTTGATGTTACTCGAACATCTGTTAGTTCGTTCCGACACCAGGTCTAATACTTTACTAAACCATAGTATTTGTGTTTGTGTACATTGTTTTGTTTCGCGTTACAATAATAAAAGGAACGTGCATGCAAAGGATGAAGGCCTTCGAAATACAGAAACCCTTGAGCTCCAACTTGTTGAGCCCAATTTATTTTTTTATTATTTTTTCTCACAAGTCTCAGAATGAGCCAACTCAATATTTACCACTCTAACACCATAACACAATTCAAACAGATGGCAACATCTGATTATTTTTCAATTATTTATTTTTTGTTTATGTTTTGTGTTATTATTAAGATTTAAGAGACATAGGTGAGTGGATTTCTATGAAAATTGAAGAACTAACATCTAGCGATGATTCAAATTACCTTCAAATTCTGTCAAGCAAATTTAACAATAAATCAAATCAAACAAAACTGAACATGAAATAATGGGATATACAAAACGCAATAATGATTAGGTCAGTGAGCATTGCGAATTAACTATTTATAATAAACAATTTAATAGATATTTTATACAATGGCAGATGGAGCCCCGAAGAGGCATTGTTGGTAGTGTCAAATTGAATAGGAATTATCCAGCTGTCATTGGGATAAGATTTACGATGGAGGTATCGGAAGGCCGCCGCTGAGTGGGATCCCTTTGTGCATTGTCGAGGCCTTCTTCTTGTTTCCTCCGTCCAAGGATGATGATGATGATGATCCTCCACTTCCATCAATCATCAGCTTCCGAGCTGCTCACCTGTCTGCCTCCTGGGGCCGCTTACCGGGCAACAATAAACCGTTCAGTGTACCTGCATTGTCCTGTAGAGGATGGAGTTGTGAATCTGTAAGCAACCATATCAGGGAAATCCTCGGTGAAAGAGAGCTTCAGTGATTGCATTTTGTAAGTAACTGTATGAAATGTACAACCTCAACCAAGGGATGATAACAAGTTTATTACTTTGGGACCGGGATAGCCGAGCGTGTAGGATCGCGACCCGCTGTTGCACGCTCGAGCCGAACAGCGGCGGTTCGAATTCGCCTTGGGAGGGTTGACTTTTATTTCGTGGAGGCCCCACGGAATAAATCTCGACCCTCCCACCATGGTTAGAATAGGTTGGTTACACCTCTAGAGTAACCCCCCGTATGCCACACATGGCCAGGTAGGGGTACAGAACAAAAAAAAAAGTTTATTACTTTATAAGAAAGTACAGTTTCTCGATGAAAGCTTTGGTAATGAAGTTGATTTGACCGATACATAAACACCATGTTTGTTGTAAAAAAATGTATGCCATTTGTATTCCTTTTTCTTATGGATCACATGAAAGTAGTGAGGAAGCTGCTTAGCACATTTGTATTTTTACGTTTGATTTGTTGTTTTTTATAGTAATGACTAATTATAAATGAGGGATATACGGGACAATCCCATCAGTCATTTCTTTTAAGGAAATGGGATAACGGTGCCATATAGTAGTTCCTGAAGTATACTTTACGAATAGCTTAGCTCTCCAAGTAATATAACTTTCCCATTAGGGATCGTCAGCGTATTCCTAGCCACATTTTCCATTTTTAACATTATCATGATGTTAAATTTTGGGGGAAATCTTTGCCTTTAGACTTTCCAATAACGAATATAAATGGGGAACATCGCCATATTTTGCACCTTTTAAATGAATATTCCGCTACATAAATTTTGCAGTGGTTTAACAAACGTAAGGTTTTTTACTAAGGTTACTGTAAGGTTTTTTTTTTTTTTTTTCTAAAGGGGTAAAGATGTTTACATCCCAAAAAAATCTAATGTCTCCTGGTATTATCTGTATTATAAATTAGTAACATATAGAAAAACATCTGGTGCGATGCGTGCAACGCACAACTTTCACTTACGAACTTAGATTAAAAATCGACGTGCTTCGATAATACGCCACCCTTTTCCACATTTATATGCTTATATTTGTATATCTTCATAAGTTATAATGTATCTGTATTGCAAAACTTGAACGTTCTCAGTACTTTTAGGTTCATTATTGCTTATTTCATTTTTAAGGAACCTAATTTCATCAACAGTCGAATTTTTTTTACTGCTTGGTTGTTTTTACAGCGATTTGCTTTGAAGGTGAGTCATAGGAGGCATATTTACGACTCGTAGTATAGTTTGTCTCTTATGCCTTTTTGGAAATTGAGAATGATTACTGTTCCTCTAAAATCACTTTATATAGCCTTCAGAAATTTATTATGGAACTTACGTTTATAAATTAAAATATTATTAATTAAAGATTATATTGTACCATATTTTTTCACTCCTTAAATCATTAGATCATCATATGATTGCTTAGTGAAATAATTTTAGAATATTTATAATTATACCTTAATACATAATTTTACAGCCCTGATTTGGCTCATATATATAAATATATATGTGAATTTGAGACTATTTGAGGCCCTTTTTTTCTATATAATTGATTAGTCTCCTTTCTGCTATTGAAAAATCTTGAAATAAATTAGTAACTTAATGACTGATAGGATTTTCCCGAGGACAGCCTATTTTCAAACAATTATTTTAGCTGACTTATGGAGTTTTGTATAAATATGTTAGACTATTCGAACATTATACTTTGGCAACCGCTATTCCATTTCCTTAAAAAAACAAACGACTGACAGCTTCTTTTCCTGTACCCTTTATTTAGAAGCAGTCTTTAATGTAAAAGAATAGAAACAAATCTGTGTAAAAATAAAATTGTGTTGTTTAGCTTTCTCACTACTTTCACCAGTGTAAATCCAGTCAAGGTATACTATAACAAGCAGACATCTATGTTGGACTCGTAAAGAAACCATAGCTATTATTGGTTGGCTATTAAAAGAGGATAATATATCATCCCCTTTGGCTTTGAATCCTATCAGTTATTTTCCTCCTTATCCTATAAAAGCCCTCCAATGGAACGACTGTAAAGGATTAATCCTCTTCCAGGATAAACTTAGACCCTCTAAGAGGCCATCAAGTTCTTGGAAGAAGTTTGAGGAGGCGGCTTACCTGTGTTCCCGGATTAGAGTGGTTCTTCCAAACTGCCCGGGGCCTATCGCTCCATCTTGAGCCAAGTTCTGGACAACCGCAAGATCAAAGCTTCAGTTAAAAGTTTGCCTCTGTGCTTAGGATTACAGTTTGTGTTTGATATATTGATTGAGATAATTGAAGTGGACCGGCGCAGATGGTGCTAATCTACAAAAGTTTAATTGTTCAATAATTACAACGAATATTAATACATTACCATATTTAATAAAGGTTTCCTTGTCAGATCAATATTTCAATCGTAATCTAAGCTGAGTGGTCAAAATGAAAATACAATATTTTACATAAAAGGGCGTTCGCAGGACTTCGTCCAGGGAGGCCAGGCTGGTAAAATTCTTATGAATGTGTGAAGGGATCGAAGTATTGTGACCTTGTAAGGTTCAATAATTTGTTTAAATAAATTTTATTGATATTTAAAACTTAAAATATGCGTTTATATAATGCTTAATACATATAGTTAATGAATACGAATTTATTTAATTTGTAGTTTTTGTTTCTCAAAATTTCTAGGGGGAAGGAACAGCTGCCCTCCCTTGCCCCCCCCCCCCCCCCCGGCGTGCGCTCATGCCTACAAGTGTATTGTTGTAAAAATAAAAAATCTTCGGTTGTAGGTTAGCAGGGTCTGGTCGGCCGACCACTTCAATTTATTTATTCAGTAATAAAGTTCCATTTTAAGCTCGCTTAAGCACTTGGAACATGCGGCCAGAATGAGCATGGTTGTATATAAATGTATTCATATCTTCTCATTCGGTGCTGCTCAATTTTATTTTTTTTTAAATGCTTGTACTTATGACTAACCGATCCAGCCTATATTTGGATTTGAACATGTTCTCACTGCTCTAACGCCATGAACTCCCCTGGCTCATAATCACGTGACAGACAGCACCTTTTATTAAGAAGGACTTCGATCTAAACTACCTAGTGATGTGTTTAGGGCATAGTAACTACCTAACAGCATTATTCGCTTAAAAATACAATATTGAAAAGCCAAAATATTTGGGGGGGGGGGGGGGGCGTTAACTCCACAAAAAAACAATAAAAAAAAAGACAAAAGATACGAGGGAGATCCATAGTGTAATTTTATATAAATTAAAAAAACATTGTATAAATTATTTTTTTTATAAATTTAATTATTAATTATACAACCTTCGCAAGTAGGTACAAATGTTATTTATATCATTCATGGACCAGACACACAATAAGATGTTGGTAAGTCACAGTACAACCTGTATATGACATATATTTTTTTATATGAAGCCTGAGATGTATCTATATTTATGTTATCCGAAGAAATAACATGAGGCGGAGAGAGGAAAATAAAATTGGTTGCGGGTACACCTCGCGACCTCCCTTCGGCATCCCAACCTTTTATGCTAGCACTCAGACTGATGCTCCTCAACACATTTAGCAAGGAACTCCTTTAGTACGTCATATATTTCTTCTTTAGGGAAAGGAGCACTTCGCATAAAAATATATTCAACAAATCAAACAGTTTCACAACACGGACTTTACAAACTATGAATACATTTAGTCGATGCAAGTTCCATTTAATCCTAAGCACTACAAAATGTTAAATAATAATATTGCCACTTTTTTTTATTGCAATTTCAACATTTTATAGAATTTTACTACTGTACTAGTTTTTTCTGTTTTTGTTTTTTTATATTTGTCAGATATAGGGGAAGTGGATTGTGATAAGAGGGGGGGGGGGTTACAATCGGCTACATATGAAACATTAAGGTGTTAATGGATTACTCAATAAGGCTAGGCGCACATTGAGACACTGACTGGGCTAATGATAAATCATTTCTTTTTCATTTGGAATTTTGAAGTCTTGATCCTGTTCCTTTGTTTCATGCCTAATTGAGAAATCTATAATTTTAGTGCCTCTTTTCCTATCGTGCTAAATGTCATTATATCCTCATACAGCTGAGCCTTTCTCGTCTTGGCTGTACATATTCATATATCCAATAAATTGACTATTTCTTTATTTTATGTTGCTACGGCTAAGATTGACAAGCTGGGGTTTCTCACACTCCACCGACTTTGCGGCAGAGCGGTCTGAATGTGCTTTTATAATGTGCGAACCTTACCCTCGAATCCTGCCGTACCGGCATAACATGAACATCTGTGTAGTCGAGCGAACAATACTGTCTGACCGCATCTATGCACCTTAAGGCCCGATGCACACGGACGACACTTTTCTGCGATGCGGACTATAAGCCAGGTCAGGGGTACCTGGAGCATAAAGGTGCCTTTACACCTCACGAACTTTACCTTCGAACACCACCCTCGAACAACCTTCGAACAGCCTTCACGTCGACTGTTCGGGTGTTATAGGTACTTCATCTGTTCGCCTGGGTTCGGGGGTAGCGCTAGTGTCGCTTTTGATTTGGGTTTTTCCTAAGTGACAGGAGTTGTTTGTGATAATAGTGTAATTTCTGAAACGTTGTAAATCGTCTCCTATTTTTTTATTTTTTAGATAATATAAAATATATTAATAATGGAGATTTTTCTTTATCATAAGCTACCTTTAGGTGCGTCAGCCATATTGGTTCGCTTAAAATCACGTGAAGTATAAATGGCTGTTCGCTTCACGTCGGTACGGC
This sequence comes from Aelia acuminata, assembly GCA_911387785.2. Lineage (NCBI taxonomy): Eukaryota > Metazoa > Arthropoda > Insecta > Hemiptera > Pentatomidae > Aelia > Aelia acuminata. The sequence continues at coordinate 157,620,513 of OU426979.1, read as the reverse complement.
AAGGTTCGAAGGAGAACTTGTTCGAAGGTGATGTTCGTGAGGTGTAAAGGCACCTTAATGGTAAATCCGGTCGGTCCATTGTACTCCAGGTACCACTGACCTGGCTTATAGTCCGCATCGCAGAAAAGTGTCGTCCGTGTGCATCGGGCCTAAGACAAAAAATCTGGTGCGTGAGCGCAACACACAACTTTCACTTACCAACTTACTTAGATAAGAAATTAATGCGTTTTCTTAACTGCCACTTCTCAAATGAATAGAACATCTTTAATTATAACGCATTGGTTTGTCATTAAAGGCGTACGGCGCATGCGTGAGCTCAAGGTGTTTCATGAGTTGACTGAATATTTTTCTTTTATTCTCCTGTATATGTTTACTTGATTTTCTTCATATATCATATTTAGCCATTTCTTATTTTTAGGCGTGATGAGAGACAGTTAATTTCTCAATATAAACTAAAACAAAGGTACTTTATAGGAAAACAAAAAAGGCCCCTTCCCCATTTAAGCCCCCTCAGAACATTTTAATAATGATAAAACTTACCTGATATTAAATAACAACTAATTTTCATTAAACGTAACGAATTTGATAAAAATCGTTAAAGCCGTTTTTGAGATAATCGATCAAAAAGGTAAAAATTGGAAAAAAAAATTATGAAATAAAGTGCCCCCTCCGTGTGACCAATTTCGATGAAATGTTGGCTATCACATCTTTGGCATGTACATACATCAAATACCAAGTTTGATCAAAATCGTTAAAACCGTTTTTGAGTAAATAAAAAAAAACACGTGAAAATGATACAAAATTTATTAAGTAAAGTCCCCTATCCTGTTGATCAATTTTGATGAAATTTTTACAGTCATATCTCGAGAATATAAATACATCAAATACCAAGTTTGATCAAAATCGTTAAAACCGTTTTTGAGTAAATAAAAAAAATAAGTGAAAATGATACAAAATGTATTAAGTAAACTCCCCCGTACGGTTGATCAATCTTGATGAAATTTTTACAGTCATATCTCGGGCATATAAATAGATTAAATACTCAGTTTAATCAAAATCGTTAGAGCTGTTTTTGAGAAAATCGAAAAAAACCTAAAAGTTATTAAATAAAGTACCCCCTCCCTTTGAGCAAATTTGATGAAATTTTCGCTGTCACATCGCGGGCATATACATACTCTAAATACCCAATTTCAGGTTCGCACGGTTTATAGTTTTTGAGCTAGTCTGTTCACACACACACACACACACACACACAGACCATTTCGCGGGACTTGGTTATTTTGACTCAGGGGACCCCAAAACGTGTATTTCCGTTGAAAACCGGAAGTCGAAAATTTTCACGATCGCAATACTTCCACTTACTGTATATTTCATATATAGGTAAGTGAAAGTAAAAAGGCAACGTAATTTTCACTACCAGGACGACTGACTTGGAACTAGCTGCAATTCTGACTTTTGATCTGAAATATTATGGATAAAATCAAAGTCAGAAACCAGCTGAAATAAGGTCTAGAAGCTTATCTTAACTAACCCCAAAACGAGATTCCCGAACACACGGGCGAACAGATAAAGTAACTGTTTGAGTTCGTTACTTATTTAGATTAGTCGAACACTGTTCCAAACAGGCCGTTCGAGGGTTAGGTTCGCATGGTGCAAAAGCACCCCAACATCTCCGATATCTGGAACTCTACGAACAGGAGCATTATATATATTGATCAAAGTTAGGAATACTTCATCTTAAATGTTAAAACTTCATAATAAATGTTCTTTAAGTCATTGTATTCCCTACGCTATTAATAGATTTGCTACTGCAACGGTACTCTCTTATAAAATACTGAATCCATAACAATCTATGCTATGTTGACGACTAGATGTTTGCAATTTATTGTTAAACTTAAAAAAAAAACAAAAAAACAATTCTGGGGTGGGAACCCCTCGGTATGGAAATTGGGCGGTTTCCCGAGGGATGCTACCGAATTCAATACTTAAAAAAAAAAAAATCTGTATTTTTAAAGATCTGTACTTGTTGTTATCAACATAAATGGGGTACCATCGGTTTTGTAATAAGTCTCAGATGTATTTTTCATTCAAAAACATTTTTTGTGGTTCAAGAAATTATTTTTTCTTTTTATTAGCTCGACCTCCGGGGTGAGTAGACCTCCCTGTGGTGCACCCCTGTAGCGCCTCTAAAAATGCTTTTGAATACATTTGAATGAAAAAAACAATAACTGAAAAAACCTTGTTGTGGAGTCAGCACGTATTCTAGGTGAAAAGTTCATGTTATGTGAGTCCATTATCGTTTTAAACGACTCGAGTGGGTTTAATTGAAACAAGCTTCGTCAGTCTTCATAGCTGTACCGTATCTACTTAAAACACCCACATTTGAATTTTTTTATTTATATATTTTTTTATTTACTCTATAGGGGATCCCGGTTTCGAATCTGGCTGTGTTAGGGTTAGTTTTTATGTTTTTTACATACAAAACTATGGATAGGGAAATCTGCTATGGGTAAACCCAGCCTCGTAGTTAGATAATAATAAAAAGAAGAAAAACCAGGCATTTGAGTTTGATCTCTGTTAAATCACTTCCTTGCACAAACAACTAAGAAGCTTGAATCATTTTAAATAAATACATCCTAATAAAATAATAACTAATCAACTAAACTAATAATAATAATAAATACCTAACTAATAAAATAAATAATCTTTCAAAACTTTCCATGTTGTAACTTTCTTCAATTTTTCATAAAGATTACTATCAAAAAATAAAAGGTAGACTGACCAAGAGGTTTTTGGAAAATATTAATTCATTATTAAGAGACCTGGATAGGCATATTAATGGGGGGGGGAGGGATTGCCACTTAAAATTATTTAAAAATCTAAAAGTTTGGGAAATTTCATAATATGCATCAAATTACAAAGAATTTAGAAAGATATAAGTTTAAAGCAATATTCACTGCGTGAAGTAACAGAATGTTATCCCTTGATATTGTGATGAATAAAAAAATCTGGTGCATGCGCGCAACACAACTTTCACTTACCGATTAGATTAGAAATGAATGTGTTTTGTTAATTGCCACTACCTAAAGTTACAAATTTTTCCTCATTCATTTCTTATATTTGTTTTCATTAGCTCAAAAAAAAAAAAAAAAAATTTTTATTGTTGATTAAAAGTATTTACTTGTTATAATTCGGCAATGCCAGCATACTACTCTAAGTCGTCTGATTTTATAATTATCTATGTACTTGTTGAATATTTCATTCAGTTGCTATGAAACAAATAATTTCCATTAAATGAACAGAACGGCTTTGATTATAAACAATGTCTGTCATTGAAGGCGTACTCCGCATGCGTGGACTCAAAGTGTTTTATCAGTTGACTGAATATTTTTCTTTATCTTTCTTTCTATGTTTACTTGATTTTTATCATATCTCATATTTAGCCATTTATTATTTTTAGGCGAAACGAGAGACAGATAATTTCTCCTTATAAATACATACAAAGTTACTTTATAGGAAAACAAAAAAGGCCCCTTCCCCATTTAAGCCCCCTCAGAAAATTTTAATACAATAAAGCTTACCTGGTATTAAAGAACAACTAATTTTCATTAAACACGACGAATTTGATGAAAGTCGTTTTTAAGGTAATCAAAAAAAAGGTAAAAATTGGTAAAAAAAATTATGAAATAAAGTGCCCCCTCCGTTTGACCAATTTCGATTAAATTTTTGCTATCACATCTTTGGCATATACATACATCAAAGCCGTTTTTGAGTAAATAAAAAAAACACGAGAAAATGATACAAAATTTATTAAGTAAAGTGCCCCCTCCGGTTGACCAATTTTGATGAAATTTTTACGGTCATATCTCGGTCATATTAATACACCAAATACTCAGTTTAATCAAAATCGTTAGACCCGTTTTTGAGAAAATCGGAAGAACGTAAAAAGTTTTTAAATAAAGTACTCCCTCCCTTTGACCAATTTCGATGAAATTTTTGCTGTCACATCGCGGTCATATAATGGTTAATCATTTTTCATTTGTTTTATGATTACCAATTATTCATATTCATTTATCATTATTCTATACAATTTTCCCAACTCTGGGGGGTCAAAATAAGTATATTATCACTAATATGCAAGTATCATTTAATTGTGACTAATAATCCTCCTTTGGGCTAAATGAGAAAAACCAGGCAACAACCATTAAGAGAAATTATATAAAGAAATATCATCATACTGTATGTGTAAAATTAAAAAAAAAAAAACATAAAAATTATAGAAGTAAGAAATGTAAGAATGTAGTTATTGAAGCAAGATCATAATAAAAGTAATGAAATGAAAAATGGGATAAAAATCTACATAGCTAATCAGAGGTAATGTGAAGTATCATTGTGATGTCGGTAAAAATATGATAATAAAGATTATAATGGTCCATAAGTATGAAGCCTAAGTTTATAAGCTATATTATAATAAATTAAATTAAAGTTAAAATTAAATTAAATTAATATTATTATTATTATTATTATTATTATATTATTAAATTATTAATATTATTATTATATTATTATTAAATTAATATTATTAAGATGTTCTGGTAAGAAAATTAGAAGGCTCTTAACAAACTAAAGCGTGTTCATAAAGAAATTAAATAAATGAATTTTTTTTGTAAAATAAATGTTTTCTTTATTTACAAGGATTAAATGAGAACACAACAAAAGAAAAAGGAAAAAACTCACGTTAATAATGACTTGATAACTACGTAAAAGTTGGTCCAATTAAATGCAGCACAAAAATAATTTCTTGGCTATGTTAACCTCCTTCCATGCAGTGCAAGTGATAATAATGATAACAGTGTTAGGAATTTATTATATAGGAGTGTTTATGAAAAATTTCAAACAGCACACCTCACCGATTATCAACATTCATGCAAGTTGTTGGTAATTGGTATCTTGGGATAACCTGAAAAAATTCATAACAAAGCTACTGGTATCAAGGCAGGGCACTGTCCGTTCGAGCCACAATTCCCTTGATCGATTACCGGCTTCTAGATCGATCTCAAAAATCGCAGTCGATGAACTGTTATGCCGCAACAATATTATTATTATTAAATTAAAATTAAATTATAAAAAATTAAATTAAAAGATTATAATGGTCTATAAGTATGAAGCCTAAGTTTATAAGTTATTGTTTGTTTGTTTGTTTTTGCTTTAAGGCGTAAAACATTTAAAGTCATCAACGCCTAGTAATTCTATTTTAAGTTAATCTCATGGAAATAAAAAATATGAATTACAGTAACACTTTACCTTTCAAGGAAATCAAATTAAATGTTAAATATTATCAAGCAAAATTACCTGTATGTGTTGGTATCATTAGACAAATTACTACAACTTATTAAGGAGATTGTGTTTTTTCAAAAATTTGAATATTAGTGCAATTGAAGTTTCGTTGTTGGATAGAGCTACAGATAAATTTGGGGTCAATCCTATTTTATTTATACTTAAAATGTACTGAGGACATTCCTCAAATATATGTTTAATGGTCAAAGTTGATTTGCAGTGCTGACACAATGGAGGTGTGAGTTTGCGTATCAAATAAGAGTGTGTAAGCGCAGTGTGGCCTATTCTTAAGCGGGTTAGCACTACCTCCTCCCTGCGGCTGCTGCGGTATGATGTGGACCATGCTTTAACAGTCTTTTTGATATTTTTTAATTTGCTTGGCGGGCTCTCGTCCCACATGCCCTGCCATCTGTCTGATACTTCTATTTTAAGAGGTCTGCCGAGTTCAGAAGGGGTTAGAATAGCAGTACCTCGGCCAGGTAGTGCAAGCGCCTCTTTCGCAGCCCGGTCGGCCAGCTATTGCCCACAATCCCGACGTGACTTGGAATCCATACGAAATATACTGACTTACCCTGCTCTTGAATCATTGAAAGAACTGATTGTATCCTTATAATTGCTGGATGGTCCGAGTACATGTCCTTTATACCCTTTAGTGCCCCTAATGAATCTGACATTATGACAATATTTTTCTGAGATATGGACCTACAGAAGTGGAGGGCTGAGGCTATTGCGAAGAGTTCCGCGGTATATATGGAGCACAGCTTATGCAGCTTAAATTTATAGGTCGAATCATGGGTTACAAATGAGGAACTAGTAGAATTTTCTGATTTGGATCCATCGGTATAGATTGAAAAATGTTCCGGAATTTTTTCGAGGAGAAGAGATAATTTTTCTTTATATTCAATAATGGCAGTTGTATTTTTTGGAGCATTTGAAAGATTTAAAATTGTTCTGGGTGGTTGAAGGGACCACGGTGGATTTTGCATTTCACTTGCGGATAGCGGTATTTCTTTGAGTTTTGAAATGAACTTTGAAAATCTTTCTGCTAAGGGGAGAGTTGAATGAGGTTTTTGCCGAAACATTGTTGAAAATTTTGGTTGAAAATGTATTTGTGAGCTGGGTTGTCTTTTCGCAGAGATAATTTGGAAAAATAATTTATAGCAAGTTGTTGTCTTCTAATTGATAGGGGAGGTATGCCTGCTTCTGAACATATGCTGAGAGTGGGACTTGTTCTAAACGCACCTGTGGCCATCCGAATTCCGGCATGATGAACCGTATCAAGTTTAACAAGGGTTCGTTGGCGTGCGGAGCCATAAATAAAGGACCCGTAATCCAATTTAGAACATATTAAGGCTCGATACAGTTTTAGCATGGTGAATCTATCGGACCCCCAAGATGTACCACTAAGGAAACGTAAAATATTTAATTTTCGGTTAGTTGCTGCCCTCAATGATGAAATATGTGATTCCCAATTTAATTTTTTATCAAATATGACGCCTAAAAATTTGTGGTGATTTGCATACGGTATTAAAGAATTTTCTAGTCGTAGTTCAGGAAGGGATGGAACATTTCTCTTTCGGTTAAAATGGACGCACAAGGTTTTTTCTATAGAAATTTTTAGACCTACGGATGTGGACCAAGTATTGATTCTATTTAGAGCATCTTGCAATTTATTTTGGATTGTTAAAATATTCTCGGCTCGGCAAATAATTGCCAAATCGTCCGCAAATAGTAACGGTTTAACGCCTTTTGGTAAGTTATTCCCAAGATCATTTATAGCCAATGAAAATAACGTTGGGCTTAGCACGCAACCCTGTGGGGCACCGCTTTTCTGTTCGTGATTTCTAGATAGTTCTCCTCCAATTCGCACCCTAAAATGACGATTATTCAGGAATTCCTTGATAAACTTATACATTTGACCACTGATTCCCACCGATATTAGCTTTTGAAGGATGGTTGTATGGTTTATATTATCAAATGCCTTCTTTATGTCAAAGAATACTGCTATTGTATGCTGTCCTTTGAGGAATCCATACTGGACTTCGGCCTCCAATGCAACCAAATGGTCAACTGTAGATCGTCCTTTGCGAAATCCAGACTGGAAGGGTTGGATCAGGCCATTCATCTCTATTATCCACATCAATCTTTTGTTGACCATCCGCTCCATTAATTTACAGAGGCAACTTGTTAGAAAGATAGGGCGATAACTATTGGGCAATCTTTTGTCTTTCCCGTTTTTTAGTATCGGAATAATAATTGAGTCTCGCCAGCTATTCGGAATTTCCCCCTCGGTCCATAAATGGTTGTAATAGTCGAGTAGCCAATTCAAGGTGTCACGTGGAAGATTTTTTATCATGTTATAATGGATATTGTCAGGGCCTGGTGAGGATCCTTTAACGGATTTTAAGACATTTTCTAGTTCCCACATTGTAAAAGGAAGGTTAGATTTTAAAACCGAATTTGAATGACTAGAATTTTGAAGATCTAATGGAATAGTGGTAGAATTGGTATTTTGATTAACAGGTTTATATATTTCTGAGAAAAAATTAGCAAATTCATTGGAAACGGATGAGGGATCGTCGCAAAGAGAGTTATTAACTAAGATAGTGTAACGGGGATATGTGTGATTTTTAGTGATTTTTCGAACCTTATTCCATACATCAGCTGAAGTTGTAGAGGAGTTAATTGAGCTTAAGAATTTTTTCCAGGATTCAGATTTGCAAAGTTTGAATGTATTCCTGCATATAGCTCGATGTTTTTTATATTCTATCAAATTTTCAGTGGTCATGCACCTTTTAAATTTTCTGTAGGCTCTACGGCGGTCTTTAAGAGCTTTTTTGCAAGTTTCGTTGAACCAAGGAACTGGCGGCCTATATGGTACCCCTTTAGACATTGGTATTGACATATTAGCAGCATTAATTATTGTATTTGTAATTAATTTGCATCCTTCTTCTATACTCACGTCGGTTGGAGGGGATGGAGGTGGAGAGGCCAAGGAACTAAACAGAGACCAATCTGCCCTATCTATTATCCATCGAGGTGAGCTTTTGTGTTTTGGATTTACATGAGTAAATTTAATCAAAATTGGAAAGTGATCACTCCCGTATAGATCTGGGAGGACATTCCAGTTTATAGTACTATAGAGACTTGGACTGCAGATCGAAAGGTCTATAGCAGAAAAAGTCCCATAACTGGAACTTAGGAATGTGTTCTCTCCAGAGTTGAGAAGGATTAGACCTACGGTATCTATAAAATTTTCTATTGCTCTACCCCGTAAGTTAGTATGTTGGGAACCCCACAGAGAGTTATGTCCATTGAAGTCTCCTACGTACAAAACTGGATGCGGTAGTTGGTGGTGTATATCAAATAAATGTTGGGGATCAATTGGTTGGTCATGTGGGAGGTATAAATTGCACACAGAAAACGTGAAACCTAAGTGAACCCTGGCGGCTGCGACTTGAAGATGAGAGTTGATAGTAATGTGCTCTGAATAAACGGATTTGTGAACAGCAAGTAAGACTCCACGGCAGTTATGGCTAGAGTTGGGACCATCTTTTCTATAAATATCAAAATTTTTTATCGTTAAATTTTCATGTGGTGATAGATGTGTTTCCTGTAGAGCAATGCAGATTGGGTTTGTGTTATTGATTAGTATTTTCAAATCGTTAAAATGAGTTTTCAAACCATTGCAGTTCCATTGTACTACGACCATGACATTAATAAAAGAAAGACAGAATTATAATAGATTGTAAAAGAAAAAAGGAACACAAACATATGGTGGTAATAATGTACCTGTAGAGTGATGAGCAAAATTTTTGTTGTTGAGAATAATGAGATAGTAATAAAGGATAAAAAACAAAAGAATATTGAAGAAGAGAAATAATATTGACTTGGAGATATATTTGTCTTGTCTAATGACCTAGTATCTTGAGATATTATGTGATTATTTGGGAAGAGCCCATGAGCATGTAAGATAAAATTTAATGTTGCAAATTTGAAAATTAATAAATAGATTAGAATGGGATATTCATCAATAGATTTATAATGTCCGAAAACAGTTTCAGGAGATTTGTATTTATGTTTGAGTAAAAACTTAAGAAAGGAAAGGTAATATGTTGACAGAGTGAAATTATAAGGATATTGTAAATTTAAGATTAATAAAATCAGATGTAACATGGAAAAAGATTGAATAAATTATTTTTTTTGTTTTCTTTTTTTCTTAGTCTTTCCTTTTTGATTGGCCTGTGATTGAAAATCGGCATCCATATGACCTGAGTCCTCGTCGGTCAACATAGAGCAGTCCGAAGTTAATGACTCGCCCGCCCCCTGATCCCGATCAGCTGGCTGCTCAGGTTGGATGGGGAGAGAAGTGGGGGTAGTGGACCGTGAGGTCCGGATAGGAGGAGGTGAAGGGGTTGAGGAAAGGAGAGGAGGAGATGAAACTGAAGAGGAGGATGGGAGAGAAGAGATAGAAGGAAGTGAGGAATTAATGAAAGGTAAAGAGGAAGAAGGAGTTGAAGTGGGGGGAGGGGAAGAGAGAGGAAATGCCGGGGAGGAGGCTTTCGAGGCCATGGCCTCCGTTCCGACCGATGTTGACCGCGACCGAACGGCCGGGATGCCCACTTTAGCTGTAGGTTTTGCAGTCGAGGGGGTAGCAAATGTAAAGTCTACTTGTACTCCAATGTCTTTCTTTTCAGGACATTTCATAGCTTCTGCGTATGATTTAACAAATATATTTGGTTTAGTTTTTCGTAGAATGTTTTTAGCTTCTATGAATGGTACTTTATTATTGGTCTGGATTGATTTTATTTCTTTTTGTAATTTAAATATCGGACACCTGCGGTCCAGGGCATTGTGGTCTCCCTTGCAATTAATGCAACTAGGAGGTAATTCGCACTTGTTGGTTTCAGAATGTCGGACTTGACCACAGTTGGCACAAAGTGCAATTTTTTTACAATGTTTCGTAGGATGTGAAAAACCCAAACAATTAAAACAGCGATAGGGGTTGGGTATAAAGGGTTCGACTTTTACTGTTAAGAATCCCATTTTGAGTGTTTCGGGGGGTTTGGGTGTTCTAAAAGATAATATATATGTGTGGGTAAATTTTTCAACACCATTTTTCTTAATTTTAATTCTTACTACATCAGTTACAATTTCTTTTAATTCTTCTTTTATTTCTTCGATAGTGGCATATTGCAGGTCAAAACACCTGATCACGCCTTTAGAATAATTGAGTGTGCGGTGGGGACTAACTTCAATTTCGAATTGTCCAGCAAAACTGGTTATAGCCAGTAATTTTTCCGATTGTTTAGGATTGGCCGTCTCGATTAACAAATTCCCATCGCGTAGCTTCCTAATATTTTTTACAATACCGACAGCGTTTGTAATAAATTTATTGATAAAAAAAGGGGATACATTTTTGAAATTGTTCTCATCTTTTCTGCTTATAACTAAATAGCTTGGTATCATTGTACAATCGACATTTGAAAAATTAATATTATCTAATTTACAACTTACTCTCACTCTTTTTCTAGGCTTTGAATGGGGACTGGGCGGATCAGTCCCATTCATTATGAGGTTAGGTACTTAATAAACTTAAAAAATTAGGAAAGTATATAAAAATTATAAACAGATTAGGAAAAATATTAGAAGATGTATATATATATATATGAGTTAACTAGTACTATTTGTTAATTTTCGATCTATTAGATAACAAAACAAGTACAAGAAAAATAAAAAAAACATTTTTTATGCTTATCTGGCCGGAGCACGGAAAGCAACAGCTTCTGCCACTTCAGGAAGACTCCTGCTACTAAAATAACTGATTTTACACACAATTTACTTCCAATTTACCACTTCAAAACACTAAAATTTTAGAGAGAAAATATAACCTTACTGCACACTTTGTCACCATATGGAGTTTATAAGTTATTTTATAATAAATTAAATTAAAGTTAAAATTAAATTAAATTAATATTATTATTATATTATTATTAAATTATTAATATTATTATTATGTTATTACTAAATTAATATTGTTAAGATGTTTTGGTAAGAAAATTAGAAGGCTCTTAACAAACTAAAGCGTGTTCATAAAGAAATTAATTAAATGATTTTTTTTTTGGGAAATAAATGTTTTCTTTATTTACAAGGATTAAATGAGAACGCAACAAAAGAAAAAGGAAAAAAACTCACGTTAATAATGACTTGATAACTACGTAAAAGTTGGTCCAATCCATTGCAGCACAAAAATAATTTCTTGGTTATGATAACCTCCTTCCATGCAGTGCAAGTGATAATAATGATAACAGTGTTTGGAATACTTGTCTTTATGAAAAATTTCAAACAGAACACCTCACCGATTATCAACATTCATGCAAGTATTTGGTAATTGGTATCTTGGGATAACCTGAAAAAATTCATAACCAAGCTACTGGTATCAAGGCAGAGCACTGTCCGTTCGAGCCACAATTCCCTTGATCGATTACCGGCTTCTAGATCGATCTCGAAAATCGCAGTCGATGAACAGTTATGCTGCAACAATATTATTATTATTAAATTAAAATTAAATTATAAAAAATTAAATTAAAAGATTATAATGGTCTATAAGTATGAAGTCTAAGTTTATAAGTTATTTTATAATAAAATTTATAATAAGAATAATAAAATGTACTAGTTTACATATCGAAAAATGTAATAAAAGCCATAATAAGATAAGAAATATAAAAATAAATATATTATCACGGAAGAAATCACTGAATGAAGGTTATGTAATTTATCATCTTACATGATAATTAATTGAAAACCTCTACCACTACAACCCATGAAGTGTCTTGAGTCCAGTACCTTGCAGGTCGTGCAAGGAGGTGATTTGACCACGAACGCACTCAACCACCAGGTTTCCCCCTCTTCATTTTTCCATTAAGCTAGTGAGTGGAGAGTGTCTAAGCCCATGAGATGATCTGTGGACAGCAAATCTATGCCTTGCCAATGAGCAAATGATAATTGAAGACTAGTAATTAGGTTTATGTTATAAAGATTTTCACACTAGAAGGTTGAATGAGTACTAAATTAAAATAATTAAGTAAGATTGGATGATACAGTAATGATAATATTGTTGAGTAATGACGACAGCAATGTAGTGAAGTGTGAGACTAAAAGTATGCGAAGTTAAATTTATAGGACCTGAAATTATGGTCGAAACGTCGAAACAAATATGTGATACTTGCGTGTTAGTGTTATTTATTTCGCCCGCATCCCCCAACCATTTCCTCTTTATTTTATTTTTTATTAAAGGTGTTTATCTGAAACAACTTGGAACAATGTGGACACCGAAATCAACTTATCTCCCTAATTAATGAAGTTGGCTTATTTTATGGTTATTTTTTATGGAGCGGTCCTTATGTTTTTTTTATTATTATTTTTTTTTTTTTAGCTTATTATTAAGGTCTAAAAGTCTAAGTAGCTTAGGAACAATTAGGGCAAGTGGCCCCCGAGTCGGAACAATCCCGCTACTCAATCCCGGCTTAGAGGAAATACCTTTTTAACTTGATCATTAATAATAAGGACAATTAATCACTTGTTCAAATAATTTACTCGAGCAAACTTTTATTTTAGTAGTTTTATATAACCCCCGCTTTCGCTTTTTCATTAATTATACATCTTGATTAGTCATAGTACAGTCAACTTAAAGTTCGGTAAAATAGCATAAAAAAATTATTCGACTTGATACCAAGGGAGGATTCAGGGAGGTGTCGCAGGGTCATAACCTCCCCAAATATTTTGTATTTTTAAACTAATTATGCAATAAGGTAGTTACAATACCCTAAGCATAAACTTTTGGTTGTTTAAATCGCAATTATACTTAATGCAGGGTAATAATTTCATTAAAAAACTGTGCTGGCAGCCACGTGATCATGAGACGGGGGTGGTGTCACGAGACCCCAAATTTTGTGCTAAGTCCACCCCTGCTTAATACTGATTATAGGCTTATTATGGTTTTCATTCGACTTATCCTCCATATAAATGGGGGTGGTTTAATGGTAAGCATAACAGCTTACAATACTAAAGATCGAAACTTCAAGTCCCACCAGATCGCATTAGGATAAAAAATCCTTATCTATGCTGTACTTTGGATGGGACGTAAAATGGATGACCCAAACCTGTACGATGTCTTAGTATTCGTTAAAGATCCCAATTCTAAGTATAGGCAAAATTTCTGCATTAGGCTCCCAAAGTAGAATTTTCCGATTTAGCATAAAGGTACGTCAAACAAACAAATACAAATAAATAGAAAAATGGACACAAAATTGAAACTAAAGTTATCTATGAATATATTTCACAAATATACAAATATAGGTACAAGTTGATTGTACCTATCTACATATGAAGCAATTTGACCGAAGCTTGAAATTTTAGCGCCAACATAAATCTGCTGCTCATTTTTGATGATGACTAAAATTATACTTTTTTTTGTTTCTTCCACAGACTTTACGACCTCTTTTTTGTTCTTTAAGATGGTTGGAGTTGTTTTGCGTGGCATTCATAAAGTCCCTAGCAATAAGCTCCGGACTTTTCGGTTTTCATCTTTGCGATTCAGTTTAACTAATGGCTATTTGACAGAATTTACAACATTCGCAGAGTCATTGCTAAAACCAAAAAATGACGGGTGTATGCCAAGGAAAAAGATGAACATTGACAGGAAACAGGAAATAAAATTAATCACGATATATTCTGATCTAAAAGCGAGTTCGAGTTACAGAGGTGGCAACTTTCAAAATGTCGACTCACTGAGCTTGAAATCCTTGCCCTCTCTATTTTAAGTTCGACGTATTAACATCATATGCCGTTTTTTTGGGTCTGAAATCGAATTATTAAAAGTAAAATGTAGTTCTAATAAATGACTCAGGGCCTCAGATTCTGTTCGACATATTTAAGAATTCGACTAATCGAGGTTCGACACAAGCAACCGTTATAATTTTAAATCATAGCAAAAACCTTATAAAATACCTTAATAATAAAATCTAGTAAAGTATAATATACATAATAATAATAATAAAGTATGTTTATTTGATAAATTAACAGAAATAAATTAATTTGCATTACTCTTTTTTTTTTTTCTTTTAAAATAACAAACAAAAGAATCTTTCTTATAAATTGGAGCTAACATACATGACATGGACTTAAAATCCGTTCGTTGAGTTCTGCCTTTACAATTACCTTACAATTGGTAATGTAGTACAATATAATAAAACACATAGTAATAAATAATAATACAAATAATGTTCTCTTACTTTAATGTACTAAACAAAAATGAAACAATGCACAATTCATGAAATAATTAATCATTGTATTCCTTTATGAGTAGTCTTCTATATCTTTCTACCACCGACAAATAATTATACAGTGCATGCCAATTTTTGCCATTCAAAAATAACAGAAATTCATTGTGGCTTTAATATACATAATGATGTATCATAGTACCTTATATGATGTATTATATTAAGGTCATGATTAAATAAGTAATACATCCTTGTATGATTTAAATATTATATCAATGTTCAAACAAAGGATTAATTTTTTTTTTTTTTCCTATTGAGTTTCTGCAAATTTTTAACGACAAGTATGCCTGAATGAAACTGTAGTCTTCTATTCCTAACTCTATGGGAAAGAATAAAACTTGAAAATGTATGAGTGAGTCATCTCTTCCATGAAACAGGTGAAAGTTGTCTTAGATTGGTCACCTGTGTGTTTTCATCAACTCATAATCCTTAAATTAATATATTTCGAATCAACTGCAACAATGTATTCACCAAATTACGATTTCCAATAGTATAGTTTTGAACATTTAAAAATTGTTTAACTTTACCTTACTTAGATAAACACTATATGTATCATAAGGTTTCCGAAAAATGCAATGAAATTCCTATTATTTTCAGTAAAATATAGATTTTTATAAATTCATACAGTATATAGTCTCTATGTTCTTCTAAACTATCGAAGGATTTATCTGTCATTTTCAAGAAAGAAAATAAAACTATCATGCTCGGTGATCCCAAATCAACCCACTTCCTTAAGGGTAGGTTTTTATGCTTCTATCTTATTCTTAATCTTCTTTCAGATAGTATTAACATTTATCAGTTTCTTTTCGTGCTTATCGTTATGCAATCGCAAAGTATCGAATCTAAAGAAATCAATTTTTCACATTTGACAGTTTGACGTCGTAGCGATATTATCTCCAAAACATATTTGTGTGTGTACATAATTCGAAATAACAATTTACTTTATTACATATCTTATTCATGAGATATTATCTCATAAATAGAAACTTTTTTTCTTCAATTTTTTATACAATCACACTATCGCTGCTATAGTTTTATCATATAATCTTGTTTCTTTTTAGCACTCATGATTACTATCAGTCTAGTTCGACAATGAAATAATCAATAGTTACATCATACTCTTAAATTAATTGTTTATTTGTTTAACGTCACTTTATGCTACTAAGGCTAATCTGAGGGGTGGCCTATAGTATGTTGGTTAGCATAGCAACCTAAAATACTAATGGTCGCAGGTTCGCAACTATTTTATTCGCAGGTTGGCCCTAGGAATTTTTAATGGGAGTAAAAAATCCTTGGCTATGCCGTTCCTTGTATAGGACGTAACTTGGAGGTCCCGAACCTGTACGTCAGGTACTCGTTAAAGATCCCTATCCTAACTATACCTGGATAGGCAAAATTTAGGACTCCCAGTGTAGCATCGTCCGATTAGCCTTAGTGGCCTAAAGTGGCGTTAAACAAACGAACAAACAAGGCTAATCTGACGATGCTACAGTGGGAGTCCTAAATTCTGTCTATCCATGTATAAAGAGCGATTGATTTTTAAAAATTCTAGGACCACCGCGGGGCGCGAACCCGCGACCTTTAGTATTTTAGGTTGCCATACCAACCCACGACCATGAAAAAACTCATCACTTCTTAGCCTAATATGAATTTCGTTCGGCCGTGTCCATGCCATCTTTGTCGCTCTATTGTATCGAACAATGGGATCTTTGTTATCAGAGGCTGTCTAAAAATAAAAAAAGCAAGCAATAAATAAGGACCTCTGGTTGACTCTTCCATCTTCGGGTCAAATATTCTAAAAAACCTTTGCTCATGCCAAGATGTTAGTGGCCTGGTTTCGTATCCTTTAAGAACCATAGGAAGGATAGTAATTTTTTTAACACACAACTTTTATAATTTGGGAAAGAAGGCGTCTTTAATTTACCCTTAAACTTCTTTTTTTTCAATTTCTCTAGTTTTAATCTATAACATAAATATCGTAATTTCTCTAGTTTTCAAATATTCTCCTTCTATCCTTCCTTATATTAAAATTTCCTAAATGTTTGATGTTTTGCAGTATAAGTAATACTAACACTAGTTTTTATTTTATTCCCATCCCTATTCTCCACTGGCTTTTATCAATTATATTGCAATTGGTTTTATTGTTTCTTTGTCTGCACTTCGTTGGACTAAATCGTTGGCAAATACGAGCTCGGATATTCTTACAGCAACTTCAAACCTTTATCGGTATTTATCAGCTTTTTTAAATCATATTCTAGTGCTTATTTATTCGTTATAGGTCTTATATAATGAAGCATAAGAATATGCGATTATATAGCAGGTGCATATCGAAAGCTTCAGCTTCATACTGGCATTATCTAATGCTGCATTATATAAGACTGGTAAAAAAAAAAAATTGAACCCTTAATCTTTCTGAAAAATAATTACCCATTTTCAAGGAACTGAATATTTCAAGCTTTCAGGAAATGATATTTCAGGTATTTTATTTCTAAGTAGGTTTCGACGATAGCTTGTATAAGTAATGTTACACTGATGTGGGTTAAACAATTTTTATTCAAAGAAAAATAATAATTTACAATGCCAAACAAACTAAGAAAACTAACTAATTAAACAGGTTACAAAAAAAAAAAAAAGAGTTGCTACCAAGATGGCGGCGCATGATGTTTCTTATGAAAACGATCTTGGGTTTTTGATGAGTTTATCTGAAGGAAAGAAGTTAAACGCTACTCAGAAAGAGGGATTGTTCCAATCAGTTGACAGACTACGAAGTTTAATCAAACAATTGGAAGAGGAAAATAAAGAACTAAAAGAAAAAAGAAATGTGAGTATAACCTCTTCAGGTAGAAGTTATGCTGACATTGTAAATAGTGTTCCCCCAACATATAAGGCTGTGATCAGTTCACTAGACGAGGAAAAAAGCTCTGAAGAGATAAAAATTCAATTCAAGAACTCTCTGGATCCGAAAAAACTTAAGGTAGGATTCAAAAATATTATCTCAACAAAAAACAAAAAAGTTATAATAAGTGTATGCAATAAAGACGAACTAGTCAAAGTCTGCTCGGAAATAAATGGGAAGCCGCAAACCAACCTCAAGGCTGAGGAAGTTAAGAAATTCTCACCTCGAGTTATTATACTAGATATACCAGAAGAGGTAAATGAGACAAATATTATCTCTTATCTATGTGAAGAAAATGAATTGGATGAAGATAATATGAAGTTAAGAACTATCATTAAAACGAAGAGAACTGGGGCGCGTCATGCAGTGCTCGAGGTTACACCGCAGAGGAGACTGACATTACTCCGGAGAAAAATCAAGCTGGGGTTCAAGATGTGCAGGGCAGACGACTATATCGTCGTCCGCCGCTGCTTCAAGTGTTCCCGGCTTGGCCATGGATTCAACGGATGTGAAGCCGATGTCACCTGTCCAATCTGCTCTGGGCCTCACACATTGCAAGAATGCGACTCCCGGGAACGTAAGTGTATAAATTGTACCATCTACAACTCCTCGAATAGGTCCAAACGAAAAGTAGACACAGCACACACTGCTTTGTCGCGAGAATGCCCTTCATACATCGCAGCACAATCACGATTGAAAGCTAGAATTAATTTTGAGGTATGATGTCATCCCAGGTAGATATCATAATTAATTATTATATAATAATAATTGTCGATTCGTCAGCTAATAATATAATATATTTAATGAAATACAATAGAAATAGAATTATTAACCTAAATATTCTGAGGTTATCTTTAGAGTTATCAATATGGTATTGTGATCACATGGTAATTTTTACGAATCACATAGTTAGAATTTTACTTAAATCATTTATTACTATTAATGGGTAAATTTTTCATAAAGTTATGCCAAATTAATTTACACAGATCATGGAATGCCACTTATTCGCTTCTTAATTTTATTGATAGAAATAATATAGACATAGTTTTGATTCAGGAACCATCGACCATTAGAAATAAAACAGCTGGATTCCCAGGCAAGTTTAGAGTGTATGATTGCAATGATAACAGACCTCGAGCAGCCATTGTTGTTACAAATCCCAAATTTAACGTAATCACTTTATCGGAATTTATAAATAATGACACTGTTGTTGTAATAATTGAATTCATGGGCCATAGTTTTACTCTTATCAGCTCTTATTATGATATAGTTCGCAACATTAATGATGATTTAAACGTTACTGAAAAAATATTAGATAGATACAGTCATAATGGTATTATACTTGGAGCTGATACTAACAGTCGATCAACGTTATGGTTTGACAAGCTGACTAACGCTAGAGGAAGAGTACTGGAAAACTTTATTACAGTAAAAAACCTACACTTACTTAACGAACATGACCAACAACCGACTTTCACTGGAACCAACAGACAAAGCAATATTGACTTGACTATTTGTAATCAGAGAATTATTAAACAACTTCGAAATTGGAAAAATCATGACTACTTTAACTTTTCTGATCACAGAACTTTGACTTTTGATTTGGTTTTGGAAAAAGAAAATAATTATCATGAATTAGAAACTAAATATATTACCAAACATGCCAATTGGGATACTTTTAAACATATTCTCGAGGAAAAAATCACTCATTGTTTTGGATTAGAAATAATAAAAGATTCTGGAATAGTAGATGAAAATTTATTACTGAGTTTAGATTTAAAAGGAATAGATTATACTTTACAAAAATTTAACAAAGCGCTGAAAAAAACCTGCAATATATTATTCCTTAGAAGCAGAACAAAAAAAGCGAAAGCGGCCCCTTGGTGGAATGACAGACTTACGGACTTACGAAAGAGGACAAATCAATTACGGCGACGATACCAGACAGAAACTCAGAACGCATCCCGACGACAACAATATAGGGCAGATTACCTTGAACAGAAAAAAACATATGAGGCTAAAATAAAGGTAAGTAAGATGGCGTCTTGGAGGGAATATTGCAGTTCTATTGATAAATCAAAAGCATGGTCGTGGCCCTATAAGAATGCTACAGGAAAATTGAAACGACCAACTGATTTAACAACTGTAAAAAGGGATGACGGGACTTACACGACTGACATAAAGAGTACTTTTGAATATTTAATTGACAAGTTCATAAAGACTGACGACATATCTACGGACTCACATCAGCATGCTAATATGAGAACACTTAGCAGCCTTACTCCAAATTCGGAACCCGACAAGGATTTAACTGACAATGAAATTGACGACACAATTAAAAATTTAAATAATAAAAAAGCAGCCGGGGTCGATGGCTTCACAGCCGAAATAATTCAGAAGACCGCTGAAGTTTTTCCAAAATTTATAAAAACCTTGTATAAAAAGTGTTTTAGAGAAGGGGTGTTCCCAATGTCTTGGAAAACTGGAAAAATTATCCCCATAGCAAAGAATCCACATGACAGAAATACTGACTACAGACCAATCAGTCTACAACCATTTGCAGGACGAGTACTCGACAAACTACTACATTCAAGACTATCCCACCATATACACACGAAATACCCACTTCACAAAAACCAATATGGATTTATACCACAGACTGGGACAATTAATGCTTTACATAAACTAATTACAGACATAACTGAGACTTTAAGACAAAACAAACACACCATTGTAATATCATTTGATATCAAAGGGGCTTTCGACCATGCCTGGTGGCCATCAGTGTTTAATGCTCTAAAGGAGCATAATTGTCCAAAAAATATATTTTTGTGCATACGGGATTTTCTTAAGGGAAGAAAATCCATCCTAGGCGCTGGCAACTGTCTCACGATTAAAGAGCAAACTATAGGCACGCCACAGGGTTCTTCGATTTCTCCCCTCCTATGGAATCTCGTACTTGACAGCCTCTTACGAATTGATCTACCTGAGGACTCAGAGCTAATAGCATTTGCAGATGATATCATCCTTAAAATTAAAAGTAAATATTTCTATCAAATGCAAGAAAAAGCTAATCGTGTTTGTGCTGCAATGTTCGATTGGGCAACAAAGAACAAGCTGACCTTTAACGAACAAAAAACTAAATATATCATATTTACTAGACGACGACGTCACCCCCAACTTGCTATTAAACTAAATAACATCTCAATTACTGAAGTAACAGAACTTAAATACTTAGGACTTCTGATCGACAATAAATTGAAATGGACATCTCACATTAATAACTTACAGACCAAATTGTTACGGACCGTTCATTCACTTACGAAAGTCGCCAAAGTGAATTGGGGACTACAGCATGAAGCTATGCAGACCATATATAATGGGGCCCTGTTACCAATGATGACTTATGGCATTCAGATATGGCATAAAGCTCTTTCTGTAAAAAGAAACTTAGTAAAGTTAGAAAGAGTCCAACGCCTTTTCGCGATAAGAGCTATTAAAGGTTACAGGACCATTTCATATGAAGCTGCTTGTGTCATGGCTGACTTCATTCCAATCTCATTATTGGCGGCAGAACTGACAAAAATCTACCATATACTTAAAAATAAAGACACAACGGACTTTGAAATAAAAGATATTGAACATGACGTACACTACTCAAACTGGCAACATCCTACAGATATACCCTGTATTAACACAGAAGATTGTACAGAACAAATTGAATATAGACAAACATACCACATCTATACAGACGGAAGTAAGCAAGATGATAAAGTAGGGTGTGCATTCTTAGTGTATAATGGTGACCAATATGTGCTCACGGAACAGTACAGATTAGACAAACACTGTTCGAATAATCAGGCAGAACAACTGGCTATTCTCAGGGCACTGGAACACATTACAGAATACGAAGAAACGGAAAGACGTACTTATGTTATACACACTGACAGCAAAGTAGCATTACAAAAAGTCAATAACAGAACGATACATGACCAACTTACTGACGACATTAGAAAATGCCTTCTTAAATGTAAAGAAAAACAAATAGACATTGAGTTACAATGGATAAAAGGACATGCAGGACGGATAGGTAACGAAGAGGCAGACGCGAAGGCCAAAACTGCAGCACTGGATGAGACACTCCCTATTTCTTACTGTAAAGCCCCTCAGACTAAAGTTAAAAGTATATTAAGGCAAATGACGTACAGGCTATGGAATAACAGATGGCAGACAACTACGAAAGGAAGACATTTATACAAATACATTAATAAATTAGAAAACAGACAAAAGCTACGTACAATCAACAGTAGACTTACACAGGTACTGACTGGTCACGGACCAACAAGAAGTTACTTACATCGATTTAATATAATAGAAGACAACAAATGCTTGTGCGACGGACAGACAGAACAAACTTATGACCATCTTATATTTGACTGTCACTTACTTGACGCACAGAGGTATAAATTATTAAGAACAATTATGGTCCGTGGGCACAATTGGCCAATCAGTAAAGAAGAACTGCTTTTTAGTTTTGGCCGGGAATTTCAGGAGTTTTTGAGCGGAATAGACCACAGTAAATTATGAGAAATAGATTGGACAGGTGGCACCATATAGGACATCATGATATATCCATATTTTTATTTTTCTTATTTTTTATTTTTTTATTATATCATTTCCTATTTTAATATTATTTGAATTGTTATTCTATTTATTATTTTATTGTAATGTATATATATTAAAGTATTTTGTAATTTGTATTTAGTTGTAGGTTGTATTTTTTTTTTGCATATTGTTGTTTCCTTGTAGTTTCATTTTGTCTTAAAAATATTCTGAAAAATAGTATTTAAATTATTTTCCTGCACGCAGTATCACCCGATGGAACGTGCAGGTCTTTATGTAAACAATAAACTCCTCCATGCCCAGGGTTACTGGAATGGGGAAAACATAAAAAAAAAAAAAACAGGTTACAAAATTGATCACATTGTAACACAGAAATGACCATATGACTGGTGCTCTAGAACAAGACTAACTGTCCAGTCCACCAGATTTCTTTAGTCGTAAGAAAAACAGCATCGAAGGTTCTAGGCCAGCCTAGATGGCATTCGAACATCGTAGTCAAAAACATGTACTACAACAGTTTGTTCCCACAATAAGTCTTAAACTATTTAAAGTCATTTGTTTTGTTTTGTTTCTAGTTAAAATATAATATAAGAGAATACAATGCCAATGACCTTCAGTGTATAGGCGAAAACAAAGAGAAAAAACAAAACAAAAATCTTATTGTTATTATCATATTGTAGTGATGACCTTCTTATCGTTACTTGGCTTCTACATTCTGAAGTTAAACAGTATGATTAAAACACACCGAATATCTAGTCAAAACTTGATGTTATGATTTGTCATTTTTGGTGTGGTTAGGCTTTTTTTGGTTTCATTTCATTTTTTCAATTTTAGATAATTGTTTTATGATTTTCAACACGAATTCTACATAAATTGGGAATTCAGAGAGTTTTGCGATGATTCAATTTTAACAAAATTAAAAAAACAAAAAATATTTTAAACTGATTACTCATGCTCGTAAGAGGTAGTATATACTCCGATCATCGCAGTCAAAAACATGCCCTATGATAGTTTGTTCTAACTCATAGTTCGTTCCAACATGAAGTCTATAAGACGTTACAGTATTATTGTTCATTATTTCTTGAATTTAAATTTAAACACCAAGTAAAATACTTCGTAAAAATATGTAAATGCGCCGTAGTACATTTGACTAATTGACACACACGGAAAGGCGTAATTATTCTTTAAACAGTTAAATCATTAAAATCTAACATTTAAATCATTAAAATCCACAAAATATTCTCCACGTTTGACGATCCAACTCCAAATCACTCAAGGCCCCTGGTCAATTCTCTCTCCAATCATCTTTTTACGAACTCTGACTAAAAAAAAAATTAGGTCAGGGATCTATTCAAAATATCGTTTATACTTTAAATTTATACTTTAGAAGTAGATCTAAGAAACCAAATCATTTTAATTGATATACTGAGGTAAGTTGGTGAAAATGGCAATTCTCTTCCGTTTCATCCCCAAGCCAAAGGAGGCGATTGGGTGACTAATCTAAATGTGCTGTTACACTGTGCGAACCTGGGATCACCTGTGGTATAGCATGGCAACCTACAATATTAAAGGTCGCAGGATCGCGTCCCGCAGTGGCCCGGAAATTTTTTAATGGGAGTAAAAAATCTTTGGCTATGCCGTCCTCGGACCTGTACGATTTCAGGTACTCTTTAAAGATTCATATCCTAATTATACCTGAATAGGCAAAATTTAGGACTCCCGTTGTAGCATCGTCCGAATAGTCTTAGTGGCATAAAGTGACGTAAAACAAACGAACTGGGCGAACCACACCTTCTACCCTTATTGTCGAACAGCCAGTTCGGTACAGTGTTCAGCTAATCTAAATCTTGAACAGTTACTTGATAAAATTGATAAAATATCCATGAACTTTTTGGGATAGACCTTTTGGCAAATGAATCGGAACAAACATACATGACGTAATCCTAATTTTGATAACTCATTATCAATTATGTTCCTCTTCGAGGAGTTTAAGAGATAGGAGATGTTGATGTGCATCTAGACTTTGCGAACCTCGCATTCGAACTTCACCCTCGAACATCCTGTTTGGAACAGGGTTCGGCTAATCTAAATAAGACACGAACACGAACAGGTACTTTATCTGTTCGTCTGTGTGTTCGGGAATAGCGCTAGTGACGCTTTTGAGCTAATTAAGATAAGCTTCTAGACCTTCTTTTAGCATCTTTTTGACGTTGCTTTTATCCATAGTAAGTTAGAGCATAAGTCAGAAAAGCCGCTAGTTCTAAGTCAGACGTCTTTGTGATGAAAATTATTGTCTTAAGGTGCATAGGAGCAGTCAGACATCATTGTTCGTTGGAATTCACGTTCGTGATACGCAGGTAGGGCAAAGGTCGGGGTTTATCTATTCGAGGGCTAGTTTCGCACAGTGTGAAGGCGCTTTAACATTCATCTTACCCCGTTTTCTCCTATCAAATTCATAGATGTGTGATATGTCAAGGAATGCGAAAAACTGTTGCAATTACACACACACTCCCATACATACGCACAAACTTTTATTTCACACACGCAGACGGACTTGGTAACAGAGGTTCGTGGTGGGGGTGAGAAAAGAGCGAGAGGTTGCCCCCCACTCCCGAGGCAGGCTCAGTCTGTGATAGCCGACGGTGGGGTAGGTGTCCTGCCTGCTCTAGTCTCTGTGTCGAGAGTGTAGTGAGATCGCTCTAGTGACAGTTATATATCAGTGTTGTGTAATATTTATATCCTCGCATCTCTGGCCAGCTCTAGCAAAAATCCACCCCCTTCTACCCTTTCTTGAAGGTAATTTTCACTAATATTTTATATAAACAAAAAATTAAAAATTCCCCGATATATAATTAATCTGCGGCGTTACTATATTTTATAAAAGCCGTACTAGGACCTTATTTAATAATTATACAAATTTACTCAATTATTCATTGCTAACGAACAGGTTAACGTAAGTGGCAAGTTGTCTGATTAGGTGACAGTAAAAAATATTAAATTTTAATATTATTCAAAAAATAAAAATTGAGTAGTTAATTTGCTTTAATTTTTTTTTTTTTAACTCCATTTTTACATTCCCACCTGCCTTAAAAGATAAAGACAATATAAATTAAATCAATTATATTAGCTATGTTTGATGTAAACGTTTTGTGACTTGAGGATTTTTTAAAATAAATCCAATTTTAATTAAGTATTTAATTTTTAACTAATTTTTTTCTGGTCATTCTTTTCTAATCCGATTAAAATATATGATTTGGAAATATTTCTAATAAATTTATTAACTCTTTAGGTGGGTAAAAAAAATTACGGTTCTATAGTGGACTAAGTTAAAGCCGGTGAAATAATTTCCATCTTCCAATAGAGACATTATTATTTTTTTTTTTTTCTGAATTTAAAAAATTTGTATCCATATTAAGTTATTATTTAAAGCAAGTAGGAGTAGATGTGGAATTTTGAAATAGTTTAATATATAAAACTTTATTGAATGAAGAAAACCTTTATTTGAACCTGTGCATTTTATCTTTTTTTCATGTGGATAAAAATCAAAATACACAATAATATTTATACTCTTAAAAATAAACTCGTGCCTATAAACTATAAATATTGCTTACTTCATCCAGTTTAAGTTTGGGCTGCTTATTCCAGTTGTATAAAAAAAATGAATTCTTCGACGAATTATTTCTTTTTTTAATAATTATAAATATAATATGTTTAATTTATAATATTTTATATATTATTATTTTGCCTGATGTTGCCTGGCATGATTACCTCATCCATTCTTATACTTCAAATCCTTATTAGTGATAAATCTTTTTAATTTATATACCATTAGTATGAAAAAAAAAATAATGTTTGTGTGCCTGTTTATTATTTTTTTATTCATTTTTTTGATAGTCAAATTAGCATGTTAATATTTAGAATTTATTTAGATGTTTGTAAGATCCTTTCTTTGGCTGCATCCCAGACGGCTGTCTCGCCCGATAAAGATGCATCTTATTTTTAAATTTCTACTAGATGTGGCGTTATTTTTATTTTAAATGTTTTGGTCGGTTATTATTTGTTAACGTGAAATTTCGCATTATTATAAGCAGAAATAATATATTTATTCTAAT
The DNA here is from genome assembly GCA_911387785.2 of Aelia acuminata. Classification (NCBI taxonomy): domain Eukaryota; kingdom Metazoa; phylum Arthropoda; class Insecta; order Hemiptera; family Pentatomidae; genus Aelia; species Aelia acuminata. The sequence continues at coordinate 157,594,204 of OU426979.1, read as the reverse complement.
ATTTATGTACTTGCTAACTATCGTATGCAGAGAATCGAATAAAAAAAATTCGAGTAATAAAAAAATTCTTCATGAATCGAAAATTACCACCCCCGTTTTATCATATATTCATTAAAGGAAAAATTTCGGGTTCTCTGTCGAGTCAAATCCGTTAGGCAACCGTTTATACAAAGTACCGTTAATTAATCAAATTTTCCATACAAAATATTGTTTGTCTTAAGATTTTTTTTTTTTTTTTTAATTTGATTAAATAAATATTCTCATAATAAAACCTACAACATTTACAACTTGATTAAACCTGTGATATATACAACTGGAAATCTTACCATCCTCGTAGATGAACTATAAATCTCAACCATCTAAAAAAAATGAAATAATTTAATTCTGGAGATATTTTTGCGATTCTTAATTAAAAAGCTTCAAGAGTAAGATGACGAAAATAGGCGAATGGGTGATTACACTGTAATCTAAATTCATTACACTGTAATGTAAATTCATTACACTGTAATGTAAATTCATTACACTGTAATGTAAATTCATTTCACTGTAATGTAAATTCATTACACTTTACATACAGTAATGAAAAATTTTGTATTAGGGTGCGGTCAGACATCATTTTTCGCTCGACTTCTCAGTTAAGTTTAAATAGATGTACAAAGGTGAGAGTTTCGCTAAGATCATAAAAATCGGTCTGGCTGCTTTTGATTTATAATTTGTGTAACTAATTAGACTTTTTTTATATACATCTACAATGTACTACGAAAAGCCTAAAATCTAAAATACTAAAAATAAATTAGAACTGTTATTTAGAATCTAAGACCCTATTGAAATTTTAAAATAACTAAAAGAGAGAGAAATACTTTATTGATAAGTAGTGCTGTTCTACTTCATAGGATTGCTAGACACACAGCATACTAATCAATCCGTTTGAACATTAAATTTCCTCTTTTTGTTCCATTTTTGGTCTTCTTTTCTTTTTCTTTCCTTTTTTTAACTTATCACTATTGTCATTAGGGGTTGGATTACAATTTTTGTATCTTTTTCAGAAACAAATAATAATTAGATAAATTCCATCACAAAAGTTAGCTGCTATACAGATGATTGTGGATAATGCCCAAGGAGTCAAGAATTATGCTCTCGGCCAAGATCCCTATATCACCTATAGCGACCCCTAGGTCTTCTAGGAAGCAAAAAAAAATCCTCCAATCTAATTAAAATATTACTTTAAACTTTAACTATGATTTACACAATGTATATATATATATATATATATATATATATATATATATATATATACACACGTATATATTTTGTTCAAAAAACAATCTGTTGTTAAAAGATTAGAGGTAACCTTCGGGAAAGAGACACAGAAAAAAAAACCGATGAGGTAGATCTTTTTATTTTTGTTGGTTTTTTATGCCTTCCTCTGCCCCCTCCCCTCCATTCGGCGGGTGTAATTGAGAGAGAGAGAGAGAGAGGGAGAGACAAAAAATATCCCCTATCGATATGGTTTATTGAATATCGAAATTGGCCAAGGTTTGCAATCTTCATTGTTCTTCTGTCTGCTCTCTTTTCAGCCTTCGCCAATTTATTTCCTATTCACTGTTCCTTCTTCCGAATTACTATTATGTTATTTGTTATATAAATTCGAGTTTTTGTATGTTTAATTATAATGTCTAATTCAATTTGCAAGTAGTAGAGGCCGAATTTTTATTTATGTATATATCTTTTTCTTAGAGTTATTAAATTGTAGTGTATTGCCTGTTAATTCTTGAATTGAAATTTAAACAGCAAAAGCTAAATACTTTCAAAAAAAAAAAAAAAAAAAAAAGAAATTAATCGCGGCATGGTGCATTTGACTAAAGCCATCTTATAGAAAGACTAGCATTCCCCGTCGCGGCTTTGCCCGCGAGCCTTTAAAATCAATTCTGTGATCTTGTTATTGATTTAATATATGTTAACTGATGTTAAGGAGATTTAGTAGAATCGGAGCTGCCGGCTCGATAGAAGAGAGGGAGACGCGCAATGGAGAGAGTTCACTGAAACCGCCGAAACTAAAAATTGCTTACGCGTCGAGAACGCTTCATTTTTCGGCTTTAAAGCATGGTTTTCGACGCCCAGGAGCTTTCGAGATAAACTCGTCGTATCAAGATCTTTAAAATAGTCCAAATTAGATATTTTTTCTCGAAGTGCAAAAATAGGTGTCCGTTAGAGTTAAACGACAATATCGCCATTTATACCCCTTAGGGGTTACATTTTTCAAATTCCTTTCTTAGTGGTTACCTACATCGCGTTTAAAATCTAAATTCCGAACTTCAAGTTTCTATCATTAGTAGTTTTTGCTCTGCATTGATTCTGTCAGTCAGGGCAAAGCCTCTTATATATAGAGAGAGAGATAAAGTTAAATTAGATAAAATATAGTATTCATATATGAACAGTACTATATTTTGTACACTATTATTTGTATGCTATATATCTTATTAACTTAGGCTTCATTGTAACTGACCATTGTAATCTTTATTGTAATATTTTCACCTACATCTCAATATTCCTTCACATTACCTCAGATTTTCTATGTAGATTTTTATCTCATTTTTCATTTATTACTTTTATAATGGTCTTACTTCAATAACTATAATCTTAAATTTTTTAAAGCTCTATAATTTTTTATGTTTTTTTTTATTAATATATTAAATGTTACACATACAATTGATATTTCTTTATATAATTTATCTTATAAGTTGTTTTCTTTTTTTTCTCCTTTAGCTTTCCTGATGAGCACACGAAATTCGGGTCGAAACGTTGGCGAAATCAAATATAATAATAATTAATAATTCTCAAATATAATAACAATAATTCTTATATATTAGTGCCATTTATTTTGACCGTACCCCAACCATTTCCTCTTCATAAAAATCATTACATTCCAGAAATGTTCTCTACATTTTATGATCCAATTCAAAATTAAAAAGAAATTGGACGAGAGATCTGCTCCATACATAGTAGGTATATAACAATCTTTGATGTGCATTCTTATTAATCATAGAAACGAAACAAATCTAACACACAAGCTTTAGGTGAAATTTAAGGGGTTGTAAATGTCTTAAAATATAAATGAATAAATATACAGCCAACAAATAAAATTCAGATTTATAAAAAAATTATTAAATGTTGGAAAAAAATATTTTTCATCTGAATCACGAAATTTTGGGGGCGAAATATCAGGAATTTTATTTTAATAAATCTGGTTTTATCACAATACACATCAAGATGTGTTCAAGTGAACTTATTTCATTCTATCTGTCAAATGCGTGAACTAAAATCAAGATCTGAAAGCGTTATGTAGGAATACATGACAGAAGAATTCTGAATGAATTTCTTGTGAAGAATGTTTTTATTTCAGCTTAGTTGAAAAATTTTGATTCTGTTCTTTGGAAAGGTATCAAAAGATTTGAAATTACTTCGATGTTTTAATTACTTGAACAAAAAGAAATCATGTGAACCGGAACTTTTTTCTTAACCTTTGTATTTTGAAATTTTTGAACTATATACTTACTTCTGATAGGAACTTGTGCGGTTTTTATGTTGATATACTTTATATCTTAATATATGTAAATTAAAAAATAGTCATTTTAAAAAAATGTACGGCTATTATATTAATTCTTAAGATTAATATTATAAGACCAGCAAAGTATGGATAATTGAAAACTCATTAAAATTGTATGTTTAAATTTGGGTTTACCTTCAGTTAAAAGTTTTTTTTGTTTTTTTTTTTGTTTTTTTTACGTTCTTTCACCTAACAAAATGTTCAATACATATTTCTGAAAGATTATTGTTTTATAATATTAAGGTTAAGACTACAGCCATAGTACCTCTTAACGTACCTCACGACGGCAAGAAGGTGGTTAAAATTCAAAATATATCAAATTGGATTCACCATTGCAAAAACAAAAATGTCAGAATATAGTCACAATAGTTAAGTTGCGTAAGGCTCAAAATACCAAATTCATTTTGGAGAGGATGATCAAGGTAACGCAGGTAGCGTAGGGTCACTTTCGAGTAATGCTTATTGCAGTGGTATTATTAGTATAGTAAGTACTAACTGCCCCAATTGTAAACTGTTTGAGAGTAGGTACATGGTAAACTTGAGAATGCAGTAAAATCTCAAAAGCAATTACCCTAAAAAACAGTTCATTGAGTTGAAACCATCTTCTTGCCGGCATGTGATATGTATCTCGTACTCAGCAATGTTGTAAATAAATAGTTTAAAAACTATTATATTATTACTGAATATACACACAGAATATACACTAGTATGAATTAAAATTTAAAGCAAAATATATTGAGATTTGTATTCGTTGAACGTTAATTTCTGTTTTAATATTTTTAAGGCCTATCATTCATCAGAAAATATAAAGATTTTAGGAAATAAGTTGGATGGAAGTAAAATACTTTCGCATCCTTATAAAAAAGATAAGATTATTATTATTACATCTTACTGTGGGAATATTTATGATCCATGAATATCAACCTTAACAAAGTTAATATTGCGTTAAGACCAAATCTAATTTATGAAATGGTTCATAAATTCAAAATCAAACATTTCTTTTGAAAAAGGAGGATATATACCTAACCCAGCAGAATTTATTGATATATGCCTTTATAAACTTAAAAAATAAAACAAAAAAAAAATCAATAAAGAATTTTTACACCCCTGATTTAGAAGGAAAAAGGAACTTGAAGAATAAAACTTTTTGATTAAGAATTGTGACCTCTGCAACCAGTGTAAAAAGTTATGAAAACGGTATTACAGAAAATAATGACGTTTATTTTATTTTAATTTTTTTATTTTTAGTTTACTTTCTGTGTATTGTTTATTATGTTATACATACAAGAGACGTATATTAAAACTTAAAATTAAAATAGCGATAAATGCCGGACGTTTTGCCTGGTTAATCTTGGACGCAAGATGATTTGAATAAGAATTAAATGCACCTTTTATAGGTTTAATGCTATGATAAAAGTGGGAATTTTATACTTATAAAATAAGTAACCCTCTTAAAATGGAGAACAATAAACAAATTATTAGCTTAAAAAGTGTTAAAAAAAGGCAATTAATAAAACCAATTAATTTTTTTTCACTGTCTTAATTATAAATGTTAAGGCTTATATCTCTTGGTGTTTGAGTGTCGTCGACTGGTTTAACGATTTCTCGGGATATTTTTGTCTTTCTTTTCTTGGATTTGGCAACTATATTCCAATGCTACTCGTCCCGTGTAATTTAGTCCTACACGACCATTAGCCATTCATCAGGTCAGTAAGGACCTTTTTCGAACAATTACTATTTGGTTAGTTAAGTGGGATTTGGTTAGTTTCGGTCCCTCACAAAATAAAGATGTATGTTTTTCCTATACGTTCTTGTTTCTTGTGTCATCGTAACAAAGTTTATAATCACGTTTTTTAGTTCCGGAATATACGGTTCCCCCTCAGTGTTTGTTTACACTGTTTCTAAGAAAGGATTCTTTGGGTGCCAGAGTGTCAGGCAACAAAATAATTTATTGCCTCGGGGACTGAAAGGCAGCTACCTCACAGACCGCGGTGGTGTACAAAGGATCTGTCAAAGAAGTGGAGGGAGGTCTGGAGGCACGGACCTCCAAGAATTAAAGCCCTTGGGCAGTTTGGTAGACCCCTTTTCAGAAACTAGAAGGACCCCCGGCTGTCTAGCGTTAAACCTTTAATGTCCCCTTTTTAGAAGTCAAATCCTCCCTTGGCCGACCCATCGGGCGCTCATTATCAGCCGACCTACTTCCATGAAAGCAAAACTTTCTTCGACATTGACACAATAGTTCCACTCTCCTGTCATAAATCTCGACTGTTTTCGTTCCAAGGGTCACAAGTGAATAGAAATCCTCGGCGATGGTAATAATGAAACTTTGTGAAGTTTCGACGTCCGTGATAGATTTATTAGTGAAAATGTTTCGGAAAATCAGGTTGTATTATAAAGTTGGAAGATATTAAGTTGATCATAGACTGTAATGCTGTGGAAATGGCAGAGTTTACAATCGAAAAGTAAATTAAATACTATTAATTAATTAAATACTAATATGCAAATATTACCGACTTCTTCAACCGAGGTTCAGGTGTTAATTCTTTTTTTAAACAATGCTGTACCTGAGAGGAAAACTGTTGTAACTACAAAATTCTCGAGTTTCCAATTATTGTTGTAACTGAATTATTTCTATTATTCCATTTCTAGCGAAAGGTATTCGTATTTATATTCCTGATAAATGGTGTTTTATATAACCTATTATTATTATTACTTTTTTTTTTACGACTAGAAATATGAAAAATTAAAATTCAAAGTGCTCTCTTTTAAAAATTTAATAATGTCAGTTACGACAGTTTACCTCTGAGGTACAGAATGGAATTATATTTAACTGCTTGAAGTACGCTACTACCAATTATAAGAAAAGCGTTTTTGTTGAAGGATTTAGTTTTTAGTGCGTTTTTTATTGATTCATTCATTTTTCTTTCATAATTAAATTACCTAATGGACGAAATTGATCTCTTCTAATAAAGTACGCAAAAACTGCTTAGAATTAAACAGTAATGAATTCTCCTAGGAGCTTGATTTAATGTTAAATTTACTTTTTATCTATTTTCCTACTCATTAATAGCACGAATGTAACTAAGATAAATTTGATCTTAGAATACTATTATATATTTCTTTTAATTTCTCAAATTGTGTTTGATTATAGTTTTTGTTGCTTAAAAAGTATCATTCCGTTTGCAACTAAACTCCGGCAGACTGTTTCCCTTGCCTTCACAGTTTTTTATATCTAAATATACTTTGTCACAGATAGAACATATGTATTGTAGACATGAATTCAGATACTCGTTAAAGATCCCTATGGTAATTGTTACTGGATTGGCAAAATTAAGGACTCTCACTGTCGTAACGTCCGATTAGCCATATTAGCAAAATGTGACTTTAAATAAATAAATAGATGTGTACTAACAATATGGTATGGACGAGTGATGAGCAATTCAAGAATTAAACTGGTCCAGAAATTTTATCTCTACTAAAATATGTAATATTTACATAGCATAGCAGTTTTAGCAGTTTTTATTCTGTATGATTTTGCACCTCTGATCATCTCAATGTAATATAACCTAAACCCCATGTAGAACATATTCTAAAATTAAAAATGTTATTTAAATTTAAAATTAATGATTTTTTTATAAATTAAAATTTAATTTTAATTCAAATTAATAGTACATTACGTAATTTTCTCCACTATTGCGGGTATAATCGATTGTTATTTCTCAAAATTTTTATTTATTCCAATTGCAGTCTGATTATGTGATCTTGGCCGATGCCTGTCATCGAAGCTTGACACTTCTGAACTAAGTACTTAAAAGTTTTATTTTATTAGCATGCGAGAGAGTCGAATTCCGCTTGGAATTAAATTATTTTAAAAAATTCCAATGTGTCACAACCTCATCAGCCTTTTAATTTGTAATGGCCTCACGTTTTTTAGCTAAACCGTTTAGTTTAAAAATTAATTTATTGCGGCTTAGAAAGAATTCCAATTAATTAAAACGATTTCAGTCATTCCATAAAAAAAAAAAATCCACTTTTATAAAAACCCTAATCAGTAATATTTATAAAGTAAGGCGTTTTGAATATAATTAGCAATTAATTAAATATTTACAGCTGCTAAACCGATGACCCAAAACAATTTCTCAGTTGTAACAAAAAAAGAATAACTACAATAAAAAAACATCGAAGAAAACAAAAGGTTTCCTCGAAATAAGTAATTTGTTTTCTTTGTTACATTGTTGATAATATTTTTAAAAGGCCGGTTTCCGGTGTATTTATAATATTTATAGGATTTATTTGTGATAGATTCAGCAAAAAGACAACGGAAAGGCATTGTTCTGCTGTGGGTCTTTTTTTTTTTTTTTTTTTACTCACCAGTTGAATAAACAGATTTCTTATAAATTATTTGCAACTTCAACAAACAGATGTTTTAATATTATTTATAATCCATTAATTACCTAATCTTATTTTATTTAGTTAGAAAGTGTGTCCATATCCCGTTTGTTGGAGAAGTTGTGTGTATGTACCCGGTGTGAGATATGTGAATTTTTTTTAAATATTAAATAAAAATATAAATGTAAATAAAAATATAAAATACGGGTCACCTGTAGTGTAGTGGTTAGCATAGCAACCTACAATACTAAAGGCCACGGTTGCCCTAGGATTTTTTAAAGGTAGTAAAAAATCCTGGCTATGCCGCCCCTCTGATAGGACGTAAAATGGAGGTCCCGATTCTGTAGGATGTCAGGTACTCGTCAAAGATCCCTATCCTAATTATACCTAGATAGGCAAAATTTATGACTCCCACTGTAGCATCGCCGGATTAGCCTAATGGCATAAAGTGACGTTAAACCAACAGCAAAACAATATATGTATATGTATTTCAAAATTCAATTCAGATAAATATTTAAATTCTAAACCCTTGGGATTTCCTTATTAGTCTGAATATTTAAAAACTTTGGGAGATTTATATGTTCGGTGTAGGATTTTTATCATATCTTCCCACCTCGTAGTATTTTTTTTTCAGTCTAAACTGCCAATCAATGTTTTAATGTAAGACATGCTGCAGCTGTCCCTAATAGAAATTTTGAGAAACAAAAACTACAGATTAAATACATTTATATCCATTTACAATATTTATTTATATTACCAAATATTTTAGCTTTTAATATCAACAATTTACAAGGTCAGCATACCTCTAAACCTTTCCACATGTATAAGAATTTTACAAGGCTGCAATCTTACTTGCTGAATCTATAGCTGCTTTACACTGCGAACCTCCCCTTCACCTGAGTGTAAAGGCATCTTTACAGTTCCACATTTTGTTGTACATCCCAAGTACCAAGGTGATATTCAAACTGGTCCTAAATAAAATTAATTTTCTTAAAATGGTGAAAATATTATCATCATCATATATGTATAGTATTTCTCATAGACTTTTTTTTGTCGGTACGTCATAACTTCCTTAATACTTGATCAAATTTCATGAATGAGGCATCATTTTAGTTTTCCTTAATCGCTACACCGGAAAAATATACAAATTACTCATTTCGTCTTCGATTGCGAATTATAAGCGGGAAATCGCGGTTTTTCGGTTACATAATTTTTTTCGATTAGCCCCTTAGTTTGCGAGTAAGCTAGTAAGTAAGACCCTTAGTTGGTTGTAAGCTAAAAACTGAAATTCTAAAAAAAAATGGTCGCAGTGCTTTTTCGAAGGTACTTTTTTAAGGTGTTTTTTTTTTTTAGTTGTTCGAGACAAACATTTTTGGTTACATAACCTTTTCCGATTGTCGCCGTCGGTTGCGAGTTACAAGCGAAAACATGAAATTTTAGTTAGAATTAGTAACTTCTACGTCTGTATAAAACGAACCTACTGACAAACAATCTCAGATGACCATGTCATAACTTCAAACATAGTCTTCAAATAGGTCCTGTAAACACGTAAATAATCAATAATCTACAATTTAAACACATGTATTCTTCAACCCTTACCTACGCCCATGACGCACTAAATACGCACTATACGATACTAAATATACGGTGTGTACTCGATTAAATGGGATTTAAGTTGATTAGAGTGCGAATGCTTCGCATGGGTCAGCTAGTAAGATATTATAATTAGCTTTACTAATTAACTTTAATGTGTAAAAGATATCTCTGTACAAACTTCTCTCTGTTATGGGTAACCTTCTAGAGTTCATTACGCCACTTATCGCCGGTCTAAAAGGTTTTCGCTCAATAAGTTGTTTAGAGCCGGCAATACCTTTACGCAACATTGAGTCACATGCATACCATACACATAGCACAGGGGGCTCGGCAAGTATACTACAAAAGAGTTTGTTTACTCGGGGTAAAACCCTACCCCTCCTTCGTTGCTAGGCGGTACAGACATGACAAAAAAAAAAGTAAACAGATATTTCCTGGTATCAACATTGTTAGGAGGCGGTTATTTGTACTTCAGTCCTTTTATCCAAGGTCTAACTGAGCAAACAATGCACAATTGGGTAAAGAAATAGATTTATTCAATATTTGAAGAGTTTTTTTGTTTCTTTTTGAACGTTCAAGAATATTATTACTCTAGTTTAGGCCTTCATCAAGGCTAATACCAAAAAAAAAAAAAAGACAATATTAACATATCAGAATATCTTTTTGCTTTACAATTTTGTGTTGTTGTATTCTTCGTTCTAGCCACTGTGATGTTTGTCCAATAAATTATTTATTTTCACAATTTTTGCATTTAACTTTATTAATCTCATTAATAATCTATCCTTCGGAATATTATCTTTCGTTTTTGTAAATAATTTATCTAATTTATTTATTGGTTTTTTCCAAATTTTATTTCATTCAAATCATATTTTTTAATTTTTTTTTCTATTTTATTGGTCAAACTATCTATATATGTAATCGAAAGAAACTTTTTGGGATAAGGGTTATTGTTATCTTTTTGATTGTCTTTCAGATTTGAAAAATATGCAAGTGTCTAATCTGCAAGTATACAAGTTACAAGTTAAATTTGCAACTGGTCTATCACAACATACACATATAAATAAACATGAATTTGATTTTAAAATTGCCTCAATAATACATAAAGAAAATAATCCTAATAAAAGAAAAATTATAGAAGCTATCTACATTTCAAAAAATATTCAGAATTCGGTGAACAACCATACAGACGTAGAAAATTTGAGCACATTTTACGCAAGTATTATACATAAAATTAATATTAAAAAAAAGACTATGGATAATAATACAATAGAGCAATAGACTAACCCCACCCCTGCCGTACTTGTTCGTTGTCAGTCGTTCCTAGCTAGTTGACGAAGTTAGACGTGACAGATATTCAGATAGATACTTAACATATGTATTTTAAAATATAGACTAATTCATTTAGAAGGATAAATTGGTGACTATGTGCATAAAGGTATTTATAAATTAAAATGTGTATAGAAAATTTTTTAATATCAATTGTTATTAAATTTAATTAATTTTTTATTTAATATTTTTAGTTTTGTCTTTTGAGAATGGCACATTGAGGCCGAATCGTCAAGGATTATTTACTTTAAATAAATATATGATATATTTGGTGACCTACGGCTTTTATTAACCTTAAATAATTAAATACGGCACCGAAATTAAATGAGAAGACTATTAATGATATCAGAATATCATTTAATTTTCACTACGATCGATGCATCATTACCATCTCATGTTTTTACTTTCTTCATGTTGGTTGTTTTGTAATCTAGACCTTGATGCAGAAAGCAAATTTAAGTCGAATCCTCGCAACTCGAATGTATAAATATTCATGTTTGTGGGTTACCAAATATGTAACTGGTAGCATAGTCAACTACTATGCATGAGACCGCAGGTTCTTAGCACGCCAGAAGAATATCCTTTATGCCGTCCTTCAAAAGGGACGTAAAATACGATGGCGGGTACTCTTAAGTATCCTTAAAGACCAGCTAAGTAACATTAAGGACTTCCACTGTAGCATTGCCCAGTGAAGCATGAAGTTTAATGACCAAACATACATAGAAGAATAGAAGTTAGAAGATAAGGGGTCTAAGCGACATTTTTTCTCTATGACTTGATCAAAGTCGAACTTTTTTAAACTAACTTTAAATGGCGTAAAAATAATTATTTTTTATTCTAAAATCTGGTCTTCGACTTTCAATATCGTTCCTAACAACTGTGGTATTTCTAATTTTAGGAATTTTAGAATCTCTTGATTAAGTATTAAACAATTGTAAAAACGCCGTAAAGGGGGATGAGTTAATAACTTTTAGTTATTAGTACATTTCTTTGTAAGTTCTTGGGTTTATATTAGTATAAAAAGGTTAATTCCACATAAATGTTACTAGAGAAATGTTTTGTGTGGGCAAGAAGGCGAATTATTAATTTTTTAACGGTTTATCCGATTTTAATGATTTTCGACATTAAATTTAACGGTTTTTAACTCCCTCATTTATCAACTAACCACTATCATTAAATCCACTTTATTCCGCATCTAACATGATTTGTTCAGAAACGTCATTAGACCCCAATCTTATAAGGACCATGTATGTGACTCCAACACGTTTGTAGTATTTTGGTTTTCAAACTTATGTTGTGCAATAGCGTGCGTTGATTTTTTTTTTATCGCTTCCCTTCAGTATTTACCTACTGACATAATCAACATTGATCTTGACTGATTTCCTTGATTGCTTGAGTCATTATAATGAGCTACCCAAGAGTTACGTAATTGAATGTCTACCCCTTGATTTTCTTCCTTATTACATAATTTAACTTTAAAGTTGCTCTTGATTAAAACCATCATGCATAACTTTGTTTCTGTATTTCATGTTTAATTTTTTTCTTCAAATTAGTAGCCTTTTTTCAGTAACTCCCCCCTCCCCCCCCCCCCCCGCAATCATTATCAAGTTCTCGGACTTAAAAAGAAATTAAGGCTGGGAGCTTTGTTAAGATGTAATCCGAGTTGAGGGGATTCAACATTTCCAAGATCAAAGGGAAGCGGTTTTCGAAACAATGGCCCTTATGGCTTAGAACAGTCATTAAAATAAACCATAAAATGTTTTTCTGATCTCTTTTTAACTTGGGCCGAGTAAAAAAGAAAAAAAAAACTGGATGAATCTGATATTCCGCTGCCTCTGAAACCATTCAGAATATTGCTTTCTTAACAATATTTTGGCAAAAATAATATTTTTTAACATATATATTTACTAAAAACTGCATATTACGATTAACTTCAACGGAAACAGAACCAAAAAAAAAACTTACTTTAGAAACCCCTTAAGAATCCGTAATTATTATGCACCATTTTTTTTTTTTCATAATAGCGCCATGTTAGAGTATAAAATATATAAATTTTGGTATTGAAATTTTATGTTTTTATAGGAAGGTCGTCAAAGGTGGACCTAAAATAGTCATGCAGGTGATGGTATGATTTTTCAATTCCTCAGGTCCTTCATACATCGGTTTAGAGAACTCCTTATTTTGAAAACCCGAAGCTGAATGTATTTTCTGGGACACTTTGGTCCTCAGATGTTGTTGTAGTAATCGCAATCGGTAATGTGTTATGGTTTAGAAGCTGGGCTCACATAAGCTCTACTGAAGCATACAGAGGGCTTAACATGTTTTGAATTTTGTAAATAGACTTCAATGCAATCTGTAAATAGGCAAAATGCATTTATGATATGTTAAGATTTGTTTTACACATTTAATTTTAACTCATAGTCTGATAAAAGACATTTTTTTTTGTTTTTAAGTATGAACTATTTTATTTCAAAATCCTTCTAAATTGTACAATATTGAGTGTATATATGCTCTTTGGTCGGTATTCGAAATCAGAATTGAATAAAAAATGAAATTTACTTGGAGAGCATATCTCGATAATACCTCACTACTGTTTTTGTTGAAAAATACAAATTAAAAAAAAAAAAAGATTTTTCTTCAGGCACTAATTTTCATTTTCTGAGGAAATAAAAATTTTCGATAGTTAATAAAAAAATTTGTTTTTCAAATTTTCAACACTTTTTTTATTTAAGAACCTCCTAACTAGATAAATATTGCTTTTAGATTAATTATACCGTACACCATGTGAAAACAAAGCGAGGGGAGAGTCCACACTTTTGGCGACCTTCCCCTCAACAAAATAAACTCACTGGGACGTGTATCTACATGGAATGTAATTAATTGTGAATGGTAATGTATACGAAGTCAATACGTGATTAGGGAATGTTTTTAGGCAGTTGTGATTTTTTTAAAATATATTTTCTGGCTTAAATATGAATATCTTCCCAGAATAAAAATGTTATGTATGTATATTGTAAATCTTCATTATATTTAAACAGCTGACCCGTGCGAAGCATTCGGACTCTAACCTACTTAAGTCCTATAATTAAAGTGCCTATTCGCCGTATATTTGGTATAGTTTAGTGCATCATGGGCATAGGTAAGGGTTAAAGTAAAGAATAGATGTTTTTAAACGGTCGATTATTTATTTCTTGAAACATAAGTTAGAGGTATTTACAGCACTTACAGGACCTCTTTGAACACTATGTTTCAAGTTACGATATGGTCATCTGTGACTGTTGGTGGTTTTGTTTTACACTGGCATAGATGTCACAAAATGAGCGCACCCTTGAAAACGTCACATACTTATATACACATATCGGTTTCGCGGTAAGCGAGTCCGCTGATTCTATTAACTGAAATCGCATGTTTTTGCTTGTTACTTGCAAACGACGGCAAAAATCGGAAAAGTGTATGTAACCAAAAATGTTCGTCTCGAAAAACTTAAAAAAAATGACACATTTGAAAAAGCCCTGCGACCATTATCGCTGAGAATTGCAGTTTTTCGCTTACAACTAGCAAACGAAGGGGTTAATCGAATAAATGTATATCACCGAAAATGTTCTCCTTGAAAACCTGAAAAGATTGACACCATTTAGAAACCTCTACTACCAAACTTCTATTAGCAAAACCGCGGTTTTGAGCTTACATTTCGCAATCGAAGGCGAAATGAGTGATTTGTATATTTTTCCGGTGTAGCGATTAAGGAAAGCTTTAAAATGATGCCTCATTCATGAAAGTTTATGAAGTATTAAGGAAGTTATGGCGTACCGACAAAAAAGAGGCTTTGAGAAATAGTATATTGTATGATACCTATTGTAATATGATTGGGGGTTTAAATAAGTTTATTAGAAGAAAATAATTATTCACAATGTCAGGCAAATAATAAAAATACAAATATTTAAAACAATGTGAAAAAAAAATAATTTCAACTCGTAACGACACAGTAATACAGAAATAACCATATGATTCGATCTTCAGAACCAGACTGAGACTCCAGTCCATAACTACTTACATTTATTTTGAAATAGAAAAGTCTAGAAGGTTCCGAAAAGTCACAAACATATTCTAGAACAGATGTTATCTATTCCTACAAAAAGTCTAGAACTCCTTTAAATCATATGGTTTTTGATTTACGTTACAATATATATAACATATTGTTGAAAGATATTAGGTATCGAAGCTAGCTCTACTGATTAACTATGATCGTTAATATTAATTGTTTCTAATGGTATCAGTCTTTCTATATATACAAGCATACAAAATAAAATTAAATCTGACATAAAATAAGAGTATGAAAACGTATAAATCAGCTTTTAAGTACTAAAAGGAATTCGGAGTAGGGGAGACCGAGGGGAGATGAAACAATTTTCACATTTTGTTTTATACCCCAAATCCTATTGATTAAAATCTTATGATGATAGTACCAACCGATATAGCATTCTTTACACTTGCGAATGGCAAAAATAAAGAAATTGTAAGCGTTAAATATTGTGGTCAAAAACCAAGTTAACCGTAACAAGTCAATTTGTATCAACACCCCTCATACCGAGGTGAGATGAAACAGGGGTCGAGGAGAGTTGAAACATGTGATTTTTGAGAAGTATTAAGGTCCGTAAAATAAAAATGATGATATAATTTAAAGGTATTTATTAAAATTAAACTTTTGAAGTACAAAACAAACTTTTTTATTAATATTTTGTGCAGATATATCAGTTAAGTAGGTAACTACAGGTCTAATACAAATAATCAATATCAAATAACTCCTAAAGTAGTTAAAAGTACCATAACGTCCTATTCGTAACATTAATTAAAATAACAGTGAGATAAACAAATGGTTTTAAATTATAAATCTTTGAAATAAAATAATTATTAATTTTTAGCCGTTTTTTAAGTATTAAAATCAGTTTTGATCAATATTTCATCAAATATGTATGTTACAATAATCTCACAAATGTCCAAAATAAAAATATTATGATAATAAAAAGGGTCAATCTGACAAGCAGTAGTGTCTACATAAAGCTCCCCACCAGTGCAAGTTTCATGAACGCCGTTGTTTTATTCCAGGCATTGCACTTATTTTTATTTGGCTCTGTTATTTGAAAATGCTCCAAAACAAAGGCAAAAGGATTCTTCTTCTTCAGCAGAATAGGTGATATAGTAACCGATGTTCCCCTCTCTGCGGAAGTCATGCCACTTACTTGTTTTTGTCCTCGTCGGGCAAAACGAGGTGAGTTGAAACAGCCTGTTTCAAATCTCCTCCGTACTAAAAAAACTCCCAATTTTTAATCAATCCACAATCAAGAAGCAACTACACAGAAATTAATTGTACCAAACATGTATAATAAATCTTTAGTTAATGAGCTTTCGAACCATATATAACTTAAGCCAAAATACAAAACCCTTATGAAAATATAGGCATCATAACAAAACGTTAAAAACCTACTTTTCACGATTTTTGTCACATGGCACGCAGAACTCCATAACCGCGCGACTTACGCCACTGACGCGGACTGACATGTCAGCGGGTGGAGGAAGTGATTCATAAGCGAAGTTGCCAAATCGCTAGCGATTTTAAGTTCCGAGAAATCCCTACTGTTTCAACTCCCCTCGGTCTCCCATACTAAAAAAATAGATCTAAATTTCCCCGGCCTTTCTTTTCCGTGGTCTCAGGATATTATCACGAATTGAGGTTTGTTGGTCCGAAGTTGATATGGAATCTGACTAAGGCGTGGTATTTTCATAATATAATGTGTAATACGGTATTTATATATTACATTTCTACTAATAGTATCTTATTCTGTTATACAAAAATCCTTCACACAATCAGCTACTCAATTAATTAATTTTTATATAAAGGCGGTGCGCCAAAGAACTGTCTCATACCCCATCCACGTATCACATAAATAAGTATCTGACAAAGCAGGGCTCCAGCCCGGGAACCGTTTTAATTGATTAGTTATATTAAAAAATATTGTAACGTAAAGGTGCCTTTACTCCTTACGAACCCCACCTTCGAATAAGTTCTTCGAACCTTGCCGTACCGACGTGAAGCGAACAGCCATTTATACTTCACGTGACGTTAAGCGAACCAATATGGCTGACGCACCCAAAGCTAGCTTATGATTAAGAAAAAATCTCCATTATCAATATATTTTATATTATCTGAAGAAAAAAAAAAATAGGAGACGATTTACAACGTTTCACAAATTACAATTGTATCACAAACAACTCCTGTTACTAAGAAAAAACCCAAATCAAAAGTGACACTAGCGCTACCAGCGAACCCAGGCGAACAGATGAAGTACCTAGAACACCCGAACAGTCGACGTGAAGGCTTCACGAAGGTTGTTCGAGGGTGGTGTTCGAAGGTAAAGTTCGTAAGGTGTAAATGCACCTTAAAACAAGAAAAACTCAAAAACAGATGACTTTAAACAGACTATGTTAGACTTGTCGTTGAAACAGTTGGAACAAACTGTTCTAGTACATGTTTCGGACTACGATGTTCGAGTACGATGTAAGAGTACCATCTACGCTGACCTAGAACCTTCCAGGCAATTCTTCTTCAGATTGAATATAAGGAGCGATTGACTGGAGTTAGTCTTGTTCTGTGGAGTGATATGGTCATTTTTGTGTTTCTGTGCAGTTACATAGTGATACTTTTTGTAACCTGTTTAATTATTGTGTTTTAATTATTTATTATTATTATTAATAAAGATTAATTATTATTTTCTTTTGATAAAAATTATTTCAATCCACAAGTTGTTACAATAGTATCCATTGTTTCCTCGAATCTCAATGATACTGAATTTAGATTTTAAATCCGACATAATAGTACCAATAAACGGACATGTTTCTGCTAACAAAAGGAACGCCGAACATGGACATATATATGTTTTGGGTATTTTGCTCATTAGATTCAATGTATTGTATTGTATGGAATCGGAAGGTCGAACAGCATTCAGTAAATTCTAATATCTGGATTATTTAATAACTGAAACAGGCAAATGCTTCTCTCCACTTGTTATCGATCATGAATGGTCTATAGAACAATTCACATTTAGAATTCATTGGATGTTTCAATTATTAAAGATTGAATTGGGCTTCAATTTGTAAAGTATAAAAAAGTATAAATCTTCTCAAAAAAAAAAAAAAAAAAAAAAAAAAATATATATATATATATATATATAAACAAAATAAAATAAAAACGACGCAATATACGTTCCACTATGACTGAGGAAAACGCATGAATAAATTAAATTTAAATCATATTAGGGAGCGGATTTAACAACAAGTTTGGACTATCGCCATGATCACGTGGACTGTGAAAAAAATATAAACAAGTGAAAAATAAGTTTATATTTCACTTGTTTATATTTTTTGTTTACAAAATTTAAATACAAGAATAAATTAACGCTTATCGAATTGAAAATAAAAGCCATGCTAGCAAAAATCATTCCAACCATGCACACTTCCAACTCATTTTATCAACACTATAATATTAATATAAACCAAACAAATAACAAAAAATTTATAACAAAACTACTCGAAGCGTTATACTTAAAAAAAAGAAGTGAAATGACAGAATTATGAAACAGATAGTACGAAATCCAGACAGAGACACAGGAGTATGACAATGAAATAAATCTACAACCACCAATTTTTATTTTTTATCTTTATTCATAGCCTGTGTTAATAACATAAAAAGGATTGACGAAGTAGATTATTGTAGAGCATACAAGAGTGTAAATCCAAATAATCCCTTGATGACTGGTCAGAAGCCCGAAAAGTTGAAGAATATTAAATTCCTTTGCATTGCAATTTTTTTTTTGGTACCCCTTCCTGGCGATCTGTGGCATACGGAGGGTTACTATAGTGGCGTAACAAACCTATTCTAACCATGGTGGGAAGGTCGAAATTTATTCCGCGGGTTCGCCACTAAATAAAAGTCAACTCGCCAAGGGCGGATTCGAACCAAAAGAATGCTTTAGTGGGCTGCTCTCTTCTAACATGCTCTGCTATCAGGGCCTTTTTTTTTCTTTACTTTTACTATGTTAACATTCATATTTTAGCAAATTTTGTGTGTACTGATGCTGATTGTATCAGTTCTGATGTTGGGGACAATGTCTCTCCAACTCTTTAACACATGACTTGTTAAATTAAGAAATGAAAAAACTGGAGAATCTGCCAAAATGTGTTAAAAATATATCAATAAAATATTAGCGGCTGTACAAGATGATTTACCCTGATAACGGTTACGTAAAGATTGTAATATGCCTTTACACTATGCGAACCTCATACTCGAAAAGACTTTCCCGAACTTTGTTCGGCTAATTTAAATAAGACACGAACTCAGATTAAGGTACTTTATCTCTTAAACCGCGTGTTCGGGGATAGCGCGAATGTCGCTTTTGAATTAGTTAAGATAAACTTCTAAACCTTCTTTTAGCATTTCCTGACGTTGCTTATATAAATAATATGTTAGAGGAAAAGTCAGAACAGCCGCTAGTTCCAAGTCAGTAGAAATGAAAATTACGGTCAGACATCATTGGTAGCTCCACTTCACGTTTCAGTGTAAATAACTGTTCGTAGTACATCGGTACGGCAAGGTTGGAGAATGAGGTTAGCAAAGTGTCAGATCATAACAGATCATCTTTGGGCCACCTTTTCAGTCCTCTATGATAAATATGTTATAACTAAAGATCGGAAATCCGTGCATATGAAGTATATGAAAACGTGTATTATAAGCTTCAAAACGTGCATTAAAAACCGCAAAATGTGCAAAAAGATGCAATAAAAATGTATCGCTTGAAAATCAGGCATTAAATTATTTTTGAAAAAAAAAAAAAAAAAAGCTACTCTGGAAAAAAGTAAGTAGCCGAGCGTAAATTGAAATAGAAACTCTTTTATTTTTATAATATTGGTTTTGGTATAGATTTTGGTAAAATCACTGAATTTTTGATCTTTTGTATAATACTATTGATATAATTTTGAAAAAAAATCCGGTAAAAAAATCGGAACATAATATATTTACTTAAAAGAGTACAGTAAACCCTCGATATAGCGAACTGGTAGGGGGTTTGATTTTCATAGTTCGCTATAACGAGATTCGTTATAACCGAGGATTCTTTTTTTTTAATATTTTTTTTAGCCAATGGCCGCACTAATTTGATCATATTTCGAAGAAAATTCATTCATTAGAACTAGTTAAATTAAATCGCATGTATGTAATTAATTTTTAGATAAACTACATATTAATTAAACAATGAGATTCAATTATTTACCTGCCAAGCTCACTTGAGTGTTCTTTAGCCTTAGCTTTAATAAGACGGTCTACGATTGGTATTTGAGATCTCATTTGTTTAAAGCAATTTATCAATTTTTTTTTTCCTTGGGCTGCGGTTGAATCTATTTTATCTTTTTTATTTTTTTTATAATGGTTGACAATGTTCATTTGGGAATTCCATATTATTCTGCGATGGTTTTCTTACTTAGAAATCCCGATTCAATATACTGGAGAATTTTTAATTTTTCCTCGATTGATAAGGATTTAAGTTTGTGACACATGTTTACCAACGAACTCATTGTGTATTTAAAAAAACACTATAAACGACTACGTATTCGAATAATACGGAAGTCGAAACAGAACTGAGCTAGTTTTGAGAAAAAAGTCAATGGAATTAGAGAGAGAGAGCAAAAGCAAATCGGATTAGTTAAGAGTAAAAAAACACCTCAATTCTAGAAACTGGAGCTACTTCGTCTTCCCGCACTCATTCTACTTAATACAGTAAAAAAAAAAAATAATAATAAAAATTCTAGCAGTTCGTTATAACAGAATATAATAATTCTCAGGCATCAAATTTAGTTCGTAGTTCGCACTAACCGAGGATTTCGCTATAACGAGGGGTTCAGCAGAAATATAATGGTAATTTTGGGGGGATAGTATTTTGGTTCGCTATATCGAGGTGTTCGTTATATCCGAGTTCGTATTAATGAGGGTTTACTGTAACAGCAAGATGTCGAATGCAGAGTAAGATACTCGCATGTTAGCTGTAATTACATATATTGCAAATAGGAAGATCTTAAAAAAAGAAAGATTCTACTCATATTATGGAATCACTAGATGCAATATCCGTCGCGTAGGCTTTTTTTTAAATCATTCTGGTGACACGCACTACCCCTGTTACCGTTCTAGGGTTAAAAAAAATTAGTTACTTTTTTCGCTTCAGCGGGTATCAGTTTGTTATTTCCTCTCACATCCAATTTTTTTTCACAAGATTTACAGAACACTACACAACCATCTCTATTGAGTTCAAGATATTTTTCAATCCATCCCGCAGTTTTCGAAGACACACTTTTTTTAGTTACAATATAGTCGACAGAAGCTATTTTGATACTGACAGAACGATGAGAATTGAGAAACAAAATGTAAATGTCCAGGAACCACTGAACCCTCAGTTCTGGGAAATTATTGTATTGTGTTGGTTTACATCTTCCAAGTTCCCTTTATTTTTTTTCGATGATATTCGCATTTATTTCTTCACTATTGTTTGGGTGTGTATTAAAAAAAAATTACAATTTGTAATATTTTTCTTCTTCAAAATATCAAACGATGCAATAAAACTTCATTAAAACATCCCATTCGGCTTGATTCGGATAAGTAACTTGAGTTCGCTCTATTCTTACTTTCCAAAAAAAAAGAGACAATTGCTCGGGAATCCGAGCTCTAGTTATAACACAATCTGTTGTATATTAAAACACTAACATCAGATTACTGTATTCGCATGTTACTCATTGCATAATTATTTATTCAATGATGACAACTTACTTATAACGTGTTGGCATCCTATTAGTGAGCAGAGTACGCTAACTCCCAAAGAGTACACTAACACAAAGACAGAAGGTGGAATGATTTCCCTTCCATTTCCAGAGGCAGTTAACCATCCGTACCCTTGTTAAGCATCAATCGCAGGAAGTCACTCATAATAGGAACTGCCACAGCCTCTATGATGACGGGAAGGAGTTGTCATAATGCCCTTCCCCTGCCCTCCCCTACACCATATAACTCGATCAATGTGATTTAATGCTAACAATTGCTAGTTAGAGTTCCATAAAGCCCACCGAGTTTATAATCTTGGTTCAAAGTAATTTCAACTTAATGGAAATGGTTATGCTGAAGTGCAGAGAGAATAGGTCAGAATTAATGTGTGTAATTGTAGTGTTGGGAGCAGGGTAGGTTAGTGATTAAAGCATTGAATAATATGCTCGAGGCCCGGTTTTATTCTCTGACAACAGTCGTAGATAGTCGTAGATACAAGGTTGTACCTTGATTTCTTAACCCTCTAGGTCATGAAGGTGATAATTATTTGGGCCGGATTACTTAGGGGATACTGGTGATACCTTCATCCTTCCAAATACAAAATACAATACTATCATCACCAATTCAAATTCTTCGCAAAATCGCAAAGTTCTCTTTTATTGAACAACTAAGACAAATTACTCCATTTGACGCAAATTCCTGCCAATCCAGATTCTCTGCCTTTTCCTAATAAACTCCTAACCATCCGAATCTTTTTTTTTTCTAATCTTGTTTCCTCTTTTATTCCTCACAAATTGAAGGATTTGATCGTTTCTCTACAATTCTTTTATATCATTATTACCTTTTCGACAAATTACAAATTTATTTATTTCTTCATACATTTTTTCATGGATTATTAGGCTTAGATTATTAACATTCTCAAATGCTTCTTTTAAATTACAAAAAAAAATCCAATCAATAATTTGACTAATTCAAGTCGTTAGATAATGATATTTTGTTGGCCTGAAGTTGGTAGAGGGTGGTGCCAAAAATAAACTTCCCTCATGTTAAAAATTCTAGTTCTGAACTTGTGGATAGAGCTGTTGCCGGTATAGAGTTCTCAACTAGTTCTGTTGCAGTTTGATAAACTTTAATATTGCATCTGTCTCTACGCTGAATGTGAAACGTTTTCCATCGTTGCCTGTTAGCCTGATGAGAATCTATAATTAGTATTCACGGATCGATTTGCTCTACCATGATGGTCGCTTAAAAATAGAGTTTTGTTAATTATTTACACACATTCTCGAAACTCTATTCTATTCCTAGATCTCCAATTGTTCCATTTTCCATTCATTTTCCTTATCCTCCCCCCCAATCTATTTTCCATTATAAACATCAAAAATACATTTTTTTTTTCTTACACTTTCTTTTTCCTTTGGGTTTTAAGACTTTAAGGACTCTGCTGCGTTAGTTCTTCTTTGTTGCTGCATGCATCAAACATTTTTGATGGTTTATTTCCGACTGTTTAGGCATCCAATCGATTGTAGATTACTTTGAGCCTTCAAATCATGAGATTCGGATTGACTTATATTGACTGCGCCCCGACCTAATCTTATTTCTCAGGTTGGAAGAGCAAAAACGTTCTATGAGGGATCGAAGACATTGGTGATGGAACGATGAGCGAGTGAATAACAAAATTTACTATGTTTTTAAAAAGAACTTTAACTATCGCTCTCTCTAGAATCATTTCTTTATACCGCATTAGAAAATAATAATTAATTTACTAAGCTTATTTAATTTTAGAAAGGGATTGAGCCATAATAAAGCTTCGAAGCCGTCAGAAAAAAAAATAAAAATAACAATTCTTGAATACATCTAACGCAATATGGTCTCTCCTTAGCTTGTTAGCAGTTTCCGTATTTTATCCTTCTTTTGATGTTTCCCATTATAATTCAAATTATTGAGGCAATAAATGAAAACTTCAACAACAAACTTCTTCGGATAACTTAAAAAAATTAAGAATTGTTGAATCTTCTAATTTTTTTAATTAGAGTGGATTAGAACAGACTGAGGGAATGTAAAATTTTTGTTTAATTATTTTCTTTCAAATCTGTATATTGTCATTCTTCGTTGTTATCAATTGCTCTACTAATAATACTTTTATTGACAATGATGCATACATTGTCTAACATATTCCATTGTCAGAGAGACCATAAAAGACAGCAGACATGGATCACCCCTACCTAGGAAAATGACCAATTTTTAGCTCATCAGGATGACTCCGGTACGTATAATAAAATTATATTTTGAAATAAAATTAAAACGGGGCGGGGGCGAATCAACATTGTGTTAATTATGAAAACATTCCGGGAAAAGAATCAACCTGAGATAAAATAAGCTAAGAGCTGTGTTTCACAGAACACGTCTTGGTGGTTGTTCTCGTTGGACGACGTGAAAATTTTCTTATACGAGTAATATATAATTAAAATTATTTATAAAATTTCTTGAGATCGACGATCCCATCCATCCCATTAATTATTTTAATGCATAAAAATAAATTAATTGTGAATTTGAAATATGTGAAGTAGAAACTTGACTCGTACCTTCCTGCGGTTGTGGTAGAGGTTTGTCCAAAAGCGGTCGGTACTAGCCGAAGAGTCACATTTCGAAACCAAGAGCCCAACTAATTCGATAAAGTTGCCCAACTGCTGAGTGCCCGTTATGGTCCGACCTCTCGAGTGGAGAAGATGCCGTAGAAGGAAGCAGAGCGCTTTGCTCTTTGATGCAACATCCAGTGAAAGTTGGCAACCGCCATAGCTCCTCCTAAACGCCCTATTATTCAAGATATTTACATTGAAAAGGAGCTGGGGGAAGGAGCGCACAGTCTGGCTATTCAAATAGGCCCTGTCCCCTACACGATGTATTGTCCTCTGTCCGCTAATCTAAGGTCTCCGGGTAACTGACCCATCCCGACAGCCCAAGGATATTATACATGTTGTTCATTTATTAAACAGGTACACCAGTTTACTCCCTGGTCACCCTGACCGTTACTAGTTATTAATATTCTCGTGTCTTATTCAGGTAACGTATACCGTTTACTTTCTTTGACCATTAACGGTTATTTTTATCGACAAAATTATCCTTTAAAATAAAAAGTTACCAGTTAATATACAATGGAACATCAATAAAAAAATCTGGTGCGTGCGCGCAACACACAACTTTCACTTACCAACTTACTTAGATTAGAAATTGACGTGTTTTGCTAAATATCATTACCCAAAGTCACACATTTTTCTACATTCATATCTTATTTTTGTTAATCGTTAAAGCCGTTTTTGAGTAAATAAAAAAACCCCGTGAAAATGATACAAAATTTATTAAGTAAAGTCCCCCCTCACGTAGATCAATTTTGATGAAATTTTTACAGTCATATCTCGGGCATATAAATACATCAAATACTCAGTTTAATCAAAATCGTTAGAGCCGTTTTTGAGAAAATCGAAAACAACTTAAAAAATCTGGTGCGTGCGCGCAACACACAACTTTCACTTACCAACTTACTTAGATTAGAAATTGACGTGTTTTGCTAAATATCATTTCCCAAAGTCACACATTTTTCTACATTCATATCTTATTTCTGTTAATCGTTAAAGCCGTTTTTGAGTAAATAAAAAAAAACCGGTGAAAATGATACAAAATTTATTAAGTAAAGTCCCCCCTCCGGTTGATCAATTTTGATGAAATTTCTACAGTCATATCTCGGGCATATAAATACATCAAATACCAAGTTTGATCAAAATCGTTAAAACCGTTTTTGAGTAAATAAAAAAAACACGTGAAAATGATACAAAATTTATTAAGTAAAGTCCCCCCTCCGGTTAATCAATTTTGATGAAATTTTTACAGTCATATTTTGGGCATATAAATAGATTAAATACTCAGTTTAATCAAAATCGTTAGAGCCGTTTTTGAGAAAATCGAAAAAAACGTAAAAAGTTATTAAATAAAGTACCCCCTCCCGTTGAGCAATTTTGACGAAATTTTCGCTGTCTCATCGCGGGCATATACCTACACTAAATACCCAATTTCAGGTTCCCACGGTTTATAGTTTTTGAGCTAGTCTGTTCACATACACACACACACACACACACACACACACACACACACACACACAGACACACACACACACACACAGACCATTTCGCGTGACTTGGTTATTTCGACTCAGGGGGTCCCAAAACGTGTATTTCCGTTGAAAACCGGAAGTCGAAAATTTTCACGATCGCAATACTTCCACTTACTATATATTTCATATATAGGTAAGTGAAAGTAAAAACACATGAAAATGAAGTCCCCCCTCCGGTTGATCAATTTTGATGAAATTTCTACAGTCATATTTCGGGCATATAAATACATCAAATACCAAGAAAAAAACCTGTGAAAATGGTACAAAATTTATTAAGTAAAGTCCCCCCTCCCGTAGATCAATTTTGATGAAATTTTTACAGTCACAGCTCGGGCATATAAATACATCAAATACCAAGTTTGATCAAAATCGTTAAAACCGTTTTTGAGTAAATAAAAAAAAGAAGTGAAAATGATACAAAATTTATTAAGTAAAGTCCCCCCTCCGGTTAATCAATTTTGATGAAATTTTTACAGTCATATCTCGGGCATATAAATACATCAAATACCAAGTTTGATCAAAATCGTTAAAACCGTTTTTGCGTAAATAAAAAAAACACGTGAAAATGATACAAAATTTATTAAGTAAATTCCCCCCTCCGGTTAATGAATTTTGATGAAATTTTTACAGTCATATTTTGGGCATATAAATAGATCAAATACTCAGTTTAATCAAAATCGTTAGAGCCGTTTTTGAGAAAATCGAAAAAAACGTAAAAAGTTATTAAATAAAGTACCCCCTCCCGTTGAGCAATTTTGATGAAATTTTTGCTGTCACATCGCGGGCATATACCTACACTAAATACCCAATTTCAGGTTCCCACGGTTTATAGTTTTTGAGCTAGTCTGTTCACATACACACACACACACACACACACACACACACACACACACACACACACACACACACACACACACACACACAGACACACACACACACACAGACCATTTCGCGTGACTTGGTTATTTCGACTCAGGGGGTCCCAAAACGTGTATTTCCGTTGAAAACCGGAAGTCGAAAATTTTCACGATCGCAATACTTCCACTTACTATATATTTCATATATAGGTAAGTGAAAGTAAAAATAGATGGGATTTAAGGGTGATTCTCAAACTACAAGTTTGTAGAACAACGGACAAGTTTCTGGTGTTGAAATGTGCAGTTATTAACAAAGTTTAAAAAAAAATTGGTGCAACACACGTTTCACTTACTTATTTTGATTAGAAATTGACGGGGTTTGTTAGAAGCCATTTCAAGGTCAAACATTTGTCCACACTCATTTACTTAATTTTGTCTGTATTTGCTCTTGAAAGTACACTAATTTTTTTATTATTAAATAAGAGTTTTTACATGTGATAATTCGGGAATGAAAGCATAAATCTCCAAGTCGTCTGATTTTATAATTCTCTATGTAGTTGTTGAAAACTTCATGTAGTAACCATGAAACCAATTATTTCCATTAAATGAACAGAAGATCTTTAATTATAAACAATCGTCTTCATTTAAGGTATACTGTGCATGCGTGGGCTCAACGTATTTTATGAGTTGACGGAATATTTTTCTTTTGATTCACGATATGTTTCCTGAATAGTCAGCCTGTTCAAATAGGTCCAGCACCGTAGGATATTTCTATAATATGAAAATGTAGGTCTTATTTATATTTATAAAAAAATCTCATTCATTTCGCCCTACTTTAGTATGCTAGCTTTGATTCCACTGTTAGTTTAGTTATACATATACCCATTAGTTTAGTTATGCATACGAACGGAACTTTTTCTGCCCTAGGGCGTTCTAAAGGGATCTGTTTATATTGGATTCATTATGCTAGGCGATAGGCATTAATTCATTCATTAAAAGTAGATGGAAAAACGATTCTTCTTTTTCAAGGTATATTATGTGAAGACAACTGATTGGTATACAAGTTACTTTTAACTAACCGTTATCGGTAATTAACTAGTTATTAATTAGACACTGGTCCTATTTTGGTAAACCAACTTATGTCAAAACGGTTTCACTTGCATAAAGCTCAGGTTATATTCGTTTGGATAAATAATACTTGACCGAATGCAGCTAATTAACTGTGTAATGATGATTAAGTAAAATGATATTCACCGCCTTGATTCGAACTCGGATTTCAGCATCACCAGTGCAACGCTTTGTTTTCTTTTAATTATATCACAGCGAAAGCAACGCAGCATAATCTACTGGTTGGTCCAGGTTATAATAAAAATTTAATTTCTTTTGTGTTTGTCTAACCTTTTGATAAATTATACTACGGGAAATTTTAAGTGATTAATTTTTCGTCAATCGCCTACGTCTTTTTATTATGCGTCTAAAATTGCTTATTTTTTATGATTAAATAATTATTTATTTGTATATCAGAAATTCATGATTCCGATAATATTCTACACTTTCAGTTACTTACTACATATATACAAATTATTTCCGAAGTTGAATATTTTCGATTTCGAGTGTAGCTCAGGTGAAAACGAATCTCATTTCTCGAAAGTTGTTTAATTATTTCTGTCATCCCATCAGTGAATAAGTGATTAAGTTGAATTTCCATACTTTTGAGGGCAGGACTTTTTAAATAAAACAGTATTGATATAAAATCAGGTTTTCATAATCAAGCGTTGAATTGTAAAAAATACCAAAATAGTTGCTACTGATTATGGATTTTAAACGGATTTTTATGCAATTGCGTATATTGTTTGCGTGCTTCTTTAAAATAGCGGACCATACATGATTACGGATTAGAGTATGCAGATCTAATTGGTCAAGTTTTATTTTGTATATTTGATGAGCTAGTAAAGTAAACAATACATTTAGAAATATAAAAGTTAAATCGAGGTTATTCGTTGTCAATAAGTTCTTCTTTTTCGAATTATTACTGTAAGGAGCTTTAGTCAAAACTGCTCACACCGTTGGGATTGTCTACAACCAATGGTCAGTCTTTGTATTCATCATCAAAGATAAAATTATGCATCCACTAGTTTTAAAATTCTTCATAAGTACTACGGCTGATATAAAAATATTGGATCTTATTAATACCTGTCATTACTACATCTTCATCCTGATCATAATAAGGATATAAGAAAAAAAGAAATGTCTAGTACAGTTTTACTTTTATTAGGAACAAATAAAAGTTGTTCTTACAACTTTATTTTATTAAGAACAACATTACACACAATTACAATTACATCTAACAGCAGTCAATTCAACTCTCTCTCTTTTTTTTTTATCAATAAATTCAATTCGACATGAAAATTCACGATCGATTAATCGAATTTCGATTCACAGCACATATGACTCCTCTCTGACTCTCTGATTACAGGTTAGGCCACACCGCATCCGCACCGCAGCACGGATCTGATTCATTTACGAAGGATAGATAGTAACCATTCACACACGCGGATGCGGATGCGGTGCGGACATGTGTGGCCTGACCTTTACACAGTTATACAGATACAGAGTAAGATAAGTGTAGTATAGAGTAAGATACAGTCAGTGCAGAAAGTTTTCGAACAGTCTGAGTAATATGTATTTTTAATCGTTTTTATAGGTTATGTACAAAATATTTTTAATTTAATTTACATATTACTTTTAGTTATGCCTTAAGGTCAGGCCACACATGTCCGCACCGTATCCGCATCCGCATCCGCGTGTGTGAACGGTTACTATCTATCCATCTTAAATGAATCAGATCCGTGCTGCGGTGCGGACATGTGTGGCCTGACCTTACCTAGGATCTTTTAATATTACAGGTGTTTAATAGCATACTTTTAGATTTTATGCTGCAAATTTTGCTACATATTTTATAGTTTTTTTTGCATCTAATATGGCATATTTAGAAGCATTTTACTGCATAGAAATCCGGCCTCTGGTAATGATTTGTTAGAGTTGAATAAGTGTTCACCGATTATAACAGATTTAACCTTATTTTAAATGACTTTTACTCTTATTTAGTATTAGCTTCTTTTTAACCACTTAACCAATTTTTGACTAAATCACTAGGATGATAGAATTAGACTATTTGTAGTTGTTTGTTTATTTATTTCCCTAATAATCCTATATTTTGCCTACCCAGGTATAACTAGGATAGGGATAGACCAGCACCTGACACATGCTGCACACACATGCACAGGCTCGTGACCTCCCATCCGAAGAACGGCATAGCCAAGGATATTGCTGGCGGGCTAAGAATCCATTGATTGATTTCTCTTAACATGGCCAAGACTTTTTTCATTATACTGGATTGAAAACGTGTGTTTTCATCGAATGATTTGAGTATTGAAAATAATCCTTTCTCGTTCTAGCAATGGAAACAGCAGCTGTTTAAAAAAAGAAAGCTCAACGTTTTCGTATTAATATACAAAATTTAAGCTGTTTTTTATCAATCTATAAAAATAGTATAAAACCTATGTTTCATAATGTACCCATTATATCTCCTTTTTTCTTGAAATTAAAACACGTGTTGTTGGTACAGTTCATACAGGAAGGTTAGAACTGAAATATCAATAATATATTTTTATTTTGTGTCTTGAACCTTGGAGAGACGCCGTTCTTGCCCGACATTTTCTGATTTTTAAAAAAGGTATGTTAGAAGGACGTAATAATTCAACCCTTGTAAATATTTAGGTAAAAAACAAAAAGATTGAATCTGTGAGAATTTCAAAAACACAATTAAATGATAGAAACTACTAAAGAAATAGGTTACACAAAAACTAAGAACACTAAAGGTTCCACGTCAAATCAGCACAAAAATATATAATTTTGAACTCACCATCAAATTTGATATACATGTACTGCTTGTACCTACTAGAACAAATGTGAAATATTACTGAGATATATCTACCAGTTTTTGAATTATTGGTCTCTAAAGCCATCGAAAATAGGTCCAGAAACAGAGAAAGGCATGTTTAAAAATAGCTGTAGATGTTTTCCAAATTTGAGTAGGACTCTTTGAGATTATTTTCCTTTAACAGCGCATCCTATGCCATTTTATATGATATACAACAATGCATTGGTTGGAACTAAAGATATATTCTTAAAAATAAATGTAAAATTTTAATTTTAATTTTCTCAAAAAGGGCATTTTAAAAAATTTGTATATATTTTTTTTTAAATAGGTGGTATTATATCTGTTCATACAAAGAAATATAAAAGTGTGAACAAC
Source organism: Aelia acuminata (assembly GCA_911387785.2). NCBI lineage: Eukaryota > Metazoa > Arthropoda > Insecta > Hemiptera > Pentatomidae > Aelia > Aelia acuminata. The sequence continues at coordinate 157,563,091 of OU426979.1, read as the reverse complement.
AAAAAATCTGAGATGGTGAGGCTCATGCCTGTGTTGAATTGACATGGAATGACCCTAATAGAATACTTATTTACAGCAAGTAGTACAAAAATGATTATATGTATATACAATTTTCAAAACTACGGCACAGAAAACTACGCAAATATTGTTAAATACGCCAGTAACACTGCTAGGATTTTTGATATTAATAATTACGGTATCTATGACTACTATCAACAAATAAAAATAAATGTGCAAGTGCAGCAAAACTCAGACTCTACTAAAACTTGCACTCTACTAAAACTTTCCACCAAAGAGGTTGGACAGCTCTCATTACCAAAGGGCCACAACAAAATACAACATATTTATCCGTACACTTACAGAGAGAGATACTGAGTACACTTAGAGATGGAACCCAGTTGTATACCTGTTTTGTTGTTTCTCGCTTATTAATTATGGGATATAAAAGCCAGAACTTGGACAACAGTTTCCTGAACACTTCAGTAATATAAGTGATCAGTTTACAAAATGTCTTATTTTACTTCAATGATTCTTCTTCATTCCAAGATATCATATTTTTTTTTTTATTTATCATTATACGTTCCAAAAATTAACCAAATTTTAATTGTTTAAAATCCTCAACAATGTGTCACAAGTATCCCCAAGCTCCAATTACCTCTAAGTGACAATGCTATAAAAAAGTCTAATAACGTGCGTTATAACATTTTTCCAATAATGTTTTAACTGAAAATCGTATTTTTTTCTTTTTCACTGATTTCCTTCCACTATCTCAGTGCATGACCCCTTACGGACCGTTTAGTCTAAAACATTTTAAAAATGGGATAAAGGGGTCACCTGTGGTGCAGTGGTTAGTTTAGCAATCTGAAATACTAAAGGCCACGGGTTCGCGCCCCGCGGTGGTCCTAGGATTTGTAAAAGGTAGTAAAAGATCCTTAGATAGGATGTAAAATGTTAAAAAAGGACAGACTCGGGACCTCCTTATTACATCCCATCCGAAGGACGACATATCCAAGGATTGCTAACTTTTTAAAATCCTAGTGGGGGTGCGAACATGCGGCCATTAATCGCTTTAGATCACACCCGACCATAATTTTAATAACTTACTGTATAAAAATGACAATCTTTAAGTTAGATCGCCCTAGGACATTTTCCTGCTCCTGATTACTCCCTACAATGTGGCAGTATTTACGAGTTTCGAGGATTATTGAAATAGGTTAAATGGCTGGAGATTCGGGCCGAGGCAGCATTATGTTTAATGCACAGCGATCGTGATATAGATATACTGGTTAGATTCCAGGTCATGAGCAATCTTTTCTCTTCAGATAAAGTCATTTAAAACTTTTATTAAATTATCTTTCTATCGTATGAGGATAGAAGGAATTTGTTTTTCCATCATGCCGCAACTCGTCCGAAGAACTGACTGAAGCATATGATTTCCTTTTGGTATAGGAAAGATAAAATGGCCGAAAACAAGATCAGAACCGACTCGGTAATCTCCGCAGACGGGAGATGGATCGCGACGTCTAATGAACCACGGATATTCCCTGGTATCCCGCTTTGGGGGCTCTTCATCATCAGCTGTTTCTACGTCATCGGTGTTCTTCTCTTCTACGGTTGCTTCTTCTGGCACGTCTTCCGGCCTGAAAATAGGCCTGAAAATTCCTCCGCCACCTTCCCCTGATCCTCATGAGCAAGAGAGAGCTTCTGAAGGTCATACGAAGATTATATACTGATCTGCTTAATAAATAATTTATTGTATTTATAACTTGTATCATTATCATATTGTAATCGAATACAAAGAACACAAAGTTTTTTTAAACTTTTACCAAAATAAAAAAAAATTTCAGCCCTTTTAAATTTTTTATGATTTAACGACTTATAATTACTGTCCCACGTATAATTAATGATCCACATAATTAATGATTTTAAAATCCCTGCAATAATTTGAATTTAGTTCATGAAAATTAATGTACAGTGTTAAGGCTAATCGGAATATCCTATAGTGGGAGTAGTTAATTTTGCCTATCCAGGTATACTTAAGATAGAGATCTTTGACATCGCACAGTTCAGGACCTCCATTTTAGGTCCCATCCGAAGGACGGGACAGCAAAGGAATTTTCGCTACTTTTAAATATAGGCATAATGAATAAAGATGTAGTTAATATTTTAAACAATGTTTTGCAAATTTTATTTATTTCTTCAATTTTCCATTTATATACCGTTCGGGATTATTCGAAAATTGGGAAGAAAATTCAGACGTTCGACCGCTTAGGATCGGCAGAAATATTGATTATAGATGGCACATTACATTCGCAATGTAAACAATAGTTTATATGTTAGACAGCTCTAATATTAGATACCTACTTTTTAGTTTATTCTATTTTTGAAGTAAAAAAAAATAGTAGGGAATCATTTTTATCAGCAATAAAATATTATGATGAGAGTGTTTTCAACACTTACTATTGGAGGAACATATACTCAATAATATTAATGACAATTGGCAATAAGTTATACTAAGCTGTTAAGTTTTGTCATTAGAAAAATATCTGTTTAGCAAATAACCTCTCATAACAGTGAACCTATATTAAACTTATTACTTATGGGGTCACCTGTGGTTTAGTGGTTAGCACATCAACCTAAAATTCTTAAGATCGCAGGTTCGCGTCCCGAGGTGGCCATAGAATTTTTTTAAGGGAACGAAAAATCCTTGGCTGTTCCGTCCCTCTGATAGGACGTAGGATGGAGGCGCCGAACCTGTACGATGTCAGGTACTCGTTTAATATCCCTATCCTAATTATACCTGTAGAAGCAAAATTTACGACCTCCACTGTAGCATCGTCCGATTAGCTTTAGTAGCATAAAGGGACGTTAATAAAAAAAAACAACAAAAAACAACTTATTATTTATAACAAATTATTATTGCAATCTATGCTTCTTACTGGTATGACAATGCTAGGCTACCAAAATAGATATTTAGACAGATATAAATTAGCAATTATCCCGCCTCTCTCTGAAACAAGGGTAGTTCATTTTGTTATTAGGTAAACTACGTTTCAGTTTTGTTTTTCTTAATATTCATGGGGAGGAAGGATGGAATGTTTTTTTTTTTTTAAGTGAGACTAAATTTTTTCACATTAACTGTACTTGGATTGAGTTCATGAAGAAAGAAAATGAACTTTATACAGAATGAATGTGCTTTTGAAGAGGCGTGAATGCGTGCTTGAAGAGGTATTAGTCCGGATTCCAACTTGGAAGTTTCAATTTCCGATACAAATTCAGTAAATAACGTTGTAATTAGGTATTCTCGAATACCTGCTGTCGTGGATGTATCATACTATGCTTCCTCTGCGTTCGATATAATAGACTTATACGGAGGACAAACGTATGCAGATCAGATAAGAAGATGGTACCTGCGAGGAAAGTGGATCTAACAAAGCAAAGCGATTGGAGTTTATATATTCTAATCACGTCCTTCTAGATTTGTTTCTGCCACTGCCTGCATAAACGGTCCATTCCTCTTGTACCTCTTCTTTGAGGTCCGTCCTTCCTAAGAATCATTTGGAACTAGCTATCCAGTATGCCTACCCAAACATATATTTTGTCTACACTCAGGGTTATGGAGTCAAATACTTTGATATAACCGTAATTTTAAATTGAATACTCATTATATTAGCTAAAATTTCTACTAGCTACTAGATCATCAATAGGGGTAAAAATAAAATTAAAAAATCTGGTGCGAAGTGCGAAACACACAACTTTCACCTAAGAACTTCCTTTGATTGGAAATCGACGTGTTTTGATAATATGTATACATCCATAAGTTACGATTTCGTATACAGTATCTGTATTGCAAAACTTGAAAGTTCTCAGTACTTTTCGATTTATTATAATAAATTTATAATTATTTATTATTTATTTTTTTAAGGGACCTAATTTCATCAACAGTCGAGTTTTTTTACTGGTTGCTTGTTTTGACAAACATTATAAAGTAAAGTATCCCCTCCGTTTGACCAATTTTGATGAAATCAAATACCCAGTTTGATCAAAATCGTTACAGCCGTTGTTGAATAAATAAAAAAAAAACATCTGAAAATAAAACAAAATTTACTAAGTAAAGTTTTCCCTCCGTTTAACCAATTTTGATTAAATATCGGCTGTCGCATCGCGAGCATATACTTACATCAAATACCCAGTTGATCAAAATCCTTAAAGCCGTTTTTGAGTAAATAAAAAAAAAAATAGGTTATCAGAAGGGGACCAAATTAGTCTCAACAATAAAGTTTTTTATTTAAAAGACGTTTCGGCTCTTTTGAGCCATCTTCAGTTCAGCAAAACAGGTAGACAAAATCATTTGAAGTCACACAGGGCAGATACAACTCTCAACCAATGTTCCCTAACCCCAAGACACCCAAAACACTCAGGGTGAGCAAAGTCCAATTCATTATAGTGAACAATATAAAAAAAATACCCTGCAATTCTTTCAAAATTTGCTACCTAACAGGTAATTAATACAAAATTATAGCCATCCCAGAAGGGAGGAAGGAAGATTGTATTATAATTTTATTTATGTGGGCGTGTCTAACACTATCGTGTCAGCGCATATCTTATATAGCTGATTCTAATTTATTAGTTTCAACATACTCTTGAAATCATAGCTATATCCCAGGTATAAGGTTTTTTTGTTTTTTTATAACCGAAAGTTTAAGTTGATTGTGGTTTTCCTCCCCTCATTAAGCAACAAACAAACAAACAAAAAGCAGGAGAATCCTACATGTGCCTTCACATTGTGTCGATCTCTGACATTGTTTTTCGACTAACATGTGACTAGAATAATCTGATGTTAGTGTTTTAATATACAACAGATTGTGTTATGACATATTTATAGGACTGAAACGCGTGTGGTCCAAAGATCATCTGTTAAGGTGTTTTGCTTTGTACGAACCTCACACTCTAACAGATAATTCCCCGAACCTTGCCGTAACGACGCGCCACGAACAACTTTTTACACATAAACGTGAAGTCGAGCGAACAATAAACATTTGCAGCTTAATACAACAATTATATTACAAAGACGCCTAATTTGGAACTTAGCAGCTGCTCCAACTTATGCTCTAACTAATTATGGATAAAAGAAACGTCGGAAAAATGCTAAAAGAAGATCTAGGAGCTTATCTTAACCAACTCAAAAGCGACCCTCACGCTATCCCCGAACATACAGTCGAACAGATAAAGTACCTGTTTGAGTTTGTGTCTTATTTAGGTTGGCCGAACAGTGTTTAATTTTATATGTAGCAACACATAATCCATAACAATAGCACACAACAACTTATTTATTACTGACCATAAAGCATATGATTTAGCCAAGGCTAATTAACTAATATAAATTAATCCAAACATTTCCTCCCCGAGATGGTCCTTCTTCATCCTCCCTTTTCGGAAGCTGTCGTAGGCTCTTCTTTATACTTCCTTACGTGAATGGAGTTTCTCCTCACCGATCTTCTTCTCGGGATCTCTATCAGATAAGACCTAGGCTCAGGTAGCTTCTGCTGAATCACCCTCATGTTGCTTCCGATTCAGAAATTTGAATATTTGCATAGTACTGTTGCATTTTGGAATGCATACTTTCTCCAAAACATCAAGGATATTTAGAGTACACTCATGTGAATGGTCTAATTTGTGAAACTTATATAATTTTAGACCTTCTTTTCCTAGAAGATTTTTCAAGCTTGCAACTTGTACACTATTTGATTTCTTGTTTGTTTCTGTAGCCAGAAAATAATTCGTAACATCTTCTCGGAATGTTCTGAAATTTTCTGCCACATTACCAGTCAGAACTAAAGGTTCGGGTCTATGAAACTCCATGATAAGCAACAGTTACTTTAGAGTCCTTTGTAGAACAATTCTGTAGTGTTTATAACCAGGGTATTTCACGACTGCGCCATGTTTAATTTTATATGTAGCAACACATAATCCATTACAATAACACACAACAACTTATTTATTACTGACAATAAAGCATATGATTTAGCCAAGGCTAATTAACTAATATAAATTAATCCAACAGTGTTCTATACAGAGTGTTCGAGGGTGGGGTTCGCATAGTGTAAAGGCACCTTCAGAAATTGAATTGACCCAAAGCTACCTATCTTTTTTTTACTTTAGCTAGTCGGCCTTTTTTTTATCTTAAAACTCTGACCCTTAAAGAGTCTTTCCAATTTGGATGTATATAGATCGGTATTAGTTATCATATCTACTTAAAGAGAGGACTATTAGTAAAGTTAAGGACCTGTGCCCCGGCTAACCGGAATGGAAGTTGGAGACCGGGCTGCGGGAGCGAGGACCCATTACCCTAATAGGCCTTTAATCTCTGTTGGTTTTTACCTGCTCCTCAACCTCCAGGACCTGTTTTTGTCGGCCCGGCCTAAGGTCTAGCAGCTAGGTGGTCCCAGCCTTATCGCCTTGTTTTATATTACACTTTATAAATTCTTAAAACTAAGATATTATTATTTTTCTTAACGCTTGCACCTCATCAGTCTTTGAATGCAAAATAGTATAATTTTAAATAATTTATTTTTGAAGAGAAAAGATTTGGCTCCGCCGGGAATCGAACCCGGGCCTTCCGTGTGACATGCGCGGTATGCTAACCATTACACCACGGAGTCGCTTCCAAACGGTGCCAAATCCTTCCTCTTCACTGACAACTCTCCCAACAATCTCGCAAGTTTTGCAAGTATTTACGAGAGATGGACAATTTTTGTCCAATTTTGGGCATCTCTTGACGTTCCCCAATTTTTAAAATTATTTTATATAAATTTAGCCATCATTGTTGGTAACCACCTATTTTTAAATTATTTTAAATAATTTATTTTTGAAGAGATAAGATTTGGCTCCGCCGGGAATCTAACCCGGGTCTTCCGCGTGACATGCGCGTTACACCACGAAGTCTCTTCCAAACGGTGCCAAATCCTTCCTCTTCAAAACTTGCGAGAATGTTGGGAGAGGTGTCAGTGAAGAGGAAGGATTTGGCACCGTTTGGAAGCGACTCCGTGGTGTAATGGTTAGCATACCGCGCATGTCACGCGGAAGACCCGGGTTCGATTCCCGGCGGAGCCAAATCTTTTCTCTTCAAATATAAATTATTTGAAATAATTTAAAAATAGGTGGTTACCCACAATGATGGCTAAATTAATATAAAATAGTATAATTTTTATTAAATGCTTCCTCTTTTTTTCTTTCTTATTTTCCTATTATAATGCTTTGAATTATTCACTATGAATTGTAACGTTAAACAAAAACAAAAGGCAAAACATACGGTTTTTAATGATTCTATAATTATTGTTGGGAAGGACTAAGAGCTGAAACTAACTGCCATAGCACATGTTTGTGAATACGATGTTCGAGTCCCATCGACGACGGCCCAGAAGGTTCTGGATTGTTCTCCTTACGACTATATATAAGGAGCGTTGGACTGGAAAGTTAGTCTTGGTTCTGACGCTCAAATCATATGGTTATTTTTGTTTTACAAAGTGATAATTTTTTTTAACATGTTAAAATATTTGTAATCTTATAATTGGTGTGGCCTTGAAAATTATTATTTTTACTAGTTTTATATACTGGTTTCACCCAGAGAATTTCATTTTTCAAATCTATAAAATGAGACTTTTATCAAATCAAACGGTCGATTTCGTAAAATCCAATGTAAAGTTAACCAATTTAAGTTATGCAATTTTAATATGGACAGGTGTTCGCACCTGGTATAAAAGAACCGCTGAGCGAAATTTGGAGAAATTAAGACAAACGGTATGGATTTCTATAAAGAACAAACAAACAAAAAAACAGAATTTCATCTTTGCTTATATTGATTTGAATTTTTTTAACTCACATAACTAAGTTTGTTAAACGTCACTTAATGTCGCTAGCGCTAATTGGACGATGCTACAATGGTCCTAAATTTTGTCTATCCAGTCATAATTAGGATAGGGATCATTAACGAGTACCTGACATCGTACAGGCTCGGGACCTCCATTTTACGTCCGGGACGGATTAGCCAAGGATTTTTTACTCCCTTTAAAAAATCCTAGGGCTACCGCGGGACGCGAACCCTCGCCCTTTAGTACTCTAGACTGGCGTGCTAACCACTATACCACCGGTGACCCACGTATAAAGGTCTGGCCACACATGTCCGCACCGGATCCGCGCCGCAGCACGGATCTGATTCATTTACGAAGGATAGGTAGTAACCGTTCACACATGTCCGACACCGGGTAAAATTCCTCATCCGCATGTGATCCGTGTCCGAGCCAAGTACGTGTTTAAAGGTGGTTATATTTTGATAGCGATGGTTATATGTAGCTCGAGTTAGGTCTACTCGTTACATTAGTTAATTGAAGTAATTTGATTCAGTTCAGGTCCTGTATGGCCAGGAAAATCGAAAATAAAATGAATAGATAAGTAATTAATAAATAGAAAGCAAATTTGGGGTTTTGTACTAATATAAATTAACTTTGTTGTAATATAATTTTATTATTTTCATTTCAACATAATACCATTTTAAGTCATAACCTCTTAGAAATTCTCAGTATTATGACCTGTTAATGATAATGTGTGTAAAATTATTAAATATACAAATTAGGTAGTGATATTTTTTTTTTAATTTCCACTTGATAGCAATGTTTTAAATTTGTATGTAGATTCATTAAAATTAATAGAATGTTTATTGTTAAAGAACTACTACTACTGATAAAGATGTATTATTTTCAATTAATGCGTATTTATTTAGTATATTGATAGTATTACTTGAGTGTAAAACTTTAATCATTAACATTTTGATGCAGATGCTTTTGAATCTTTTCCATTTCTACAATTCCGACAATCATGTTTCAGTAAGCAGTATTAGGTCCAATAATAGATATTTCTGTGTCTTTCATTTCTTTCTTATAAGAAACTTTATGTGCTACATCAGAGAAGATAATCCCAGCCAAAAATGCTGAAAGCTACTTATGCCTGAACTTAATTGATCTTTTAGAACAAATTCATAGACTGCCATACAGATAAAATCTCATGCATGAATTCCCCTTCATTATTGTAGAAACCAAATCACTCGAAGTGAATTTTTACTTTTCACATAGTTTAATACAATGGTTGTTTCACTCTCAATCAGATAAAATTACATGCTTTACAATATTCCACAATCTGCTACAAATGATGTTCTTTATTAACTTGTGATATGCAACCATTTGTGCTAATGTGGCTATTACCATATAAATGTTTATATGATAATAATAATGCACACCTGTCTTGAACACAGTCCATAGGTTTAGAATGTTTATTACAATAAACATAGAATTTTACCATAAAAATCATTGTAATGTCTGGGTCCTTACGACTTACAACCACAAGAAATTCTTTTATAATTTACAATAAGTTATTTTCTGATTTGTAAATATTTTATTGGGTGTGGTTTCAAACATCAGAAAGAATATATGTGAATTCATTTTTTCCTTCTGCAAGTATGTAGGTCTCTAATGAAGAATATAATCCTAATTAGTGATAGTAAAGATAGTTTCACTCAGGTACTCATTGACTAAACAAAATCTTAATATGAAATATAGAGTGAATCCTTTTTGAGAAATTAATAATGGAAATTGGGAAATTATAAAATGTTAAAAGATAAAACTAAATATGGTATAATATAATCCATCTAAACAGATAATACAATGCAAGAATATAAATTAAATAATCAAAATAACTTTATACAACTTATAAATAATATGAAAACATACATGAAGAAATCAAAAAGAAATATTAGATATAATCCACATATTAACTTTAGAACAATAAAATAACTGTCACAAATAACAGCTCAAGGTTAAAATACAGGATATTCTTAACTGTAATGTATCTCAAAATCATAAAACAAGCTGTACAGAGTTTAAACCATAAAAAACTTTTTTTTTTATAATTTAGATTTCATTAGGTGAAACTTCATCTTATGTTCTTTCATAAGAATATTTGTTATAATGATAATTGGAATTTCAACAGATAATAGTGAAGATAGTTTTACAAACTTATTCCTGAACAAATAACATTTATAACATCAAAATCAAAATGTATCGAAATAAAGAAAAAAAAATATTAGATTATGAAGCTATGATGGCAATATTCATTGGAGGTATGAAAAGGTAGGTAAATAAAGAATCAAACATAAATTATTTATTAATCAGATAGGAATGAAACATAAATAACAGAATTATAGTATCTGAAATCAATAAACTAATTCTTTATACAATTTTAAAATTGAATATGGTAAGATACAGTCATGCAATGCAGATTGTATAATAAGATATAATACAATAAATGCTGGAAATGAGAATAGTGATACAAATTAAACAAAGGCAGATATTTAAAAAAAAATTCCTGGTTTAAAAAAGTGACCTTATCAAAGAGGTATAAATGAAGACACCATTGGAATACTCATATTAACTTAAACATAATTTAAATTATAAAATAAACATTTGAATTTTGGATTGTAACTTAAATAATCGTATTCTAGAGGTGAGAGATAGTCACCTATAATATACAGATATAATAACGTAATCGTAATTCTATACGATAGGTTAAATGATGATCAGGGTTTCCAGTTTACAACTTTTTTATTATGGAAAGCTGACGTTTCGATCCAACTTGTGGATCATCATCAGGGCTAAAAGAAAACAAAATATGAGTATCTATGCTAGAGGATGACAATAAATGAATATTTTACAGAACTAATAATAATACAAAGGATGGTAAGCATTATACATGAATATTTAAACTGGCTAGTTGGCAAGATAATATAGAATCTGATATTTACCTCCCGAGTCCAGGTTGGTACAAAGACTAAAGGTAAAAATGGGTGAGAGGTAGTGATCCCCTATTCGCCCATTTTTACCTCAGTTTTTGTATCAACCTCTACTCAGGAGGTACATATCAGATTCCATTTTATCTTGCCAACTAGCCACTGTTTAAATATTCATGTATAATGCTTACCATCCTTTGTATTATTATCAGTTCTGTAAAATATTCATTTATTGTCATCCTCTAGCATAGATACTCATATATTTCTTTTCTTTTAGCCCTGATGGAGATCCACAAGTTGGATTGAAACTTGGGCTTTCCATTATAAAAAAGTTGTAAACTGAAAACCCTGATCATCATTTAACATATCTTAAATAATCGTAATTAACTGAAATTAAAAAAAAAAAACTGGGTTCCTTAAACTGAAGTTTTAAATATCACTAAAAAACAAAACAATAGATAACATGAAATTAAGAACTTATTAAAATACAGGGTAGAAGTAACTAAAAGAAATGAAATGTTTATTACATATTGAAGAGATAAGTATGGATGAGTATGTTGAGACATTTTAAAACAAAAAAACTGCTGAATGAGTAAAACAGAAGCAAATAGCAAACAAACAGTTTAAAAGCTCATTTTCTTGATTTTTTATTGTGTCCAAACACATGTATATCCACTAAGATTTTTCAAGTCTTGATTTTCTGATACAAAAGTAAACAATCATTTTTTAATAATTCATATAAGAATATGAAGTTGTTGAAAATAAATTTCACCTTATTTCTTAAGGAAACTGAAGCTTTATATTTCACATTTCCAATACACATCTTATTGAAGTTGGTTAATAATTTACACCTTCTCATGAAGAAGGTTGGAACTACCCATCCAAGAATATATTGAAGACTATTAAGAAATATTAAATAAATTTCCAATATTATATCACAAACATCAATCCAATATTATATCACAAACATTAAACATTAAACTTGTTAATTAGAAGAATATTGCAGTCTATTATCTCCTGTCCATGCTAATCTCAAGAGATATGAAGTTTAAGACTAACACTACTTAACATTGTTTTATCACATTTTTTCAATCTCATTTGCATCTTAAAGTAAAGATATTTCGGATTGTGATCCTGAAGCATTCATTAAGTTGTTTTGTAATCTGTTAGATAAAGAAACATCGTATATATTAGTATGTTCTTTTAAGTTTACAATGTTTACACACTATTCAACTCTGAGTGATTTCTACTCCAATTATCATGTTCCTCAAGTTCTAGAGCTGTGATTGCCACATTAACTACTTAAAACATACTAAACAATGCAGTAAACAAGAGTGAAGTTGATACTGATCTCAGGTTAGGTAGGTTACAAAATGGGGCGCTGAAAATAACCTTGACAGGTGCGGTGCGGAGATGTGTGAACGGACTTTTTGGATCTCCGTGCCAAATCCGATTCGCAAAATCGTGATGGATCCGGTGCGGACATGTGTGGCCAGACCTTAAGTGTTACAATATGAGAGAATAATATAATATTATTTTAAATCGATCAGAGGGTACTTTATCAAAATTATAAGTATTGTTTTTCTTTTTTAAATATTTATAAGGTCCGTGGACCTTGAACGAAATATGCTTCAAATCATCATATACATTATTTCTCAAGGCATGTTTTTTGGCGGTACGCCATAACCTCTATGAAAGAGGCATCATTTTAAAGATTTCCTTAACCACTACACCGGAAAAAAATACAAATCACTCATTTCGCCTCGATTGCGAGTTGTAAGCACAAAAGTGCGGTTTTCGCGAGAAAATGTTCGTAGAAGTTTCTAAATGGTGTCGATCTTTTCAGGTTTTCAAGGAGAATATTTTCGGTCACATACATTTTTTCGATTTACCCCTTCGTAAGCGAAAAACTGAATTCTCAGCGAAAATTTCCAAATGGTTGCAGGGCTTTTTTGAAGGTGCCTTAACTGTCACATCTATTCTTTACTTTAACCCTAAACCTATGCCCATGAGGCACTATACACATTATACGATACTAAATGTACGGTGTTTTCTTTAAGTGAGATTTAGGTAGGTTAGAGGGCGAATGCTTCGCACGAGTCAGCTATTGTAAAGATATTAATTAATATCTAACCTAACACAACTCTCTGAAGTTTAATTGTTTTATGGGCATCAAACTAGTGCCTACAGGTATGGTAGGAATGAATTAGAAAAAATTTTTAACTAATGTTATGAACTTATGTAGTTTACTAATTTTTGTTTATGACGAAAGTCATCAGATTATTAAAAAATTATGGCCAGTTTTCTGAGAGGTAATACAGTAATTGGAGAGCTGGTAGCCAATCAGAGAGCCGCTTGTCCTCTATGCTCCAACTTCCAGGCCCTGATTGGTCCACGGATGAATGAGCAGATTGGAGGTCGTCGGCCATTGGTTGATTAATTCTCATGATGTCCTTCCCAGGCTCGGTGATTTCCCTGGCAGCTGTTGCTTAGCGATGCTGACGGAATCTCAAAGCCGTGGGACAGAAGCTAGAGAGCTCTCAATTAGCATGTCTTTAACATCTGTGTCTTGTACTCGGGCTGGTATGCCAAGTCACCCTGTCTTCCAGTCTGTCATCACCGACCTGGTCGTAGCTGAGGAAATAGTCAAAATCTACCTTCAGTATCTAGTTAAACAAGAGAATGAATTGATTAATTTATAGTTAGATCTTATTAATTATGTGGATGTACAACATAGATACGTAAAATGATCAAGGTGGCTGAAGAGTTCGAGTCCAGTCCCGGGTCCGATTTAACTCTGGTATTTATTTCCCCTCTTCGAAGGAAATAAATATAGATATAGGATTTATTAAGATTACTTATGACTGAAGACCTTTTGTCATCCTAGGTAAAGTATAACAGTCAACTATAACCTACCACAAAATTATATTTATAGTTATTAGTTTTTTTTCTTTAGGGTTATCAAAAATACGTATTAAATATCGATTTGAGGTCGAATCCCCACTGAATGATTGCACCTCTAAAAATGGACCTTGTTCGGGAGGTTGTGTTACATTGGTTTAAGGGACTCTCATCGCGTTCTTTTCAGTTAAAAAAGGTCTTGATTAGCTTTATTAGATCTCAGATTTCGTCTCACGCTCGCTATGCTCGTTCTTCAGATATAAATAAACCCTCAAATGAGTCCTTTTCAGAGGAGAGAGTCGGTTTCACATTAAAGGCGCCATATTAATACGAGATATGACCGAAAAGGTTTGTTTGTATTAACGTCACATTATGCGATTGAGGTTGATCGGACGATGCTACATAGGGGTCCTAAATTTTGCCTATCCAGGTTTAATTAGGATGGGGATCATTAACGTTTACATTTAATCGCAGAGGCCTTGGGCGTCCATTTTACTTCCTGTTCAAGGGATGGCATAGCCAAGGATTTTTTACATCCTTTAAAAAATCTTAGGGCCCCGCGGGATGCGAACCTGCGGCCATTTGTGTTGTCGGAAAGGTGTAAAGAAAAACAAAAGATATACGTAGGTGGAATTTAGGACTGTTACTACTAGTCCGAATGTAACAACTGTTACGATGTGCTCACACAATTCCCCATACATAGCGAGTACGTAATAAACTAGTAAACAATTAATGATGAAAGGCATGAGCATCTTAAACTTTCACGGAAAACGATTCGATATAATTTTGTCAGTTCAGGTTAGTCAAAAGAAACCTCTTTAAATTGGTAATATATCGGGATATTAATTTTTCATATTTATTTATTCATGAAATCATTGCTTAAGATTGCGTTCAACAATATTTTAAAATATCTTGTATAATATCTGGGCTATGATATGTGTTCTTTTAAATAGAAATAAAACTTATAACTAGAACTAGAACTAGAAAAATAGAACTTAATGAACAATGAAGGATAATATCCTTCTAAAGTTCTATTTTTACCGTTATTCTTATTCTCCTCCTAGGTCTTTTATTTACTCTTTCCCTTTTCAATATTACTGTTATTATTGTCGATTAACGCCAATAAAAGCAAGCCATATTGAGCGTCAAGGATTGTTGCGAGAAGATAATATCGAGATGGCTGCTGGTGATGGTTGAGCAGAAGTGGGCGATACCCGATAGTTATGACCACGTAATAATGTAATATTATAGTTTTTAGCTATCGATGTTACCATCGAGGTTTTATAAATTAGTGCTGATCTCTGATCAACTATATAATGGCCTGAGTCCATCCACAGGCCATAACTTACTGCTTTCTTTGCCATGTTATTGAGCCTCGAAATTCCATGAAAATAATGGAACAAGACCTGGTGCAGAATACTCAAAAAATAAAATGAATTCCTTCAGTTACTAATATCTGTTTTTCTGTTTATTATTATTTTATTTCATTTGGTTTTTGGGCAGAAGGGAGTTGGATTTCCTTTTATTTGATTTTTACTTAAAGACCCTCCATATTTATTACACGAGTAGTTGACGTTTCAGGGAGCTATGATGTTCCCATCCTCAGAACTCTTATAATTATTATATTGTGGATACATTATTTGTATATACTATGTGTGAGTGTGGATATACTATATTTTTCTTTTTTTTTTTTACTATTTTAGGACTATCTATGATTATAGTAAGAATAAAAAATAAGACAAAATGGGTATGTACGCACAATATAATAATAATAAAAGTTTTGAGGATGGGAACATAGCTCCACGAAATGTCAACTAATAATGTAATAAATAAAGAAATGATTAAATATGGAGGTTCACGGCATGATAATCAAATATTTTTATTTAGTTAAGAGATATTATTTAAGTCAAAATGAACAATTAAAAAAAAAAAAATGTTTATTGTATAATTTCTATAAACTGACTACTCTGCAGGTTTCTTAAAAATGCTTATGATGAAGACCTAGACAAATATAGGCACTAATACTAATTCAGAAAAAATATTTTTATTTTTTTATCTCAAGAAGATTTAAAAAAAAAAAACAACTGAAAACTGTATATCGAATATTAGTTTTGTTCAGGTATCCCCTTCCAATTACCGGTAGAAGACTATTGCTAAACACCTTTGAGTCCCAAAGAGGTGTATAGCATCGTTGTTTCATGGCGTTGTATGTTGTATTCTCATCTGGGTCAGTTACTATTTAAGTCGACAAACCAGGTAGCTAGTCGTAACGTAAATAGCCATTGGAAAATTAATATCTCATAAAGCAGCGGGTTATTCACAGTTTACAGGTAATATTTCTAGTGAACTAATCAAGCTGGGATTTCAAAAATATTTCTTTTTGTTAAAAAGATCTGGAAACAAGAAAAGATATCCGAAGAGTGGAAAGAATCTATTCTTATTCCTATTCACAAAAATCTGGTGCGTGCGCGCAACACACAACTTTCACTTACCAACTTACTTAGATTAGAAATTGACGTGTTTTGCTAAATATCATTTCCGAAATTCACACATTTTTCTACATTCATAACTTATTTTTGTTAATCGTTAAAGCCGTTTTTGAGTAAATAAAAAAAACACGTGAAAATGATACAAAATTTATTAAGTAAAGTGCCCCCTTTGGTGAATGAATTTTGATGAAATTTTAACAATCATATCTCGGGCATATAAATACATCAAATACCCAGTTTGATCAAAATCTTTAAAGCCGTTTATGAGTAAATAAAAAAAACACGTGAAAATTATACAAAATTTATTAAGTAAAGTCCCCCCTCCGGTTAATCAATTTTGATGAAATTTTAACAGTCACATCTCGGGCATATATATATACATCAAATACCCAGTTTGATCAAAATCTTTAAAGCCGTTTTTGAGTAAATAAAAAAAACATATGAAAATGATACGAAATTTATTAAGTAAAGTCCCCCCTCCGGTTAATCAATTTTGATGAAATTTTAACAGTCATATTTCGGGCATATTAGTACATCAAATACTCAGTTTAATCAAAATCGTTAGAGCCGTTTTTGAGAAAATCGAAAAAAACCTAAAAAGTTATTAAGTAAAGTACCCCCTCCCTTTAAGTAATTTTGATGAAATTTATGCTGTCACATCGCGGGCATATACATACACTAAATACCCAATTTCATGATCGCACGGTTTATAGTTTTTGAGCTAGTCTGTTCACACACACACACACAGACACACACACACACACACACACACACACACACACACACACACAGACCATTTCGCGGGACTTGGTCATTTCGACTCAGGGGACCCCAAAACGTGTATTTCCGTTGAAAACCGGAAGTCGAAATTTTTCACGATCGCAATACTTCCACTTACTATATATTTCATATATAGGTAAGTGAAAGTAAAAAGGGATCAAAACGGATTGCAATAACTATCGCGGACTCTCACTCCTTCCAGTTTGCTATTAAATATTTACTTTAATCCTAACTAGTCGAATCACTGAATACGCCGAGGAAATTGTCGGTGAACATCAATGTGGTTTCAAGCAAAACCAATCAACCGTAGACCAAATATTCTCTCTCCGTCAAATATTAGAGAAAAAAATAGAATATAACGGAAGACATATGACTCAATTAACCGCCAAAAGTTGTATAACATTCTTGTCGATCAGGGAATACCAAAAAATTTAGTAAACTTAGTAAAAATGTGTATGACCGAAACCTTCAATAAAGTTAGAATCGGTAATTATTTTTCTGAGAAGTTCGAGGTTCGCTCTGGTTTGAAACAAGGAGACTCTCTGTCACCTGTTTTATTTTATTTAGCGCTGGAAAACGCCATTAGGGAGGTGACACGTTCCGGAAAGGGTTTGAATATATAAGGGAATATACCCGTGATCGGATATGCCGATGATTTGGTATTGCTTGGTTAGGACGCGGAAACCATAGAAATAAACACAAAATCGTTAATGAAAGCCGGACAAGAACTTGGGCTAGAAATGAATACGGATAAGACTCAATATGTGGATAGATGTAGAAGTGGTGATGATTTTGCTGATATCAATGTAGAAGGGAATACGTTTCAACACAATAGAAATTTAGATATTTAGGGGCGATGGTGACTAGAAGAAACGAATGAGGAAATTAAGGCTAGATTATAAGCCAGTAATGCTTGCTACTTTTAAGTCGCGAAATTGCTTCGCTCGCGCCTTCTGTCCCGAAACTTAAAAATTAGGATTTACAAAACTATTATTCTTCCAATGGTCCTTTACGGATGTGAGATGTGGCCGCTGACATTGAGGGATGAGCAACGGCTTAGAGTTTTTGAAAATAAAGTATTGCTTAGAATATTTGGACCAAAGAGAGATGAATAACCGGAGAATTTAGACGCTTACACAACGCCGAAATGAGTGAACTCTACCCGATAAATGTAATTGTCGTGATAGAAGCAAGACGAATAAAATGGGCATGTAAAATTTCGAAACTTAGTGAACGAATTCCGAAAAGATTAATAAGCGCGATGCCCAACGGGAAACGCCGAACGAAAAAATGAGACCATAGGTTTCAGGGAAATTAGACGACCCGAAAATTAGAATAGTATTTCAAACTTAATAATGTTTTAACACACAAAGACTTTTCTAGTTAGCTGGTTTATATTAATGTATATTTTAAAGAATATGTTTTTTATGACATCATCAGGCTCCCACTATAGATCCATCATAGAAAAAAAAATTCGTAATGCCACGAAAAAAGTTATTACGGCTCCAAGGGCCATCAAAGATAAGTTATAACCTAGACGGTAATAAAATAATGTCGGCAACGTTTACGATCGGAATAAATGAAATAAACTGGAACTGGAGAAAGGCTGAAAAATGGAAATGAGAACGATAATAGAGGAGAAATATACCGCCTAGGGGCTTCTGGAAGGATGTGATAAAAAATAACTGCCCAGTTACTTTTTATAACATGTCACTGGAACCTACTTGGACTACTTGAAATAAAATCTCGTGACTGGAGCAGACATATAATAATGTTCAGTACATATTTAATATAATGTTGTCATTTATTTTTCCTTCAAATTTTCAAAGAGATATCCATTAATATGTTTTTTTTATCTTTTGTTACAGGTGTTGCCATTAAAATAAACAAATTAAAGGTAAGATATTTAATTAAAGTAATGCACTTGTGTAAAATAGTCCATATATTTTCCAGACATTCATATATCTTCAATAGGAACTTTCGGCGCCTTTGCGCCATATTCACCTAAAAATGAAATTACAATTTCACAACTTCATTAATGATTACCTCAATTGTTTTAAAGAAACTAAAAAAAAAAATAATATATAGGTATATATTGCAAAGCATTTTTACTTTCACTTATTTTTAAAATATAATTTCAAGTTGATTGTAAATTATACATAATACCTATATGGATCCCACACTTTTATACTATATGTGTGTAAAAGTGAAACAGGACTTTAATCCTCCCCAACCCCAATTATTATCCCCACCAAGTACCAAATACGCCAAATTATATCAAGATCCAAATTCTATAAAATTATATAAATGCACAACCATACAATCAAAATTTATATCAAAAAATAAATAAACAATTAATATTAAGCACACACACCCAAACACTGTTTAAAACCAGTCCCTCTAAATTTACCTGTTTAGGACCCAACTTAAAATATAAAGGTATTTCATATATTTTTAAACTTCCCCACCTGTTTCTGTTCTAATTTCAACATCTTTAGTAGGTGTTTGGATGTCACAGGGTGATGTTCTTTATTATAGTTTCTTATTCTTGTTTTTACTTCCACTTACCTATATATGAAATATATAGTAAGTGGAAGTATTGCGATCGTGAAAAATTTCGACTTCCGGTTTTCAACGGAAATACACGTTTTGGGGTCCCCTGAGTCGAAATAACCAAGTCCCGCGAAATGGTCTGTGTGTGTGTGTGTGTGTGTGTGTGTGTGTGTGTGTGTGTGTGTGTGTGTGTGTTTTTTTTTTTTTTTTTTTTTTTACGCGGGTAGGTGGAAATCTTCAAAAGACGCGGATAGGCCCGTACCTGTCCGTGTGTGGGATTTCTACCCACTAAAACCACCTCCCTACACCTGTTTCCCACCCTCCACGGGACCACCGTTAGGCATTACTTCATGGAGGGGGGAGTGGCTGTGTGCCACCCCATTGTTCTAGGCTACCTCTTCTTTAGGCACGCCTCTCCTTGTCTTCCTTCCTCAGTTGCTTCATGACCTGAGCCGCAAGGCGTTGGCCCGCGAGCCAGTTCTCTTCAGAATGTAGCATTAAGCTGACTATGTTACCGACAGTTGGTTCCGATCCGCTGACCTGTCGGAATTCCTTCCTGTCCTCACTAAATCGGGGACAGCAAAAGAATACATGTTCCACACTCTCTTCACTTGTTGGACACTCTGGGCATTCCGCTGTAATATCCAGCTTGAATCTCAATTGGTAGGCCCGAAAGCAGCCATGTCCTGTGAGCAGTTGTGTCAAATAATAATCAACTTCCCCGTGTTTCCTATCAAGCCAAGGCTGAATACAAGGAATCAACCTATGTGTCCATCTTCCGTTCTGCGTCCTGTCCCAGAGCTGTTGCCATCTCTCGATTGTTTCCTTCTTTTCCTCTGTCCTGGGAATGGGGTTGATTCTTTTATATGAGCGCTTTCTTTCTTCTGCGATCAGCTCTATTGGTGGCATCCTGGCCACTACACATGCTGCTTCGTAGGAAACTGTTCGGAATGCACTGATCACCCTAATTGCACTCCGACGATAAATTGAGACCATGGGTCTCCTGTAGGCTAGCGTATCCAAGGCACTTTCCCATACTGCGACAGCATAGAGCAAGATGGAAGTGACTACGGTCGATATTAACAGTCTCCGACTGTTCTTGGGTCCTCCTATGTTGGGCATAAGTCGAGCTAGCGTTGTGGTAACTCTAGCTGCCTTATCGCATACTCGCTGGATATGATCCTTGAACCGCAGCCTTTCATCAATGATAACCCCTAGGTATCTCAGGGAACGCTGGGACCGGATCTCTTGCGTACCGACTCTCAGTACGATTTCCTCCCTTCTTTTACGGCTACTAATTAGTAGGGCCTCGGTTTTATTGTCTGCTAATTGGAGCCCCACAGAAGCTAGCCAATCGCGGATCAGTGAAATGCTCTGATTAGCTTTCAAGGTCACTTCATCTATGTATTTAGCTTCAACCACTACTGCTATGTCATCCGCAAAGCCTACTATTTTAGCTCCCTCGGGTAGTCTGAGTCTGAGAACCCTATCGTACATGACGTTCCATAGCAGAGGCCCAAGGACTGAGCCTTGGGGAACGCCGCCGGTTAACTGGAACCTTCTAGGCCCGTTCTCAGTTGAACATATCAAGGTTCTGTCCTTGAAATAGTCTCTTACAATGTTTCTGAGGTACATGGGTACGCCCATTTCCTGCAAAGCGTCTAGAATGCAACTCCATCTCGCTGAGTTGAAGGCATTCCTCACATCCAGTGTGATGACGGCACAGTAGCACTTCGCGCCTCTCCTCCACCGCTTTCCCGCAATAGCCTTCTGAGCCGTTTCGATTACCATAGTGATAGCGTCCGTAGTAGATCTTCCTTTCCTGAAACCGAATTGGTTCCTTGATAGGCCTTCTGCTCCTTCGGTGGTCTCTTGTATCCTGTTGGCAATGATTTTCTCCAGGGCTTTGCCAGCTGTGTCCAACAGACATATCGGTCGATAATCAGAAGGGTCCGATTGATTTCCCTTGCCTTTCGGAATCAGCACTAGGTACTGTCTTTTCCAATTTCTCGGAAAGGATCCCTCATTTAAACAAGAACTGAATACTTCCTGAAAAACATCTGGTCTGATCTCCATAGCTGCCTTGAGTGCCAAGTTTGGGATACCGTCAGAGCCTGGAGCTTTCCTTTTCTGAAGGTTTGTACAGATATCGCTGAGTTCGTCAGCCGTTACGGCTGGAACGTCGACTGCCTGTATCGGCCCAGTCTGCGGAAGTTCTTCTTGTTTCGGAAAGAGTGTAGCAACAATTTTCTCTATAGCAACTGGGCATGTAGGTGCTGTTTTAGAACTCCTCGCTAACTTCTTCATGACCGTTCTGTAAGGTCTTCCCCATGGATCTTCGTTCACCTCATCGCAGAGTTCCTTCCAACATTGCCTTTTACTCCTCTTGATTGCATGCCGTAATTCGCGCCTCACTGCTTGGAATTCCTCCTGTAGTGCATGAAACTCAGTGCTGCCTCTTGATCGCTGATACCTCCTCCTTGATGCGTGACACCGTTTACGGAGGTCTGCGATATGGTCGTTCCACCAGTAGACAGGAGTTCCACCCACACGTGAGCTACTACGAGCCATCGATGCGTCACACGCTGTACTGATTAGAGATATTAGCTTGCTTGCCTTATCCTCTGCTGTGCCTGACAGCTCACAAGGTGCGGCCATCATTACTTCGAAGGACTCCCTATCAAAAGTCCTAGTTTTCCAGCGGACAGTACCTTTCTCACGCCTCATATGTGTTAATGCTTTTCTGTCACCCATTATGGTCAGTATAGCCTGATGGTCGCTATGCGTATACAGGTCACAGACCTCCCAACTGGTAGTAGGGTGTAGGGAGTCACTAACGAAAGTCAGGTCGATAATAGAGGACCTGCCATCCTTGACGAATGTAGGCTCCGACCCAGTATTTGCCAGTATTAGGTCATCCATCTGGGCAAAAGCTTCCAGTAGGACTTCTCCACGACGATTGGTCCATTTACTGCCCCACTCGGTCGCCCAAGCATTGAAGTCTCCAGCAATAACTAGCGGTCTGTGCCCTCTGGCGTCTCGCACTATGCTATCTAGCAAATATTCAAAATCATCGAATGTAATGTTAGGAGGAGCATAGCAGCTGTACAGGTACAGATGATCTATCTTAGCCCAGACAAAACCAGTTGTAGGGGCTTTTGCTGTTTCTTCTATAAAATTTCGTCCACATGCCCATATGGCGGTTCTTCCTGTGACATCCGATACCCAAGAGTCGTTATCCAAATTCCTATATTGCTCACTCAAGATAGCGACATCTACTCTGAGGTCTCTCACAGTTTGCCAGAGGAGATCCTGTGCGGCTTCACAGTGGTTAAGATTGAGTTGGAGAATTCTCATGTGAAGCGATTTTTAAGCCTTCTTTGTACATCTAAGGCACGATGTAGTGCCGGACATTTGCTTCCACCGCATGGATGGTCATTATTGCCTTTGCCATCACATAGAGCGCAGATTGGACTGTTTGAACAGTCCGAGGCTTTGTGACCCTCTACGCAAAACTTGCGACAACACCTAGTTCTATCTGGCCCTTTACACTGTCTGGCCATATGTCCGAAATCCCAGCACCGGAAGCATCGCTGCGGTCGAATCTTTTCACGTATTCGACTGACCACCAATCCTACTCTAATTCTTCCTATGCTTATTGCCTTTCTAGCAAGCAAGACCGGTAAAGTAATAACCGCTGTCTTTGTTCCAGCATATGCCGACCGAAGCGAACGCACTGCGTTTATCTGAATTTGCTCCCCATCAAGTAGAGTAGTGAGAGCCTCGACAACTTCTTCTTTCGTTGTAAGGGCATCCAGGTCCCTGATTTCAATCAGTGACTCCTCTGTCCATCCTCTAATTTGGGTATCTGGCCCAAGCGCTTCCTCTAGGGTTCGCTTCATGTTTTCCAGCGCCTCAGTCGATTTTCGGCCCAACTGTATCAGCAGATTTCCTGACTGGTTTTTTCGAATCCTGGAAATATTTGAGCTCATATCTTGCAAAGATGGATCAGCTCGAACTTTACGAAGGGTATCTGCATACGTACTGGATTCCCCAATTTTAATTATGATGGCATCCGGCCTTGGTGGTTTTGGGCGGGAGCGCCTTCTTCGGCCCTTCTTGTTTTTAGTGACAGCTTGCCAATTTTCCCCCGACACGGTAGTAGAGGCTATCATATGTGGCTGCTCCGCTGTTTCTCTATTAGTCGCTGCGATGGCCTGTCTTCTAGGCGCAACAACTCTTGGAAGCTCATTTCTTCGTAAACCCTCCTCTTGGGGATGGTTGTTTTGCTGCTTCTTCGTAATGGGCGTGCCTTTATTTGTTGGTTTCGTGGTCTGGGTACCGGCATTTGCCAATTTCTTTGATGCCTCTTCTCGTACCATACTTTTGCTTTCCAGTAACATGAGATGGTTCTGGATTCTGCAGACACTCTCCTTTATTTTACCATGAACATTCGTCTTTGTCTGGATATATACTTGTAGATCATCCACTTCTTTGACGAGTTTTTTCCATTCCTCCTGACAAAACTCTAAAGTTGCACCTGAGTTTTCATCCGCTGAAGCTATCATTATTTCATTGCGGAGGCTTGATGACGACGCCGGGGGTCCCGCTTTCGCAACCTCTTCCGACGCCGGTACTGGGGTTCCGAGCCCCTGCACCGTAAGATTAATCTTCTCCTCAACCATAACATCGATTTTATTCTGCATTTTATACCTTCTGCCAGGTGTAAAACAGCCGCCTCTAGCCTGAGGAACAGACGCTGACCAGGGAGCCGCCTATTCTAGGAGCTGTCGCGCCTGGATTTTTGGGTAGTTTTGGTCCACCCCGGGGTTTTCCCCGGTACTCACCATATCTGGTGAATATCCCCCAATCCGCCACCTGGGGAGGCGCCCGATAGGAGACTAACAACTCCACACGGGTGTGTGTGTGTGTGTGTGTGTGTGTGTGTGTGTGTGTGTGTGTGTGTGTGTGTGTGTGTGTGTGTGTGTGTGTGTGTGTGTGTGTGTGTGTGTGTGAACAGACTAGCTCAAAAACTATGAACCGTGCGAACCTGAAATTGGGTATTTAGTGTATGTATATGACCGCGATGTGACAGCAAATATTTCATCGAAATTGGTCAAAGGGAGGGAGTACTTTATTTAATAACTTTTTAGGTTTTTTTCGATTTTCTCAAAAAAGGCTCTAACGATTTTGACTAAACTTAGTATTAGATGTATTAATATGCCCGAGATACATACATACATACATACATCAGCGGCCCGACAACTCATCTCTGAGTCTTGGCCTCCTGGATCAGCCTTCGCCAAGTGTCCCTATCCAGTGCCGCCGCCCTCCAGTTGCGAACTCCGAGTAGGGTCCGAGCGTCATGTGCCACACCGTCCTGCCATCTTAATCTGGGTCTTCCTTTCTTCCTCGTTCCGAAGATCTTGCCCAGGAACACCTTCTTGGGGATCGCATGCTCGTCCATCCTTGCCAAATGACCAGCCCATCGCAGCCTGCCGAGACGAACGAATCGGGAGATATCAGGCTCTTGGTATAAGCTGTATAGTTCCTGGTTTGTCCGGCGGCGCCACTCGCCATCCCGGACGACACCTCCGTAGATGGAGCGGAGTATCCTTCGTTCGTGGACTTGTAGAGCCAACTCGTCTGTCTTCTTAATAGTCCATGTTTCCGATCCGTAGGTCATTACGGATAAGCGTCTTGTAGAGGAGCACCTTTGTCGCCCTGGACAGGAGTCGGCTTCTCAGATGATACCGAAGTCCAAAGAAGCACTGACTCGACTTCGTTATCCGGCATCTGACTTCCCGGGAGACGTCGTTGTCGCTATTGACCAGGCACCCAAGGTACGTGAACTCGCTCACCTTTTCAAATTGATAGGGGCCAATTTTTACTTTTTCCCCCTCTTTAGAGTATTGGCCGGTAACCATATATTTTGTTTTTGAAGAGTTGACTCTTAGTCCGATACGCTGGGCAGCAGCATCGAGCGAGAGGAATGCGTCTACCATGTCCCGGTAAGATCTCCCTATGATGTCTAAGTCATTGGCATATCCCAGTAGCTGTGTCGATCTATTGAAGATAGTCCCGCCTATTTGGATGGAGGAGTCGCGCACCGCTTTTTCGAGACCAATATTAAATAGCAAACAGGCCAATGCATCTCCTTGCCTTACACCATTGCCTGGGATGAGAGGGTCAGACAGGCCAGCCTGGACTCTGACAAAACATCGAACGCCCTCCATGGTGACCTCGCACATTCGTACCAGCTTCCTGGGCACCCCCAGCTCCTCCATAGCCTGGTAGAGTCTGCACCGATCTATACTGTCGTAAGCACTTTTAAAGTCCACAAAAAGGTGGTGGGTTTGGACGTTGTGCTCGCGACCTCTCTCCAGTATCTGCCGAAGCGTGAAGACCTGCTCGGTTGTAGACCTTCCCTTGCGAAATCCCGACTGGTAGGGACCGACAATGCGCTCCGCATGAGGCTGCAGTCTGTCAACTAGTATGAGGGACAGAACTTTATAGGCGACAGGCAGGAGAGAGATGCCACGGTAGTTAGCGCAATCCAGTTGGTCCCCTTTCTTGTGTATCGGGCATATGATGGTCCTACGCCATTCTCTAGGCATGTTTTCTTCCTTCCAGATAGCCATCAGAAGTTCCTGTAGGGCTTTCACAAGTTCTTGACCACCATATCTGAATAGCTCGGCGGGAAGTCCATCGTATCCTGGTGCCTTATTATTCTTCAGTTTACCCAGGGCCATTGTGATCTCATCCTCGTCCGGGGGGTCCAGGTCCTCGATAGGAATTGGCCTTAAGGGGCTATCCTCAAGTGTCCCTCCATGTCCTAGGAGCTCCTGAAAGTACTGCCGCCATCGCTGGAGAATTCTAGCCTCGTCAGTCAGAAGAGTTCCATCCTCATCCTTGCAAGCTGTCAGTCTCGGCTTGAAGGGCTTCCTTCCTTGATTTATTTTTTGATAAAATTTTTGGACTTCAGAGCTGGTTTTCAGCGTCTCCAGCTCCTCAAGCTGACTTCTGCACCATTCCCTTTTCTTCCGCTGATGAAGGTGCTTCTCAAGTCTCCTTCTGCGACGATATTCTTCAGCACTTCCCCGGGTCTTGCGTTGGATCATCGCTCGGTAAGCTTCGTTCTTGTATGTGGTGGCCTGCTCGCACTCTTCGTCGAACCACTGGTTGCGAGGCTCTCTTTCCTGCAGTCCCAGAACTCCCTCAGCCTCCCTTGATATGGCCTCTTCTATCTTCTGCCATTGATCATCCACACTGTCCATCATAGACATCTCAAGTGCTCGAAGTTCTTCACTGAGACGCCTTTCGTAGGTAGTCTGAACCTCTTCGTCCTTCAGTTTGGAGATATTGAATTTCTTCATTCGTGAAGTAGGCTGCCTCTTGGCGAGGGAGATCCTGTCTCTGAGGTGGGCTCTAACCAGGTTGTGGTCCGAGTCCACATTTGCTCCTCTAAAAGAACGAACATCCAAAAGATTGGACTTATTCCTACTACTTATGAGGATGTGGTCGATCTGATTAACGGTCTCACCATCGGGTGACCTCCATGTACCCTTATGAATATTCCGATGGGGAAAAAGCGTGCCTCCAATTGTCATGCCACAAGAGTTAGCCAAATTTATCAATCTGTGGCCATTGTCATTGGCTTGCTCATGCAGGCTATGCATTCCAATAGTAGGTATGAAGCATCTCTCGCGTCCGACTTTTGCATTCATATCGCCTGCTATTATTTTAGCATCATAGTTCGGGCATTGGTGCACGGTTCTTTCCAAAAGGTCGTAGAACTCGTCCTTTTCAGCCTCCGCCGTTACTTCGGTTGGTGCATGGGCGCTAACTATCGAGTAGTTCCTAAACTTCCCTCGAAGTCGGATAACACATATCCTCGAGCTTATAGGCTTGAAGTCGATGACAAGTCGCTTGAACCGTTTCCCCACCACAAACCCAGTACCATGCATGTGGAGTCGTTCGTGGCCGCTATAGTAAATGGTGTGGCTTCTTTTTTCTAGCATTCCAGACCCCGTCCATCAGTTCTCCTGGATTGCGGCTACGTCTATTTTATAAAAATCGAGCTGTGTTAGGAGCCCGTTGAGAGCTCCGGGTCGATGGAGACTCAGGACATTCCAGAGTCCCAGGTTAAAATCCAGGCTATGCTTTTTCTTAATATAATTGTTTGTGTGGTTAACACATGGTGTTGACTGGGGCCCCCCCGGATCCGAATGGGCCCCTACGGGGAATTCTTTATTTTCTTTGGTCCTCACCATTGTAAACCTTGGATGTGAATCGCTGAGCTGATTCGGTTTCAGCACGAACTTTAGTAGGTAGGTGAAGGCTCGTGGCACCCTCGACCTACCATCCTGGCTAGCCAGGACCCCCGTCTCTCGTTTGTTCACTGACCCAGCCCCGCCGAAGGGATTGGTTACCTCAACCTTGGGACTGGGTTGCTCAGTTTAACAGGGCCCACCATCGAGTAGGTGAGAGTGGGGTTGGGAGAGGAGAGGCTAAGTGACCGCTGGTGGTCATATGTTACGCATCACACCCCTTTGGGCCCTGGCGTGTATTTCAACGGAAATACACGTTTTGGGGTCCCCTGAGTCAAAATAACCAAGTCCCGCGAAATGGTCTGTGTGTGTGTGTGTGTGTGTGTGTGTGTGTGTGTGTGTGTGTGTGTCTGTGTGTCTGTGTGTGGGTGTGTGTGTGAACAGACTAGCTCAAAAACTATAAACCGTGCGAAACTGAAATTGGGTATTTAGAGTATGTATATGCCCGCGATGTGACAGCAAAAATTTCATCAAATTTGCTCAAAGGGAGGGGGTACTTTATTTAATAACTTTTTAAGTTTTTTCGATTTTCTCAAAAACGGCTCTAACGATTTTGATTAAACTGAGTATTTGATCTATTGATATGCCCGAGATATGACTGTAAAAATTTCATCAAAATTGATCAACCGGATGGGGGACTTTATAAATTTTGTATCATTTTCACGTGTTTTTTTTATTTACTCAAAAAAGGCTTTAATGATTTTGATCAAACTGGTTATTTGATGTATGTATATGCCAAAGATGTGATAGCCAACATTTCATCAAAATTGGTCAAACGGAGGGGGCACTTTATTTCATAACTTTTTTTTCCAATTATTACCCTTTTTCGATTATCTCAAAAACGGCTTTAACGATTTTCATAAAACTCATGTTTAGTGAAAATTAGGTGTTCTTTAACATCAGGTAAGCTTTATCATTTTTAAAATGTTCTGAGGGGGCTTAAATGGGGTAGGGGCCTTTTTTGTTTGTTTGTTATTTTGTTTCCTATAAAGTACCTTTGTTTTTGTTAATATGGAGAAATTAACTGTCTCTCGTTACCCCTAAAAATAAAAGATGGCTAAATATGAGATATGTTAAAAACCAAGTAAACATATAGAGGAGAAAAAAAGAAAAATATTCAGTCAACTCATAAAACACGTTGAGCCTACGCAGGACGCTTTTAATGACAGACCATTGTCCATAATTAATGCCCTTCTGTTCATTTAATGGAAATGATTTGTTTCCATGGGAAATAAATGAAATATTCAACAAGTACATAGAGAATTATAAAATCAGTCGACTTGGAGTATTATGCTTGCATTGCCGAATTATCTCAAGTAAAAACTTTATTTAATAATAAAAGAAATTAGTGTTTGTTATAGAGTAAATGAAAACAAAAATAAGAAATGAATGTGGAAAAATGTGTAACTGAGTGAGAAGTGGCATTAACACAACGCATTAATTTTTAATCTAAGTTGGTAAGTGAAAGTTGTGTGTTGCGCGCACGCACCAGATTTTTTTATTTAGGCTGGAAGTTATTGAGTTAATTATTATATTGGGGCCGTGGAGGGTGAGCGTACTAGAACGTGGAACTTTTTAGCTTTCTCTAGTTCAACTTAATCTGTTTTGTTTTAATCTGCCGTGGATGGGGTAGAATGTGTTTTGAGGTAGATCCAAGGATTAAATCTTGACCTTTCTATCCTGGTTAGTATTGGTGGGGTGGATAACGCCTACAGTGCCCCCGCGTAAGCCACACTTGAGCCAGAATTATTAATATTGCAACCTTCAAGCACCATTGCTTTATCTAAGATTTTTTTTCGTTATCCATAAAAAATTTGATCTCTTATATTCTCATGTTAGAAACTGTGTTAATTACATATATACTTTACAGCTCTTGAAGAATATTATTAAAGTTGGAGAATAAAGATAAATCCCAACAAATCCCATTAAAATACCTTAATCTTACGTCGTAAACCCCCAATATCCTGTCCTACAGTATCCTTCAAGATGGGAGTCACCGCCGGGATGAACAGGGGGACGCGTCCCCCCTATATTTTATAAAGGGGCAACTAGTTACACTTCAAATGTGACATACATTGGCAAGTTTTATAAATACCTTTAAAATACATCGTTGGAGGATGAATTAAATGTCCCAACATTTGTTTTTAGGTGACATTATTTCAATTATTAGCCTCTCGAAGTTTTACCTTTCGATGAAAATGTTGAATCTTCCCTCCCAATACTTTGGTGCTGGTGACGCCCATGTCGCAACAAACGTCTCGCGTTGAATCCCCACACGAGACTGAACATAGGAACCGCCTGCTAGTACCGAATTCTACAAAATGTGGCAGATAAACGCTTTAAACTTCCAATGCTGTTCACATATCGCACTATTATTTCTTAAGTGACACAACTCCAAATTTAACACAACTGAAAATGTTTCACTCTTGCCTATGTAAGGGCAATAACATTAAGGCAGCAAGAGTGACACAAGCGCCTTCTGGCGGACAAGAACTGAAGCTAGGTTGATACAGTTTTGATTTACCAATATCTTTCATAGACAACTCAAGAACACCAATTTTTGAGTTGTGTCACATTAAAAATACTAGTGCGATATGTACACGCATAGAGACCATCACTCGGGTCTTGATTATTTGGACTCGGGGGACTCCAAACAGTGTATTTCCGATTAAAACCGGAAGTAGAAATTTTCACGATCGCTATACTTTACTATATACTTGACATGTAGGTAAGTTAAAGTAAAAAGAAAGAAAAGCATACCCATACAACCAAACCTAATACACTAATACAATCAAATGAAGGCTCTGTCTTATGTAAACTATTAACGTTTATTGATAAAAGTCTGTGTGAAGATAACTTTTTGTTGGTGATTTGACCAAAATCATTCTTTAGGGGCAGGTTTTTTTTTCCTCCAATAGCTATATTTTCTGAAAGCAATATGATATGGCCCTCAGAACGAATATGGATAATTCATTTCATCACATCGGACAAATCCCAACACACATTACAAATCCCAAGTTTCTGCGGAGTTATTTCCACTGGATGACTCTTTTCCTCCTAATTCGACGAAATCCCAGGGACATTAATGACGCTGGAATGGACGAAGCGTGATGAATGGATGCGATCCGATGATCCTCCCTCCAACAGTGTGGCCAACACGAGGAGAGGGATTTGGACCGTGAGGGGTGTTAATGAGGCTATATTGGCACCACTGGCGGAGGGTATTTACGGCTCCTACGTGGCCTGGCTTCGAATTGGTTCCACCTTGTCGACTCCATCGCACTTGTGCCTTACCCTTCTCAAACTTGGTATTATTAATGTTATATTTTATCTGTCAGTTTCTCTGGTTTTACCATTTATTCCATACCATTTATTGATATCTTTCTACCAATCAAAAGTAGTTGGAGAGCTTTATGAAGTTTTGTAATATTCTTAAAATTGAAAATGTTCAATCGCATTCCACATTTTAATACTTTCAATGCTGATTTTCTTATATCTCGAACCCTTCAAAAAAACATACAAAAAGTTCCTAATAACTATTTTAACGTTTCAATGCAACTTATAAGCCGTATTAAAATTTAAAACAAAAAGAGTCGTTACATAATTAATGGAGTCGATTATTGATAACGAATGTAGCTGTCAGGCATCTAAAAGACACTTGATTTTTGTTTTTAATCAAAAGTATTTAAAGTTAAACACATGCTTATGGTGGCTTTACACTGCGTCGAACCAAATGACGAACATTTAATCTCCCGAACCTTGCCATACAGGTGTACTACGAACATCCATTTTGTACTGTTTAGCGAACAATGAAATCTGACCGTACCTAAGCACATTTAACTACAATTTTCATAACAAAGACTGCTTTCTGGCTTTCGGTCTAACTTATTTCAGGTAAGCAGCGTCAGAAAAAAGCTTCAAGAAGATCCGGAAGCTTATCTTATCAAACTCAAAATAGACATAGAATAGAATAGATAGAAATAGACAAGAACAGGGAAGCGTACAGTCAAAGTACCTCATAAAGTTTGAAACTTATTTAGATTAGCCGAACCTTCCTGAGGCTGTTCGTAGACTTGGTTCGACGTGGTATAAATTTTCCTTTAGTGTTCCAAAGGTAGTGTAAGGTAATACTGATCTTGATGACCATTTTTGGAGGCGTCTAAAAATATAAGACGCGTATTTGCCGCTCCGTAGGTTCAGTTTTATTTAAAAAATTGCAAAAAAAAAAATTTGAACTTCAAGCAACCTTTTCTTAAAGATTTGTTGATAGTCTGACTGTGTCCTGTGTAAGCTACCTAATCTCTTCATGTAATCGGCTTCACCAACTTTTATAAAAATCTCAATTATGATTGGTATTTCTTATATTATTTCAGTTATCGTCATTTGATCTATATTATAATTCTAACATTCTAATTACTATATAATCCTAATTACTAACATTTCAAATCATTTCACTAAATTGCGATTGCCAGCAACTAAACCAATGTTTTACTAATGGATTGTTGAGAATATTCACATCTCAAGAAATCATCAACATTTTAAAAACAGTCTCCAAGATTTGACACCAAGTGGGGGTCACCTGTGGTGTTGTGGTTAGCATGGCAACCCACAATACTAAAGTTCGTGGGTTCGATTCCAGCGGTGGCCCTAGGATTTTTTAATGGGAGTAAAAAATCCTTAGCTATGCCGTCCTTCGGATAGGACGTAAAATGGAGGTCCCGAGCTTGTACGATTTCAGGTACTCGTTAAAGATCCCTATCCTAATTATACCTGGAAAGGCAAAATTTAGGACTCCCATTGTAGCATCGTCCGATTAGCCTTAGTAGCATAAAAATGGACGTTAAACAAAAAACAGACACCAAGCTTGGTGACTTACGGCTAATTATAGATCTGACTTACTTTCATTTAAATATAGAATATTGTGGTTTTGTAATATTTACAAATCCATAATTCATGGTTGCAGAGGTTTTAAAACTGACCCGATTTATTTGACTTTGTACAATGTTAGTACAAATAATAAAATAAACTAGTCCTTAGTTACTCTTTAACAGTTTTTATTACTACAATTTTACATAAACTAAGAACACACAATAAAACACTAAATAACTATAACAGTTTCTATACAATAGGGAGGTTACTTTTTAATTGCCTCAGTGTTGCCAATCAGTGTTGCTTACTCAGTGTTGCCAGGCTCACTGTTAGTGCCTCGATAGTATAGATTAGTACCGATATTGTTTTCAGTAGTGCCAAATTTACAGCTTAAAATTATTCGTTAATTATAACAAGGATGTTAAAGCTCATCAGAGTAAAAAATTAAAACCATAACTGACCGACTTAATTATTGAGAAATCTATATGGATAGTTATTCGAATATTTATATAACTTTTAGACAATATGCCAACAATAGGCATCAACTTTGTGTTAGTCGACAGTTCAGATTTTTGTTAAATGATTTATTTGAAAAATATCGAATAGTTCAGGGTTATAAAATTAATATTATTTCTTTTACGGTTTTAACTGCCGCAGTGAGCGGTGAGATCCAGGGAACATAGAACGATTTAGGAAGTTATGTTCAAGAGCTTTCTTGTTCTCCTCGAGTGCGGACCCTAACCGAAATAAATGCGGCCCATTCCCTCACCCCACTGACAACCCACCGCTATACATCAGCCTTATCATTGGCTCTGATATCTTGGCACGTGATCCCGACCATCGCCAGTAATTGGCAGAGCCTACATCTCCGCTCCACCAATCCCCTTCCTTCGCTCCTATCTAACTCAGAGCTCTCCGTGAAGCGAGGCCCGTCTGATATGGTACTTTAATCTCTTCACTAACTCCATATTATAACGTAATACTACCATCTCATAGAACTGATATTACGTTCTCGTTCATTTATCGATTAATCGCGATGATTACTTCGATCACAGCTGCGTCGAAGATGACTCACACCGGATGGTAACCCCTATCCTCATAAATCGCTATTGACGAGTTAACCGCTTCCTATCCATTGCTTCCGTCTCTTTTAGTACCAATCACAACAATCATAAAGGATTGTTGCGTGTTTTTTAGAATTTGTGTATCGACGCTATTCAGTTATATATCAATGTTAGTTCCTTGAACAATATTCAATGACTCTGTAAAGTTTTTTTTATTTTATTAAATTAAATATTCTATTAATAAGCTAAGAACTTAACCAGTTAGACCACAGGGGTGCAACCTACCCCGTTATCACAAAATCATCTCAATTATAGTATCTGCTGAGTTGTTTGGGATCCTATTTTTTTTTAATAATTATTTGTGATAATTAGTATAACCGCCCTCCATTCGGATAGCTATTTAGTTTAGCTAATACCCATCGTGCATTTTTCAGTTACGATCTGGTCCTTAAATTAGGTCTAATATAAACACACTCCAAACTGGTCCTTTATGTTGATATCGGGCTACGATAAATCATTGGAAGATCCAGGGTAAGGGTTGTAGGGCTGCACCCCTCCCCTATACAACCGGCTGGACCCGCCCATGCACTAAGCAGTTCCGACTACTTTTGAATCACTGTAGGCTCACTTTTGGTTTCGCTGCCTGTAGGTTCACTCGTAAGTTCCCCAAGCCATTTCATTCTATTGTTTTTACAGCATCATCATCGTCTAGTTAAAGTATTTTTACTAAACCACATTTTGTTTAGGTTTCACTTATTCATTTTTCCCTGACTTTGAAAAATTAACATTCTTTCAAAATTAATACTTTTGAAGTATGTGATTTTGAACATTGTAAGCTTGTAAGGGATACATACAAAAGAGAGGACGAGGCAATGGGGCGATAACCAACAACCAATCAGAGGTTGTAAAACCTTGGCGTGCCTGAGATTTTCTTGGATTTTCATTCATATGGTAAAAAGGTGGTACGCCAGAATGGCCGTTTTCGTTATTTCAGTTTGTACATTGAGGTGAACATTATTAAGATGCCTCCAAAAAGTATTTGGAAGTATATTTCTAAAATCACTGACAAATTAGCCAATTGCGATATGTTCCTTAAGTTCTGACAAATTACACAAATTTACTGGGACATTGAAATGCTAAACATAAAGATGTTTACTCAGTTACAGCTTCAGCATTCTTTTCTTACAGCTGTTATAGATTGCAGGGTAAGGTGGGGGTCACCTGTGGTGTAGTGGTAAGCATGGCAACATACAAGACTAATGGTCGCGGGTTCGCCTCCCGCGGTGGCCCTAGGATTTTTCAATGGGAGTGAAAAATCCTTAGCTATGCCGTCCCTCGGATAGGACGTAAAATGGAGGATACGAGCCTGTACGATGTCAGCTACTCGTTAAAGATCCCTATCCTAATCATATCTGGATACTCCCACTGTAGCATCGTCCGATTAGCCTTAGTCGCCTAAATGGACGTTAAACAAAAAAAA
This sequence comes from Aelia acuminata, assembly GCA_911387785.2. Taxonomy (NCBI): domain Eukaryota; kingdom Metazoa; phylum Arthropoda; class Insecta; order Hemiptera; family Pentatomidae; genus Aelia; species Aelia acuminata. The sequence goes on along the minus strand of OU426979.1, from coordinate 157,527,788 downwards.
CAGCAAAACAGGGTATTCTCTCTTATAATGGAACAACATATAATTCAGGACTGATACTCTTTCCACCTAATCGTGGCTTCTTTGTTTTACTCCCCTCGGTCCGGTGTATTCTGTAAATTAATTACCGGGAGCGAATGGCGATCCTATCGCTCGCGGAGGATTCTCAGGTCACGAATTGGCCGTTGCTAAACTGATAATTTACAAAGGAGATAAGAGCGATCGTGGGTGCAGCCTCAGCATCATCTGTGGCTAATTAAATAACCAGAGTTCTTTAACTGATCTTGGGGTCGTTGTGGTCCGAAGTGAGGTTTCGAAGCTGCAAACCTCTGGAGGATGCCATCTAACGATCCAGTGTAAAATTGCAAAAGTGCACTCAAGCTACTAGTTGTATAAACTAAACAGGAAGTGCTAGAATAATGCTGAATCACTGAAGTACTCGTAGAAATGTTCCACTAAAGGAATGGTAGGAGAATAAGAAGTTATTGGATATTGTATGTCCCTCTCTGTAGTTCAATATGCTATTTAAGTATACGTGACCTAGTATTCTTCTCTACTGCTCTCTTATGTTTATATGTTAAGCGATTCTATGAACTAAAAAATGGACTTTTTATATAATATCTTTCTTTTTATTTATATCAGAGGAATACTAAAAAGAAAAAAGTAAAAGAAATTACCCTGGAAAAGCTGTTTCGGATGAACATGGCTTCGGGAAAATAGAATCAATTTTCCTTGAAGACCTGACATTGCCAGTGCAATCTGACATTCACATCTACCTTCACTTAGTGTGCAGCTGACATCTCTTCTTCTCTCTCCCAGGTTCAAGGGAAAATAACAAAACAAAAACTAAACGAAAAAGTCATTGGTACATATTGTGGAGGCTTCTGTATTTGTTGTAGGTTGTTTTTTTTCTTGATGGTTTCAATAGTGAAATAATGAGAAATTTCTCAACAAAGTATAAGCTATACTTCTGTAATATAATGTTATTATTTCATTTCTACATTAAATGTTTCCCAAGATTTTTCTATGAATTCTTTTTGGTACTACTAATATTTAGTGGAATTTTTTAATATTTAACGCTCACGTAATAAGAAAATTAGAAAACATATATACAATAATAGGAACAAAACTACAACAAGTATAAGAGAAAGAGGGACGAAGAGGACAGGATATTCTGTAACCCTAAGTCCACAAAGAAGCTACAGTTAGATCAGTGACAATGAAATAGTCCCAAGCCAAAATTAGTGTTAATAATAAGATGATCATGTATAATAAGGAAAAGACAGTTATATTTTATATATAACAATTTTATCTAAGGACAAATGCCAATGGAACTAAATAGATGACCCCTGAGGATGGGCCAAAAAGCCCGAAACGTTGGGCTAAAATATAAAATAATCCTTGGAACCAATTCCTTCATTAAAGAAAATTCTTAAGCAAACCACTCACTAAAGTGAAACATAAAACCAAGTATTTAGGTAATATTTAACATTAGAAATCAATGATGTGATTTTGATTAAAAGTATATATTAAAAACAGATACAGAACACTTACAGATCCTCTACTCCAATTAATTTGGCAGTTATGCCTTGTGGTCATTTCCAATCTTCTAATCCTTTTTTAAGTCAGTAGCCTCTCGTATGATGAGAGTTGGTGTATCCTCATCAGTCAAATTTACGAACATGTTGATATCTAGATCTGTATTTTTCTGTATCTAAGTGAGTTAATCATTGTTGTAAAAATATATGTGTGAACAATACAAATCACACATATCATTTTAAGCAGGTTTCACAGAGTGTAACTTCACCCAGTTTTAACTACTGTATTTGTCAAATCATTACTTAAAATTCTCAATTCTAAAGGTAAAGCAGATAATTTCGAGGTTTTTAAAAGATTTCTCCATGTGTGGCACCTCCCAGATGTGTTGGACACCTGCGAACCTCACACCTGTGGTCGTACCCCCTTTTCCTGAGGTAATGAGATCCGCACACGCACTTGCCATCGGCACGCTAGCCAGAGCAGTATTCCCTTCACGACCAACTCGATAACTCCTATGGGCTGGAACGGCCAAGCGAGTTACTGCTCGTGCTCGACTCAGGAACACAAATAGTGTTCGACGCTGTGATTAGTGGGCCCAGCTCCGCGAGGCTGTAACGTTTGTTCTTATTGGTCGGCGGTATCCTTGCGGTGTTTCTTTGATGTTGTCGATAGGCTATTGAACGGTCGTTGGAGTAACCTTCTACGGTTTTTTGTTTTTTTAGTAAATCTATTTATTGTTGAGCGCATATATAATGTTCTTATTAAAAATATTTAAACCTGCTGTGCATTTTATATTCCTGTTTCAAACATATAATGTTTACAAATGCTGTTACAGCTCTATAAACAATTTAAAAAAAAGAAACCTAACTTTACAGAACCTTCTTCAGTTTGATGCCCGAGATAGAGTACACTTGACAATCACCCACATCTGATAAGACAAGAAGGAATCAAACGAAAGCTCCTCGCGATCCTGTGAGATAACATTATAAATTACACAGATTGATTACATATCTTAAAGATAAAAATTGTTTAACAAATTATAATGTGAAACCAAAAAACAAAAATTATTAAACTAAATGAAAGAGGACACTAATAACCTTGGATGGTGTGCGTCCGTAAGCATTAAAACCTAACCTAACCTTTAATATGATCAAGTATCAAAAAAGCTATTGCTTACCGAAAAAAAACCTTTTATTGCCTAGTATGATAAATTATCAGGATTTTCAGTCAAAAGTTTCTTATTTGCTGAGCCTACGTTTCGACTCAAACATGTGGATCTTCAACAGAGCTAAAGTGAAGAAAAATATTTTTATTTTACCATGTTAAACAGCTACTTATTCAAATTTTCATATTTATTTTTATCATATCTTTATATGTATAAACATCTCTTGTCCCAATGTTTGCCGGGAGTAAAATCAGAAACTACTCAACAAGGTATAAGAAACACAACAACAAAAGATAAGAAACACTATCTGAAATAATTATGTCAGATTACACTTCTTTCCTAGGCCACCTCCCTGTTAAAAATAAAAACTGTTAAAACAGTAACAGTGAGGTGGCCTAGGAAAGAATTGTAATCTGACATAATTATTTATTTATTGACGAGATGTTAATGAATCGATGTTTTGTATGGTTATAATATATGTTTATGTACACCTGAAAATGAGGCATTAAGCCTCGAAACGTTGTGAAGTTTTAATGTATTGAAAAAATATATATATATACCATAACGGAAGATGGGATTTTTCACTGTTGTGTAAAATTGGAATATTAAAGACCAAAAGAAAATGGATATAATTAATTCAGTGCATTATAATTACTGAGCCACAGCAAAGCGTGGCCGGGACTATTTAACATTGACATAACATTGACAATGATAAGTACCTTATTGTTAGTATCTCTATTAATCTCATCTTATAGAAATGCTATTTTACATGTTGCTCATATATTTGTCTTCATTTTAGCCCTGATGAAGATCCTCTCTCCAAAAAAAAAACTTTTAATTGGAAATCCTGATAATTCATCATCCTATTTTATATTCCCTTCAATATCAACGATTATTCGAGCTTAATACTACCTTAACACTAGACCTTTAGGAGTTTTAACCTCTATTTTTTTTTCAATAAAGTTTTAAAAAATTAATTACATGTTTTCCCACATTTCCGCCTGAATATCGTTTGTGACAGATTGTTTTGAATGTGGCCGGAGTAGACAACAATCTGCTGCAATATAATAAACCCCTCTTCGCACTCCTTCCTTATTGCTCGGCGGCTGCTCGGGCCTTTTCATGCCGGGGCCGTCCGAGCAAAATGAACCTCTATTGAAGAGTTCTCTCCTTCATCACCCTCCTCCTTTGAGAGGGAGAGAGAGAGAGAGGGAGAGAGAGAGAGAGAGAGGACGTGGAGGATTCCAATTTGGACAAACACACACTCACAGACTCCGAAGCGCGGCTGATTGTGTTTGCGCTGGCAGCGGGCGCGTGTTAGCGGTCGACCAGGTGGGAAAATAACAGTTCGTGACTGTGAATACGTCTAGTTCTGAGGAGGGATGTGGGTATGTGAGGCATATCGTGGCCTGGAGTATTATTATTGTTATTTAAAGTACTTTTATTTTCAAACATTACAATACATATACATTTCTTTTTGGCACATACTTTTGGTCAATGACCATCAGAGGTGAGTACTGGTTGATAGCAACATTACAATAAATGACAATAACAAATAAATAAGAGAACAAACAATAAGTAAGAGAACCAAAACATTATCATTTGTTATATGAAACAACTAACATTAAATACACCAACCTATAATAATGTTAATTTGTGACATTCTAAAAATATGATAAAAATATCAAATAGTCATTACACTCTGTTTAAGTATACACATTAATTTTAACACAACATACACAATATCACACAAATAGAACCTAATAAATGTTATGACAAATTTTATCTCCACTCTTCTTCCACACCTTCCTGTCTTTCGTTTCCTCTTCCCTCAATCCATGACCAGCCATACTTTCCTTTACTTTATTTATCCACTGTATACGTGGTCTTCCTCTTTTTCTTCTTCCTTCTGCCTCCCATTCAAATATCATTCTTGGTATTCTATTTGAACCAATTCTTTTCACGTGGCCGTACCATTTTAGTTTTCTTTGTTCTATTGCTTCAAGTATATTTCTTTTAAGATTCATTTTTTCTCTGATCTGGCTGTTTTTTATATGGTGTATCCTTGAAATCTTGGCCGACCTCCTCCAAAAATCCCATTATCTTTTATAAATATTATTATCCAATGGTATTTTTTTTTTTTTTTTTTGACTTTAAGGCTTCCACTGAGGCCCTATACTGCCATCCAATGGTATTTATATCATGACTAATAACTTTGAAATTTGTTTTAAATAAAAAATTGTTATTATTGATCACCCTATAATTATTATTGCTATTTTTGATGTTACTATTACCATTTTTTAAAATTATATATATATATCCGTGGCCTGGAGTAAACTTTTGTATTTTAAATTATTTTTTACTAGTTCAGTTACCTTAAATTTTGTTCTCGTACAATCATGTATATTATCATACAAAGGTCGATATCATTGTTATTAAAAAGTCTTCTGGGGGCTAGTCTTCTTATAATACCTGGGAAATTTAGAGAATATTCTGAAACCCTGAAAGTCATAGAATTTCAGAAGCTGCGGGTTTTTATTCATTTTATTCAATCCAGCATTCCATGACTATAGTTGGTATTCTGAGGCGATGACCCAATAGCAAGAATAAAGTTTAATGAGAACCGGTTTAGATAGTGATACTACCTGATTGTTTTTGGTTTTTTAATCTTAATTTAATTACTTACATATTTTTTAAAAATTTAATTATAACTGATTTGTGTATTTCATTCCTTAACATTTTTCCATTCCACAATGGCCTCTCTAAAACGAAAACACCATTAATTAGTACTATGGTGCTGACAAAACTTTTTTTTTTACCCTGGGCGTGACATAAATTAATCTTTTTTTTTTGTTAACGCCAATTTTCATTTTTTTATTTTTATTTTTATTGCTTAATTGATTAATTGCTCGTGCACATCATTTAAATCAAGAAAATCGAAGAAAAACTTAGCATTCCATAAATTCGCAAGATGAGCTCCAACGCAGGTGCAAATGCCGTAAAATAAAATAAATAAATAATTAAAATTGATTGAAGACATCAATTACGAGTTTAAAACCTATGAAATGAATCTTAACTCATTTTTTCATTTTTTTTTTCCGTTGCAATTTTTTTTAAATTTCTCTCACCAAATCACACCTTTAATGCAAGATTTCAAATAACCAATACTAGAGAAAATTTGATCTTAATATTCGCCATTACTCACTCCTTTAGTATTGTATAACCAAAACAACTCAAGCTGTGTTGATAACGCACTACTAGTCAGTTTTCGAACATTATTTAAATGTGTAACTAGCATTTAAATTTTATAGAAATGATAATTTATCTAAAGCAAAGATTAATAAATATTTAAAATTTAGGTTCCATTTTAAAATACGTCGGGTTCACATTTTTAGACCATTTATTAGTGGTTTCAAGATAAAAAATCACTTGAAAATTATTTTTTGAGTCATGGCAGTGTTGCATTGAGGGTGCGATATTAAAATATAGAAACACCCCTCACATTGGATCGAAAAGGAAATGAAACGAAACCGAAGAACGTCCTTTATTCCTCCGATCGCATTCCTGCGGGAACAGAACATTGGAATGAAATAGAGTGCATGAGATTAATTGATAACCGCTCCATAACCGAACAGTTCAAAGGTGGAATTCGTTCCTCGTTCCATTCTGGCTGGAACAGGCTACCCCTTAGCACGCTATTTTTGAAATTTGTGTACTTGTTGATAATTTATTGTAGGGTTTAGTTTGTTAGTATTTAGTAGTTTAGTAGGATGGTGGATGTATGGCTGATGTTATAGAATAAACTATTACTTACCACTGTTAATCTTGTATTCAATATAGGAAGCCAAGACTATTACTAAGGTCCTAATAATAATGTTTGGTTAGGTATTTTTGTTGAAAGGTTTTATTTAGTTCGTAATTGGTTTATGATCTGAAGGTGTGGATCCCCTTGCAGCTATTTAGGAGGGGAGTAAAACCCACCCCACCCTTTGGCCTTCTGATTCAAATCCATTGTCCATTTAATTTTTTGCCTGTTATTGTTATCTTTTGTTTTGCATTTTATTTTTTCTTCTTGGTTCCTATTGCGGTCTCACAAAAGATGAACGGGGCACAAAACAGCTTAGCTGATGGGAGAGGATAATGGTGGGTTTTATTTTCCAATTGGGGATCTTGAATATGAATTAATTCGTTAAGTTTGGGACAATGGTTTCGGGTTTCCTCTTTACTGGGGCCTATCGGGTTTCTGTTCCCTGCAAATTATACTCTCAGTGGTGCCTCGGAGTAGGGGGGGTATTCACCCCCTTTAATCCGAGGATTATCTACCCTAAATGGCAGTGCAGATCCTTTCACCCTGGCAATTGCATAGCTTAGTTACTTTAAGGATTGTGGCTGTACTTTTTAGAATCTACTTAAAATTTATTTTTGCCCAACAATACTAAAAGCGTAATTTACCTACTCATTGACATGATTTTGATTAACGTTTCAAATAACATGGGGGTGACATTCCACCACAAACAAATCTAAAAAATTACAACAGAAAAAATCCTTTTTATTTATTTATTTTTCTCCATTCTTCTATTCACACCTATCATCCATAAGCGCCAATCGGCGAATGTGATGATATAAATGAATTAATTGGACAGGCATTTTAGACATGAGAATGAAAGTGCACAACAGCACCTCTTTGTAGACTTGACACTAATTCAGGAGAGGAGGTCTCACATGCAGCTTCTTTTAAACCCCCGGCTAAGGAGCATGTCAAAATAATAAAAAAAATAAAAAATAGTAATAAATATTATAAAGAATTTATAATCTGTAAAATCGGACTGCTATTTCGCCTTCTCGCTTACTCTTCTAATCTTAAGAATATAGATCATGGTTTGAAATATGTAATTATTTTTCCGAAAAATAATTATATAATAGTTTAATTATATTAAAAGTCATGCTTAATCAATATATATTATCAAGCAAAGTGCATGCCGATAAAGCTCAAAAACGAGTCAAGGTAATATGAAGAAAGTTATATGGTTTTGCAGCCCGATAACCCTTATATATGAAGGTTTCCGTTTATATCTTAATGGTGTGATATTGAAGATTTAAAGGCCGGAATTTTATGCATCTCGCAATATGTAATTAGCCTACCTGTGCATGACGGACGGGTTATGAATGAAAAAATTTAGTTCTCGAGGCAGCGCTAACTATGGTTCATTCCAGTTTATGTTTAATTCATTCGGTTTGTAATTTTCATTTTTTTTTTTCAGCTGTTCTTTTTAAATTTTACGAAATTAAGTCTCGTTGGAAAGAAATCTTGCATCGGACGAGCGAATTGATTCCTCGAGTTTGTTCACTAATAACTTGAGTCCCATTTGTTAATTTGTAACAACCTCGCAGTCTAAAAGATAAAACAAAATTAAGTAGCTATTTCATATAGGAACTGGAAATCATGGATAGTAACTTAAAATATCTTGAAAGTAAAAAAGAAATTACATATATTTTTTTAGGATTATGTACCAGAATATTTTATCGATAGTATTTTGACATTATGAGATGCGCAATTATATCTGTGTGATTTTATAGTTTAATTATATTAAAAGTCATGCTTAATCAATATATATTATCAAGCAAAGTGCATGCCGATAAAGCTCAAAAACGAGTCAAGGTAATATGAAGAAAGTTATATGGTTTTGCAGCCCGATAACCCTTATATATGAAGGTTTCCGTTTATATCTTAATGGTGTGATATTGAAGATTTAAAGGCCGGAATTTTATGCATCTCGCAATATGTAATTAGCCTACCTGTGCATGACGGACGGGTTATGAATGAAAAAATTTAGTTCTCGAGGCAGCGCTAACTATGGTTCATTCCAGTTTATGTTTAATTCATTCGGTTTGTAATTTTCATTTTTTTTTTTCAGCTGTTCTTTTTAAATTTTACGAAATTAAGTCTCGTTGGAAAGAAATCTTGCATCGGACGAGCGAATTGATTCCTCGAGTTTGTTCACTAATAACTTGAGTCCCATTTGTTAATTTGTAACAACCTCGCAGTCTAAAAGATAAAACAAAATTAAGTAGCTATTTCATATAGGAACTGGAAATCATGGATAGTAACTTAAAATATCTTGAAAGTAAAAAAGAAATTACATATATTTTTTTAGGATTATGTACCAGAATATTTTATCGATAGTATTTTGACATTATGAGATGCGCAATTATATCTGTGTGATTTTATATCACGTTTATCGTATGAATATGATATGAAATTTTCTGTGTAACTTCTCGAGAAGAAGCTCTCTAGGTTATTAGCCTTAAAAAATAAAAATACTCTTTAACTTTTCATTAGGCTAACTGAAAGGAATGGCGACGGTAGAGCAATCAGATGCTGAAGATATAGCCCTGGAGAGCTGGAGGATGGTCCTGGAATACTAAGAACCCAACCCCGATGTGGTGGAGCCACTCTGGAAATTGGTCGGTTATTGCCCATGTCACCACCGTCTTTGCCTTCAATATCCTATATTAAGCTCCCTCTCATTGTGTCTTCCTTATGTGGGTTCCAGTATTTATATATATATATATCCTAAAACTTGTTGTGCTTATAAGTGATATTTATTTCCTATTTTATTTTTTGTTTTTTACTTTCTTATTTATCATACTTTATTATTTCCTTATTTTTACTTTATCGTTTTCTCATACTTGTTTATTTTCTCATACTTTATTATTATTTTGTATTTTACTTTTTATTCTTTGTTATTAAATTTTATTCTGTGTATTAAATAGTAATTGAACAAACTTCTAATGTAAAAATCTGTAAAATTACAATATATGTAGTATGCATTATAAAGGCATGGAGCATGTATTTAAACAAATAAATTGTCTCTCTATGGGGTTACCATAAAGGGGAAAAAATATATATATATATATATATATATATATATATATATATATATATATATTATAATATTATATATGTATAGTTTCGTCCAACTTAAAAGATGGGAGAGTTTTTATCTCGTTTATTGGCCTCAAATTTCTTTTATTGCAAATTAAGGCAATATTAAGGCATTTAATTTTAAGCATTTTAAAATTAAATGCTTATTATACTACATTTGCGTGTGATTATTTTAAGTTCTATAAATTTCCAACAGATGTCAGTGTAAGTTGATTTATTGACACGACATTTCATTTTCTTTTGATATGTAGGGAGGGTGAGAATAAATCTATTTCTTCCGGCTTGGACTAGGAAAATCCGCTCAAATCATATGTAACCTTTTCACGTGTGGTGAAAACAACGAATCTATTTCTTTTAGTATAACCTCCTGATACGATATCTCATATATGTGTAATAGGTATCATGGCAAAAAATTCATTTGTTACATTTTTGCTAACTGTCTATTGTGAATGTACTAAACCCTGTTCCAATTATATTCTTTATTAGTTCCTTTTACATTTGTCATTCCTTAACGCACTACGGTCAAATATAAGATGTAAAAAATTAAAACTTTAACCCATCTAAATTCTTTACCAAACAATTTTAAATTTGGAATAAAGTTCTATGTTAAATTCCGTTGGTTTTTAGAATAGCTGAAACGTTTTTTCTTTATCGGTGATTTTTGATTAGACTGAATTAAAAAGAATAGGATATAATTAATTTAACGCATTATAGCTAATGAGCCACAGTAACGCGTGGCAGGGTATGCTCGAATATATATATATATATATATATATATATATATATATATATATATATGTATATATATCCATTTTTCTTTGTTTATAGAGCGGTACGACGTTCACCGATTCAGCTAGCTTATATATACATATATGTATATAAGTATATATAAGCTAGCTGACTTACCTTACGCATTACCTTCATGTTTTCTATAAACAAAGCAAAATGGATACAAATAAATCTAAAGGTTGTAATTTTGTTAATTTTTTTAACGTTTTTATACTAATTCTGAGAGTGATCTTTTATACTAATCTAATTGTCTCATCGGAAATCATAAAAATCTGGTGCGTGCGCGCAACACACAACTTTCACTTACCAACTTACTTAGATTAGAAATTATTGCGTTTTGTTAATTGCCACTTCTCAAATGAACAGAACAGTTTAATGATAACGCATTGGTTTGTCATTAAAGGCGTACGGCGTATGCGTGAGCTCAAGGTGTTTTATGAGTTGACGGAATATTTTTCTTTTTTTCTCCTGTATATGTTTACTTGATTTTCTTCATATATCATATTTAGCCATTCCTTATTTTTAAGCGTGATGAGAGACAGTTAATTTCTCAATATAAACTAAAACAAAGGTACTTTATAGAAAAACAAAAAAAGCCCCTCCCCATTTAAGCCCCCTTAGGACATTTTAATAATGATAAAGCTTACCTGATATTAAATAACAACTAATTTTCATTAAACATAACGAATTTGATAAAAATCGTTAAAGACGTTTTTGAGATAATCGATCAAAAAGGTAAAAATTGGACAAAATTTATTAAGTAAAGTCCCCCCTCCTGTAGATCAATTTTGATGAAATTTTTACAGTCATATCTCGGGCATATAAATACATCAAATACCAAGTTTGATCAAAATCGTTAAAACCGTTATTGAGTAAATAAAAAAAACACGTGAAAATGATACAAAATTTATTAAGTAAAGTCCCCCCTCTGGTTGATCAATTTTGATGAAATTTTTACAGTCATATCACGGGCATATCAATAGATCAAATACTCAGTTTAATCAAAATCGTTAGAGCCGTTTTTGAGAAAATCGAAAAAACTTAAAAAGTTATTAAATAAAGTACCCCCTCCCTTTGAGCAAATTTGATGAAATTTTTGCTGTCACATCGCGGGCATATACATACTCTAAATACCCAATTTCAGTTTCGCACGGTTTATAGTTTTTGAGCTAGTCTGTTCACACACACACCCACACACAGACACACAGACACACACACACACACACACACACACACACACACACACACAGACCATTTCGCGGGACTTGGTTATTTTGACTCAGGGGACCCCAAAACGTGTATTTCCGTTGAAAACCGGAAGTCGAAAATTTTCACGATCGCAATACTTCCACTTACTATATATTTCATATATAGGTAAGTGAAAGTAAAAATCGGTCCAGTTGTTAAGTTATAATTTAAGTTATTAATATTTTAACATTCATATTCATGTTAGCTTGTTTCTATCCAGAAAAACAGAACCCACCTTCGAAATTGTTTAGGTACCTTTTGATTTATTACCCTATTTCGAAAAATATTTAATTTTAGTCATATTGAGGGTACTGACAAAATGAAATGTCATGCCCGCCGAAACCAGATTTTAACTTCTTTCTTTCCATCTTGAAAAACCAAACTCTTCGGCTTAGAACTTGTCAAGAATGTTTAAGGAATTAACGTAGACGGTAGCTTGAATGATTTCTTCATTCCTTACAAGATAAAAATGTAATGTAATGAAATAAAAATAATGTAAATATGTACATTTTTATACAAAATACGCTTGTTTTGTTTTATTATTAATAGTAACCTCTAATGAATTTTTTTTTTATTTAAGAAATATTTAACACATAAATATTAAATCATGACATTATGAGGCATTTTGATGACATGATACCTTTATAGATTAGTTTATTTTTGTTTGCATCAGAAAAATCTATCTCTTTGTTCGTCCTTAAATATTTTCTCACAATATGTATAAATGTTTTCTGAAATATTTAGAATCACCTGATTAGTAATTTATGATGATTATATCATTTTAACAACGTAGATTTCAACACTTTGACAAGATATTGTTATCTAATGTTGGCTTGACCGCTCTTTTGGAAGAAAACTGCCATAATCAAAAATATAGAAATTTTAATGGAGAAGCAATCACACATGGTCACATACGTTGTGATCAATATTGCTTATTCTCAACTAATGGAAGACTACCTTGACTACTCTCCAACATAAATATTGGAATTTAAAATCTGGAATTTTTCTCAAAGATAGATAGTGTAATTTGCAGTTTTTAAGCAAAAATTAAAATTTTCGTATTGTAGTAGTCTTTTTCCAAATGAGCGGCATATCACTGTTTTCAATGTAAATACATAATTAGAGATTTTTCTCTTCTCTTGTTTCAGGTGAGTCACCTATGAGTCTTGGCCTTGATTTTATGTACAATAGTGCAGGTAATCAATAATGGATAACCTTTTGAGAAATTTTTTTTCTTCTATTTTTATGAATTGTAATGAACCATTGTTTATATTAAGCATATTAAAGGTTTATTAAAATCAAAAAAATACATCACGTAAAATGTTAGTACAAAGAAATAAAAATATATGCTAAAAAGAGGGTAATCCGAAAAATGTTACACGAAATTTTCGAAATACCTTTCAAATTTTCATGGGATCATAATTTGTTGAGAACTTTCAACAAAATATAGATTTCATTAATCTAGAAACAAAAACTTGGGAAATAAGTGAGCTTTAAAATGTTTTGGGTGTATGTAAAGAACGATGGTACATAACAATTTTAAATATATTTTCTGCAATTTCATATTTTAAACTTAAAATTCAATTCGGATATCATACGCTATTCCAATTGTGTCTTAGGCAAATGTTTTTAATGTCTAAAAAAGAAATTCGGTTAATTTGCAAAATAACCGAACAAAACTAAACTGCAATTTATTACGTATACAGACAAACGTTTTAGCCAAGCTTCAATGTATGTCTGCTGGTCTTTTAGTCAATCAAAATATTTTTCAAGTTGTGTACATTTTTTTTTTTTAATTTAATCGACGAATGAACTCTGACTGTTGGAATAAATTGTTCTTTTTTCTTCGTACTACGACATTTTTAAAATATTCCTCATTCCTTTGAACCACTCGTGTGCTGACAGAGAAAACACAATGCCAGTACAAGGTGGACCCCATAATTCTCTGACTGTATTCCAGAACACGTAGCTCCAGCTATAGTGAGTTTTTATTTGTCTTGGTTATTTCAAAGATCAGTGCCGGCCTCAATTGTGGGAAAGCCAAGGTAGGCAGGTAAACGCCTGAAGCCTGCTTGGTGCTTCATAGAAATTATTTAAAATATTTTATATGAGTCCTCTATTTTGTATTAGTGGATTGGAAATAAAATTTTAAGGCACATTACGAGTCACGATATGTTCCATTATGAAATTACTTTTAGTATTGGCGTCATTCCATATCAAACCACAAAATCTTAGCCATGAATTTTATTGGTTTTGGGTAGTTTGTTCTATGCGTATTTGTTAAATGTAAAGAAAACTAAGAAATTACCGATTTTTCGCACTCACGGTTTTTAGGTTATAAATTTTTAACGTAACAAAAAAAAGCAATTACCGGTGCTGTTTTTAAACAGGTTTAGGGTATATACATATATCAAAAATTATTATGCTTGAAAGCATAAGCATGAATCATTTTTTCAGTGATCTGTGCTCTTCCTTTTGGTTTACAACATGACCCAAACATAAAAATATAATTTCTTCTAATAAATATAATTAAAAAAAAAACTAAAAACTTCTTTTTCTAATTTAGAAATTACACCCCTCTTTGGATTAAAAAAAAAAAAATTATTCTATCATTTTTGCCTAAAGGTGTGCCAAATTTCGAAATAGGGAAACAATGATTTCTCAAAATAAAAAAATTAAAATGATAGCTGCGTTTTTGAAATAGTTTTTGGGCTAGACCTCAAGAACAATTCATAATAGAAAGCTGGAACTGGCGTCCTCTTTCTCATGCTTTTCTGTAATACAATATGACCATATTATAAAAATATAATATCTTTAAAAAAATTTTAATATTAAAATGTACTATTTTAAGGTTCGAAAAAGTACTCATACTTTAAAACATGAATATTATTATATCATTTGGTGGCTGAAGGTGTTCTAATTTTGAAAGTGGAGGATCTATGAGTTCATAAGATAAAAAATGTTGACATATAATAAAAACATACAAAATTCTGTATTTTTCTTTATATTGATGCCTGCAACAAGTAACGGATAAATAATCAAACTTTTTAGTTTATCCTTGTTTTACATATTCTGTATACGTCAATCAATGTACTTAAAATTCATTAATTAATTAAATTTGAATAAAGTCTCATTTACCAATGTAAATTAATAAATAAATATAAACTTGTCTTCCTCTTCTTAACTATTGTTTGCATACATTTGAAAAAAAAAAATATTACAACTACAGAAGTTTGAAGTACTTATTACTTAATTAATATGTCATTTCAAATCTTTCTTCATCGTACGGGTTGATGGATTGAGATTCGTAACCTTTGTAGATAAAAACTTTTACATACAATTTTAATCAAAAATCAAATTTAATAACACTCCCCGGGGTATACTAGATTTTGTTTATTTATTATACCTATAAAAGTTGTCAATAATAATGTTGGAAAAAAAAATTGTGCTCCATTGAATGGCTTTAGAAATAATCCATATTAGCCCTTTTAATACAGCTTATTTGGACTAATATTGAATTTAAATGTGACGTGATGCATTTGCAATACATTTGTTTTTTGTGGGATGGTTCAGTTTATTTTTATTTTTTTGGAAAAATGCTTGACCGGCTGGAGGTGCCGACAGTTGTATTAATTTAGTCAAATTCCAGGAGCCGGGGGACATTTAATAATACTCCGTATCAATCCCCCACCCTCTCCCCTGGCCTGGGAAACTCCCTATAGCCTACAATGCGAGGTAGGGAAGGAACGAGTGAAAACAATGATGAGTGTACAAGTTTTGGGATCATTGTAAATCAGGAATTTCAATCAAAAACATTTTCCTTAGTTTATAACATCCTACGTTTTGACCCAAACACTTAGTCTTCCTCAGGACAAAAATAAAACTCTAATATGTATGAGTAAAATTTAATGTATCTACAAGTAGGGATAGAAAATACTAGAAATTTGTAAACATAAGTCTGCCTTATGAATTTCCGTTTTTGAGTAAAAATGACTCTCTTAGTCTCTTAGCTGCCTTACATTTTACTGCATTTATTAGATTCCTTTTAGCCCTTATGAAGATCCGTTCGAAACTTATGCTGTCAAAGCAGTAGAACCTTTAATATTAACGTTACTAACTATGAATCAGTCTCAAAGATTTTTTAAAGAAAGCAATCGACCATTTTACACTATTGTAAAGCCAACTGGAAAACTTCAAAACTAATGAAGTCAAACTAAGTAGCTTGTCAACGTTGCCACTGAGAACAGCTGTTCCTCACTAGTCTCTCAGTTCAGTTCCTCACTCCGCCCAGTGTAGTATCATGAAGGAATGATCATTTCCAAAGATCGTGATGCTCTTGAGGGGTGCAAGACAATTTTTTTTTTCATCGCTACTCAGGAAAGAATACGACCCCACACGATAACCTAGGGGAGCACCCGTAGGTTGAAAGCCCTCGTACCCTGCGCTGCTTTGTCCTCCAGACTAACCCTCCTCCCTCCTTCCAGGAAAGTAGCACTCCAGAGCCCGCTGGCTAATAAGGAGAGTGGCCCTCTTTGGAAATGCACTGCATTGTGTGCGCCGCACCGCTGGAAGCTAGAGCGCGCTAAAGTAGGCCATTTGGGCGGGAACACAAAGGAATTGGCGGGCTTTGAAGCGCACTCTTTGTGCGTGCACTCTTGGCATCTAATTAGCTCGGATCATTGTTTCCCCCAGCCCGCTGATTAGCACTTGCTCAGCCGAGGAATGGGCCTCGGTTCCTACGTCGTTTCTCTTTGAGGTCTGTCTTTCGTGTAGAATGGGGAACTCTGTGAAGGCCCGTAATCCGGGAATTACATTCCTACAGAGGGTTTTATCATTAAATGTCCTACCATTGAAGAAAAAAGAGGTTTAATTTGAATTAAAAATTGCCTTTCTTTCTCTTTGTAATCTTTCTAATTTGCCAGGTTTCATTAAATTCTTTATCTCTTTGCTTTTTAACTAAAAATCCTATCCTATTTTTTTTTTCTTTTTAATCACTCGTACACGGATTATGTCCTTTGGTTACAGTATTGATCCGCTCTGTCTGCAACTGGGACGAGCCATTGACTGTAGAACCTTTTCTGGTTCTTTTCGAAGGTTGCACTTTTTATAGGATAAAACTACTTGTAAAAGGAAAACCTACAACTATATTGACAGCTTTGGAAGAGGATAAAAAGTTTTTTAAGATTATCTTTGCTTTCTTTTACAAAGAGGGATGGATTTCTTAAAAACGTCTAACCTAGATTCTCTCTCCCTATCTTATTTTTCCCATTTTTTAAATGGGATGGATTTTTAAAAAAAAGTCTAACCTAGCCTTTCTCTCCCATTTTATTTCTCTATTTATTGCAATTTTTCTCAATTTCCTTGTAAAAACCCCCACTAAAACAACAACCAACCATGATGTCTGTTTTTTTTTTTTTTAGTTAGTTTTAGTTTTTAGTAATTTTTTATGCTTTCCTTATAATAAAGGAAGAGATTTTATTTTATTTTAATTGTTGGTACTCTCAAAAATATTATAATACACTCCTAGTTCCAAATGGTCAAGGTGCCTGTTTGTACTTTTTGATTGATTACATTTATTGTTGATGAACCAAGATGATCCCAAAAACGGCCTACTTTACATAGGCTGAAAAATTTATTAAAACAGCTGAGCAAATGCTTAAAAAAAACTTTCAACAGATCATTTGAAAACGCTCCAAGTTATCCTTAAATAACATAATACATATTACCATCTACAAAGTTCTAATTTGAGCTTTATGGACCATAGGACTTTTTCAAGAATTCTAATACTTTAAAACATCAAATCCTTCCAATAAAAGCAGATGTACTGCACAAAGACCATTTATTCAAATCACTCAACAAATTTAATGTACGAAGGTAAATAAATCCCTTTAAAAAAATCTGGTGCGTTGCGCGCATTACACAACTTTCTCTTACCACCTTTTTTTTTTACTAAATATAGACATTTTTTTGAAATTGGCTTACTTAAGTGCCATCAGAGAGGGGACACTAAACTTTATTTTATTCGTGAATGAATTTTTTTTTTTTATTTGAGTGGTTACTGCCTCTACAGTGGTGTACCAAGAATGAAATCGGCCCCATATACTCTAGCACTCCAAACTTTTCAGATGTTGTGAAAAAAGAATTGTTTATATGAATATTTTTTAAGATATTATAAAAATAACAATCGACTTTTAGACTTAACGATCATGTTTTTCGACGATACATTGTCAATAAGGATCGATAGAAAGAATTCATAACAACGGTCGACATTAAATCGTTTGTAAATTTGTTATTTTGAATACCATAGTATTTTCTAGAAAACGACATTGATATTTTATTCTTCTCAGGCACGTAAATTTATTAGTATTTTATTGACAGACAATAGTTTACATATGTTCCAACTAGCTCTTAAAACACGTCTACTATTTTCGCGTGCGAAGTATGCCTTTCCTTGTTAACAATGAGCAGTCAGTAAAGGGATAATGCGCATGCGAGAGTTGAAATCGTGTTTTAAGTGCTAGTTGGAACATACCTTTGATTCATGAAGAATCGCCTTATGTTTTTTTCTGATCAATAATACATTGAACAGCACGCACTTCGCTTTCCCTCTCGTCATCTTTCTAAATATCTCTCATCCTCTTTCATTTTAAAACGATACTAAAAAGATTTTTTTTTAATTCTTTAATTTTTGATTTAGTTTTAAGACAGTAGCGACGATATTGGACCTTCAAAAGAAACTGTATTGTGCACAAAAAAAGGTGCAGGATATGATTTGCCCGTGGCCATGTTTTGATATTATTTTCCAGGCAATCCTTCAATTTTTTTCTATTCTTTATTAATACGAACACAAATGATTCTCTGAACATATTTCAAAGATGAAAAAATCGCTTACAAAGCCAAACTTTAATTTTAAAAAGAAATATTAAAAAAAAAAAAAAAAAAAAGCAATTGTGTTGGTATTAAGGATTAGTGAAGTTTTTTTAACTTATTCTTACTTCATGAGAGCCTACGAAAGCCTCTAATCCTTCGCAAAGCCTTCTTATTACTTTTATTGAAAACGGAAGGAGAGGTCGAGTAGAAAAATAATGAAAAATGAAAAAAGATAGAAGTCGATGTTTGGGAAAGCTGTATCTGTAGTAGTTTGATGAAGAGGAGTTGGCAGTTGGGATCTGCTCAGAGTCGGGTACTTATGAGAGCTGTTACATTTTCATCGGGTCATCTTAGCCCGGCTAAGCCTTCCCGGGGTGAAAAGGAATTTCGGAGCTAAGCTCTTCTTGTCATTCAATATTTACCAACCTACTAATTCCTAAAGTTTAAAGAGATCTTTTTTTGTTTATATATATATATATATATATATATATATAGATTCCGTTTCGTAATCTAGTTATATATATATATATATATATATATAGATTCCGTTTCGTAATCTAGTTTAAGGATTGGAACACGAATTACGTTCGGTCGTGACCATGTTTTGACATAATATACTTATTATCGAGTAGGGATATAAATAGATTTTGATACCGATGTTTGTTTATTCAGTGAAAATGTTGTTCAATATAGGTACATCAGAAGAAAAAAAAAATTATATTTTAAACCTTGTTAAAAAAAAAAAATGTTTTTTTTTTCTAACAGGGCAAAAAACAAATGAAAATTGAAGAAGAAAAAATTAGTGACAAGGGATGCTAAATGTATAATTTATCTAATAAAATAATTTCCAACGATCGATCAGGTTTTTTAATCCTTTTTAAGGATTGGAATACAAAGTGTGATTATGGCCACAGTTATAGAATGAGGGTCAACTTTTAAGTCAATAATAATTTAATTTATTAACTAATTTCAACTTTTTAATTTTTAGTATTTTTGTATTCGCCATGATCTTATGTTGACCATTCGCACATCTTAAAGGACAAGGCTACCTCTGTTAACTTATAACTTTTAATCTTAAATCCTTAGCACAACCCTTATCAGTACTTGAAGAGCAATGACCTGATTTTAGGGATACGGATAGAAACTATATCAATATAGGCTGTTCGTGGGTAGGTTGAAGGGTGAAGTTTGTGGTTTAAAGAAAATTTTGTGGTTTACAAGAATGTCACGCGAAAAATATTATGGATCAAGGAAAAAGAACAGGCGCAAACAACATCTGAAGCTGTTCTTCCGAAATTTTCCGAATAATTCACAAACGAAAGTTTTTGCTGGTATTTCATGAGCATTGTCCATTCTGAACATTAATCGCCCAACCAGACGATGCAAGGCCACACGCATTCTTTTCTACCCAGTGAAAAATATTGGTGTGTGTGATCAGAATCTCGCTCCGCCTGATTACCATTTAGGTACTTCACTCTTTGAAAAACTTTTTAGCAGTAAAAAAAAATTAAATTACGAAGATACTACAACAAACTTAAATGATTTCTTTTCTTTATTCAATTTTAGCTCTTTGATAAACGAACCTTTATGACACGATAAAATGAAAAATATAATAAATAATTTATTTTTTGAAGAGAAAAGATTTGGCTCCGCCGGGAGTCGAACCCGGGTCTCCTGCGTTACATGCGAGGATGCTAACCGCTACACCACAGAGCTCGGCTCAAGGCAGAGCAAATCCTTCCTTTTCACTGATATCTACTCCCCCTATCTAACAAGTTTTGCGAGTAGTAGCGGGAGGTGGACAAAGGAGGATTTGCTCTGCCTTGAGCCGAGCTCTGTGGTGTAGCGGTTAGCATCCTCGCATGTAACGCAGGAGACCCGGGTTCGACTCCCGGCGGAGCCAAATCTTTTCTCTTCAAAAAATAAATTATTTAAAAATAATTTAAAAATGGTGGTCAGCCACAAATTAAGATTAGATTAAGAAAAATATAATACATTTGATACAGTTCATTTCTAACTAAATTGATTTTATTTAGAAAACTACGACGCTATCTCTAAGTTGCCCAGCCATTAATATACCTGAAGTAAAATTACCATATATCATATCTTATTTATCTAGATTAGAATATAAAATTATAATTTTTAAGATATCGTTAAGTTTTATTTTCATAATATGACTATGGTAAACCTATTCAGCAAGGGTCAGGTTGTTCTCATTTAGCACTTCCTGGAAAAGTCTTTTCACAATAGCTGAGAAAAATGACCAACTAACTTGCTTACCAAGCTGAAAAAGGAGAAGTTTTGTAAATAACAAGACGTTGCACCTTTATTCAAATAGTGGTGTAAGTGTACATTATACCTAGAGGCGACAAAATAAATAAAATTTTACAACAATCAAACAGGGGAAAAAACAAATGAAAATTAAAGAAGAAAAAATTAGTGACAAGGGATGCTAAATATATAATTTATCTAATAAAATAATCGCCAACTTCGATCAGGTTTTTTAATCCCTTTTGAGGATTTGAATACAAAGTGTGATTATGACCACAGTTATAGAATGACATTAACTTTTAACTCAACAATAATTTAATTCATTAACTAAGTTCAACATTTATTTTCAGTATTTTAGTATTGGCCATGATCTTATGTTGACCATTCCTACATCTTAAAGGACAAGGCTATCTCTGATAACTTATAACTTTTAATCTTAAACCCTTAGCAAAACCCCTATCAGTACTTTAAGAGCAATGACCTGACTTCAGGTAAAGGATAGAAACTATATCAATATAGGCTGTTCGCGGGTAGGTTGAAGGGAGAAGTTTGTACAGTGGAAAGGTACCTTTAAAGAAAATTTTGTGGTTTACAAGAATGTCTTGCGAAAAATATTATGGATAAAGATAATCACAAATGGAAGGTTTTCCTATTTATATTCATGGATGGTTAATTATTTTTTTATTCGGAGTTTTGCTAGTTGTTGTTTGTTGGTTCTTGCAGCAGATGGGTATTCTTGAAGATAATTTTCTATTTAAGAGGAAAACATAGTGTTCGGAAACGATTTCGGTCCCTTAATTCAATATATTCATCTTTAGTATATTTTTTTATTCAGATTTAATATATAATATTCGTATATCAATAAAGGAGATAGGAATAACTATATATTATTAGTTATTTTTCCTCTACAATGTTTATTGCACATCCATTTGATATACTTACCTTATTCAACTGTGGCTCTATGGTTTCTCCTTCAGCGGATCAAACAGCCCTCGGGGAGACGGAGCAAGACAGCTGGAAAATGAGGTTGTTAGGAGGCAGGTGGACCTGCCATCTTAGAACACGTGTTCTTTCACGTGTTAGGACACGTGGATCGATCGCCCGGACTCCCTTCCCGGGTTTTACGACGTCGTAAGGTCTTTTGAGTGCTAGAACAGATTGTGCCCTATGGAGCAAGAGTGGTCTTAAAGTTTGTACTTGCGACCTCCCGATCTTCTGACATTTTTTAACGCTATATTATCGCTAGTTTCAGTAGATATTACTGTCCATGTATAGTGTTGAATTGAAACTAGTATCGAAGGATATGGCATCGTAATGCTTTGAATCATTATTTACATGATAATGAAATGAGTAGAAAAACCGGTATGGAACCTCTGAAAATACCCGCTTGGAAATGACGCGCTAGAGGATCTTATAGCCCTAGAAAATCAAGAAAAGAAAGCAAGTTCATTTTAATGTAGAGTTGGATTGTGCTTGCCTGCATTAGTACATTTAGGATTTTGAATAGTAAGTATTTCCCATAATTCCTTAATTAGATCTGCCAAGAATGCATGTGGGTCATGGTCAGGGCTAAAAAAGTGAAACAGTTATAATAAGGTGTATAATTAAATAATTTCGTCTGATACAATGGATTAAAATTACTATAGAATTACAATTTACATATATAATAAAAAACAAAATACAAGTACAATACAATATGAATACAAGAAATATACAATTGGACCACGAGAAATATACAATAGGAACACAATAAATATACAATTACAGTTACAATTTAAAAAGTAAGTTAAATTTTATTAAATAAAATAATGTTTTATATAGATTTTATTATTATGACATTGATTTACATTTATTTTATATTTTTATTCACAATCAATGTAGTCCCCTAGTTCACATATAATTTAAATAATTTTACTAAACCTTATTTATCAGCTCCTAAACCAATATAAAATAATTTTAATGTATTGTAACGTTAAAAAAAAACAAAAAAAAAAAACAAACAAATGGTTTAGAATCGTTTTAGAACTTTTGTTTGAATGAGCTTACAGTTGGAACAAACTTTCATAGCACATGTTTGTACTTTTTGAAATGTTTGTGCTTTTGTACTAAGTTGTACTATAAGGTAGAGTACCTTAAGAGGAAGGTTCTAGACTGTTCTCCTCACTACTATATATAAGGAGCGGTAGACTGGAGAGTTAGCCATGTCCTGAAGCTCAATTCAGATGGTCATCTCTGTGTTACAAAGTTATAATTTTTGTAACCTGTTTAAATATTTGTGTTTTCATAATTTGTGTGGCATTAGAAATTTTTCTTTGAATAAAAATTGTTTAACCCACGTAATTATTACAATATGTTATAGCAATACATTTTTTTTTAAAAGAGATTATGTTTCGAAGAGTAGTCACAATTTACAACTAAAATAATGGAATTAAAATGAGGAGGGAACAGTAATGAAAGTTAAAACAGCTTCTGTTGCTCCTAGCTCCTAAATCAGATCTTTAGCCGGTTCCTTTACAACAATGACAGCCAGAGAGAGAGAGAGAAAAGAAAAAGCCTCGGCTCTGGAGGCAGGATTTGTGGGGGCAATTTATTTAAAACGGGAGGGGGCGCCAAAGCATAAGAAGTGGGGGCGCGAAAGGGAGCGAAGCGCTCTACGAGGGAACAAATGGGCGCGCTTTGATTAAAATCTGTCTCAGAGCTTGGTGTGTACATTCACCGTTATCTCCACATCTCTTCACATCCAAACAACTCTCAATATCGATATTCGACTCGAATCGAACTGCAAATCCGTCCATTCTCGAAATGCCGTCTAGTTGGTGATCATTGGATCTTGATTCATCGATGAAAGAAAAACAGCACTTTGATATTGTTATCCTGTAAACATGTTCTTCATTCAAGTGTATCTGGGATCAATGTGAACGCTTCTTAACTCTCAATTCCTCAAATCTCAATTCTAGCTATAGCTTTCTTCATCTTGTCACAGGGTTATGTCGTTTATATTCTTCATAAATAACGTTATACTAAATTACTGATATATCTACGAGTATAGCTATTGGTCCTATTAAACAAAACTATATATAGACTTTTCTCATTGTGAATCCCCTGTTTTCAGACACTACTGCTCCTATTTGAGAAATTATTTATGTGTTAATATAATCTATCCTCATCAAGGATTACACACAATCCTATCAAACTATCGCTGATTATGGCTGCCTTCCATACGGGGGACTGCCCGGCTTGCATGAGATGACGTTGAAGAGACTAATGAATTGATCCACTAGATTCATCTTCGGTGTCCCCATCCGCTCCTACGTTTCTCCGATTGCTATGCTGAATTGAAGTGGCTCTACCCATTATTTCGGCCACAATATTTCCTAAATGTGTGTCTAATCAGAACGTGCAGAACGAAGAAGCCTCTATATATCTTGAATTTGTTTACAACATGTTCCTCTATACATTCTCTAAATACCAAACGTTAAACGTGTACCGAACTGCCTCCTTTACAAAATCATTTATCATCCATGGCGCTTCCTTTTTGAATTCCTTACCTGTTTCCACCCTTCAAAATCCATCCATCTCTTCTTTTAAAACCCATTGTCCACCTCCTTAATCTTCAAACTATCATAATGATGTAAAACTTTGAAATCTGCTTTAATTTGTAATATCTGTGTTTGTATATATAACTTTATATACAACTTGTATATAACTATATATAACTTGTATATAACTTTAATGTTATATATAACTATATAACTGTTACATATAACGTTTGTTATATATCTTATGAATGAAAACATAAAATAAATGTAAATTAATGTCATAATAATAAAATCTATATAAACATCAATAGATACTACAGATGCATTTAATATCTTGTGGACAGGAGATTAATATTCATATAAAAAGTGATGGAATATTAAAGGTCGCGGGTTCGCGTCCCGCGGTGGCCCTGACATTTTTTAATAGGAGTAAAACATCCTTGTCTATGCCGTCCCTCGGATAGGACGTAAAATGGAGGTCCCGAGGCAGTACGATGTCAGGTACTCGTTGACCCCTATCCTAATTATACCTCGGTAGGCAAAATTTAGGACTTCCGATTAGCTTTAGGGCATAAAGTGACGTTAAAACAAACAAGCAAACAAGAAGGGATTGCCAAGTGTCATAGTTTGGCCTTGAACATTGATGCATAAGGTTACTTTAGAGTGGCAGCATTCATCGTGTTTTGATAAATATTTAAACGCCATTTAGCACCTTTTTCCACATTTATTCACTTCCGTTTGTTGGTTATTCTTCATAGCGTATAGAATATTATAAATATTGTAAAACCTCAGGACTTTTCAATCATTATTTTTTGGGACAATTATACGAATTTGATCAAGAGTCGAAGTTTTGTTTGGCGTTTTTTGTAAATATATTCTGAAGGAGAATCGTTAGAGCCTCTAATGCCTTTCCGGAAACCGACAACTATTTCAGTAGTATTACTTAATATTTCATTTAGAAATCTATTCTGGAACTAAAGTTAGTAATTAAAAAAAAATATAATTATTATAGGTTATTTTTTACCACAAGTTTTAAACCCCAATAAATACTTAGTTTTTATTTTTATGAGCGACAGTTTGGCAATGCGAAACATTATACTCCATGCCGTCCTTTTTTTTAAGTCTCCATTTACTTTTTATGCAAACTTAATTCATTTACCGTTAAACGAATAATTTTCGTTCGACAAGTATGTTCCAGCGAAGTGAAAGTAACATTGTTCTTAATTGATAATGGTTGCAAAGGAATAACAGTTTACTTAATCAGGAATAAGCTTAGTCTAAAGTTTATTTTAACAATTAAGCAATTAATAATTAAACCTACTCGTAATGGGATGGATTCCTGATTTTTTTTTTTTGTTCCTTTAACTTCTTGGGTCTTAGGGTACACGAGTTCTAAAAATCATATTGATACATTGCAACGGCTTTCTAAGATTTTCTTTCTTAAATATGGATTTAATCAATTTTTAGAGATTTAGATCTACCAATTTCTCGATAAAGTTCTCCCTCTTTTACGTATTGTTGTTGTTTTTTTCCAAATCCACTACAACTGCATGCTGTAAATTGAATCAATCAATGCATGGGGTACATTTTCTGAATTGAACAAGCAAAGATTATTTAAGTCATATATAAGCCTGAATAAACTTCACAGTGATTTTTTTTTTTTTTTTTGGTTTTAATATAAAATCCTTAAAAATGATTTAGACAACGAGGAATTATGAGTCATTGAGTTGAACATGATCACCAATTGGTAGTGAGTAATAAGTGTGTCAGCTGATAGCCCAGAGGATCAACTATAATTATTACTCATTATTTGATAATGATGATTATAACCGTGTAAACTGCATCCATGGGAGCAGACAAAAAATATGGTTAATGTTAACAATCTGAGTAGAACCCTCTCCCCACTTACCAACTGTCGGCAATCTGATTTAACTTAGCTTCTAAGTATAAAAATTACTATCAACTCTTGACCTGCTTTAGATCAATTTTCACTAAAGGAGTACTCCTCTTGAGATCGATCTCCACCTTACTTTATCGTTAGAAGCAGCTCTTAGTTCGTTTTAGGATGTAAGTTTTCAACTATTCTCTTTTTTTACTATTTCTTTCTAAATTTAAATATTAATAAAATTGCAAGCAACAGAGGCAAAGTTGCGGATAGGATTGACGCATTAATTTGATTCTGGTCCCTCAAAAATTTTGTTAACAGAACAATTCAATTGGTGCCCTAATTGTCTACCAGTTAGCTTGCAAATACGAAATACAATATTACAAGTCTCATTAAAAATTTCTTTGTACAATATAATTATATATATTTTATATTTATTTATATGTGGAGGAAACACCCTCTGCACGCATGACGATGGGCCAACCCCAATTATACAATAAATTTAATTTAAAAAATAAATTTCATCAATTCTTCATCCAGCACTTTAATTTGTGCTTTTTTCCACAAACTGCGAGATTTTAATATAAAATAAAATACTAAAAACGTGTTCATAAAAAAGAAATATTTTAATGAACACTGATTTTTATTTATTAATTTTATTACCTTTATTGACCACCTGGGTTATTTTCACCCTCTATTACCAATTCAGGAATCAAAATAGTTAATTACCATAGATCGAGGTCCGAAGTTCTCCTAGAAGCAGAACTTTGTGGATACTATACGTACTTCCCCTATGTCATGAATTCGGGTCCTAGATAAGATAAAATATCGTTTATTAACAAAATAAGCATAATTACAAGCATTTGCTTTTTTAACTTACGAATTTACCTTTTCTTATATATTATAATTAAGCATGCTAATTACAATAGGGAAAAAAATGAAAAAAAACCCCATATTCTTGACAGAGTTAAAATAAAACCAACTTAAATTAATAAAAAAGTAAAAAGTATAAGATAACTGTGGACGTTATTAAAATTTAATCAAAATATAAAAACTTACAATTAGATTAATATAGTTGTAGTAAACCTGATGATTAAAACAAAAATAAAATAACATTTTCAATTAAAATTAAAAATGAATATGGCTTACATTATATAAACAATTATAATGTTAAAGCACCACATGTTTCAATCGTTTGTGTTTGTGTTTTTTGCAGCATGAGTTATCATATGAATAACTAATTATTGATCTGATATGCTGTTGCTGGATATTGTGACAGGAATTAAAGAAATCCGTTGCTAGTTTGAGGAAATATTAAAAATTCGTGCATGTGCATAAATGCATCGGGTCCTAAAGCACTTCTTAGTGATACTCAAAACATCAAATTTAAGATAATAGTACGGCATAAGTGATTGGTGATAAAAATTCCAAATAACTTATAATCATAGAAGGGTGCAGTCGAGTATTACATTAAGAATCGGTAAATCTTAAGATATGTATAGAAAATTTCTTGACCCCTTAATCGAGCCAGTTACTATTATTATTACTAACCTATTTGACACCTAATATACAGCTTATGTAACGTTCTGCTGAAGGAGGCAATAAGCTCTTCAAAGGTAGTAGTAAAATGTTAGACAGGGAACGTCCTATTTGCTATGCTATGCCAAGACCTCTGAGAAGCGAGACTATTAACCCTTCGAGAAGGGACGACATATCAAACCTTCAGGCCCAGAGGCTGTCCTTTGATGTCCATTCCCTCCAGGATACAGGATACAGGACATGTCCTGCGGAACTGGAACAACTTTTAATTGTGGATGGCTTGGGGTTCCAGCCGCTGGGGAAATTACTGCCATCTCGAGGGATGGTTGGCGCCCCCGTTTCGCGAAGTCATCATCCCAAGAGTTTCTGCTTCGGTTCTGCAGATTAAGGGTTATCTCCTCTTCGGAGGAACTTGTAGGAAACTCTCATCATTAGAGAAAAAGTTGTCGGAGGATCTATATCAGTGGAAAACGATAATTAGAACAGAGAGTTTAAAAAAAAAGTATAAGTCATCCACAAGCAACATTGTAAGAAAATATTTCTAACTTCAATAAAAACAGCTCACATATTTAAAAAAAATATTGCAAAAAAACAAGCAAGGACAATAAATTTATTTTATAGATAATAGTGCCATATATATCGATCCGTAATATTTAAAGATTTAGGACTCAATTAAAACCAGTTTTATACTCATATAAAATTGATATGCAAAGTAACGAAAAGAAAGAGCGGTATCTGATTGATATATTAAATACATTACAATATTTCCGAAGTCGGCGCCAACATTAAAATTTTTCTAAATGTTACTGATTTCGATTTGATTGGTATTTATTGGACATAAAAATTAACAGGTGGAAAGAGAAGATGAATTAATGTATGAAATCATGTAGATGCATTTTAGGATTTCCGTAATTTAGCAGCGTCGAAAATTTTTCATTTTGATAGATTATGTTGCATTTAATATTGTTTTTTTTTCAAGAATTTTTTTTTATAAAAGCATGTGTATATTTGTAGAAATCAAAAGGATATTATTAATTACTGACTTTTACATTGATTTTTTTTTTGTTTTGTTACGATTTTGAATTTTTAGGTGCGGATTCATAAAAATTAATAGATAATTAATTCACATTTTTCAGTGCACTTTTTTTATTGGCTGCTAGTTTTTGAAGTCGATTTATTTTTTTTTTTTTTTAATAAAAGGTATTTTTAGTTTAATAACAAGGAAGACGATAAGAATCGTTGGGAATTTTCAACATTTTTAGTATTCGTAGTGTTAAACAGTAATTTTAGTGTACTCATTATTCATGATGCTATTAAGTTCTTGTGTTTACTATTATTAAATTAAATTTTTGTACAATAGATATTTTTTATTTATTAGCAACATATAAACCAGATCTAATATAATAGAATAAGAATTTGCAAACAGCAAATTTCTTTTCAATGAGAACATTTTGAAGGCTGCTCCGACAACGTTTTCATCCTACCTTTTTTGTACTTTTTCCATCTATAATTTATGAAGAAATGGAAGATCCAACGAAATTTTAGTTACTCCTTAGTTAGAATGAAGTGTTAAAACTATTAGAGGTAATAACCATAAAATTATCTAGAAAAAAAAGAATATAGTCATAAAACTTAAAATTTGGTTTTCCTCCAAATCTGAAAAGGTTAAGTTTCATTTTTTTTTCAACGGACCCCTTAAATTTTACTTCGGTAATGATGAGGCATTAAAATTGAGAAAAATAACTTCAATTTTTATAAGGGTTAGGATTGAAATGTATAAATCATGGTTAGTTCTGGATAAGAACGCTTGACTGTCACGTGAGTGATCACAGAGCTGAAGATATCAAACCAACCGGGTTCCTCCAGTCTCTCGGGGACACTTGCCACCAATCGGGATCTATTACAGAGGATATGACTAGGCCAGGCGATGCGGTAACAATGACCCGGAACGAGCAATAAAATACACAGACTGAGATCAGATAAATCGGCCGCTAACTACAAGCGGGAACGGGGGTGGTGGTCGGGGAACAGAAGGCACTCGGGGGAACACGTGACCCAGTGCAAACAGGTCACGTGGCCATTAATGGCACACTCAGCCATTCAGCCCCCCCCCCCCCCTTGGTCGACTTACTAATCACCTTTGACTCACTATACACTGAACCCAGGCAGGCAACTGCATTACGTTCGGGGATCCCACTGAACAAACATGTCGCAGAGCACATGCTATCGTCAGCATAGCTAAAAATCAGTGGTTTACATAGAATATTTGTGTTTCGCTTTATTGTTCATCCTTAGATTAGTTACGTATAGCTAATTCTGTTCAAAATAATAACTTATAGTACGGAAACGCCACAATTTAAGATAAACATAAATTGCAGACGCTAGCGCTAAAATAGCGCACTTTGGGGAGCAGACAAAACTGCATGTTGGAGCCGGTTTTACTCACAGTCATTCCCTAATGTTTGGCATAAAAGTAAATGAACCTTAACATTTTAGGTAAAAATAATCACGGATGTCCAAAACCCGCCCCCCTCTCCATCGCAACGATGGCTCAACCCCTCTCCAACTTCCAAAAAAATTAATTGCTCTCCATTTCTTAAAAATCATTGTATCGAAAGAAGAAGATAACATTAAAGAATAACTACAAGGAATAAACTGTCTACAAAGAAAAACTGCAGTCACTTTGTTCTATATTTTTTCTCTTTCACATTCTGCGTTTTGCCACCACTGTCCGTTTCACTCTATCAATAAACAGGTCAAATAGCTAAAAATCGAGAACGTGAGTTTTTTTTATGTAAAGGGGCAAAAGCAGTCATCGACGCCCAGAAAAAAGCGAGAACGTTATTTGCTTCAAAAATCTCTTTTGACACACTAAGCAATGTTGTAGGTTAAAGTAATTAAAGACATTGCTAATGAATAATTTGATAGGTTGTAACAATCGCTAATTGACAATTCCAGGCATTGAGCCCTTCTGGATAAACCGGGATGTCTTACTGTACAGCCCATAAACAGCTGATAAAATTCTCTTCTAAACGGAACGCATCCGTACATTGCATACACCGACCATAATCGATCGTGAACGGCTCAGCAAGTTTTGGCCAAGTACGTTGAGTCACAATATCGATTTTTGTGGTGCCTCGTTCATGTTAGCCGCGCTCACTTCTAACCGATCAAGACTGTTTCATGGCTGTTGTTCAAACATTTCGATAATTCAGACCTATTAAGGTTACAAATATTGACTTTCGATCCATGGAGCCACTAGAACTATTTACGAGTATATCTGAATGATTACAGGGGAACCGGGACGCTATAAGCATAGGGACATAGTCACCCGAACATTAATCGAATTTATTTAAATAAATATATGTAATTCTGTTCTTTCTTCTTATCTAATAAGAACAAATCGCGTTCCACTGAAAACCATGATCTTATTAAAATATTATAATACAAATAAATAAGTAGTTAACTTTTCCGATTAGCTTATCTGAAAAAATGAAAACGATTTTATATTCCTTACTTTAATGATGAATGAAATACGATTGAATATTAAATTTTACGAATGATGATTTGAATTTTTTTTTTTTTTTTGCTTCATATCATATTTTATATTGCTTCATATTCACACCGATTTGAATTTAAACAGATAATTAATTATATATTAAAAACTACTTAAATCACAGATTTACACGTAATATAAGTGAATTCTTTCCGATGAAACTGAACTTCCCGTTTTAAATTTATTCTTAAAACCAGAGCAATAGTTCTATCTATGTACAATGGTCTAGGGAACCATTAAACCTAAAGATCTTTGCGGAAGGTCGTTTGTGCATTTCTGATTTCTAAAATATCTATATAACACCCCTAAATTTATACCATTGTCATGAAAGAAATATAAAAAATCTAGTGTTTTCAATTATATTCGTATTTTCATTTTGTTTCGGGG
The DNA here is from genome assembly GCA_911387785.2 of Aelia acuminata. Classification (NCBI taxonomy): domain Eukaryota; kingdom Metazoa; phylum Arthropoda; class Insecta; order Hemiptera; family Pentatomidae; genus Aelia; species Aelia acuminata. The sequence goes on along the minus strand of OU426979.1, from coordinate 157,496,057 downwards.
GAGAATGTCCTTTTACTTTATCTTTCTACAACCTAGATTTACATGAATACATGTGATAATGATAATAATAGTTTCTGAGGTAAATGGGCTTAATCATCACAGAAGCAGGAAAATTTGAAAGTTTTGGTATTGAAAAAAATATATATAAAGATTGTTCTATTATATCGCCCACTCTTTTCAAGAACGTCATATCTAAAAAAAACATGATATTTCGGGAGACTGAATAAATTACCAGTAGGAATAACTTCACCGAAGGTGATCCCTTACCAGCAGGATTAATATCAGAGTAGACATAAAGCATCTGAAATAGCTCTTTGCCATCCGACAGATCGTTCTAGATATTAGGTAACCGTTTTTTCCTCAGCTTAAAGAACAAGAAAATATGAGATGTTGAAATTTTAAGCAGTCCCTTTTGCTTTATGACGTTCTTGTTACAAAAATCTAATTATTTGTGCCAATGATTAGATTGGTCTGGGATTATATTAAAAAATTGAAGATCTTGCAAGGATAAAGAATCCTTCCAAAGGGTTTAGAAAATGATCATAAATAACCGATTTTTTTAGATATGACGTTGTTCGCAGGAATGAGCGATATACTAAAAAAAAAAAAAAACACATACCAAGTTCTTAATTACATCAAATCTAAGCCTTAGTAAAAATTTTCTTGGTAAAACAATTGTCAGGTCCTTAATTTATAGTCAGTTTTAATGCGAATTGCGAAATTATTAAGTTATTTTTTTATTATTGTTCATTGGTCTGATATGATCAATAAAAATATTGGCGGAAAACGAATGGGACTATTTCAAACTTGTTGAGAAAGGTTACTACGATATAAATAAACTATAAATATAAAACTACTATTTAAATGTCAATAGCAAAGATGTTCAAATGATTTGTATTTTCTGCAGTCAATGTCTCGGTGGCTGTGTATACATTATAAATATTAAAATATCGATCATTTTTGTATTCCTGCTGCTATGATTTTTCGAAATATAAAAATCTCTATAGAGCTCTGTCGTACAGTCTATTACAAAAAAAAAATATTGTAGGTTTAAATAATTTTTATTTGACAATAATAATAATAATTTACAATGTCAGAAAAGCAATAGAAACTGAAATTATTAACAAGGTTACATACACAAAGTATCGACTTATAACGCACCTTCGTACGTTAGTAACAAAACACTACATACCGATTTACAATTACCAACTGTCGACGAATAAATAAAAAACCCCTATTCTGGCTTTCATATCAAATTCATTACAACAAACTTATTAATGACATGACCACGACTGACACGCCTTTTACGGAGCGACTGAAAAGGAATTGGGTGAGAGACCTCTCCAAAAACAAGAGTGGAATGATGTGCTGCAGGGCACTATCTTCCCTCATGCCTAAAATACCAACATAACAGGAGTTTATCTCTCATTTGCTGATTGTCGCTTAGTTGCGAATAAAGGTACGAAGAAAAAAAAATTAAAATTAAAGTTAAATTTAACTCACTAAATATATGCAGAAAATAGATTCCGGTTTTCTTTGAAGGAGTAATTAGCCCTCGCGGAGGTCTAGGATCGATTCTCGACTCGATGGGGCTAATGAAGGAGCGATCGTGTTTACCAAAGCGCCCGCAAGGAGGCGCCTCATCCCCATCTCCCGCCGGCGGGAACAAATGTAATTAACACTAACACTGGCCCCGCCAAAATGAGTTTGCTGTAGACGAACCCCTCACTCCGCTGTGTGGCTTGTTCTCTCATCAGCTGAATGTCCTCACCAAGCTCCCCCTCGCAACAGCCACTTGCGAAGTTTACTAAGAAAAATAGGTTTCGCGCTTAGGTCATAGGCATTGTATTCTCTTCTATTATATTTAAACTAGAAATAAAAGAAAACATATGATTTTAAATAGTTTTAGACTTTTAGAATAGTTGTTGGCACGAACTGTTCTAGTACATGTTTCTGATTACGATGTTTTAATGACTTCTAGGCTGGCTTAGAAAACCTTCCAGACAGTTCTTCTTCAGACTAAATATAAGGAGCGATGGACAGGAGAGTTAGTCTCGTTCTGTAGCTCAAGTCTTATGGTTATTTTTGTGTTGCTGTGTGGTTATAATTATTTTTATTTATGTCACATGTTTTAAATTTGCTATCTGCAAAATTATTTTTTTTTTTTGCTATGAGCAAATCTGTGATCTACACGTATGTGTGATGGATACATTGGCGTTAGTTATGCCAATAAGTCCCTAGGCCACCGCCTCAACAATCGTCGGGGTGGATTGTGTGGATTTGTGGTGGATTTAAGTGTTTCTGCTAGTGGGTTCATGTTGAGAGTTAGTCTTAGGTGTAGTTATAAAGTGATACTTTTTGTAACCTGTTAAATTATTTGTGTTTTCATAGTTAGTTTGGCATGGTAAAATTATTATTATTATTTTTAGTTTAATAAAAATTATATCTAAGTAGTTGGTAGATCGTTAAAAATGTTGTTCAAAGTATATCCACCAAGACGATCTCTAATATAAATTTTTATTTTATTTTGTATAATACAAGGAGCTTTCGGCGTCCTGCGCCATATTCATCCTTTAATTCCCCTGAAATAGGGTCGTCAGTGCATATTGGAATTCAACAATTTTGAACACCGTGTCGTCTGGCCCATCGTCTATGAAGGGTACTGCGGGCCTACTCAGTACCCTTCATAGACGATGGGCTAGATGACACGGTGTTCAAAATTGTTGATTTCCAATATGCACTAACGACCCTATTTCAGGAGAATTAAAGGATGAATATGGCGCAGGACGCCGAAAGCTCCTTGTATTATACAAAATAAAAATAAAAATTTATATTAGAGATCGTCTTGGTGGATATACTTTGAACAAAAATTATATCTTTTGACAACTCGTTAGTCAAAATTTATTGATACTGTAATCTGTTGTGGGCTACCGCAATTAGCACAACTAGATTGAAGTGAAGATGAGAATTGTGCAATTGCACTCAACTGAAATTTCTAAATGCCTCTGTCGCTAGTTGCGACAGTTTGATCTAGTATTAGGTATGCCTGACAGGAGATATAAAATGTTGCCTACAGGTCCAGACTCTAAAATTATTTGGTCTAGTGGCTGGTGGTGGCCTGCTATTCTAGTGATTGATGTAGTATATAATAAAAACCATTCTAGGAGACACACAGTTTACTAACGCACACACACATTAAGTGTTTTTGTGCTCCCTTGAGGGGGTCTGGATGCTCACTCCCACGCATTAATTTTACAAAGGCCATAAGGATAGAAATAATAAAACATCATTCTTAGGAATTAACCAGTCCGATTAGCCTTAATAGCATAAAGGGACGTTAAACAAATAAACAATACTTATTTATTTTAGTTTCACATCATAATATTTTAAAAACCTAATGCAAATGCTTCCGTGATATACTTGGAATGTTGTAAGGAGGAAAGAGTAGGTATTAAGTAGTTCTCTCAAGCGTATACTAGTGAATTAGGCAGAAAAAAATATGACAAGAAAAAATGTTTTTCGTTTAGTTATGATTGAAATGGCAGCCTAACAACACCTGAACCCAGCAGCACCCTACCACCTAGTTGGTTACCTCCAACCCTTCTATACCCCTCCATCCGCCTCGCCCCTCAAGACAAAGGGCTATTACCCCGGAGCAGATGGATCAACAAGAGACTAATTTACACAGGTCAGAGGTCAACAGATCGCTGGGTCCCAGCTGTGGCAACATCTGCAGCACTCAGGGCAGCTAAATATATCCTCGGCTCTAAGTGTTTGGAAATAGATAGCGCCACTCAGGGGCCTTAGTGCCTGCCTTCGCCAGGGGGTACAACTACAAGAACCGACATCAAACTTAACTTAAAGCGATAGTTCAACCATTACTTAGACGTCAGACGTAGATCTTCTACAAATATAATTGTTCAGGTCTTATATGATAGTTTCAAGTCTAGCGGTTTTGATTGGCAAATGCTTTTCAAAGACCTCTCTCAGAAAGGAAAAACTATATTTTCTACCACCAGAGATAACCAGATCGCTGCGTTTGTGTGTATAAGTAGCAGCCAGACAAGCCCAAAAAGAGCGTGGAAACGCAATTAAGCTTTAAAAGAATTAATTCTATCCTATAAAAGTGAGCTATGTCTGTGGTGTGTTCAAGTACCACGATCGTGCCCGAACAGATGCAGCATACGCAAAAATAGTAGCACAGTTGAGACAGTCCGGGCCTGATGTTAATAAATAGTATTTGGTAGGCTGATATTAATAAATAGTAATTTTTTTAAAATATTTATTGTACATTTCTGAAAGTATATTTTTACTTTCACTTACCTATATATGAAATATATAGTAAGTGGAAGTATTGCGATCGTGAAAAATTTCGACTTCCGGTTTTCAACGGAAATACACGTTTTGGGGTCCTCTGAGTCCAATTAACCAAGTCCCGCGAAATGGTCTGTGTGTGTGTGTGTGTGTGCGCACGCACCAGATTTTTTTAAAACGTTTTATATTCCTTCGCAGGTTTATATTTTATGCATTCATATGACCGCCATGTTGCTAGGTATCTTAAGGTCGTTGATAAAACGGAGAAATTGCAGTTCTCATAACTGCATCGAACTTTTGGTTATGAGGCGACACCAATGTAAGCCTTTCTAGCTACAACTTTTTATCCATTCTCATGTACAAGTAGTTGGGGTTGCCAGTCTCTTTTCTCAAATCTAGTAACAAATTGATGTGAGTTTTCCGATTTCTTTTCAATAACGAGCTTTTACTCCATGTTTTACTGCATTTCCTTATTTTTTTTACACTATTAGGCCTAGCCCAGACTGTAAGCAAATGTTTAGGAACAATGTTCCCGATGTTCTTGAACAGCTCAAATTTGTTTATGACATTCCGGAACTGTTCAGAAATGTTGCGAAACAAAATCAGGCCTGTTCCTTGTTTCCCGTCGGAGATTGAAAACACGGGAACATTGAACAAGTTCCGACAAGTCTGGACGTGTTCCTGATTATCACAACTCTCTAGTGTTGTGATAATAATATTGATTGTGAATATTGTGTTGTGATAATAATAATTGTAGTGATTTGTTCGTGGTTGGACTCTAGAGTTGAGTGTCTAAATGTAGTATTTTTTCTGGATATTTTCCCTCTAATCATAACTAACAATTCTTCAAAATCACTCGGGGACATCCTTGTAAAAAATCTGAAACCTGCCCCATCGTCAAATTTTAGGTCCCACATAAGGCCATTGCCATAATTGGTGCCTTCCATTAGTGCTTTTCGTATCCACCACCTTTTTTTCTTCATTCGATTCCTTTGTCTGTCAAGTAAAATAAATAAATTGGCATCACAATTCCTGCAATAGCCTCACTCGAGAAACACTGACTGAAGTCTGGACGCGGAACATTGTTTCGGAGATGTTCCGGAACTGTTTATATACTATTTGGGAATATGTTCGACAATATTCAACAATTTGTTTACAGTCTGGACTAGGCCTTAGCTAACACAAAACCTACAACCATGATACCGTAGATCATGTAGAGAAGCATGAATGTTTAGAGGTTGAAATAACGACAGACCAATTCAAAAACAACTCACAACTCACAAAAACAATTCAAAGATAACAGCGAATGGTAAAACACACTAGAATTAACAAAAAGAAGGTTATAGTCTCTTGTTGACATAATCTTGTTGCCATGGCTGCAATGATGAGGAAGCCACAAGTTCAACTGGCGGCAGAGGTAGAACTCAGCGCGTGTGTAAATCGGTGCTGTTCGACTCAAGGACATACCTCTGCGTACAACTCGATGTGTAGAGCCGGTCTTAAGGCCCTGGGTTACAGTTCGGCATATGCAGGTACAGTACCATCTTGATAATCCGACACATATGGTACCAGACATGTTAAAAGAAGTATTATAAAGTAATATTTTTACTATAACATAATATTTATATTGGTAAATTTGTACATCTAAAAGAAAATACTACACATGAGTTTTTTCATATTTAATAAAAATAACTGGGAAAAATACATACATATGTATTATGAAAATTAATCATAAATTCTGTTTTTGCTTTTTTGCCTTAAACATTTTATCGAAAACGCACTCTTGCAACCTTTTGAGCCCTAACTATTTTGTGGAGACATTGAATGCGTCGTTTTTGGTTACAGTACGGTGAGTTGAAACATCCTGGTCATCGCAATCTTTCTATTCATCCGTGGACCGAATTGGGCTGAGGATTTCGTCGTCAGATAGGGTTTACAAATTGTCTTCGTTTGTACTTTGAAGCCATTCTTGCATGCCCTCATTTGATAGGGTAACGCTCAGTTCACATTTGTTGAAAAATTCTGAAGACAATTTTCGAGTTGAGAGTAACTTTACAATTAATTACCTTCGTCAGAATCGTCAATTACGTCTTTAGAGTGGTTATAAACTAGGGCTGTATTGGCCATATCCAAGAACACTGGATGGTATCACTTTTCATTGTCTAAATTAAAAACGACGTCTTTAATTTATTTATTAATTCTTTTTTTTAAATTAAATAATCTCAACTGGTTGTTTTATTATTTCCGAATTTGGAGATTTTTTGTAATTTATTTTTATTTGCTGGATTACATTTTGACCCATGGGCTGTAAGTGGATTCGTGTTTGGGGGCATGTAAAGGACTTGAATTTGATGGACATGCGATCAAGTTCCTCTTCTTTTGGGCATCCCCTAGCACCGGATTACCGAGAACCAACCGCCGGATTATCAAGATTGTACTGTATTTTTCTAAAGGCGCCTTTACACTGTATGAACTTTATCCTCCAACATGCACGCGAACACTGTTTGGTAAATCTAAATAAGATACGAACTCAAACAGATACTTTATCAGATCGCCCTTGTGTTCGGGTATGGCGATAGTGTCGCTTTTGTGTTAGTTAAGATAAGCATTTTTTTAACGTTGCTTTTATCCATATAACATATCAAAAGCCAGAACAGCCGCTAGTTCCAAGTCAGCCGTCTTTGTAATGAAAATTAATGTATAAAGATGCATAGGTGCAGTCAGACATCATTGTTCGCTAGACTTCACGTTTCACATTTAAATAGCTGTTCGTGGTACGCCGGTACAGAAAAGTTCGGGGGATTACCTGTTCGAGGGTGAGGTTCGCACAGTGTAAAGGCACCTTAAGGAAAACAATCGTTATTTGATTCTGAAGTTTGGAAACCCTCACGCAGGCACTCTGAACCTCTCTATCTCGGTGGTCCAAATGAAATAATCCATTCAAGGAAAAACTTTGTTGTTGAGAATGATCTCTGCAGAAATGGTAGCTCGTACCTTCTTGCAAAGCTCAGAGCTTTTAACCCTCGTTGAGTTGTAAAGGTTTAAGTTAAAGGTTTAAAGAAGAGTGTGTTGATAGGCTCATGACAAGAAGACCTCGAGAGAGGAAGGGAGTACGTGACAGAAGTTGAGGAAGCGTAGGAGAGGTTCATGAATAATGTGATCTTGGACGTATGGAGTGAGGATGCTGGATTATCTAGGATGAGGGGATAGGAAGGGGATATATCCTAAGTGTTTCCTTCACCTCTCGCCATAGTCTTAGTTTATCTTAAGTCCTTTCACCTCCTAAGCTTCGTCTCACTCTCCGTCATTGCCACATCAAGCAGTTCAGTACCATGTCACTTATGCTAATGAGCCCAATAAAATTAGATTTTTTTCGTCTATTAATTCACATCTAGCTGAAGATAGGTCTAATCTACTTAGAGTATCTAAAATAATATATGTACGTTTCCGTGGTGAAATAAAATTGTGAGATCCCTAAGCTATATATGGGCACTTTTATCAGTGATGTTTCCTGCGTTTCTGCCTATTCACTCTGGCGACTGGAAATTCCAGAATCGACATAGACTATATTTGATTTATACCATATTGGCTTTGCTGACATTATAATGTAGGTTATGTGAATATGAATATTTAATTTAATTAGAAAAATACATACCATGCGCCATAGTTTCAATGTTAAACAATTTGTAGAAAATCATCATTTTTATTAATAATCCATTCTATTATGATACATAATGCTAGCGTAAAAAGTACTTTGGTTTTCGGCGTGTTTGTAATTTTTTTTTTCCTGTTTTTGATGATTTATTAAAAATGTATAAGGAAACGAAATTTGTATTAATTATACCTATTTTGTACCTTTATTTTTCCTCCCGTTTCTCGCCTTTAAAGCTATACAGGGTTTTCCGAACCAGAGGAGAGGTATGGGGTTTAATGTCGAGTATTATTAAATGTCCCCTGGCTCCGCATTTCGAACTTGCTATCCTTGGGTTATTAGTCATGTAATCGGTATATATGATTAGGGGCCTATCTCCTAACGCATTTGCCCACTCCAACCCCGAACTATGTTCTACCTAATGTTTTATATGATTTTTATTTATGTTTTTGTTTAATGGCCTCCTTCCCAATTCTTTTGATTGATCGCTTCAAACAGGTGGGTATACGTGAAACATGATATTCAATTAACACTGCCATTGGATTGTGTTTCCTAAAGATCTTATGTTACCAATTCACTTAGCTAATTGTTGCCATGCAGGTTAATCAATAAACTTAAGAACTGTGATCGCTAACCTTCATTCTATCATAAAATAATATTCCACCATGATCCGATATGCGGATGGGAAATTGAATACAAATAATGAAATACTTTTTTAAGGACCTGATATTTTTGGACAGACACACACACACACACACACACACAGACCATTTCGCGGGACTTGGTTAATTGGACTCAGGGGACCCCAAAACGTGTATTTCCGTTGATAACCGGAAGTCGAAATTTTTCACGATCGCAATACTTCCACTTACTATATATTTCATATATAGGTAAGTGAAAGTAAAAAATATTAAAATTTAATCCAACCGTTCCTTCTGAAGGTTCGGATGATTACATTTTTTTTATATTATATTTCAGACACAATAATTTTTGGTATCAACATACATGTATATAATAGTTCCGGAACTGGAACGCCTAAGCACATATTCAATAATTACATATACCCCATGCCGAAAAATAGCTAATCCAATAAAATAAGCTACGATACAAAATTTAATGAAATTATGAGAGAAGAGGAAGATTTTCCAGTTTTTTTTTTACTGTTAGTAAGTTTTTTGTGACTTTTTTTGTTTTGTTTTTTTACTGAAAAACAGCTCCACGGTAGAAACACAATGAGAATGTATCTATATTGTTAGCCACCAACGTGGATAGAACTGAAATATTAAGAAAGTCCATGACAGATAAGTATAGAAACATAGGTGTTTTCAAAAAGTAAAATCTTTTCCAATGATAAATTGGCTAGCCATTACTGCTAAAATAGCAAAGCAAGGTGCCTGCATCAATTTTAGGAAACCAGATGTTGATTCAGCTTTTTTCCTGAATAACATGCCTGATAAAGCTATAGACAAGACGGGTCTTCAAGGATTACATCAAAAGAAAAAATAATGTTTTTTTTTTTTTTAAGTTAAATTGTAATATATGTTTTTCTACCTACATCTTTTGCACATATATAGCAATAACTGAATTACCTTTGATATTTCCTATTTTCATCCCGTATTAATGGAAATCCCGATAATTCGTATTTTAGTCTCGGTCCCCTACCAATAGGATTTATCGGGATTCTACTGTATACACATATTTACAATTAGAACTAATAACTATACTTAGTAACTAAAATCTTAACTTCTATAAACTTCTTGTTAAAAAATAAATATTAACTAATTTAATAGTTAATTAAGGAAATAAACTAAAATTTATGTCTTGCAAGTAATTGTATATTCAGATTTTCTTCCTCAACTCTCCGGAGAACTGGGTTCCCTAAATCCACTGGTCTGGTGCAAAATATAAGTATCGATAATACTAAATCTAAAATTAAAGGAAAAAACAAAAAAAAAAGTTAGAATATTGAAACCTATTTATTGTTTGGAATAGTGTGTTTCTGCATTGGAAAGTACCAGCTAAGATCCGTGCTAGCATATAGTACGGAAGGACCCAGCTCACAAAGAAAGACCCCCCTGAACCCCCGCCCCCCCCCAACATGAGGATTTATTAACGCTGCAGAAGCCATAAAGGAACCTAAAGAAGTGGGAGCCTCGGTCGGGGCTGCCTTTTGCATTCTCAATAAATCTCTCTTTTTACTCCGATCACTTTTTACTTTGGGTTGGGGCTCTTTTGGAACTTCGTTCTTTATACGTAACGGTCACATTTCATTTTGATTTCAAGTGAGCAACTACCTCGTGCTAAAAAGGACAAAGAAGATAACAAAAAACAAAAACATAACGTACCCAGAAATAATCCACCTTCTATTTTTAAAAATTTAAAATCAATTTCGCTAAGCATTTGGTAGGTTTAGGGATTGTAACTTCGTCTTCCAGTGGTCTGTTCCTTGTGCACCAACTTCTCTGTTTCTAACTTCTGTATTTCTTGGACCGAAAGAGACTTACAGTGGTTATATAGAGAGGGTACCATTTGGAAGCAATGCTTAGATTTCTTTGAGGTGTGCTTATCTGATAAGGAAATCTGCAAATTCAAGATTGCTTCTTATAAAGAGAGCTCGAAAAAATACATTGGAGGGGGTGTCAGCAACTGGGTATGCCCACTGTCAGTATCTGGTGTATGAGCAATCCAATTACTGACACCCTCAAAACCAGTTACTAACACCCCTGTCAGGAATCGGATCCCTTCCTTTTTTTACAAAACGGAAAGCACCATTGTTTCAACGTTGAAAAACTACCTAACTAGGCATAGTAACTAAATTTTTTAATAATACCCAATTACTGACACAAAAGCACGTTTTTGGATACCCATGTCCTGACATCCCCAAAATATATATTATTATTTGAAATTCACATTAGAAAAAAGTATTTTTATTATCTAACATCATTATTAGAGTGCTACAAACAGAATTCAAGAGGAAAAACGAAAAAGAAATGGTATATCAGCCAAAATAGCTACTCACCTCCTTAGCAACAACCTTAACGATCAGGCAGCTGAAGGTATGGTGAGCATATAGCTTCATTCCCGCACCCCTTATTAGTCCATTCTGACTCGATTTTGGTGGAAATCTTTGGCAGATTAATATAGTTTTGATTGACCACAATTTCAATTTGCTAGGTGGCTTTAAATGCTTGTTTTTCAAGCAAGAAGGAGCAAGTGTCAGTAACTGGGGCAGTGTCAGCAATTGTTGCCTTTACCCTATTTCTTTTTCGGCCCTAGATAAAGAGGTAATCTTTAAAATGATACTGGGCAGATCTGATTGCCATAGTTTTGTGTTGGTTTATCACGATCGTACGATTTGTACCTTTCAGAAAGAAGGTGCATAGGTCAAGAGGTCGAGCAGAGGGGCTTAAAAATATTTTTCACAACTTATCTATAATAAATTATCTTTGATAATTAGAAGAATTTTTATTAAGCGACTTTTTCTTTTATTTTGTTAAAAAAAATTTTGGTGGTGGGATGGTTAAATGTTTTTATCAAACCCTACCTTACCACCTTTCTAAAGCGGAATCTATGGTCATTTTATTAGGCAGTACAGAATGGTCTCTATAATCCGATTGCATCCCTTGTTCGGACTATCAAAATGTTCGGATTATGAAAGATTAAATTAAAGTGATGGGAAAATTGTGCAAAGTAACAAACATAATAACTATTTAAGAATATAATCATATAGTGCATGTGTTGTTTTTATTTTTTTTTTCTAAAGGAAAAACATTATTTTGTAAATTCAAAAGTATCTCCTTGTAAAGTATTAGACTTCGGAAGTCGATGTAACACCTATTCGATCACCCCTGTAAGTAATAAATGCCGTTATGGCGTTTATATGATTATCTATGATAAAGTATAAAGTTTATTCAAAAATATGTTCCAGTAAAATAAAAACCAATACAAGAGACTGTTAAGTAAAACTAAGGCCTGAATTACACTTACCGTGTACTGGGCCGAGCCAGTGCACTCGGACGAGTGCTCGGTTAATGTAATCAGCAAAGTCAGTACTCGGCCTAGTAGCAGGCGAGTCATTTGGGCGAGACAGTGGATAGGAGGCTGTTCTATTCTCTCGGCCGAGTGAATACCCCAACCACCGGACCACTCTACTCGGCACATCACTCGGTCGCACAGTGGGACGAATCGCCAATCTAGGCGGAAATAGTTAACATCAACGAAATGAAAAAATCTTGTCGGTCTCTTGAAAACAATAGTCTAGCTAAGTCATTTACAAATTATTAATCACTTTAAGCAAGTATTAACAGAATAATGGGGGTTTGAATTAGGTAGTTCCCCCACAATGCTTAGTCAGCTTATTTCCAAATTATATTGTAAAATCAATAGAATCATAGAATGGATCGTGTTTTTTTTGAAAAAAAATTTATGCTAGGCAATAGAAGACGATTCAGAAATTAAGTTTATATAAGTTCTTGGTTCTTTAAATGTGGATATAGTACAGAGTACCCTCCTTTCTTTCAATAGTTGATAAGCTATATTTTTTTCTTATAAAAAAAGGAGTTACTAAAAATCTACACCGATCTACACCGATATATTTATACAAAATATAGTCCACAATATATAGATGTAAAGTATTCATTATGAACTGCTAATACCTGCTAATAAAGGTATGCGCATTTTTAAAGGTATAAATCTCTCATTGTTGAGAGCCTATATTTTTAATATTTTGAGGCAATATGGAGGTGCTAATGAAATTTATAGATATATAGTAATTCAGTTTCATTAGAATACATTACGGCAATCTCCGAAGCTATGAAAAAACGAGATTCGTTGACCATAAGTACAACAATTAAAAGCAATAGAAAGATTTTTCCCTTTCTCGGAATAAGAAAGAAATAAAGCATGAAAACAACAATATACCTTAGGTAATTACAAACCATTAATCCCTTAAAACAAATGCCAACGGAATAACAAAAGAATAAACACGCCACATTTTTCACAATGAATCAGATAATTGGAACATCTCATTGATAAAGCGGCAACATAGATCAGCGAATTTCATATTGTTTTTGGAAAAAAATTTATACCACGGTATGGAAGACGATTCGGCAATTAAGTTTATATGTATTTGGCTTTTTAAGTGTGATGTACCCTTCTTTGTTTCCAGTAGTCAACTTAGTAGGCTACTTACTTTAAACTAATACTTATTTAATTATTGTTAGTAAAAATGCAATAACTAAAAATCTGTAACGGCTTAGATAAATAGACAGATATTTTCACAGAATATTATCAACATTATATAATAACAAGTTTTTCATTACGCATTTTTTATTCCTGCTAATTTGTGGTACGGTGTTTATTTTCCGGTGTAAACCTGTCATTATTGAGAACCGATATTTTTAATATGTAGGAACAGCACGGAGGTATAGATGAAATGTATACATATATAATAAACCAGTTTTCATTAGAAGATATTACAGAAAGCTCCAAAGCCATAGCCAAACGTAATTTGTCAGCTGTTATAGCTAGAATAAAAAGCAAATGGAAAAATTCCTATCGTAACCGGGATTATTTTTTCTGTAGGAACAAAGAATGGTTGGCAGGTACGTCAACGCTTTAATTTAAAAAAGATAACATTTATAATAATCCAGTAAAGAATCCGATAGGCCCACCATTGAAAAATTTTAAAGACTGCTGTAGAAAAACAAAAATAAATAAAGTGATGGACTTGCTTGCTACGAGAAATTCAGAGGAGCTAGTTTTTGCTGCCGCAAAGGCAGTAAGAGATGCTGGGAAAAGAGAAGCAGAAAAAATAATGACTGAAGTTGCATCATCCTCAGCAGAAGTTGCCACCCAAATAAAAAAACTTTAAAAAAATGATTGCAATGTTGAACCACGTTCTTTTTCAATAAAAGAAGCTCTAGAATTTTTCATTGATTCAAAAATGTCTAAAAAACCTATCCTATAAGATTCAGATGATTCGGAATGAAAAACAATTTTTTTTTACATTTCGATATTATAATTTAATATATAATTTTTTAAAAATTTATTTTAGGTTATTTTATAGTTAATATGTTTTTTTTTCTTTTTGAATAATTGAAAATTGAATAAAGAAATACAAATAGAATTGCTCCATTACTTACAATTTATCTAAATAATTTTATATTGGTTTTTTATTTTTTTTTTTTTTTTTTATGAAACCATTGCCAAAAACTACTATTTTGACTTTTATTTATTAATTCATGCTTAAATGCAATTTTCTACAAACATTAACATAAAATAAGTCGCTTCCAGAATTATTTCCCCCTAGATTGGCGTTTCGCCCCACTGTGGGTCGGTGTGATCAGTCAAAATGAAGTAAACATAGTAGTGAATTTTATCCACCATCTCAATCTTTTTGTGATTTATTAATCTATTAAGTTCAAAATGGCTAAATGAAGCTCTGAAAAAACAATTAAATTTATACTAGAGTACATATCACACGAATGCCTCTCGAATTTCTAATCAGCAACCTATAAAAACAAGCAAATTAGTCATGCGATCGTTAGTAAAAGCAAATCTTATATCGTTAGTAAAAGCGATGAATATACCTGACTTTGGTATACCAGAGGTAAAAAATAAAATAAAAAAATTGAGGTCAATATACCACCATAAAAAGAAAAAAAATCACGGTTCTAAAAAATCTGGTTGTGGATTATCTTCAGTTTACGAATCCTATGTAAAATAGCTCCAGGAAATCGGAACCTACCATGGAAATCCCTTGTTGGGTACAAGAGGAAAACATAAAAAATTACTTGAAATATTTAAACATTTTTTTTAAATCTATGAACTTAAAAATTAATGGCAGGTATAATCAAATTGCAACATTTCTTAAAAACTTTCTTGATTTGTATTATTTGCCTCCTACGCGGAACCATGTTTCATGAACGTATAACCACAATGCACCGATTCACTGAATCACTCCAATCTTCAATATTTTGCTAGGCCGAGAGACAGAGCGAGCTACTCGGTTGGAGTAATTCAGGCTTAACCTTTGGAGGGTTCTGCACCTTAGTCACGTTCGGTCGAGTTATTCTTTGAAGGAATTCAGTATTTATGGAGACTCTCCGTGTTTTTGAATGGGTTTCGGTTAGCAATCAATAGATATGCCTTTGTCTTCTCCCCAATTTTCTTCAAGACGTATGTTTTTCCACCAGAAAATAATATAAATTCCCAAAATCGGGTTTCGATTAGTTTTGAAGCACATAATTTATGTGATATGTGATTATAAGATGATCACTATAAATCAGAAAAAATCACTTGGTTTTATGGAAGTGAGAGACATGAAAGGAAAGTGAATTAATTCCCTTCATTATTGTTTTTAAGCCTTATATATTATACTTACTTTATTAGTACAATTGAAATTAGAATTGTGTTTCCATAAAATATATCTTTTTTATATAAATCATGCTACGGAATTCTCATCCTGAAGTGATGATCCGTCTACCAAGTTTGTCAACGTCCTCCACTCCTTTCACCCTAACGAGGTTCCAAATGTCCCATTCGCGTGGCTCCCGGAAGAGCGGGTATTATCACCCGCTGTCTTCCATGTCTTCCGGTAATGGCGGTGTCTTATCTCATCCTCAGAGTGGAAATGGTCTCAGTCGTTAGCCGTCGTCTAAATTCACTTACATTTTAGCCTTAATTCTCCGGAACTAATTGTCAGTGTAGAAGAGGCGATTTCTTCGAGGATGATAGGGGGTAGATTATACTTGAAAACATCCAGTTTTTGATTGTTGAGACCTTAATATTAGATATTGAACTAAATGAAATTGCTGCATTGAAATCAAAATAATTCCTTTTAATGCACTATTTTGTTTTGATATTTGTGATTTAAGCTGTTTTTGTCCTGACGATGCCTGAATTTTCCAAAATGTGATTGCCTGAATGAGTTCCATAATGCGTTGGGAAATGCGTGATATAATACAAAAGATTAAAGCAGCCTGTTGAGGACCTACAATTTGATAAAATACGCCAACTTTGCTTTGCATTTTATATATTTCAAATAAGTGTTTAATACTAACTGAATTAGTGGAATTTTCAAATTTGTTAGTTTCATTATTTTTTCCCTAGTTTATTGCCTGTTTTCCGAAATTATTTTACATTTATACTAGCAAGTTGGATTAATCAACTTTATTTTATGTTTTTAAAAATTTGGTATTTAAAAAAACTGTATTATATTCAGAAACCTAAACCTAAACTGGTATTTAAGAAATCTCTGTGCCAATAATAGATGTCTCAAAAAACAATCAACCAAAATATGCATAAATTTGGGTTTCCTTAAAAAATTCCTAGTTTGAATTTGCTCCCTTTGAATCATGAAATCTCAATCAGTAATTTCGTATTTGCCAATTCTGAGCTCAAAATAAATTATTTAACTCTTGGTGATTTCCTCTTGCTTGTTAGTTAAATTTCAAAACTTGTGCTTCGAAACCTAATCGAACTTTAGTCGTTCTAGATTCTAATATTCTTATTTCTAGCTAAGCAGTGAAGTGGGGTGGAGTTACGTTTAATTAATTAATTAACTTTTTATTTAGGAATTAATTTAGAATGGTCTGTCGATTGTCAAAAATAAAACATGGCCCCTGACGCGCCGAAGTTTTTTAATAGCCGTTCCTTTGAAGGAGCAGTCCCTGAGCCGTAAATTATAACAGTTCTTTTTGTATGGATCGGTCGCCCATTGACATTTCTAGCACCTATAAATTTCTTGAGATGATGAAATATCCCCAGGGAGTCCCACACAATTTATTGGACCCCTTCTGGAAAATTAAATTATATCGTCCGGTGTCCAGGGCTGGTCTCTTTTTATTAATCCGTTGTTGAAGACCAGGACTACTTCCCCCCAAACACAGCCTTTCGATGTAGTGATATTTATTGTGTTACAATTTGTCCCCGGTGGAGTGAGATATATAGCTGGCGGTAGGGGCTTTATTTAGGAGGCTTTGTCACGAACCTTCTTCGGTTCGGGATTATCATGGCCGTGGTTGCTGTGTTTTCATCAGCGCTCCTATTTTACCTCTTCCGACTATCGATTCTCATTTGTTGATCGCCCTAAAATAGTGAAGTTAATCTATATGTTTTTTTTATGATTATTTTCTGCCGAAAAAGAATACCTGAGAGTCACGCTCTCTTTTCGACACAATTTTAATATTTATAAATAATTCTCTGACAAGAGAACAGTTATTCCATTTCAGGTGACATGTCAGCCAAAGTGTTAAGAAAGTAGAAAAGATTTCTATTAGCTGAAAATTAAAATAATGGGCATAGTCCGGGAGCTGAGGGCCAAAAAGGTGCCTGATTTGAAGAAAATTTTTGATCATATAGGCTGAAAGTACTCATCTCATAGACAACAAATGTGAACGTCTGCCACCTCAGATCGGTTGCCATCAAATTTTTAGGCGAGCAAAATCTACATTTTCGAACTTTTTTCCATTTTTCGCTGATAACTCGAAAACGATTTATCGCAGAAGGAATTATGTTCTAAAATAAAAAGGCATTAAATTTCGCGTCGACTGAGGTCCTCACAGTTAAAATCGGTCTTTTCGCCAAAACCGATTGTCAATTTAGCCACTTTAGCGGAAAAATGAATTACCCTCATGTTCCAAAGCCTGGAATTTGAAGAGGGCTACTGCAAATAAAAAATATTACTTATAATAGTTGTAGAATATCAAATTATATGTAAAAAGAGCTCATTAATTTTAAAATAGCCCTCACCTGTGGAGACAAAGCAATTAAAACGTGAACGTATTTAGCGCCTTATGGTCTAAAATCCATGAAATTTTTAGGATTTTTTTCAGTTTCTCGCATATAATTCGGCAAATACAAATCTCAAAGTATTGCTTTCTTTTCCAAAAAATGTTTTAGATAAAAGTTGTAGAGAATCAAATTTGGCATCAAACAAGCTCCTTACACACAATATTAGCTAAACCCTGCGTGGAAATAAAAACATGAAAGAATTCGAAGTGGTTACTTCCTGCTGAGACTTCGATTTTTGAAGTATCTGGCGATTTGAAAAAATATTCACAAAAAACTATTTAGACAGTTAGGTACTTGGAAAAATTTATCTTTTATTTTAACAGATGGAAGATGGTTGTTTAATTAGTTCAAAATGGTTAATACTTTAAAAACCGAAGAAGCTCGAAGTAAGCACTTCAATTCTTTCATTTTTTTTATTTGTTTTTCCACGCAGGGTTTAGCTAATATTGTGTGTAAGGAGCTTGTTTGATGCTAAATTTGATTCTCTGCAACTTTTATCTAAAACATTTTTCATTTAAACTAGATGTTTATGAATTATAGGCGTTGGAACAAGGTTTCCATAAGAATCGTAAAAATTACAGATTTTTAATGTTCCTAACCCGGCTAAACCACTAAACCGATTTAAACTTCAAATATATCATTCTATTTGCAATAGCTATTAGCATCATATAGTAAGAAGAAAGCGATACTTTGTGATCTGTATTTGGCGAATTATATGCGAGAAACTGAAAAAAATCCTAAAAATTTCACGGATTTTAGACCACAAGGCGCTAAATACGTTCACGTTTTAATTGCTTTGTCTCCACAGACAGGGCTAATTTTAAGATTGATGAGCTCGTTTTACACATAATTTGATATTCTACAACTATTATAAGTAATATTTTTTATTTGGAGTAGCCCTCTTCAAATTCCAGCCTTTGGAACATGAGCGTAATTCATTTTTCCGCTAAAGTGGCTGCTAAATTGACAATCGGTTCTGGCGAAAAGGCTTAACCGATTTTAACTGTGAGGACCTCAGTCGACGCGAAATTTAATTGCCCCATTGCAGGTTAACGAGAGCGAAATGCATTTAAGCTCAGCCGCCAATGGGCGAAGAGGGTGAATCACAGTCCCGGCGTGAACGTGTTAAAGAAAATACATTTAAAGTGCCAAGTATAAATTTTTTATATCAATCTTCACATATCGTCAGTCGTATTGTTTACCTTGAACCTAAAGAATTTTTGTTTATTATTTTTTATTTAATCATTAGGAATGAACTTCATTTCCTAAAATAAGAAAAGAGAAATACTTGAATTTGAGTTGGTCCTTTGAGAAACCCGGTGGGATATGTTTGATCGACTATTGATATAAATGTTATAATAGGGTTTTTGAGGTTCAGTCAATAATAAAAAACTATATTATGGCGACGTTTCGAGATTAGATCTTTCTCATAATCATGCCAATGTTACTGATGGATATTGCTATGTAAACCACATAGATGTATAGAAACTAACTAAATTACTCAAATGTACAACGGCAAGTTCAGGACAGTCCTGTTAAGATATTGGTCCGATGTACCGAAATACGATTTTCCACAATTACGAGTTTCTTCCCAAGGTATTTCATAAACTATATTCGATAGTTTAACAATGATGAGTATAGAATGTATGGTTTGTATCCAAGGAGGACTCTCAGAAGTATTTGTTTCCGGAAAAGAGGTGAGGCAGGGTGATGCCTTGACATGCCTCCTGTTTAATCTTGCATTAGAAAAGGTGGTACGGGAATCCGGCATTCAGACAACTGGCACTATCATTAATAGGACTGTCCAGATCCTAGCCTATGCCGATGACATCGATATCGTGGGACGGTTCTTTTAGGCCGTCAAGGGGCCCCATAGGACCCATAGGACCCAAGACAGGGTTTAGGAATAAATCTGGAAAAGACCAAGTTCATGGTATCAGGCCAGAGGGTTTATCAGAAAGAATGGATTACAATAGGAACCTGCCACTTCGAAAAGGTTGAGGAATTCGTCTATCTCGGCTTGCAGGTTAACATGAATAACGATCTGTCAGCTGAAATAACCAGAAGGATAATGCCAGCGAACAGAAGCTTCTTCGGATTAGGCCACCTCTTCAGAAGTCCCCATCTCACGAAGATAACAAAAGTAAGATTGTATAAAATCCTGATAGTCCGGGAGCTGAGGGCCAAAAAAGTGTCTGATTCGAAGAAAGTTTTTGATCTTATAGCCTAAAAGTACTGAATTCATAGATAACAGATGTGAACGTCTGCCACCTCAGATCGGTTGCCATCAAATGTTATAGGCAAACAAAATCGAACTTTTTTCAATTTTTCTCTCATACCTCGAAAACAATTTATCGCAGTAAGGAGTGTGTGTAAGGAGCTAGTTTCATGCAGCTTTCATCTAAAACATGTTTCATTTAAACTAGGTGTTTTTGATTTATAGGCGTTGGAACACGGTTTCCACCAAAATCGTAAAAACATACAGATTTTTGATGTTTCAAACCGGGCTAAACAACTAAACTGATTTAAACTTCAAATATATCATTCTATTTGCATTAGTATAACCTTTTATAGTAAAGAGAAAACAATTTTTTGTGATCTTTATTTGCCGATTTATATGCGATAAACTGAATCTAAAAATTTCACGAATTTTAGGCCGCTATGAGCTATATACGTTCATGTTTTAATCACTTTGTCTGTATGGAGTTGGCTAATTTTAAAATTAAGGAGCTTTTTACACAAAATTTTATATTCTACGACTATTATAGATAACATTTTTTATTTGGAGAAGTCCTCTTCAACTTTGAGGAGCTCAGTCGACGCGTAATTTTATCCCCTTTTATTTAAAAGAGAACACCATTTTCTCTGCGATAACTTGTTTTCGAGCTATGAGCAAAAAATTAAAAAAAATTTCGATTTTGTTCACCCATAAAACTTTGTGGCAACCGATCTGAGGTGGCAAAAGTTTACATATGTTGTCTATGAAATGAGTACTCTCAGGCTATATGATCAAAAACTTTCTTCAAATAAGACACTATTTTGGGCCTTAGCTCCCAGACTAATATCCGCCCCGTCTTGATGTATGGGTCTGAGACTTGGACCATCTCGAGTTATGACCAACAGAGGCTCCTTTTGTTTTCGAGAGAAAAATTCTGCGGTCCAATAAAATTAGGCGGAAATTGGAGATTAACCCTTTAACCGGGGAGTTCCCTTTTAAATTACGCATCCTACAACGGGCGCCAGCTCTTTCACTAGGACGTGTATATACGTCCCGCCCGGTGCAATGTAACTTCATATTATTATTTTTTTTATTTATGCTTAAAATAAATTGAAAGGCTATGGAATATATTCGTTTCCGTTTATTTATATATAAACCATAAAGGAAAACACAAAATGACAAACAAATTATAAAGAGTACCAACAAAAATATAAAAGTATCGAATTAAGAAATCATAAATTTTACAGCCTTAACCAATATAAAGAGTACAAAAGATATATATTTATATATATAAATATAAAGTAAATATATTATTATTATAAATATTATAAATTATATATATATATATATATATATATATATATATATATATGCATGTAAATTCACGTCGTTACATGTATCGATGACTAATACCTCTGTTGTACGAAAATGTAAGTCCCACCCGTTCCAGGGCACAACATATATTTCAAGGACGTATTTATACGTCCTGCCCGTTGGCGCTATAGTTTAGGTTGGACGCCTATATACGTCCCGCCCGGTTAAAGGGTTAAGAAACAACTTAGCGCTTCAATCGCTTTATCTTCAACATCCGCTTCAAACAGCCGGACATTATGAGAGTCATCCGCATTGGAAGGGTTAGATGGGCTGGACACCGTGACCCCGTGTAAACAGGCCTTTGGGAGGAAAATTTGGATATTATGATTAATGGTTGCTCAAGAATCCCAGTGGGACTCAATAATTGCCCGTAGTTAGACCAACCCCTTATAGTGTTACCCTTTGTAGATTTAAGGTGACTTGACTAATGGATTTATAATTATATTTGGTAGTATATTTGAAAATAATTACTGTTGGTAAACTCTATAATACTAATTCTTTCTCTCCTTGATTACGGTATTATTAAAATGGAGCAGCCGAGAAGATATTAGCATATTAATCCCTGTTAGCTGAGAGTTAGCATTATAGCGTGGCTGGAGGTATGGGGTCCTATTACCATTCTCCCCCCCCCCCACTGGATTATAGAAGAGCTAGTACCAAGTACTACATTATAGATGGCTCTGGGGTGCCCGCTTCCTCATGGAAGAATAATTCAGGCACTATCTGGATTTTCGTTTCTCTCCGGTCAGGTCATCGGTCCGTCTGTCTTCTCTTTCTCATAGATTTTATTCGAAATCAAGTTCACCCTTCGTTGCCAAAAAAAAAAAAAAAAAAACAAACACACCATCCCTTAATAAAAATTTTATATCTTAAAGCTCTACTCGAGATAGAAGTGGGCACTCAAGGTAATTGAATCGGTCCTTTGATAAACTTATGTCCACAAATTCAAATTATTGGAAAAGGGAAAAAACGTTTCTACTTTTCCAATAAGATATCTCCTTAAATTCAACCATTTTCTCCGACATTCCTACTTAGATTTAGATACTTTTCCATGATTTGATAAATCTATGTTCATTTGATAGATCTGAAAAATAAATGCTTTTTTCCTGGACTTGTTTTTCCTCTTGATTTTGGAAGACAAACGATTGTTATAAATCATATATTTTGGAAATTACTGTAAAGAAAACTCTGATAAAAGAAAAACAGCTAAAAGTGTAAATATATAAGTTTGAAATGGGCAAGTTCAAATTTATAGTTCTCATTCTAATGTGTCAGTGTCAGGCCAAGCAAAGTTTTACTCTAAAACGTACTTACTGCTTTGATTACAGGAAGATACTTTTCAATGTCCTGGATTTGTCGAGTTTTTCCTGATAACGATTACTTATGCAAGGAGTACACAAATAAAATAAAACGAAAATCGATTTCTCAAACGACTGATTCAACTCTTGAAAGAAAAAAAAACTGCACCTGTCCTAATAATATCTACATATGACCCCAAATAACTGAATAAATTCATGTTAAACGGTTTAGGCCGATTCCAGCATTTAAAAGCCAAACTTCCAATTCACTTTAAAAAGTCTGCATGATTATAAATAGAGCTTTTATTTAGAGTAATATCGGAATTGAACATACGGTTTACACCAAACAATCGAATTCCCCCTTGCATCATATCCCTGCAATCTAAAATTCTTCAAAAAATCCTAAATTTTCTTTATGTCACCGATTAGTACCGAACTAGATACCTTTCACATAAACTCTTGATTCATCCAAGCCCAGTTGTTTCCTTGCTTCTACCTCTATTTCTGCATGAGCATGGGCGGATCCAGCCGACTGTAAAGGGGGGGGGGCTGCAGTCCGAAAGGGGGGGGCTGCAGCCCCACTGCCCTTCATTTTGATCTGCCAATGAGCTTTTTTACGTTTATTTATCTTTCCCACAACAAAAATTCTTCTTGTTCTGCATATTATTTGTTCTTTAACTTGTCAAGTTAAATTCTATCATTTAATGACGAAAAATTTTCCAAAGGGAGGGGCTGCAGCCCCCACAGCCCCCCCCCCCTTGGATCCGCCAATGCCTCCGAGGTGTCTGAAAAGATGGCCACGGTATCTACTAGGTTATAAACAATATCTAATTCCTACCAATGGGTAGCTTCTTTAGATACCTGTACACGCCATTGTTCTTTTCTTTTAAATTTACTTATTGCATTGCTTGTAATGCATTTTTAAATTTCAGTAAAAAAATCCTCTTATATTTAGTAAACTCCAAAATGTCTAAAAATCTCCCTAAATATTATTTATATTCCTAAAAATAAAACAAAAAAACATTCTTTTTTTATTTGTATTTTAAGTGTATTTAACCCTTGGTTTTTTAAAAAATAATATCTCAGTTCCAAACAGCTTTTTATTTGATAAAATATTATTAGTTTCTTAATGGAATATATTTTTGTCACAGAATCACATAAATATTCTTGTAAAATTCTTTAATTATGTTAATTCCTAAGAATGATGTTTTATTATTTCTATCCTTATGGCCCTTGTAAAATTAACGCGTGGGAGTGTGCATCCAGACCCCCTCAAGGGAGCACAAAAAACATTTGATGTGTTTGTGCGTTAGTAAACTATGTGCCCCCTAGAATGGTTTTTATTATTGTATATACTACATCAATCACTAGAATAGCAGGCCACCACCAGCCACTAGACCAAATAATTTTATAGTCTGGACGTGTAGGCAACATTGTATATCGCCTGTCAGGCATACCTAACGCTGGATCAAACTATCGCAACTAGCGACCGTGGCATTTAGAAATGTCACTCGAGTGCAATTGCACAATTCTCATCTTCACTTCAATCTAGTTGTTCTAGTTTTTGGTCTATCTTCATCTTTTCACGGGGTCATGTCGTTTATTCATGTCGTTTAACATAATTAAAGAATTTTACAAGAATATTTATGTGATTCTGTGACAAAAATATATTCCATTAAGAAACTAATAATATTTTATCAAATAAAAAGCTGTTTGGAACTGAGATATTATTTTTTAAAAAACCAAGGGTTAAATACACTTAAAATACAAATAAAAAAAGAATTTTTTTTTTTTTTTTTTTTTTTTTTTTTTTTTTTTTTTTTTTTTTATAAGGAATATAAATAATATTCAGGGAGATTTTTAGACATTTTGGAGTTTACTAAATATAAGAGGATTTTTTTATTGAAATTTAAAAACTGCATTACAAGCAATGCAATAAGTAAATTTAAAAGAAAAGAACAATGGCGTGTACAGGTATCTAAAGAAGCTACCCATTAGTAGGAATTAGATATTGTTTATAACCTAGTAGATACCGTGGCCACCTTTTCAGACGCCTCGGAGGAACCTCAGAAATAGAGGGAGAAGCAAGGAAACAACTGGGCTTGGATGAATCAAGAGTTTATGTGAAAGGTATCTAGTTCGGTACTAATCGGTGACATAAGGAAAATTTAGGATTTTTTGAAGAATTTTAGATTAATCGTAACTACCGTTATAATAAACTCCTGTCATACCTACGAGTATATCAATTGGTCCTATTATAGAAAGCTAAAGAATTTTCTCATTTTGAACCCGCTGTTTTCAGAAACTACTGGTACTATTTGAGAAATTATTTATTTGTTAATATAATCATAGTCATTAAGGATTAGACACAATGCTAGATCAAACTATCACTGATTATGACTGCCTTGCATGAGATGAGGTTGAAGAGACTAATGAATAGCTTCATTAGATTCATCTTCGGTGTCCCCATCCGCTCCTACGTCTCTCCAGTTGCTATGCTGAATTGAAGTGGTTCTACCCATTTTGACTGCAATATTTCCTTCGTGTTTATTTTTTCCGAACGTTCAGAATTAAGAAGCCTCCATATATCTTGAATTTGTTTACACCCTGTTCCTCTATACATTCTCTAAATACCAGATCCCAAACGTTAAACCTAAACCGAACTGCCTCCTTTACAAAATCATTTATCACCGCCCCCTTTTTGAATTTCTTACCTGTTCCCACCCTTTAAAATCCATCCTTCTCTTCTTTTAAAACCCAATTAATCTTCCACCTCCTTAATCTTCTAACTACCATAATTATGTGAAACCGTGAAATCTCCTTTAATTTGTAATATCTGTGTTTGTGTATATATAATATATAATATATATATATATATATATATATATATATATATATTTTTTTTTTTTTCTTTTGCATAGTAACCCTATGCAAGAGGAGTTTATTTAAAAAAAAACAATGTGCGTATTCCATGCGATTAGGCATATTATACGCATAAATGTACATAAGATAGTGAGCAGTATTATTAAAAATTTTACGATTAAGAAGATAATACAAGAGAACAAAAACAAAAATTACAATACATTCAGATCATAATAAACAGAATTTTGAAAGCTCTTATAAAACAGGAAGATATTTAATGGTTAAAAGTTAGGAAAAACTAATAGGTGGACATTGGCTTTATACAAACAATGATTAAGTAATAGTTAATAATATAAAAGCTATAAAAATTAAGTACTAATAAAATTAAAATACTAATGTTTAATATAATGCTAATACTTGATCCCTAGAATGGACTAGGGAACGTTAATAAAGGAATAGAATAAGATACAATACTGAATAAAATGTTAGAAACATTAATAATATATAAAATAATAAGAGAATTGTAATAAATTTAATACAACAAAGAATAAAAATAAAAGTAAGATACAAGATAAATGAGATTGAACAAATTTTTTATAACAAAAAAGTAGTTATTTATAGAAATAGATAATAAAGTTAGAAACAATTGTAGGTAGAAATAAATGCATAAATAAAATATATAAAGTGAGCTTATGTAAACATGAATAGTGCATAGGATATATAAATAACATAGAATATCTAAATTATTGTCCAGGACAAATAGTTGCTAGGATATTTAATATCAATAATAGTAATTTACTAATAAGTTATAGTAAGAAAATATTGAATGCAATAGGTTTGAATTTAGTAATGAATTATATATATATATATATATATATATATAATTTTTGAACCTCGTTTACTGTTTTAAATTCAAAACGGTTGGAAACCAGTCAACTTATATTCTAATTAATGAGGCTCTAATGCTGTATGAGACTTACTTTTATTTTATTTCTTTAATTTTTACCATTTTGTTGTTCCTAGGGCACTGGATGTCCCAGAATCAAAATTACTTTCCTGTTCTTCTTCTATATATGTGAAAACTATAACTTAGCCACTTTCATATGTGTGGTGGCAATTAGACAAATGAAATGTTCTGAGCTAGAACATTGTTAGGAAAATAATTCGAACTTCTCGCTAGGGAGTCTGCTTGTCAAAGGTATATTTAAATACAACTATTTAAAGTTGTTATAAATTTGTCAGGCCGTTATAATTCAGTTATGTTATAGGTTATCGTTCAGTTTTTACAGTGGTATTGTATTAGTGAAGATCAAAACGTGGTGTAAATCCTTATCTATATAGCCCCATGTCAATGTAGGCTCACATTGTTTTTGTGGACTGTGATTAATCAGTTTTGTTCAACATGTTAAACTTTAAGCATTTGATATTTTTTCGTCCTACTGATGTATGTCGATTTCAAATAAGTATGTGATATTTTTTTTTTTTACTAATTTCACTGGATAAAAATTATCGCCAAAGGGCGATGGGTTATCAATTGAAACCGGATTCGGCAAAAAAAAAAAATAATAATAATTTCATCATCAAATTGATATTCGTTATCGCCCGATACATCCGGCCGTCTGCATAGATCACAGCTGTTGTATCCGAAATATTAATTATTAAACTTTTCACACTTGGATAAGATTTTAATTTTAGTTAAGAAATGACTTTCAACACAGATATTTGTCATTAGTTTTAAATTATGTTTTTAATAATTACGAACGACAAAGATTGAACTATTAAAAATGTGTTAGGACCTTCCCGTAATCCTGTTCCTTCTCTGTAGTACGCGCTTGTATGTACATTCTAAATTGAAGTTAAATTAAAAGAAGATTGAAGAAACACTGGTACCTATCGCTCGTTTGGAAGAAGAGTACCACAATAAAAAAATAAACAGAAATTTTACATTAGAAGAATCTATTATTGTTGTTAGTGATTTTACACTGTGCTAACCCCACCTGTCCCGATCACTTTTCGGCTAATCTTAATAAGACAACTCGAATAGGTACTTTATCTGTTCGCCTGTGTGTTCGGGGATAGCGCTAGTGTCGCTTTTGAGTTGGTTATAATAAGTTGCTAGACCTTCTTTTAGCATATTTCTGACGTTCCTTTAATCCGTAATAAGTTAGAGCAAAAGCCAAAACAGCCGGCTAATTCCAAGTCAGCCTTCGTTGTTATGAACATTGTTGTATTAAAATGTATAAGTGTGGTCAGAAATCATTGTTCGCTCAGTGTAAACAGCTATTCGTAGTACGGTGGTATTGCAACGTTCAGGGGATCATCGGTTCGAAGGTAAGGTTCGCAGTGTAAAGGCACCTTTACTGATATCTGTAAACTCTGTAAAAGACTGCCTTGACCTCTCTCTATGTAATGTAATATGATTTGAAGTCTTTTAGGTACTTCTACTTACTTATTAAAAATGCGCAAAAACTAAAATTTTCATGTTATGACACTTGTTCCAAACCAACCAGATATAGTTACATATACACTGACAAAAACATATTTATATATGTTTTTTGCAGTAAAAGTAGAAAAAATGAAATAAAAAAATTGATCCCCTTGTGAACTACCGCATGAGGCGCTCTTCCCCCTCGATACGCCCTCCCCAGAGCTTGGTCATTTCTTCTTCTAGATCCAATTGTCACAGAGGACTAGCCCTCCCCCTTCATGGCTACGATCCTGGAGGAAATGAAGATCCAGGACAGTCAGACCCTTTGCATGAGAATGGCTTAGCCAAGGGCTCGAAGAAAGGCTTTATTGGAATGGAAATGCGGACATTTCTCGCCCGAATTAAAGTCCCTAATGTATCCTCCTTTCTTAATGCCTGAAATTTATCCTTTGGCACTTTATATTTGAGGGTCATTATTTTACAGCATAAATATTTCTGTTGATATAATATATACTTCCGCTCTGAGATTCAAAAGAGTGGTGTACCGTGACTGTGGACGGTTTGCGAAAATTAGTAAGTAGGGCCAAGGGAGGGTATGCGATTTTATATATGTATGTTTATTTATCGAAGTATATTTCAACTCACGCCCTACCTTACACTTATATACTAGAGATGCGACATCGAAGGCAAAACATGTTCAAAACATCCATGTCGATGAAACATCAATTTGAAAATCTGGTGAATATTTTAAAAATTTTGGTAACAGCTGCATTAAATAAGTAATTCAAATTATACTATGGTTTTGCGTTTTCATATTTTATTAACTTATTGATGTTGATCATTTTACAGAAGCATAAAGAGAAACAGGTATAACAGAGGTAATATATTCCATATATAATCAAATATCAATATTAAAAATAAATCTTTTTGTCAAAAAATGATTAAAATTTTTTTTGTTTTTATTAAAACAGCGATGTTAAAAACATTTATGCTTTTGTGTTAACATTGATGTTAAAAACATTTTTATTTTTGTCTGAACATCGATGTTAAGAAAATTTTAGTTTACGTCAAAATATCGATGTTAAAAAATTCTTTATTTTTTTCAAAACATCGATGTCTAAAAAAAAATATTTAAATTTTTTCGAAAGTAAATTCTTAGCATCATTTTGACTGTGAGCCACTCTAGATATATGTTTACATCTTTTTTTCGTTAAAACATCTATATTTAGAACATTCTTCTTGTTTTTGTCTAAACTTCGATGCTAGAAACATTTTTTTTTTTTTTCTAAACATAGATGTTAAAAAGATCTTTGTTTTTCGCAAAATATCGATGTTAAGAAAATTTTAGTTTTTGTCAAAGCATCGATGTTAAAAATTGTTTTCTTTTATCAAAACATCTATTTTACAAAAAAATTATTTAAATATTGGTTCTTTGTGATTGATTGATTGTTAAATCTTTCAAGTAAATCCATTTCAAGCTCAACAGAGTGTAATCACTGTGTTGAGAGGTTAAATTTTAAGTGTTCTATATTTCTTTACAGTACTCCTTCAATAAAAAAAAAAAAAAAAGAGGTCAACTACTTAAAACATCGACAAACAACCATTGATGTTCGCAAAACATAGGCTGCCTATCGCATCCCTTGTATATACTCACGTCCAATTTCTCGTGGGGTATATATGTGCATATCAACTATCAAACAAATAAATTGCTCTAGATAAGCAACATACTTACGCCTGGTACAACACCCGTAGTGCCTAAAAGCCAGATTTCATATAAATAAATACTTTTTAATACCAAATTATTGTTGCTGGATATTTTAAAAAAAAAAATAATTTATTTATTGAAATTTACAACTGTATATACAATATAATAAGTAAATTTGATATATGTACATTAATGACATGAAAAGACATGTGGAGAAACTACCCACTGGCAGTAATCGAATATCTGCATATTTAGTTGGTAAAATTGTTTTTATCTACAACTGGTATAAAAACTTTGTATTTTGGTTTCAAGTAGGACCAAAGAAAGAAGGAAATTTTCTTCCAAATCAGTTGAACAATATTTTAAACGATATAAGGTTAGGTTCCACATAAATAAATTTGGAAATGCATTTAAAAATTGATTTAATTTATTGATTAATTCACTTGTTTTACATATTTTTTCATTTAGTGTTAATTTTCTTATCTTTATTTACTGCATATTATACAGCATATTTTGATGCTTTTTACTACATGAAGATCCGGGCTCGTGCTATAAAGTAGGGCATTACTACATTACAATGAAGTGATTTTTTTTATTTAGAAATAAAATGTTACTTTAAATTCATTTTAATACTTTTTGTCGACTTATCATGTTTTCTGCCCATCCACATGTCCTCTCTGAGAAACTTTTATCAAAAAAATATTTAAAACAACTCACTTAAAACAATGCTCTCAACTTATTAAAATAATTATAGAATGTATGATATTGTTTTGTAATAAGTTTTTGTTCCATTTTATTCGACCCCCGCATGTCCATGACCGGTTGGGTTAGGAGGAAAATATATATCTATATCGATTGTTCGACCCACAAAAAACATCGGATCCTTGCTTTTCTCGCCGCTTTATTCTGAACTTAGAGAAACAATGGTTTTATACGAGTTCAGAATCGAATTGCATTCTGTTGTTGAAAGCTATTGTACACCGCATTTCATTTCCCTCTCGTATCCGCTTTTTTTTTTTTTTTTTTTTTCTTTCTCATCCAAAATACAAAAGGGATCAATTTCCGGCCCGATTTCCGCGTTCTACCTTAAAATATGGTTTCCTATGGTTACCTTCTGTTTTATAAACTCGAAGAAGTTGATTATGAACGCTCTTGTGGTCCCATACGTGTTGACTACTTGGTTTGGTTCTAAAACGAAATATTTGCACAGGTATTTTACAGTTCCGACGCTTTGTGTTTAAATTCTTCTTATTTTCACAATCCATTTCTTTACTTTTTAATTACTAAATTTCATTATTTAATAGCTTGAATAAGAAAAGCAATTGTCTATGCTAAAATTGGATTTCTTAATTAATAAGATTATAAGACAGATTCTCATGAAAAGACAGACCCTTAACAAACGACTAAAAATACTTTTCTCTCTTTTTTCTAAATCACCTAAATTGATAATAGAACAAACTGAATTCATACAACCACTTACTTAAACAGTAATTCGGCTCAGCAAAGAGGACACACTTAAAAAAAAATGTAATATTTTCGATTAGACTAATAACAAACGCTCCCTGGTACGTCAGCAATAAAACTCTACATACAGATGTACATAACCAACTACCGAACAACAAATACGAACGTTTTTTTTTTCACGGAGTTATGTAAAATTGCATGAACATTATAACAGACTAATCATCGACACTGACAGGTGTAAATCTGAGTGTAAAGAGAAGGAAAAAAAAAACGGAAAATTTCTGTAAAATCAGAAAAAAATAATCTTCTATTCTCTATAAAAATAGTCTCTTGTTTTACAATTGTATTCATTAACCCTAGGATTACCAATTACCTAGGAGCCCATTAATATTTGCCACCCTGTTTTGCACCTAAAATAATAAATAAAAAATCTGAGAAAATTATTAGTTGTCAGAAAAACATTCCCAAAGTGATTTAAACGTAAACTGAAATTTGTCTGTAAAATTTTGTATTCAAAAGAAATAGTTAAGAAATATAGTGAAAAAAAAAACACTTGGGACTTAGTTATTTGGACTCAAGGAAGCCCCAAACGTGTATTTCCGTTTAAATCGCAATACTTTCCCCTACTATATAATTCGTATAGAGGTAAGTTAGGGCCGGGAGAGCCGAGCGTGTTTGAGCGCGACCCGCTTAAGCATGCTCGAGCCGAAAGGTGGCGGTTCTGATCCGCCCTGGGGGGATTGACTTTTATTTCGTGGAGGCCCCACGGAATAAAACTCGACCTACCCACCATGGTTAGAATAGGTTGGTTACACCTCTAGAGTAACCCCCCGTATGCCACACATGACGAGGTAGGGGTACCGAACAAAAAAAAATAAAGGTAACTGAAAGTAAAAGTGTTACCTTTAATAGTTGTAGAATATCAAATTCTTTGCAAAACGAGCTCCTTAATTTTAAAATTGAATGGATCCATCGAAAAACGTTTTAAGTGACAAATATGCAATGTTGAGTAATCAGTGAAATAAAACCATAGTCTAAAGTTATTGTTAGTTCTGTCGGTGAATTTTTTTTCTCATGTGATTTGTTATATATACATGTAAAATGACATAATGGAGTAATAGATCATACTATGACGTACTATTATACATTTTAATACATTCACCCAAAAGTGCCACTTCGGCAATTTTGTCGCTTAGAACGTTTTTCGGCGGATCCATTCAATTAGCCAACTCCTGTGGAGACAAAGAAACTAAAACGTCAACGTATTCCATCGCTCAGTGGCCTGAAATTTTTGAATTTCTTTTTTTTTTTTTTTAGTTTCTCGCATATAAATCGCAAATACAAATTACAAAGAATTGCTTTATCTTTACTATAAAATACTATACTATTGCCTAAATAAAATGATATCTTTGAAATCTTCCAACACTTTTTCGATTTGTCAAATTTATTTGACAATGAGCTATCTCTATTTCCAGACAGTAGTAGACTTGGCCCTTTTGTATCCAAAGAAATATTAAACTTAGCTGGGAGCCCTTGAAGGTGGATGAAGACGACGATATAAAGGGATACTGCTGAGAGGTAGGAGGTGGTGGCTGCTACAAAGAGGTAGGAGAGAGATTCTGCTCGTTAGGGGGAAGCTGCTAGTTGCTCCTTTTCCCTTTGATATATGTTCCTCTTCTAATACCTTCATCGCATTCCTTTCCTCTAAGGAGGACCTCTGTCCTATTTCATTCTTCGGCTGTCATATTATCTCCTTAGGGATTTATCTTCCCCTCCCCCCCCCCCCCCCCCCCCCACACACTAAATATGTGATACATATAAAAATGTATATATATATATATATATATATATATATATATAAAATCCTACTGGAGTGTCCTGTAATCCTGCTAATTATCGGTTTATTGATCAATTGAAGTTTATTGAGTTGTTTACGAGGTGGCTCAGCTCAGCAGGTTACGACCGGTTGTGCCATCAATATTGCTCTCCGCCAAGTTCCAACTTGTGATGCGACATCGACAGAAAACATCGATGTTTTGAATATAGAACATCGATGTTCTCGATTAAACAGTGTTTTTAAATATTAACCTGTTTTTAAATATTAACCTCCAATAACTTTCGAGACATTTCAAGTAGGGCACTGGGGGGCTGAGCTTTTTTTAGCCTGTTACTTATTTATGAATTTTTGCATCATTAGTCTAGATTATGAAGATGAAAATTTTTCATTTTACAGAAACTAGACAATATGACTGGAGATTATGTTTAATAAGAAAATAATTCGTAAATTAGTATTGTAAATATGATATGGCATAAATGTGGATATCTTAAAAATATCTTTGTTTCATCAAAACATCGATGTTAAGCTTATACTTACATGTGTTTTTGTTTTTTTAAACATCAAAATCTTTATTTTTGAAAAAAACATCAATGTTAAAATATATCTCCGTTTTTTTAAAGCATCTTTGTTAAAAAAAAGTCTTTGATTTTGTCAAACAAAGTTGTTCACGGACGGAGAAGATTTGCTTCGGGTATCAACCTAATACCACCACAAAAACCAGAAGGGGGCAAATTTTTAACGGAAGCCAAGGTCTAGGGTTAGCCCTGTAAAAGAGAAGTTTGTAATTGATTGAAGGGTCCGTTATACTCCTTTTTGAGCAAATGCTTGAGTGGGTGACATCGTCGAGCAATATCTTGTCATTATTTTCATTTATGAGAATTCGAATTACAGACGTTTGTTTGTTTGTGTGTTTGTATAACGTCCTTTTATTCTAACTAAGGCTAATCGAACGAAGCTACAGCGGGAGTCCTAAATTTTAGGTCTAGGATAGGGATCTTTAACAAGTATCTGACACCGTACAGGCGCAGGACCTCCATTTTACGTCCTATCCGAGGGACGGCAATGCTCAGGATTTTTTACTCCCTTTAAATTATCCTGGGGCCACCGCGGACGCGAAACAGACGTTTGTTCTGGACACTTAAATCTTCATATGGAAATAATTCATAGTTTAATTTATTTTATGTATATATATTCAACTATATATGCATACTTTCTATATTAAAATATTTTTTTTTTCTTCTGATCAACAGGAAGGCCACCTTCAGTTTGTTGTTGACCGAAGAGTTAATGATTTTCTGAAGGACGTATCATCAGTTCTTGGAAGAAATGCTTCATGAATAGGTAAGTCATAATTGTATATTTTATCTTATTAATGTTGTTATTATTTTAGGCCCTTGTTAATTTCTCTTTGTAATTGCTATAGACTATGAACTTATTTTATTATTAAAATCGTTTTTTTTTTCAAAACTTTGTCGATTGAGCTACATGTTTTGGGACTTCTTGATAAAAAACCGATGTTCAATAGCAACCGGAAAGGAATTGTTTTTTCTTCATTGATATAGATCGATTAGAATAAAAAGTACTAAATTAACTAATAATAAAAAAAAGTTATTACAGTAACAACAATTGTTGTGGTTGCTATGTTAACTGTTGTAGTTAACACAGCACAGTATTATGTTAACTAAAAATAATTCAACCGAACTTAATAGTTTTTTGGTTTGTAAATTATGATGTGAGTCTGTTATGTTTAGCATTTTCAGATTTTATATAGATTTATTCTATAGATCTTATAAAATTTATTTTTTGTGATAATGAAGTTATACCTATTTTTATAATAATATAACTATATAAATTAACTATATTTATATTAATTATAAAATTAGTGACAATGTACTGGATTGTATGGAGTAAATTTAAGGATGTTAGGTGATGATTCCTTGGGATTAGGTAGGTCGCCCGTCGCACAGTGGGAAAATTTTGTCATTTAGCGGCCAAAAATCTTTAACTCCTGACCAAATGACGATAATCTAATAATTCTTTTTTCAATAAAGAGCATGGGATTTTCTTTATCTGTGAGAATAAAAGAAATAAAAATACCATCACTCTAAGTATTCCAAATTAATTTTTATATTAATCCTTTCTTCACTTTAATTTAATTAAAATATTTTATTAGGGGCAGGGTTATACATTGAGAATGAAATGAGACAGTATTATTATCTATTGAGCTTTCTGCTTATAAACATGTCTATTTCAGGCTTTTGCTCCATTTGAAAGATTTTTAAATAATTATTGTCTAACGAAGAAAAAATCAAAAAGAATTAATTTAAGATATCCAATTTTTTTAGGACTTTTAACGGAAAAAAATATTTTCAAATAATTTAACTAAATGTTTATTTTATGATTTAGTCTAATACGAGGCCGATAATATATTGAAAATTCAAATATAGGGATTTAAATTTTAAAATCCATATATCGCCGATCGATCGCATTTGATCGATCAAATTCTGTTATGGTATTTTAGTACTCTTCACCCTCTACCACTGTGAAAAAAATCAGAACCAACTATTGCCAATAAATGAATTGATATCAATTTAAATACTTTTTTTCATAAATTACATAGTTAACGTGGATGAAATTAAAACGCATTTTTATCTAATAATTTTACAGCCATTCTTCTTATTTATAAAATATGTTTGGTGCAATAATATAAGAAGTAAAGCTCAATAGAAAAAAAAATTAAATTTATTTTAAACAAAATCTATGCTCATCTCTCTGATATTATTACTTTTTTCTATTGAGCTTTACTTTTTATATTATTGCACTGAAAATATTTTATAAATAAAAAGAATGACTGTAAAATTATTAGATAGAATTGCGTTTTTATTTCGCCCACGTTAACTATGTAATTTATCAAAAGAAAGTATTTAAAATATTATATATTCTTTTATTGGCAATTGTTGGTTCTGATTTTTTTCACAATGGTAGAGGGTGAAAGGCTAAAATACCATAATAGAATTTGATCGATCAAATGCGATCGTTGAGCGATACATCGATTTCAAGATTTAGAGCCCTATATTTGAACTTTGAATGTATTTTCGGCCTTGACTTGGACTAAATCCTAAAATATACTTTTACTTTAATTATTTGATAATATTTTTTTTTCATTAAAAGTTGTAAAAAATAGAATATTTTTATTTCATTTTTTTGGATTTGTTGGTGTTCAGACAATAATTATTTAAAAATCTATTAAAAGGAACGAATACCTGAAAAAGAGATGTATATTAGCAGAAACTCAGGTCTCACCTCTGAGTGTTTTGGGTGTCTTGGGGTTAGGGAACATTGGTTGAGAGTTGTATCTGCCCTGTGTGACTTCAAATGATTTGTCTGCCTTTTTTGCTGAACTGAAGATGGCTCAAGAGAGCCGAAACGTCTTATAAATAAAAATCTGTATTTTTGAGACTAATTTGGTCCCCTTCTTGATAACCTGTTGATGATATTTATATTTTTTGTATACTCACTATTAAAATAAATGTCAAGCTCATTAAAGAAAAAAGAATTATTCGATTATCGTCATTTAAATAGGAGTTATAGATTTTTGGCCGCTAAATTACAAAATTTTCCCACTGTGCGTCGTCTATAATTTAAGATCACGGATAAAGAAAATGATATAGGTTCTCGTGGATCATTATACATCAAATAAATCTGTGCTTGCCGTGTAAAGTTGTGAAGTCCTAAATCATAAGTATGAGAAAAATGCAATTGAAAGCGTTTTTTTTTTTTAATCAGTTTTTTTTTTTTTTTTTTTTTTAAGTTTATTTAGTGCTTAACTCGGTAAGTTTTAATTCATTCAGGTGTAGTCTACAGGGTGTTAAAACTCTTATTTTTTTTTTTTACTTTCGCTTACCTACGACATATATGAAATATATAGTAAGTGGAAGTATTGCGATCGTGAAAAATTTCGACTTGCGGTTTTCAACGGAAATACACGTTTTGGGGTCCCCTGAGTCCAATTAACTAAGTTCCGCGAAATGGTCTGTGTGTGTGTGTGTGTCTGTGTGTGAACAGACTAGCTCAAAAACTATAAACCGTGCGAACTTGAAATTGGGTATTTAGTGTAGGTATATGCTCGCGATGTGGCAGCAAATATTTCATCAATATTGCTCAAATGGAGGGGGTACTTTATTTAATAACTTTTTAAGTTTTTTTCGATTTTATCAAAAATGGCCCTATCGATTTTGATTAAACAGAGTATTTGATCTATTTATGTGCCCGAGATATGACTGTAAAAAATTCATCAAAATTGATGAACCGGAGGGGGGACTTTACTTAATAAATTTTGTACCAATTTCACGTGTACATATTCGTTATTTACTCAAAAAAGGCTTTAGCGATTTTGATGAAACTGGGTATTTAATGTATGTATATGCCAAAGATGTGATAGCCAACATTTCATCAAAATTGGTCAAACGGAGTGGTCACTTTATTTCATAATTTTTTTTTTCCAATTTTTACCTTTTTTCGATGATCTCAAAAACGGATTTAACGATTTTTATCAAATTCGTCATGTTTAATGAAAATTAGGTGTTCTTTAATATCAGGTAAGCTTTATCATTATTAAAATGCTCTGAGAGGGCTTTTTTTGGGGGTGGGGGCTTGGGGCCTTTTTTGTTTGTTTGTTTCCTATAAAGTACCTTTGTTTTTGTTTATATGGAGAAATTAACTGTCTCTCGTTACGCATAAAATAAGAAATAGCTAAATATGAGATATGATAAAAATAAAGAAAAGATAAAGAGGAGATAAAAAGAAAAATATTCAGCCCACTCATAAAACTCGTTGAGCCCACCCATGCGGAGTACGCCTTTAATGACAGACCATTGTTCATAATTAAAAAGCCGTTCTGTTCATTTGTGAAGTGGCCATTGACAAAACGCATTAATTTCTAATCTAAGTAAGTTGGTAAGTGAAAGGTGTGTGTTGCGCGCACGCACCAGATTTTTTGGTCTTAACATTCTGTACGCTGTAACAGAGTTGGGCATATTTATATTTATAAATACGAATATGAATTTATTTTTATCTTAATTTTAATGTGAATATGAATATAAATTTATTTATATCACAATATTTGTGAATATTAATATAAATAAATACGTATTTACAAGTGTGAATATAAATAAATTCATATTCACAGGTGTGAATACGAATTTATTCATATATATAAATTTTTCTGTAAATAAAAAAAAATTCACAGGGAAAATTGTGAATATTCACAAAAAAATGTGAATATTTATATCTCAGCTGTGAATTCGGTCGTATTTACAAATAGAGATGTGAATATGGAAAAAATTCACAAATTGAGATGTGAATTTCTACTAAATTCATAATTTCCCAAAAAATTTATAAAATTCTTTTCGGATTTCTCCATATAGGTACACATAATAGAGTTAACCCTTTTTATGGAAATCACATCAGATATTACCTGATATCGATTACTAGGTTTTTTGGTATGCTGATTATGAAAATGATATCGATTTTGAGATTCCACCGCCAGGTATCGATTTATTACAACTTGCGCGATATAATCAATCTTGTTGTCGGCTACAGGGTTATCTGAGGTGCTGATTATGAAAATTATATCGATTTTGAGATTCCGCCGTCAGGTATCGATTTATTACAACTTACGCGATATAATCGATCTTGGTATCGGCTATACTGTTATCTGAGGTGCTGATAATGAAAATGATATCGATTTTGAGATTCCGCCGTCAGGTATCGATTTATTACAACTTGCCCGATATAATCAATCTTGGTGTCGGCTATAGGGTTATCTGAGGTGCTGATTTTGAAAATGATATCGATTTTGAGATTCCGCCGTCAGGTATCGATTTATTACAACTTACGCAATATAATCGATCTTGGTGTCGGCTACAGGGTTAACTATAGATTTGTAGGTATATTTTTAATTTAAAATACGAATATGAATTTAATTATACTCTGATTTATATGTCGATATGTGTTAAATTTAATCATTATTATTATTATTATTGTACCCACAGATAACCCTTTAGCCGTCACCGAGATCGATTAAATGGCGCAAGTTGTAATAAATCGATACCTAATTGCGGAATCTCAAAATCGATATCATTTTCATAATGAGCACCTCAGATAACCCTATAGCTGACACCAAGATCGATTATATCGCGCAAGTTGTAATAAATCGATACCTGACGGCGGAATCTCAAAATCGATATCATTTTCATAATCAGCATACCAAAAAACCTAGTAATCGATATTAGGTAATATCTGATGTGATTTCCATAAAAAGGGTTAACTCTATTATGTGTACCTATATGGAGAAATCCGAAAAGAATTTTATAAATTTTTTGGGAAATTATGAATTTAGTAGAAATTCACATCTCAATTTGTGAATTTTTTCCATATTCACATCTCTATTTGTAAATACGGCCGAATTCACAGCTGAGATATAAATATTCACATTTTTTTGTGAATATTCACAATTTTCCCTGTGAATTTTTTTTTATTTACAGAAAAATTTATATATATGAATAAATTCGTATTCACACCTGTGAATATGAATTTATTTATATTCACACTTGTAAATACGAATTTATTTATATTCATATTCACAAATATTGTGATATAAATTAATTTATATTCATATTCACATTAAAATTAAGATAAAAATAAATTCATATTCGTATTTATAAATATAAATATGCCCAACTCTGCGCTGTAAGCACAAAAATAAAAAGCCACACTATGTTTTTCGTTTTTTTTTAACCTTAAATATGCCTGGACTGTGGGAATGAGTCTTTGACTTTTTTTTTTAGTGGATATTTTTTACTACACCGTATAAATGTGAGAAGTATGTCTATGAAAGTTTTAATAAATATTTATATTTATTTATTTTGCGTTTAAAAGATTTTGAAAAAAAAAACAACAAAAAAAACAGAATTATAATAAGGCTTCCGTTTCTCTTTATGATTTTCGTCAAAGTTTATATTTCGACTTAGTCTCAAAGCTGCTGGTTACCGGAAAAAATCGAAGGGCAGTGGGAGATAAGGGATAATACAGATAAGGAGCCCTTAGAGGGTCGAAAACATAAGAACGCAAACAAACCGCTTTACTGTTGTTCAATATTCAGTAGCCCTGGACATTGATGGATTGGACTAACTCCTCCAACCAAATCTAATTCTTCAAATATTGACCAAGTTAACAGTGATTGACGCCTTGGGTTTCCCTTTGTATTCAATTAGATACCTAAATATTATATAAAATGGTAAATATTAAACAATAAATTATTATTGACCGTAGAAATAAATGTAAAAAAAAGTTTTGGGTGAGTTCAAATAAAACAAAACTATATTTGTACTAACATTTACTCTACCGTCGTTCGACCCGATATTCAGGACCTTATCATGAATTTCACACAGAGAAATTGAAAAAATTACAGATCAAAAGAATATTAGTAAAGTACAAATAACAGTAAATAGTAATTATTATTACTTCCTCTTATCACGAAAAATCAATATTCTGGGCATAGAATAAAGTGAAATAAATATTGATAAATTTAAGAAGATTTCAGGGGGTGATGCCTTCCCTGGGATAGGACGTAAAATGGAGGTCCCGAGCCTGTACGATGTCAGGTACTCGTAGCCTATCCTAAAAAAAAACCATTTGAGGGCTAGTTTATAAGGAAATAATACTGTTTCTATAGGGTCAGTCCATATCAAGTGTCCAAAAATAAATTAATTGGTTGCTTCAACATTTTTATTATTTTTTTTTACCAATGAATGCAATACATTAGAAGTACGAAAATGCAATCGATTTATTTTTTTTAACATTCATTTTGCCGATGACGGCAATAAACAGTCTATACTGTATATTGGCACACTGAGTCATCTCACGTCTTGTAAAAATATTTTCTTAAAAACATATTTTTTTTTAAATTATCGTTAATTATTTTTGTATACTTGTACTAACCTTTATTAAAGTTCAGGTCTTTCTGAAAAGACTGGTATTTTTTTAAGTGTTCTATGATGAGTAAATGCGTCATTTGACGCAGAGCACTAAAATAACTACGCGTTTGGTCGAAAATGAAATGGCCACCATTGGTAAAATGAAAATTCAAGAAATTTACTAATTGCATTTTTGTACTTCTCATTCGTTGTACTTTCTATGGTATAAATATATAAAAAAAAAAAAATGAAACAATCACCTCCAGACGACTAATGAAATTGACCTGACAGTAAAGTTCTATCCGCTTTTGATTTAACAGTTTAATACATTTTAATATAGTTTAAAACCTCCCTCAGCGGGACTCGAACCCTTTTAAACCTTAACATAGATCCGCAGTGCCTTCTTAGCTCAGCTTAACCCACAGAGCTAATGCGCTACCTACAAAACCATTTACTATGCATTGAAATTTGCTTTAGTGTCTGGACACCACTTTAATTATTCAAAATAAATATTTTGGTGTAGAGATACTACAGACACCAAGAGCGACGGGGAATTTAAAACCGTCTGAACCAGAGTTGGCTATTTATACATTTTGGAGTCTCGTCTAGCGGAAAGAACAACCTTCGCCTCTCTGGGTCATTCTCTAGGGATAAGGAATTGCTAATACTAATTCCTCTACTGGTACTAATATGGGAAAACTTTTGAACAAGTTGAACGTTCACGACATTAAGCCATTATTTTGTGATGGTAGTAAGAAATAAGATCTCTTAGTAAATAGTAATTCTCAAATCGTAGGGAAAAAAGGTACATTTAGGGGTGAGGGGGACTGGAATGATATTATATAACGTCAGTCATAAGAAGAGACTGGATTTTCATGTTAGCCGAATATACATTTTTAAAAAACCTTAATATATGCTAATATTTAATAATTTAATTTCTCGCTTTCTAGGCTACACGGATTTTTAAGATATATATATATATATATATATATATATATATATATATCCTTATTCGGGGATTTTGGACCTAAAATCAAATATATAATTCTTATGATATTAAATATGATTAGTCTCATAACGAGACAGGAGCATCGCAGTTTCTGAATTAAAAAATATTAAATTAAGCTGTCCTGAAATTCTCATGAAACATTTTTATCATGAACTCAAATATAATTATTATTTACAAACCCGATATTTGAAATATGATTTTTTTTTTTAGAAGAAAAAAAATAATTTTTTATTCTTTACTTTTACAACAGTCCAGGTTTGATCCTGTAATCCTGAGAACTCGCTTGGCCACAACCAGCCTTTATAATGTTGATTCCTTTAATTTAATAATTAATTACGGTGAGCTGGAGGGGACGTGTTTGCGTGTTTTCGGCAACACCCCCTTTACCAGGAAGTGGGAAAATTTAGCGTGTTATAGAGCGTTGCCTGATTTAGCATTCACGGTTCTAGCGGCGCCGGGTTGTTTCCGGTCTGGGCAAGTTGAAATTCGTTTCGTGATGAACTCACCACCATATGCAATCGGGAGGAGGGGAGGAAGCGTGATTTTAGTTATATCACCTCCTTGCTCAACCGTTCTTCAAGAAACGGGCTCTCCTGTGTCCTCTTCGTAGTTTTTTCTTTACGTCTTATTTTTATATAGTTAAAATACTTGTTACTAAAACAGATTTTCAAAAATTAAAATCGAGCAGAATCACGGCTCTTAGAAGCTAACTTTTGGCCATGTATATTCGAAAGACCAAAAATAGGGGGTAGGTGCGGGTTTATATCGGCGACCACCAAATTCCTCAAACACACGAAAGTACGACCTTGGACTGATATTTTACAGAAGGATGACTTAGAGCCCTCATGTCATAATCAAAAGACAAACACAAAACAAGCGAATGATAATACTATACTCACTATTTTAAAAATAATCAGACAGAAACTTAGTACTTAAATATATTTACTGAAATCCGTTGGGACATACGGCTCACAAATTTATGGTTCAGCAAAGAAGCCAATTATAAAAACTACAAACCTTCCTATCCAAAATTGTACGACTGACAAAGAACGCTCCTTTGTACGCTAGTAACAAAACACTACATACGTACTTAAAACTACCAACTATCGAGGAACGAATAAGAACCCTTTATTATGGCTTTCACATCAATCGGCACGGACATAACAACAGACTTATTATGTCATGGCCATGACTGACATGCCTTTTATGAGGCCACTGAAAAGTAGCCGGATGAGAGACCTCCTCTCCTGAAACAAGGTCGGTATGATGTGCTGCTGGGCACTATCTTCTCTCATGCCTTAAAATGCCAACATACAGCAGTTTTCAACTCATTTGCTGATTGTCGTATTTTATTTGCGACAGTTGCAAATATAAGTCTGAAGTTTATGGAATATACCTTCTTTCGAAATAAACCGATTCTTAGCTTAATAAAATAAAATGAATATATTTGTTATTTGGGATAGGGCAATAAGAGGAGTTAGTAATGTGTAGTCGAGGCGGGCGTTAAGTAAAGAACTTGGTCAGTTAGCGAGAATCGATTAGATAAAGTTGGATAAAGAGGGCAGAGTAGGCTAACACCTCTTTGCTTTGCCGCCGACTCAAACCTCCATTCTTATCGATATATGTATAGTCAGTTCTCCAATATTGCTTCCTTGGAAACCTAGTCTGCACAATTCTTATCTCTGCTTTGTCAGTTTGTTTGCCGCCGTGTTTGATTTTCCTCTTTACTCGCCGGTTAGATGTTCACATATGATTAGCATGGAATTTATAATCAAGTTAAGTGCAAATGTAGGTTACTCTTTCGAATTGCGAATAGATAAAGATCCCATAATCACTGGGATCATTGTCAGAATTACGAAAATGGCCGATTATTAGTAACCCGATAAAAGTATATAATCTCCTTTATACTACGCTATTTCCCACTTTCGCGAACTCCCATCGCCTCGTTAAAATCAGGTACTTTAAGGTAGTAATCAGGTTATAATCAGGTACTTTAAATAAGATCGCAGCTTTCGACTTCCGCTAGCTATGCTAACTCGAAAAGCCTAAACAAACCCCAACGGAGTTCTATTCGAACCACTCTGCACATTTTCGGGCTTCTGTTTTGTGAGTGATGATATCTTGAAGGAGGTGAAGCTGCTCATTGAAAATGGTACCCGAATAAATACATAAAATAGAGTAATTTCGTTAAACTGGCTATGTACATTTGTCATCCCATTGGATAAGGGGTTAAGTTGAATTCATCCCAAAATGAGTTAAGCGGCTCTAAGAGATAAGTGTATAAAGCCAGATGGTCATTTGAAATTTAGCTATTATCATTTGAGTTAAATCTGTTGTCGGTGAACAATTAGCTGACTCAAATATATTATATCTGATAAGATCTATTCATTTGTTGATAAGTTCTGTTCAGTTACGGTTTAATGACCTTAATCAGCAGCCAATATATA
The DNA here is from genome assembly GCA_911387785.2 of Aelia acuminata. Classification (NCBI taxonomy): domain Eukaryota; kingdom Metazoa; phylum Arthropoda; class Insecta; order Hemiptera; family Pentatomidae; genus Aelia; species Aelia acuminata. Next base: position 157,451,678 of record OU426979.1, on the reverse strand, counting down.
TAGTATTGCCCTGAAAAGTAAGGGAATTTACATAACCTGGGATAACAGACTTATCTGTGTTTGCAGCGGAAAGCTTATTGTCAAACAAAACAAATTTCTGAATTTATTTGACGATAACTTTGTAGACTTTTAACTCATTGTAGACGAGATCTTGATGAATAAATTGAAACATCCAACCTTGTTAGTTGTTTAAAAACTGATTATCCATGAAGACCTTAATGTACCTTATGTCACCGATTTGGCCCGATCATGATACCAGCAGACTCTGAACTCCCTAATCATGGCCCTTATCCTAACACTCTTGACTCCAACCTTGGTTCCTCCTCTATCCCAGACTATTCTCACATGCTCCCGAAAAGAAGATGGCCTAGAGATTCTCTAAATTAAAACAATATTCGAGTGCTACCAATGGGTTGTTTCTACACACGCCTTTTCATGTCATTAATTTACTTGTACCATATTTACTTTTTGTATCGATATTACAAATTTGTAAATTTCAATAAATAAATTCAAATATAAATTTTAAAAAACTGACCTTAAAAAAGCCTAACTCTTTACTCACATTTTTCTCAAATATAAGACTTTGGACTTAGCACACTTTAATAAGCTCTAAGCACAAATATGATTTATCTGTAATCGACAGGTGCACGGTAAATCAGCGCACCTGCAAACACTCAAATTTTCAGGGGAATTAATTTGAGAACTTAAATTGAATTCAGTGCCTATCTTTGTCATTTTTTTTTATTGATTTTTTTTTATAATTTTTTGATGAAGAATTGGTAGTTTTCTTAATCATGTCAGGCGTTAGAATCGCCTAAAAGATTACCTTGAAATCGCAATTATGAAAAAAGCGTAAATATTCGAAAATGTGATTTCGTATTAATTAAGAAAAAATAAAGATTAATGCCTGATAGTTGCCGCTTGTCAGTTTGATTCAGTGTATCGAAAAATATGGAAAGTAAAAAGGGAAAAAGAAGGCATTTCAGTATAATTTCGATGCAGCAGCTGGTTTTAAAGTTGCACGCCTCATTTAGTAATTTATTCTGTCCAGAATTAACCCTAATTTTGTAAATTAATTAACCCTAAAAAATCATATTTGGTCGATATCCAAAGAGATAAATTTGTTCAGAATACATTAAAAAAAAAAGAAATGTAAATAGAATGTGATTGGCTACTTTTTTCTTTGTGCACTGTATCTTTCGATTGATGAAACGGAACATCTTTGCAAACAAAACTGTATTTAAATCAAATCTTAAAGAATAGAATAATCATTTACTTCTTGATGAAATGGTGTAAATAACAGTAAAAACCGCAATACAGCTATGAACAAAAAATATGATTCGTAAAAAATAAAACAAAACGGAAACACCAATGCGTATAAAATGCGTTCTCGTTAATCCGACATAATTGCTGTGCGGGTGATTTGGGGAATTCACCCTCGTGTTGGGTAAAATAACTTCAATAAAGATTAAAACTCGATGCAATACTTACAGCTTTATGAAAGGGATAAATGCGTTTTACTAATTGTTAAATGGGATTTGTTTACAAAACTGGTAATTTGGTTCTCTTTTACGGTAGAATTTGTTGCAACGTTTCCTGTAAATCCTAAATATCTAAATTTATCAACGGCTTCAAGCATTTCCTTTTCTACTTAAATAGAGCCAAAATCGTCACTGTTTCTACAGCTAACCATATATTTTGTTTTTTCCGTATTTATTTCTAGCCCTACTTCTTTACCAAAACCAAATCATCTCAGACTTCTTAGCAGAATTATAATTCCACTAACGCCACACCGGTCATTAGTAATATAAATAAATTGGTTTAACAAGGAAGATTAAACGATTTCCCTTCCATGGCCACGTTATATATCTTAAAGAAATTTGTGGAAGCTACACTACGGATTCTATCTAGCTGTCATTTTTTACCATTTCCAATGATATCAGTTTTAAAACAAACTTTGGTTGTACCTATTCTCCTGTCAGGAACAGTTGCACAAACGTCGATTGCTTGAATCAAACGGTCCCTGGAGGCTCAGCATCCAGCTTGTGTTAATGAATGCAAATATGTGCGAGCCTGTTTGTGTTGGTTGGGATCAGTTTGCTGGGCCAGTTGACAAAACATATGTGCCCTGTTTGGAGGGATGAACTCCTGTCGGTCATTGCGTACTCTATCCTCTGCAATAACAGGTAGCGATCGAGGACCTCTGTAGGCTTTAATATAGTAGTAGTTCCACCTCCATTCGTTGTAATGTTTCAAGCTTTTTATTTTTTTTTTCTCTAAAGTCTTTTTTTTTTCTGTTTAAAACAGGCCCTTTGTTATGAATAATCTTTCTTTCTTTCTTTAATTTGTATAATTTTAGAATTAAGACATTTTTTGATTATGTACAATGTATGTTATATTGTAAATAGTATATTTTTAGTTTAAATGTGGTCAAAAGAAACATATGATATTAATGCCAGCTGTTGGAGCGAGGGTAATAAAAAAAAAGAAAAAAGAACAACGAACACGGCGATAGGCCGTCATTAGTGTTTTGGTAGTTGCTTGGGGAAATACACTCACCACAGTTACCAACGGTTCCCTCACCCACCTCATCACAAATATCACCTTCGCCTGGAGACAACATAATATTGATGCATCTCATAATGAGGGCTGAGGATATATAAAGAAGGTGGAGTTTTCAATACCACTCTCATATAAGGTACCTTTTATATACTTCTTTCATCTGAATCTACAATGATAGAAGAACCTCATCCTTCTTTCTCTCACTGATGAACAGTTAATTTATTTGGGTAATTCTCGCGCGTAGACTATCAGAAAAATTTATATGCGTGCCGTGCACCATCCCAAATGTAATTAAATCATTCGGCGAGCTTAATCCCCTCTTTAAATTAATAATAGGCGTAAATAAAAAATTGAAGAGACAGGGACTGACATGGGGTAGGAAATCCTTATTCTTCTCACGAGTTCAATTATTGTCGCATTGAATTTTACATTAAATCTCAAAGTCAACATGAAGTACTAGATGCCATATATATATATATAGTTTCTTTTGATTTTAACCCTCTTAATTGTTAAAATTCAAAACTTTTAAAACAACACACATTTTAATTACATACAAAAATAGATTAAGCCCTCTTGGATAATTATATTATGATAATTTTTAAAATTATGATTATAATTTTTTTTTTTGTATATTTTCCGTGACAATGTGTTCGGCAACAATCTGGAGAGCAGAATAAATGGTGGTGGAGCGACGCACATGGCGGGGAAGTTTCGACTGCTGATTCCAGCGCCTCCTTATGCAAGGCCGTCTTGAAGTGCAATACTAACCTATTAGAACTATTACATATTGAAAAGGCGGGAGCCTTGAATATGCGCGAAGTATCGTGAGTTTGAATTTAAAAATAACTGAGATATGTGAGACTTAACAAATACAGTTAAGGGGTTAAAGATAACTTAACCGTGTTTCTTCGAATTAACTTTGCTTAAATGTCAGTCCCTGTCTAAAATGTGGTGGCAGGGACTGACTAAAACCGTGTTTTGGGCTTTCGTTTCTGCTCTGTTCATCTTGAATCAAAAATAACCTATCGATCAGAGTAATGAGAAAATGAAAGAAAACCGGAAATAACATAGCAACTAACCTTGTGAGAGCGTGGCAGGGACAGAGCACCTATGCTTGTCAACACACGAAAGCGCCGACTTCTTCACTTCACCGCATCTTGCTGTTTACTAGATACAATAACTGAGGCGTCCACGTGGATGGGGAGGATGTCTTATTATTGCACAAGTGGGAAGAGCCCCTTCGAGCCCTCTGGGTGTCCTAAATTGAAGAAATCCTGAAAGCGGCAGGGACTGATCTACTGCTCGGGCACCCACAGTTTTCATGAAAAAAAGCTCATTTATAGTAAAATAAATAAAATTTGGGCTTCAGATTCGGAAAGTTGAGATCAAATGGGACAAAATGAGAAAAAAAAGTTGGGAAAGGTTGAAATGTGCGCCCGTGCCAAGTGGCCAAAGTTGACTACCTTGTCATGGGGACACTGAAAAAAACTCGTTTTTGAGTACACAACTAGAATTTTCGTCATCAAGCAGTCATTTAGTCATTTTAAAACGAGGCTGGCCAGAAAGAGCTCATAATTTTGAATTGGAAAATGTTTTCCCGAGTTTAAAACCTTTTCGTTAACTACTCGAAAATTCCCGGGCCATCGAATTAAACGTTTTGACGAGAATGACCCATTTATTTTCTCTGTATACCTAAAGTTACATATTTTTGTTAAAGACGTTTATTTGTCCTTTTTTCTTTAATTTTAATTCGTAGGAATTTAAGTTAATTTAATTTACCTTTTTTTTTCTCTGCTTACTTAAGCACTTATATTATAATTTTGGGGTTTAATGTTATTTATAAGTTTTAATCTTTCTCAATATACCTATATATATATATATATATATATATATATATATATATATATATATATTTGTTAACATTTGGAAGGGCCTTTTATTTTACCTATTATCTTTATTGATTTTATTCCTACAGGCACCCACCTTACCCACCACACATTCTATACAGTCCACTTACTCGTCATTTCCCACTAGGAGGGCAAGACTTAAAATCTCACCGGGGAAGGTTTGCGTTTTAATTGCGAAACGTCCCTGGCCTTAACAAAACTATCTGTTGTTTTCTATCGGAGTAGTTATTTTTCTCTGAATTTTATTATTTTTCATTAATTTGGTCTCGGTTGATGCTCCTGTCAGGGTGACAGGTCTAATTTATGAAAAGGAGGACATTACTTGTTAAAAAGGTGGGCATTTTTTAAAAAAATGAGGGCCGATACATAACTCAGCAGATTTTATATAAACTTAATAAATTGAACAAAAAAATAATTCAATAGAGAATTTTTTTTTACACTCCTGAGTTTGTATGAAATAAAGATATGTACAAATAATTTAAAAAAGAAATCTTTCGCTTCTGATTTAGAAGGGAAAAGGAACTTGAAGCATAAAACTTTTAGATAAAGAATTGTAACGTCTGTAATCAGTGTAAAAAGTTATGAAAACCATATTTTAGAAAATACCCAGGTTTATTTCATCTTTTTATTTTCTGTTTATATTTTATTATGTTATACTTAGAAGAGACTTATTTAAAAATTTTATTTTTTAAATTAAAATCGCGATAAATTCCGGACATTTTACCATATTACCCAAATACCCATTTGGGATCATCTACCTATCGTTAAGTCAATATCTAGCTGAGTTAATCGTTGCATTTGCTAAAGGTCGCGGGTTCGCGTCCAGCAGTGTCCCTAGGATTTAAAATAATGTAACACTTAAGATGGCTTACAAATATTTATTTAACAGAAATATACAGTTATCGCAATGCCAACGAATTATTAACACTCAAACAATTGAGCAGGTTACAAAAATGATAACTTTATAACACACACAATCATATGACTTGAGCAACACAATCAAGACACAGACTTCAACTAACTCGTTCAGTCACTGCTCCTTAAATATAATCGTAAATAGTCAGGCCTGGAATATTCCAGAACAATGGGGGCAGTTCTACGGCATCACGGAAGGATCTAGACACAAACAGTTCGTTCCAACCGCTTATTTTGTTCCAACAAGCGGTCCGGGAGGTTACACCATATGTTTTTTTTATATGCTTATCGGTTTAACGTTACAATAGGAACCTAGGACGTAAAATGGAGGTCCCGAGCCTGTACGATATCAGGTACTCGTTAAAGATCCCTATCCTAATTATACACGGATGGGCAAAATTTAGGACTCCCACTGTAGCATCGTCTGGTTAGTCTAGTAGCATAAATGGACGTTAAACAAAAAAACAAACCGACGGCATTTAACTTAATTGGTGTATTACGCAAAATCCGCGTCCATTTGCATGAAAGCAAAGTATGCAGAAAAATAGATAGAACAGAGTATGATAATCAATGTATAACTGAGACTCTGAAAGCTAAAATAATAAACGATTGGTTAAAAAATTCTTGAGATGCAATTGCTAATGGAAAAATCTGGTGCACGCAAAACACTACTTTCACTTAACATCCTACTTAGAGTAGAAATCATCGTGTTTTGATAAATGTGCATACGCCATTTAGCAACGTAACGAAAATAGCTCTTTCCAAAAAGTATTTTTTTGTGAGTGTAAGTACATCTTTTGTCTGGATGGCGGACGTTGAAGTTTTCTTAGTCATTTATAAGTTTGTCATGGGGCATTTTCAATTTTTAAAACCATTTGACATGCATGATTGATTTGATAATACCATGAGTTGATAATGTTTTTGATTAATGAATGAATTTGTGCTATTAATGATCTTTCTTATTCTTTTATTTAAAGTATAGCTTACGAACTAGACATGAACGGTTAAATAGGACTTTTTCCATCTTTTAATGAAAGGCTCCCGTTGGTGGATCGCTAGCTGCTGTGTAGACGTTGACGGATCGTTAGTGAAGGATCCTGGATGCAGGGAGGTAGATACCTTCATATTGTCCTTATGATAATTTAATTGAACGCTAGGAGCTCACCGACTGAGGGGACAATGCCTCCTGAAGAGGAACCTCTTTGCCTCTTCTTCTCTCCTTCCTTTCACAAAGGTTGATGAATGTGGCAACATCTCCATGTCCTCTTTAGCTATTTAAATTTCTTTTTCCTTCCCAGGCATTCTCTTCCTTTTATAGCCCACCCCTGTCACTTTTAATGACTTCTCCATTAGTCCTTTTCTCCTTTATCAGAGTTTTAAACAGTCCTCCGAGTCGTCAACATTAAAGCGTTTTAATTTTCTTTTTTTTTTTTTTTTTGTAAAGGAGGCCTCAGTGATTTTTTACGAGAGACACCCCCGGTAGGATTATTTGGGAATCTTGTTTAGTTAATGTAGCATATAAGAGAAACGGTGCTGCTTTTTTAGCTCTAGAATGATGAGTGTAATAAAGCCTACGGTGGATGGTAGTTGGATGAATGACCCTCCATTCCAAAACATCTAAGCTTCTCTCTCCCCCTATTTACAGTTTTTTTACAAATTCTTACAAAAGTAGTTCTAATTTTTTCCTGGTTTAAGTTTATTTTCCGCCATTTTCGTTTATCCACAAACACTATTTTTAAGAAAATAATTGATAATGCAGTTTATCATCATATCATGCAGCTTATACTTAATGATTTCCTCGAGATCATCTTACCTGAAACTTCCTCACCCCTTATTACTGATTTCTATTTAAAGTAATGTAAGTAATCATGCATCAATAGATACTACCTGTATTATTTCTTATATAAACTATGCATATATATATAAGAGGCTTTTTCCTGACCGACAGAACCAACGCAGAGCAAAAACTACTAATGATAGAAAGTAAATAAGAAAGTTCGGAATTTAGATTTTAAACGAGATGTAGGTAACCACTAAGAAAGGAATTTAAAAAATGTAACCCCTAAGGAGTTTAAAAGGCGAAATTTTCGTTTAACTCTAACGGACACCTATTGTTGCAATTCGAAAAATAATATCTAATTTGGACTCATTTTAAAGATCTTGATATGACGAGTTTAACTCGAAAGTCCTACGGGGCGCCGAAACCATGTTTTAAAGCCGAAAAATGAACCGTTCACGACGAGTAAGCAATTTTTTGTTTCGACGGTTTTAGTGAACTCTCTCCCTTGCGCGTCTCCCTCTCTTCTACCGAGCCGGCAGCTTCCTCCTCCAACATTCCACGTACAGGAAGCTCCGATTCTACTAAATCTCCTTAACATCAGTTAACATATTACATTAAATCAATACCAAGATAATAATCACAAAATTAATTTTAAAGGCTCGCGGGCAAAGCCGCGACGGGGAATGCTAGTAATCAATATATATTATAAAGCAAAGTGTACAATGTGCGTGCCGATAAGGCTCAAAAACGACTCCACGTACGATTAAGAAAGTTATGTCGTCGTGTAGCCATATCACCCCTAACGGAGAAGTTTTCAGTTTTTCTCTTAATGGTGTAAAATTGAAGAGAAAAGGACTGGAATTTTAAGCCCCTCGCACCATGTAATTGTGCCTATTTGAGATTGATATACGAGTTTATGAATGAAAAATTTAGTTCGAGCTCCAGGCTACCAGGAAGCGCTAGGGTGAGTTTCACTCGATGATTATTGTTCATTCATCCTGTCCAGTTTGTAAAGGTTACATATTTTTTCAGCTGCTCTTCTTAAATTACAAAAAAAATAAGCGATAATAATTAGTTAATCCTTTGCTTTCAAAATAAAATAATGATTTTACATCTTTGCAATCAATTAGAAAACCAACTGGATTCCTTAAAAAATTAATTTTCTCATAAAAAGGCTAATTGATCAACACATTACATTTAATCAATACATAATATCTTAAGTATATATTATTTAAATTAAATGCAATATGAGTGAACATTTCTTAATAGTACAGTGAGCCAATAAGTTGTACTCGAAATATAATATTTTTACTTTCACTTTCCTATATATGAAATATATAGTAAGAGGAAGTACTGCGATCGTGAAAAATTTCGATTTCCGGTTCGAAATAACCAAGTCCCGCGAAATGGTGTGTGTGTGTGTTGTGTGTGTGTGTGTGTGTGTGTGTGTGTGTGTGTGTGTGTGTGTGTGTGTGTGTGTGTGTGTGTGTGTGTGTGTGTGTGTGTGTGTGTGTGTGTGTGTGTGTACAGACTAGCTCAAAAACTATAAACCGTGGGAACCTGAAATTGGGTATTTAGTGTAGGTATATGCCCACGATGTGACAGCAAAAATTTCATCAAAATTGCTCAAAGAGAGGGGATACTTTATTTAATAACTTTTTACGTTTTTTTCGATTTACTTAAAAACGGCTCTAACGATTTTGATTACACTGAGTATTTGATCTATTTATATGCCCGTGATAGAACTGTAAAAATTTCATCAAAATTGATTAACCGGAGGGGGGACTTTACTTAATAAATTTTGTATCATTTTCACGTGTTTTTTTTATTTACTCAAAAACGGCTTTAACGATTTTGATCAAACTGGGTATTTGATGTGTGTATATATGTAATGTATGTATGTGTGTATGTATATACCAAATATGTAAAAGCCAACATTTCATCAAAATTGATCCAACTTAGGGGGCACTTTATTTCATGACTTTTTTTCCAATTTTTACCTTTTTTTCGATTATCTCAAAAACGGCTTTAACGATTTTTATCAAATTCGTCATGTTTAATGAAAACTAGATTTTCTTTAATATCAGGTAAGCTTTATCATTATTAAAATGTTTTGAGGGGCTTTTTTTTGTGGGGGGGCCTTTTTTGTTTGTTTGTTTCTTTCTTATAAAGTACCATTGTTTTTCTTTACATGGAGAAATTAACTTTCTCTCGTTACGCCTAAAAATAAGAAATGGCTAAATATGAGATTTGATAAAAATAAAGAAAACATAGAGAGGAGAAAAAAAGAAAAATATTCAGTCAACTCATAAAACTCGTTGAGCCCACGCATGCGGAGTACGCCTTTAATGACAGACCATTGTTCATAATTAAAGCCGTTCTATTCATTTGAGAAATGGCAATTAACAAAACGCATTAATTTGTAATCTAAGTAAGTTGGTAAGTGAAAGTTGTGTGTTGCGCGCACGCACCAGATTTTTAACTGAGATATCAGATTTTTTAACTGTAATGTAATAACTTAGTATCTGCTGACTGCTTGGAATGGGCTTAAACGATTCAGAATCACAGAAACCATCAAAAACAATGCATAACTCTACAAAGTTGCATTAAAATTAATTGTTCATTTATCATTTTCAACCCCCAATAAAGTAGGTAGGGTTCCTTATTTGGGCGGACTCAGCAGTTCTCGAATCTTAATATTGATACCAAGTTAAAACCGAAGTTTCAAGAAGGTGCTAATTTTGTTCTATATTTCCTTTAATTTTAAAGTTTTTCTGTTATTAAAACTACCACACAACTACCGGAGCGAAGCAGGGCACCCTAGCTAGTTATATAATATAACTCAAAAGTGACATTAGTTCTATCCCCGAACAAGCGGCCGTACAGACTAAGTACCCCTTCAAGTTCGTGTCTTATTTCGATCAGCCGAACAGTGTTCGGAACATTCGTGGCTGTTCGAGGGTGGGATTCGGACAGTTTAAAGGCACGTTTATTAAGTTCCTACTCAGTAACCTGTTTCAAAATTGAACGAATCATTTCTAATCTTTCTACCAATCAATGGGGTTTCGTAATAGATCGATTGATATCGAATATAGGCAGCTATGATGATGAAGCAGGTGCAGCGGTTCGTCGGCATTATCAACAAGGGCCATTCTGATCGAGTGTTATTGATAAGGCAATCGTTTATTGCCTTATAATTCGCTTTTCCCGAATAGGAATTAGGTGCCGCAATGCAGCGACAGCTGATACAGTGTTGGGAAGGAAATATTTTTAAATCTCTTATCGGAACTACTCACTGCAGTCGGCATGTTTCAATAATCGAGGTACGAAATAACCCGTTTGATTTGTTGTTTCTATTATTTTGATAAAATCGAAATAATTCCCGATATTCATATTTACATCTTGAATAAATTGGTCTACTAGAATTTACCTTCTGCCTTGGTAAGATTAGTATTCTGTTTGTTATTGATCTGTAAACACAAACAGGAAGAGGTGATAGTAGAAGGCCATGCAAATCCAAAGGTTCGATTCCGACGCCACTAATTGCTCTCTTATCGTACATCCTGGCTACTTCCATCGAGACCCGGCTCCGACAAATTGACTTGAAGGAATTATTAGTTTTCCTCCTATTTAGGAATAATCTGAATACCGCTAATGATTGCGATTCTCTTTGAACAATCTCGGCTTCATCTAAGTTGTCTGATCATAATTCCTTCTTCTTTTATCGAACGAATCTCGTTAAGCAATGTTTTCAGTGTCTTGCGTATGTCGTTGTCTTCTGCTACATATTCTTCAGGCCTATTCATATATTCTATATTATTCATTGTTGAATTGTCTGGAATCGAGATTCCATTCACCAGACAGCACGACGTCTTATTAATTTATTTCCTTAATGCTTGCTACAGTATCATACCCAAAAGCTAATATATATAATGAGATATTTTTTTTAATATTTGATCTTGATGAATTTCTTGACTGTTTTGATCCCTGGTATAGGCGTCCGCAAGGAGGGGGGGGGGGTTTGCCTCTAAAAAATATGAGAGACAAATGCTAAACATTAAATGAATCCTTAAATTACAATATAATTATTAAAGTACCTATAAGAAAATAATAGTTTTCTTCGAATTAAATAAGTACATATTCATTTACCATATTTATTTAAATTTTAAATACCAATAAGTTTTATTTGAACAATTAATTGAGCCTGACATATTCAAAATACACCCCTGGTCATTAAAATTTTACCATCCTCCCCTTCTCTAGACAAAATCCTTCGGACGCCCTTGATGCTTTTCACAATGTTCTCTACAAACTTCTTACTCGAAAGATTACACATTTTTTTTTCAAAGTTAGGGTAGCATATTTCACATATTTCTCTTTAAAACTCATTTTTTAGCAATGCGAACCGTGCAACAGAAAAACACAAACTTAGGTTAAGGGGAAGGAATTGGGAGTCTTTAAGTGCAGCCATTTCCTGCTGACTCTCCTTTCTTGTCAGTTTTCATTCCTATTCGTTGTTCGGATTACTAGGGGTTCGGGTTATCGAAACCGTTCTGCGATGGTAACTGCTGATCCATAGTTATTCTTTACTGATAAAGATTTATTTTTACAAAAAAAAAAATCTTGTTATGGATATAAAATAATTATCGATAGATAATGATTCCTCGGTAGAAAGACTCTTGTTCTACTCGAGTTAACATTCTTCTTCTTCTTCTTCCTCGTTCTTCCCATCAAATGGTCTCTTCCTTCGGTAATAAGTGAAGAAAGTAGGCAGTCCTCCTGAGGTCCTCCAGGGTCCCGTAGAGCTTTGCTTCCATCGATCTCGGTCCAGGCCAAATCCTCCTCCTAGCCTCATCGAAAAGGACACAGTCTTGAAACACATGCTCAGCTGTTTGTTCTCCCCCACCACAGGTACCTATAGGACTATTACCTATTTTGAACTTCTTGTAAAGATGAGCATTCTGTCTGTTGTGGTTAGTCCTAAGTCTGAATACCATAACTTGTTCATTTCTATTTAGTTTCAGGTAGGGGTCCTGGGGGTTGTTTTTAGGATGCCTGGTGTTCCATCTTTGTCTTATCGGGGCTCTGTTTATTGTTTTTACCTCGTCCAGTGAAAGAGGAGCATCTATTTGCTGTTTAAGGGTTCCAGCCTTTGCCAATTCATCCGCTCTTTCATTACCCCTGATACCACAGTGTGCGGGAACCCATTGCAAAACCAATTTATTGCTGATTTAGTTGAGCTTCTTTAGCTCAGATGCCAGTTCATAGCATCGATAGATTATGATTCCTCGGTAGAAAGATTCTTGTTCTACTCGAGTGAGCATTGACCTGCCTGCTATAAACTCCCGCAACGATGGTGGTATCAACATCACAACACAACAAGATTACAACAGAGACATCAGTTTCAATGACAACAAATGGTAGCAGATAGGGGCTAATTGTTCTCAACTGCACCAATTGGTCGTCCAATTGCTCTCATCAAACTAGCAACTCACAGATTGCGTGTGTCATTGCCTTCTCTCTCTCCCTCTCTCCTCATTTCGAACTTTGTATGGCGGTATCATTAAATAATATGATCAATGCAGGGGTGATATAGACAGATGTAAACTGAATAATTCGGAGTTTAGATATCTGGAATTCGTAAACATCTTTTCTTTTTTTTATTTACGAATTTAAAAAAAAGAACGAATATATTTACTAATATTATTCTTCCTATCGCAATGTATTCCTGATATCCACATTTGATTAACATTTAGTCAATGACCTTTCCTGCTCGTGCTTAATCATCTGAGATGTGCTCATTACCCTAAAAAAGTGCTCCCAACCTAAACCAAGGAGTTATGGAGGAGATAAAATAGAGGGTTAAGGAGGGAGGTTAAATTTCCATAACCGAATCAGTTGGCGAGCCTGCCTACCCCCTTCCTCCATTAGACAAGTTTTTAAAATTTCACGAAAATCAAATTGATGAAAATATAACCTAGTTGCGAAGGCTGGAAGCGGTAAATTATTCATGAAATGCGAATTACCGGAACGGAAAAGATGGCCTCTGGCAATATCGATTTATCAACTGTTAACAACTGCAGAATAAATTTTACTCCGTTCTCTCGGCACTCCGTCACCTTTTTTTTTTTTTTTTTTTTTTTTTTTTTGTATTTTCGTAATCGTACTTGGGTAAGGTAATTTCGTTGAAATGAAGCATTTCATGTCATTTCCATCCTTTTATTTCAGATGACTGAACATATTATAAATTTAAAATATATTCTAAACTATCCCATGATTAATATTTCCTCCATAATTTCTTCCATGTTTTCATCTAAATTTTCTTACAATTAAGCCAAACTGTTTAAGTTTCTTACTAAGAAAATCTTCACGTCCACCACTTATAAGCTATAACACAGTGTCTCTAAAAAAAACTATATGCGGTATCAAGGACTACACTGGGATGAAAAGACAAAAGAAACAAATCAAAGAACCTGATCTATGACGTCTAACTTCTAACACCTATTAAGACACATAAAGCAGAACTTCAGGATTCAAGGCAAAATATTTATTTACCCGTTCGCAAAATTTTGGCAAAGACTTAAAAAAAAAATCCTTGAAATATTCCAAATCAGACTAGAAAGTCGGCGTACTCAACTAATACACCGAATTCGACTTATCAACTAAAAACATCCAAATCCACTTATCTCTTCCAGGAGGGAATTCGCTCCTTGCTAGCCAGGCGACGCACACCGAAAAGAAACTGGCCAAGAGATCTCCATAAATGATTAAGATTAACACAAAGAATAAGGTAAAAAAGTCAAATGGCTAGACGTGGTTTATCGCAATGGCAAATGTAAAAGAATGATTAAATAAAAAATTCATTCCAATGATTCACTTGTAGTATATTCACTAAAACATATAATAAATAATAATTGCATTTATTTATTATATGTTTTAGTTTAATTTCTTTTTCACAGTTTCTTTCTCATATTTTCTCATTACATTGCTTTATCAATTTGTTTTATATATATGTATAAAAGGGTTATACATATATATGTATAACATAACCCATAAAAGGGTTATGTTCCTTGATATATAGAGGAAGGGGGGGGGGGGGTCAAGCTGGTAAAATTTTCGTGTCAGGGGCAGGCTAGAGGTGGGTTGAATCGAGATATTTTGACTATCTACGGCTTTTTTTTATTTATAAGATGTTATACACTTGAATTAGGAGGGTGTCCCTTATTAGCGCACTTTACCCTATTTTTCTTTTTAAATAAAATTTTTTTCATACAATTCATATTATGCAGTTTTTTGTTACTGATACTAATTAATTACTTAAAATACTATTAATTAAAACTAATTACATACCTACTAAACTGAAATTAACCAAAATAGGCTTAAAAGTAATTTTATATTATTATTACCTATTATTATTTATAATTTTATTTAAAAAAACAAGAGAATAAATAACAAGTGGTTTTAGTTATTGCAATCATGATCTCTATTGAAGAGGGGAGGGGGAGGGTTTGCAAGGCTCCTTCTGGCTCGATGCATTTTTAAGGCCCGGCCCACTCTGGAACCTTTTCAATTTTCAAAAGCCCTTTAATGAATATTTTATCTCCTAGGTTTTGTTAATTTAACCCCACAATTTTTTTTTTCTTTATTTAAAGTGGAATTTCGTATGAGGTTATATATTTATTTTCCTTCCGAAAAAATGCTGTTTTTAGTTGACGTTTTAGAATTAATGCTTGCAATAAATTTATTTGAATTATTTTAAATGTCTGGAGTAATGTGATAAGAAACTCGTAAGTGCTTTAACATTTACAGTCAGGAAACCGTAAGCCCCTTTTTTAATTTTTTTTTTTTACCTGGACACATTTACTACAGTCACTTCATGCTGCGATTTCGGATCGGACGATCCTATGATAGGAATCCTTAATTTTGCCTATTCAGGTTTAATTAGGATTGCTCATGGATCTTTGCAACGATTATCTGACATTGCATAGGCTCAAGACTGCCAATTTACTTCCCCTACAAAGGTCGGTATGACCGAGGTTTTTTTACTTTTTTACTCCCCTTAATAGTAGAATACTAAACAAACCTTCTTATTTACAATTCTTGATTTAACACTTACTTCAGGTACCTTTCGTAGGCTCCCTCCCTAGCACTGGTTCCCCTAACTCATTATTCCTTTAAACACAAAAAAGAAAATATCCCTTTGCCCTTAGGTTTATAATTAGGGGTGTCTAAAGAAAACTTACATCGTTTATTAGACGAATGTTTAGTTACAATATGTCTTTACGAATGTTTACTAATCCAATTAGGTTATTATTTATAATAATTTATTTTTCTATAACAGAGTTGGGCAAATTATAATCAGAATAATGATTCATGAATATGAATAATTGGTAATCATAAAACAAATTAAAAATGAATAACCATTATTCATAATCAATACGGAGTATTTTTAATGATTATTGAGTGCTTATGGTATTCATTTGAAATGAATAATGAATAACTGGTATTTAGGTATTTATTATTCATTTCAAATGAATACCATAAACACTCAATAATCATTAAAAATACTCCGTACTGATTATGAATAATGGTTATTCATTTTTCATTTGTTTTATGATTACCAATTATTCTTTTTCATGAATCATTATTCTGATTACAATTTGCCCAACTCTGTTCTATAACATTCATTATATACAAATTTTATTGGTGTTTTGATTCGAATTGGAGACTTCATAATTTTATTTTTTTAATTCACTTATTTGATTTACATTCGATTGACAATTTAACATATTTTATCGTTCTTTAGCAATTTGTTTATATCTTTTTAACAACTACCCCTATTTGTACTTTTCTTACAAATACAAATTCAATTCAGTGAGATTTAGCCATCTTAAATTTGCATCATATTGTTGTATTTATTGTGATTTTGAAAATTGAATCGCTATTCGCTTACTTTTATATGGTCTCCTATGGGAGCACCCAGAAGGCCTATAGCGATCTTAACATGTGATCACGTACTATTCACTGTAACCATACCAGGCAATACTAGAACATATTATGATATAACATAAAAATCTGTTTTGGTTTCTTTCGTCACAAAATTAAAAATTGTGTGCATGGTTTCTTAATTATCGGTGTTACAGTTTTAATTTTAATATTGTTCATGTACTTAAATATGTATATATCCTAACACTAATTGAATAATAATAACGCTAATCTGACGATGCTGCAATGGAAGTCTTAAACTTTGCCTATCCGTGTATAATTAGAATAGGGATCTTTAACGAGCACCTGACATCGTAAAGGCTCAGTACCTCCATTTTACGTCCTATCCGAGGGACGGCATAGCCAAGCCTTACTCCCTTAAAAAATCCTAGGGCCCTCGCGGTAAGCGAACCCACGACTTATAGTATTGATGGTTGCTATGCTAACCATTACACCACAGGTGACCCCTGAATTTTGCTTGTTCTGGTAGCCGAAATAACGAAGGTTTCATGATAAGCTTCTTACATTGAGGTTTTATATTCCAGGGTTAAAAAATCCTGCCTTCTGTCCATGTATTATGTAAGAAATAAATCAATTCAATATTCTATGCTCTTGCAGGGCATAGAAGAGCGCTAGGTAACCAATTTCAAAATTTGAAAAAAAATATAAAAGAATAAATTATTATTCGTCAGAACAGTACTGAAATTTGGATCCGTGAGATGGGAATAGAATGCCTATCTTTCCCCTCTCCCTTGATTATAATCGGGTTAAAAGTTAAATTCAATTTAGTTTTTTTTGTTAGGGAACACTTTTTCATTTAGGTTTGTTAGAGGTTGGCTGTTGTAATCTTTTATATATTAAATGCAAAATGTGTAACAAGCAGGGGCGAAAAAAAAATTCATTGTAATCCCTAGAGGTTAATTCATTTATATGGCTTTTTTAAAAGAGTTATTTAATATAACAAAGAAATAAAGAAATGTGCTTTGATGGGGAGGCGCTAAGTATTAAAAAATTTATAAATAAAGAAAATCCGTTGAGGGGGGGGGGTGATAAGGGATAACAAAATTAAAAAGATTTTTAATAAGGAAGTGTGGGTGGGAGGAAAAAAGGTGGGGGGGGAGTGTTGTTTGCATAGATAATGGTACCTGGCTCGCTAAGTCCTCACGATAAATCTTGCTTCTTATTTATTCCATCTCCTCTCAAATGAACTGTATTCATATTTTATTAAGAAAATGCAAAGTGTGAAGGGAATGAAAAATGATCTCGGTCGTCCGTTAGCAAAATATTTCCTTCCATTATTTGTCTCCCCTCCCCCCCCCCCCCAAAAAAAATGAATTAAAAAAAAATAAAAGATATATTACGCTACCCGTGCGACATTAATTCTATTTATCAATCACTCATTACCTCAAATAACCCGCCTCAAAAAAAAAAATATATATATAGAATTTTTAAAATAATAAGATCATACCTTGTAAATACATGTGACTCAACAATCAGTGTAAAGCAACGATTGAAAATACCGTGCTTACAGAGGAGTATTCTCTCGTGTGCTAACAGACATGAAAGCAGCAGACGAGGAGAATACTCTACGAAAGGTCTTTAAAAGTCTACATGAACTAAAAATCATAGAGAAAATTGATGTGATACCTTTTTCACAGGCGTTGATGACCAAACTACGGTTTTACGCATCTAACACAAACCAATCAACCTTGTAATTTGTTTGTCTTAAAGTCACTTTATGCCTTTAAGGTTAATCTAACGATGCTACAGTAAGAGTCCCAAATTTTGCCTATCTAGGTATAAGTAGGATGGGGATCTTTAACGAGTACCTGACATCGTACAGGTTCGGGACCTCAAAGTTATGTCCTATACGAGGGACGGCATTGACAAGGATTTTTTTACTCCCATTAAAAAATCCTTGGGTCACTGCGGGACGCGAACCCGCTACCTTAAGTAATGTGGATTGCCATGTTAACCACTACACCACAGGTGACCCCTACAACCAACCTTGTAAATAGGGTATTGCAACGCTATTATCATCTACATTAAAAAAAAGGGGGACTAACATCCCCTTTCGGATATTCGTCATTCGCTCTTCTTATTTCCCTTCGACAGCAACTCTGTGAACACAATCCTTCGCTTATTGGGGTGCATAAAATCCCCCGAAGCGTGTTCCCTTCGAAGCCGGTTCACTCATAACCTCCTTCTCTCTTTCTTTCGGTCGTCCAGCGCCCCTAGCGGCTGGATGGTAAAGCTTGAACTATGTTTTAAATAAAAAAAAAAATTCTTACTTTTTTTTTTCTTTTTCCATAATTATATTATATAAAAATATATTTATATATAATTAATTTTTAAAGGTAATAATTATATCATAATTGTGTCTTAGGCATTTTAGTACTCCGGTCCCTCATTCGCCCTTACCAATCATTTCTCTTTTTTTTCCATTACTTCCATTAATCTATTTTCATTATTATTTCATCATTATGTTACACCGTAACAGTATCAATTTTCATATTATTATGACTCATATTATTATTCCCATTTAACAACCCATTAGTCATTAAGTTTACTTATTAAATTGGTCATTATAAGATTGTTTTATGAAGTGGATATGGTTTTGGGCACGAACCTAAAAAATATCATTTAAATGAAATTACCTATATAGATAATTGAATCGGTCATTTTCATCCAACCATTTTCTGCTTCATTACTACTTACGCTCAACTATTTTCCACCATTAATTTTCTTTTCTATATTTGTTCATCTATGAATTTCTGTTATTATAAATGTTTCGCATTGTTTGTGTTAATCGTTTTTTCTTGATAAGCAACTCAAAAAGTCCTTTAATAAATAATTAACTTTACCTAATTTAATCAAAATCCTCTCTCGATTTCTCTTTTACCCTGATACATATTCCATTGAATGCAGGATATAGTGATTGTGCTGTGATCTAGCTCAGTATATTCGAGGTTATAGAGGTGGAACTGTTACAAATATGAGCTGAGTTTTGTAGGCGTTACATGAGTCACAGAGTAGTTGAGACACATATGTGGGGTGTTTAGAACGTATAAGCCTTAGCTCTATTACCGATATTTCATTTTTTATGATGTAAAGAACTCTACATTGTCTGCTTTGCATATATGATGGCGCTTGAGGAAAAATGAATACGCTTGAGTTGTTAACGTTTATTGGTTTGCAAAAGAATGCAACTATACACAAATATATATATATATATATATATATATATATATATATATATATATATATATTGGACATTTTTGTTTGTTTAACGTCCCTTTATGCTACTTAGGCTAATCGGAACAGTTGGAACAGTGGAAGTCCTAAATTTGCCTATCCAGGAATTATTAAGATAGGGATCTTTAACGAGTACCTGGCATCGTACAGAGTCGGGACTTCGATTTTAAGTATAAGTCCTATCGGAAATGTTTTCTTGAATGTTGACATTAAATGTTATAATAGGGTTCTAGAGGTTCAGTCAATAATAATAAACAACTATATTATGGCTACTATGAACAAACAGGTTGGAATATAGTTATATGAGTTACATATGTACAATTTACACTAAAGTTAACAGCAATATAAACATATAAAATACATAAGGTTGTATGACTGTATATAATTATGATGACCAAAATACATATATATTTATATGTTTATATTACTGTTAAATTTAGTGTAAATTTAACCTCTGTAACTCATATAATTTTATCCCAACCTGTTAGTTCTTTTTGGGGCATGATTATAAGAACAATATAGTCTCCAAACGTCGCCATAATATAGTTGTTTATAATTCACTGAATCTCAAGAACCCTATTATATATGTATACATGTCCTAGACAAAAAATAAGTACACTTTGTAGCTTGCACAATACAACATAAGAAAAATTTCAATCAAGATAGAATTTATTTTTATAAATAAAAAAAAAGGTCCTTATTGAGGAGTCCCCTCTAAAGAATGGGTAGGAACGGAAGCCTCATCCGCCCTTCAGTTACGCCCCTGATTAGATCGGACTCTCTGTCTATGTTTATTTTAAGGATTTACCTTTGCTGGTCAAAATTCCCAAAGGATCTCTTTCATTCTTTTGGGGCTAGTTTCAAGATTTTCATCTTTTCCATTATATTACTATACGGTCGGTTTAGCACAATTACAAGGATGTTGTTGGAACAAATAAAATTCTCCGTAACTGACTCTTTGTGTTCTGGAGGTCGTAGGCTATGCCGACTGAATGCAAATTCTGTATCCATCCATTGAGGGCGCAGCATGTAAAAGAGTTTCAACTCTATCTCTCTGTAAAATGTTTCTTTGTTTTTATGCTTCTGTGATATGCATATTCATGCATGAGTTGAAAAATAAATTTTTTTTTATTTTCTTTGAACTTGTGTTATGGTAATAGCAATAGTAATAATAAAATGTTCTGTTCCAGAGATATTTACTACTGTATTTAGGTTTAGTCTATCTGGGGTACAATAAAAGACCCATCTCAATCCAATTTTTAAATATTTTTAATTATTACTATTAATCTTTACGTATATAAAAATCCCGTGTCCGATGTTTGTCGGAGGTAAAATCACAAACTACTCAACCGATTTTGATGAAATTTGGCTCATTGTGTGTAGTTTTGTCCAAATTAAAAGATAATATATTTATCTCGATTATGGCTTCAATTTTTCTTTTTTTGCAAATTAAATGCTTATTATACTACAATTGAGTGTAATTATTTGAGGCGTTTGGTTTCAAAACCGGCTATATCTATTTTCAACAATTTTTCAGGATTGATCAAAAAAGGATCAATTGGAATCCGTTTTGATAAGAAATGGAATCTTTTAGTATTGATTTTTTAAGGATCTAGACGTTTTTGAAACAAACGCGTCTAACACGTTTTTTTAACTCGAAAAAATGAACAAAAAAAAAATTTGGAATAAATGGATATAACCGGTTTTGAAACCAAACGCCTTGTTTGTTTGTTATATAAATTTTCTACAAAGCATAAGTAAATAGGTTTAACAAGAAAGGAAAAAATTAAATATAATCTGGGAAGACAAAATTGAAAGAAATTAAGAGTAGGAGAAGTAAACTATAGTTTACATAATATAAATACAAAACAGAAAGTTTCTAAAAAAGAAGCTAAATAAATAACAATAATGATATTAACATTAGATGTACCCTTAACAGTTCTTCCTCAGTCTTTCCTAGGCTCTTTGAAAACACTTTTGAATATGAAAAGATAGGTAGGTACTATTCAAGTGTTCTGTGTCATTAACATCTAGTAATTTATTAATTTTATCCTCAATATTGTCTGTATGAATATATTTATGTAAAAAATGATTGCCCTTGTTTTTCGTATATTTTACAGCTCAATGGGAATTAAATTTTAAATTAACTTGCCACAGGAATTTGATTATAATTTGAGTTAGACTAACCCTCCAGTCCATCGCTTCTTGTATTTAGTCTCAATTAGGACAGTCCAGAAGGTTCTAGGCAAGCGTAGAAGGTTCTCGAACTGTCACGAACATGTACTAGAACAGTTTGTTCCAACAAGTCTTGAACTCTTTTAAATCATATCTTTTTTATTTCACGTTATGAATTTTTAAAATATTGATTAAATAATAACCTCTACAATTCAGGAGTGTTACTTTATAATACATTTATTTCGAAAAGTACCTATATATTTATTTATAAATTATCTATTCCGTGTGGTGGATCCTTATGGTGGATCTCTGGTTCGAAGTGTAATCCAAATTAATAACATTTATAATTCCTTAAAATTATGTCTCTCCCCCCATCAAATTGTTGCACCATGCCGCGTACCTCAGTGGATACTCAGATTTTTTGAAGTGATGTTTCATGTATTGGTGTAATATTAACGAGTTTTTGTTTACCTACATTTTAGAGACGATGGGCATTATCTTTTGGAATTCTTTAATTAAAATATTTCTTATTATATATACATTATTGATATAATATTTAAAGGGTTTTTTTTTTTTCGTTTTCTTTGAAGAAAAGAAAGCGACATAATACACAATAGGTCTATAATTCTTGGTTTTTCTCCGTCATAGAATTGTAAAGCCATTGTTGTAGGTTTTTTTAAAAGACTCGAGGAACACCCTTTAGAGATAATAAGGAAGGATACAGCGGAGAAAGCCCGAGTCATCCTCTCGTGTAAACAGCTCCTTGGTGTGCTTGGAGGGCCGTGACGGAAGGATCACAAAGGAGTTGCGGTGTGGTCCGCTTTGGGTGCCCCCTTTGATACAATAGCTCCTGCCAAAGATCCTTATTCAATTACGGAGGAACCATACCGTGGAAGAAGAAAGAAAAAAAAGAAGAGAAAATTGGAGCGAGGAAGAAAAAAGAGCTATGCCGTACCGGCTCTAAGCAGCTCTGCGGGTTGTCGGGCACAGCCGTACTAACGATACCTCATAGAACGTGGTGGTATTTACCTCGGCTCTGTGATTTCATGGGGCCCCGGGGGGTAACGGATCAGATAGGAGGAAATGCCAGTATTGTTCCCACCCGTCTATTGAGTTATAAAAATAAAGAAATCATTCAACTGATATAAAAGTCTTATTTTTTAGAGGAGAGATAATAAAGGATTTCCATAGGAAAAACGCGTATGTAGGGGAGTCCGAGCGGAGTTGAAACAATTTTCACATTTTGTTTCATACCCCAAATCCTATTGACAGAAATCGTATCCTATTAGTACCAGTCGATAGGGCATTCTTTACACTTGCGAATGGCAAACGTAAAGAAATTGTAAGCATTAAATATTGTGGTCAAAATCCTACCTGACTTGACAAGTCAACTTGTTTCAACTCCCCCTCATACCGAGGTGAGATGAAACAACAGGGGTCGAGGAGAGTTGAAAAATGTGATTTTTGAGAAGTATTAAGGTCCGTAAAATAAAAATGATGATATAATTTAAAGGTATTTATTAAACTTAAACTTTCGAAGTACAAAACAAACTTTTTTATTGTTATTTTGTGCAGATATATCGGTTATAATTTGTAATCGTTATCATTATAATTATAATCGGTTATAATTTGTATTTGACCTGTAACTACAGGTCAAATACAAATAATCAACTCCTAAAGTAGTTACAGTATCAGTAAACAAATGGTTTTGAATTATAAATCTTTGAAATAAAATAATTATTAACTTTTAGCCGTTTTTTAAGTATTAAAATCAGTTTTGATCAACAATTCTACAAATATTTATGTTACAATAATCTTACAAATGTCCAAAATAAAAATATTATGATACTAAAAAGGTCAATCTGACAAGCAGTAGTGGCAAACATAAATTTCCCCACCAGGGCAAGTTTTATGAGCCCCGTTATTGTATTCCAGACATTGCACGCATTTTTATTTGGCCCTGCTATTTGAAAATGGCTCTAAAAACAAAGGAAAAAGGATCCTTCTTCTTCTGCAGAATAGGTGCTATAGTAACCAATGTTCCCCTCTCTGCGGAAGTCATGCCACTCACTTGTTTTTTCCTCGCCGGGCAAAACGAGGTGAGTTAAAAACAGCCTGTTTCAAATCTCCTCGGTACGAAAAAACCTCCCAATCCCACAATCAAGAAGCAACTACACAGACATCAATTGTACCACACATATAATAATAATTCTTTAATTAATGAGCTTTCGAAACATGTATAACTTAAGTCAAAATACAAAACCCTTATGAAAATATAGGCATCATAAAAAAACGTCAAAAACCTACTTTTCACGATTTTTGTCTCGTGGCACGCCGAACTCCTAAGCCGCTCGACTTACGCCACCGACGCGAACTGCCATGTCAGCAGGCGGAGGGAAGTGATTGTATAAGCAAAGTGTCCAATTCGATAGCGATTTTAAGTTCCGAGAAATCTTTACTGTTTCAACTCACCTCTGTTTCAAATCCACTCGGTCTCCCCTGCATTATGGATTTGACTTTCCGGATTTAAACTTGCCTATTCTATGCTAGTTCTGCAAACTTAACCCGTGTATTTGACCCAAACTCTAGAAATTTAGATGTGATTTATAAGCTTGTCGATATCGGTGGTCCATGTTACCCGGGAGACCTGGGCTCGTCGCTTGGCCGAGGCCAATCTTTTATTTTGAGAAATAAGATATTTATGTGTTACAAAATACATCCAGTAAGTGCAGTAAAAAACATCAGTAAGAATGACACATAGAAGAACTACCCATTGGTAGCTTTCTAAATTAGAAGATCCCGAGGCCCTCATCTTCTTTCCTGACGGCTCTGTGAGTTATTAGGTACCTAACATTAAACCCAGGGAAATATGCACAATATGTAATATGAATTCCTACGAAAATCTTAATTATTTGATTATGCCCTCTTTTTTCTTCAAATAGGAACCACTATACACCCGACATCAATAAGATATCCGAAAATGAATTTCCGACAGTACTCAATATTCAAGACTCGACAAAAAATAAAAAAGATATATCTCCATATATATAAGAGGCTTTGTCCTGACTGACAGACTCAAAAGCTACTAATGATAGAAACTTGAAGTTCAGAATTTAGAATTTAAACGCGATGTAGGTAACCACTAAGAAAGGAATTTCAAATATGTAAACCCTAAATGGCGAAATTGTCGTTTAACTCTAACGGACACCTATTTTTGCACTTCGAGAAAAAATATCTAATTTGGACTCATTTTAAAGATCTTGATATGGTGAGTTTACGGGGCATCGAAAACCATGTTTTAAAGCCGAAAAATGAAGCGTTCACGACGAGTAAGCAATTTTTAGTTTCGGCGGTTTTAGTGAACTCTCTCCATTGCCGAGACGTTCTCTTCTACCGAGCCGGCAGCATCCCCCTCCAACATTCTACCTATCAGAAGCTCCGATTCTACTAAATCTCCTAAACACCAGTTAACATATTATATGAAATCAATACCAAGATAATTATCACAGAATTGATTTTAAAGGCTCGCGGGCAAAACCGCGACGGGGAATGCTAGTTACTACATAATTATTTTCCTGAGATTGATTATCATCAACGAATAAAGTAGTTTTCTTCTATAATCAATACGCAACTGTAGATATTAATTCATTAGACAATATGTTTATAAATAACGATGCATTGGGCCTTTACGTGTAAACAATTATATTTATCTGCTATCCATTCTATATACAAAACAAAATATATAACTACCAACCATCTTTAATTAATTAATAGCGATTAATATATACATCGCTAAAGTAATTATATTTTTAAATTACAGGCTAAAATATTTACTCTTTAGTTTTTATAGTAGGATTACTATATACATATATAAATTGCACATGATGAAACATGAAAATCTGTACCTCACATGCTGTTTAGTATAAAAATGTAGCGAATAGGTTTTGTCAAAAACGTGCTTCTTCATTCTCAGTGGGGGGGAAACCGGAAATAGTGCAAACATTTTGCAGTTTTAGGAAAATGGAGAAAAAAATTAATCCGCGGGGCTGCCGAAGTCGGAAACATGGCTATTGCATCTCATCCACATTTGAAACGAAGAAAAATAAAAATGAAACTTACTACCACCACTTGATGCAACTTACGGTGTACAAGGTTACTGGTCTGTGTATCATAATAGGTATTAATAATAAATAAAGCCTTTATTGCATGACTAACAACACAATCTTAAATATTTGAAATTATGCAACATTTTCAATTAAAATTTACAATGACTATTAACATATAATTGCATTTATAGGTTTATAACACAAATTTGTATAATTTAATTATATTTACAATCACTATCAAGATATAATTGCATTATAGTCTGTTACACAAATTTGTGTAACTTTGAAGAGCTGAGTCGCAATATTCTGCGACAAATATTATTGTTAAAAAACAATATTTATGATATGTCCACAACAAATGTTGCCTCGTGCACTTAATGGAGGTGATGGTCCTATATAAGTATAGTCAGTATTAAAAATCAAATTTTCATTTGTAGATTTAAGACATACTGTTCATTCCTCAAATTCTATTATTTAAAATAACTGTAATCTGAAATATAGTATAGTACAGTTGTGAGACACGATAATGAATGGCGGATATATGTTTTCTCACCATATTCATGTTTTACTCGCCATGTTTTTATAATTTTTGCCATGACTAATCGGCGTTATGCTGATACCTCCCGCCATTAGCATTGTCCGCGGCCATCTTTATCCTCAACAATCTTCCAATCTTTCCCAGCAATCTTCCACGCTTGCGAAACCAGTATCATAAATATTTTTTTATTGTTTATTATGATTAATTTTGTTGTTATCGATAATGTTGTAGGGGAAAGTTATTGATTTGTCAGGAGAGTTTACTTCAACTTATGTAGGAATATTTTTTTAGTGAAACGATTTTAACGTTAAGGGTAAAGGTTAAAAACCACCTGGGGTGAATTATATCTAGCTACTTTTGACCTGGCAGTATTTTCTTTCAGTTCTATTCTAATAATGTCGCACTTTATTAGTAACTCGCATTAGGCGTTGCTGTGTTTTTAAGATATACGATTTAATCAATTTTCCCATAGTTTGATTCATCATTCATATCTGAGATATATGGCGAATATCCCGGTTAATGTTATTTCGCGGATAACTATAACGAATACTTTGAAGAAGATACCCCGAGGAACCTAGATTATAGGGGTCGGTAATCCTTGAGGGAGAGGATGGTGGTGATTTGGGGAGTCAGAGCCGCCATTTTGATCCTTTCGGAGGAATTATGTAAATGAGGATTACGGTTGACAAGAGACGCCACCTCTGGGCAAATCGCTCCCTAAACGATGAATATTTTCGATGGCAGATTAAAAAAAAAAAAAAAAAACTGGGTAAAAAATATCCATTTTAATAGTTTTTTGTTGGGATTCGGCTTGGCTGGGCCACTGGTCAGGGCTCATCGCTGCTTACCCGACCATGGGTTTTCCGCCTCCCCCTAAGAAAAAAAAATAAAACCCTATTGATTTCACCCGTAATCCATTCATTTTTAAATAATATAATTTGACTTATCTTATCACGGGTAATTTCGAGCATTGAATACTTTAAAGAATGGAATGTCATATCCGTTGCATAAATTATCATATTTTATTAATTTAGTATATTACAAGAAGGAGATGGTTAGAGGTAACCATCCAAGAATATAGAACCTTTTTTTTGCTATATCTTACGTTTCATCAGGCCTCTTCATATTGGCAGTTGAAAATAATTTTTATTTATAACAAATAAGTTTCCAGTATTAGTATACTATTTAATTTTGAACTTTTCCCTAACCATCATGATGTCTAGTGATGTTTACTATTAAATTAAAAGATCTGTTTTCCATGTCTAAGTAGCGTTTTGTTCACAACAAAATGTGATGGTTGTCGAATGCTACCCAATAACTTGCACCGTTCAGAGTTGGATGTAATCGCGAATAGCTTTTATGCCAATAACGAATTACCGATAAGTTTTTATTCGTTACCTTTTAACTTAATAAACAATGGATGATCAATCATCCGATATCCGATATATCGGACAATTTAACTTGTATTCGTTATTTGAGTATTTGTGATTTTTTTATTCGTTAACCGCTTTGAGATTTTAACTAAGGTATAATTTAGACTTTGCTTATTTCATATTTCACATGAAACAAAAACGTTTGTTAGATATCGAACAGATAAAGCGAGAAAAGCCGGGGTGGGGTACGGATAAACGAGTTTCTATTACAGTTATTCGACGTTATTTCCTTTTTCAGGGGGGTGAAAATATTTTCTAATTGATTTAAACAAAAAAAAAAAGAAAGGTTAGACTTGTTAGTTTAATAACAAGTTAAGTTAGCTTAGTGGGGAGCGGGGTTGCCCACTGGTAAGGCAGTGGATTGCTGTGCTCAAGGTCCCGAGTTCGAATCTGACATGGCTTATGATATCTTTATTATTCGCCACAGTTCGTCTCGTGGGCCGAGAGACCCTCCTGTGGCAAACCCAGCCTCTATAATGTAGGTACCCTTAATTGAAAAATTAAGGGGAAAAAATCTGGCGGTTGAGCGTGATCAAGGTCAAATCACCTCCTTGCGCGACCGCTGACCAAGAAACAGTGCTCTTTCTTACATAGTACTGAACCCAAGACCCTTCATAGGTTGTAGTGGTACAGGTTATGTTAGCTTAATAACTTAGTTCCTAAGTTTATTCTTAGTAAACTTGTAGAATTAATGTTTCCTCAAAACCCCGTAATCATTTAGTTTCCGAATCGTCCAATGTAGGAGGTAAAAATATTCTCTTCTTATTTTCTCAATATCAAATTTTTTCTTTTCTTTTTCGCAATGCACGCAAGCGAAAAAAGGCTTATAGCAGTTTTAGTATCTCATCAGAAAAATAAAATACCATCCGTCGGATGAAAATTTATCTTTCTGATAACGGATATCCGAAAATTATGGATAAAAGAGAACGAATATCCAAGATTATTCGTCATCCGTTATCCGAATTTAATTTTTGCCCCGCTCGGGCACAATTGATTTTGTATCTGACCATTGTTGGAGATTACTATAGCCATCACCGTTACTCTACCAATCTTTAGTACTGGTCTTCCAACTCAGCTTCTAGAGCTTGTACTTATGAATGTTTTCTACAGAGTCTCAGCTAGTGTTCCCATCATTCATTCTACGTTCATGGATCATATCTTATCCATATATATCTTATATATGGATCTTCATATATCAATATTCATGTATCAATGTCTTACATTATTGTTCCTGATCTTATTAATGTTCATTGTTGCAGAGGAGATCGCGGGATGGACGTGGTGGCGGGACCCTCGGGACGCGGGCCTTACTTGCGCTTTCCGCCGCCGCCGCCGTTCCCCCCGGAGGAGTACGATTACGCCTACGACGACGAGGACGATGAGGAGGAAGCGGCGGGGCCGAGTTCCAGGCCTCCAGTCTACCGCCGGCGCCCCGCCCCCCGCTTCCAGGAGAACCTCTACGAAGAGATCGGGGCCATGAGGCTGGAGGAGGAGGTTCGCTACGTCCACTCAAAGCACCTACAGGTACCTATCTCATATTTCATTCTTACAATAATAAACAAAAATATGGTACTTTCGTATTATTTTGCCGGATTGCAACCTACCCTCTTATCAATCTTTTCTCCTGTAAGCCACCCTTACTCTCCTCTTGTCTTTGTTCATCCTTTTCTATTGGTTTTTTTTTTTTTTTTTAAGGTTTGATAATTTTGTGTTGTTAGTTTATTTTGTTTCAAATCTAATAGCAAAAATATATAGGGCAATTCGGGAATTATCCTTTTAAGAAAAAGATGCTGTAGTATGTTCAACTACATAAAGTAGTGGGCTTCTTCTACAATCCCATTAACAAACATTAATATCTTAAAGTTCCTGCAGTCAAGTACTTGGGAGAATGGATCTCAGTAAGCGAGAGAGAAACCTTGGCCATAGACGCCTCGTGCACCAAGTTTGAGAGGGGCTATCATTCCTGTAAGAACATCTACACCTCCAAATAGCTACCCAGGTACATAAAGCTGAAAAACTATAACTCGGAAGTGAGAACCTCTGCACTCTACGCCCCCTGAGATACTCAAGATGTAACGAAAGGGCCCAACCAGGAAACTAGAACTTAAAGAGAGGAATTCCTGAGAATAATAATACCCTCTAACAGAGGAAGGCGTTACCTCTAGAATCAGGCACAATAAGGAGCTCAACGAACATCAGGAAGGCACATGTATGAGGAAAAGGTGACTGATTTTGTATGGGCACATGACCCGCCTGAATCAAACCAATATCACCGAGAGGATCCTCACAATTACAAGCAGGGGAAAGGCGTCGAGGAGTGAACTCAATACCAATGGCCATCTGTAGGGAGTCTTCCCACTATGTCTCTCAAGCAAGAAGTATACAGGCACAACCAGACCTAGTTGGACGGATGAAAGGAAGCAGGCTCAAAGCCAAAAGATGAAGGCATACTGGGCATCAAAAAGACCCTAGCCGAAAGTTCAGACGAGCCCGAAAAACCCGACGAGATTTTTAGTTTTGGATAATACGTATGGACGAAAATATAATAACCTAATCTACACGTGGACTTCGCCTCAATACAATGTTTTGTCTGCGCAAAAGCTGTCCATAATGGTTTTCGGTCCCATAATGTCTGAGATAACGAAACGTTGGATGGATCTTAGGATTTCCTATAGCATTTTTTAAATTAAGGATTTCCTCATGTTTGGAGTTTGCTTCACTCAAAATTTTTCTTCATACGTTCTTGTTTGTATTCCCTTTTTCTTCTATCTGCCTCCCATACCATTATCAATTTCGGTATCGAATCCATTCCAAGTCCTCTTTATACATTTACTTTTTTTCATCACTCTCCTATATTCCTTCTGATTAGGCTCTTTTTACATAATTTATCCTTGAAATCCTCAAGAGTAGTTTGTTCTGTCCTCTCTTATTTAACCTATATCTGTACAAATTTCCTTTTTGGCACTCCTATAACGCGAAAAACCCTCTGATTCTCATTGCAAGTATGGATTGGAGCAATATGCGATATTTCTCTTTTCCTGCTGAATTACTACCCGTACCTCTGTTTCAGGTTCTGGACGAGCTGAACCTCTCCATGGAGGCGATGATCATGCCTGTGGCCCCTGGCGAACAGCTGACCGCAGACCTCCTCTCCCCCGCAAGCTCCTCCATCGACTCCGGGTTCTCCTCCTCTTCGACGGGCACTAACAGCCTCGGTCGACCGCAGCCTGCCAAGAGGAAGAGCCCTGGTGGGTTCTGGCGCAGGCTGCCCGCACTCGTCAAGAGCAGGGAGCCCCCTTCCCAGCCCACCCAGCTACACCCGCCCCACAGTGAGTATATTTTTTACATATGCAAAAGTACGTTTTATTTACTCTCATAACCCAGACTAACTTAGTTCAAGTTTATGTTATCCGTGTTTTGGTTCGAATTACCTATCATAAGACTCGTGTTTATAAATGTTACTAAAGAAGATGGAGATCTTCCGAAATTTTAATTCATTTACGAACGTTTCTAACTACCAGTCATTCTCAGGACTAAAAGACGTCGGAAGAAAAGACAGAAGTGTCTCAACAATAGTTTGATAATGGGGTTAAGAAAGGTTTTCTCTGCAAACCTTATTCAACTTTTCATTTATTTCTTGTTTATTTATATAACATCCTAAATTTTGTCTACCCAGTTATAATTAGGATAAATGTCACCGTACAAGCGTTATTCATTTAGTCCCCTCGGAAGGACACCAAGGCCAAGGACTTTTTACTCCGAATAAAAAACCCTAGCGCCCCCTACCGGGCTACGAACCCACGAACTTAAGTGTATTAGTTGGCTATGCTAACTACTATACCTCAGGTGATCCCGAAACTATTCATTTATTTACATTTTGATATAGTCATCGAACCCATTAGCAGCTGCATAAATTTCCGCATTTTCTTTATTAGTTTTGCCTCTCTGTATAATGTCTGCCCAACCTGTCTCTTACCAGACATTATACAGAGAGACAGAACTAACAAAGATAGTGCAGAAATTTATGCAGCTGCTAACAGCAAATCTGCAGCCCAAGATTGACAAAGGTCTGGGAGCCCTAAGTAAAAAAAACAGAGGGAATACCTACACATTTGAATTTAACCTTAGAGGCTAAAAAATTTCAAAATCCTATTCCGAGGCATGTAACCTTATATTATTTACCTTAGCTTATGTATAAAGAAGGAAAATGTGTCTAATCTAATAAAGAAAAATCTGGTGCAATGCGCGCAACACACAAATTTCACTGACCAACTTACTTAGATTAGAAATTGACTTTTTTTTTTAATTGCGATTTCTCAGTGACACATATTTTTCCACATTCGTTTCTTATTTTTATTATTATTTGCTCTCTAAAGAACACTATTATTTTTATTATTAAATAAAAGTTCTTACTTGTGATAATTCGGCAATGCAATCATAATACTCCAAGTCATCCGATTTTATAATTCTCTATGTAATTGTTGAAAATTTCATTTAGTTACCATGAAACAAATAATTTCCATTAAATGAACAGGGCGGCTTTAATTATAAACAATGGACTGTCATTAGAGGCTTACTCCGCATGCGTGGGCTCAACGTGTTTTATGAGTTGACGGAATATTTTTCTTTTTTTCTCCTGTATATGTTTACCTACTTGATTTTTTTCATATTTCATGTTTAGCTCTTTCTTATTTTTAGGCGAAACGAGGGACAGATAATTTCTCCAAATAAACAAATACTAAGGTACTTTATAGGAAAACAAAAAAGGCCCCTTCCCCTCAGAACATTTTAATAATGATAAAGCTCACCTGATATTAAAGAAGACTTGATTTTGACTAAACATGATGAATTCAATCAAAATCATAAAAGCCGTTTTTGAGATATTGGAAA
Source organism: Aelia acuminata (assembly GCA_911387785.2). Lineage (NCBI taxonomy): Eukaryota > Metazoa > Arthropoda > Insecta > Hemiptera > Pentatomidae > Aelia > Aelia acuminata. The sequence continues at coordinate 157,419,132 of OU426979.1, read as the reverse complement.
AAAAGTTATGAAATAAAGTGTCCCCTCCGTTAGCGGATGAATAATTATAATATTATACTATTGATAGCTATTATTATAAAGTTTAGTTTTTTAAAGAAAGACGAATTAAAGAATCAATACCTTTCACCATTGCGTCACTAATTGTTTCGTGCATGGGATTATATATTTGTATTCTGAACTTGGACTAATTTGAAAATTGAACCTTCTTATTTCGTTAATTAATTCGTTCATGGCGATGATGTTTTTGAGAATCGAAGAGTGCGAATGTTTATCTTGTAACTTGGAAGGTTCATTCGATCTCCCAATAATTCATTCCAACACGAGATTATATTCCCACCCTAATGTTTTTTGGCGCAGTACGAAATTTCTGTTGCAGATGCTCGCAATGATACTGTTTTGTAACGGAGAAACCATATTGCTCATGCGGCTAACAGTTCTATGATCGTCAGAGGTCTTCCTAAATTTGTGTAATTAACCAAGCATGTGATGAGATATAACTGTGGTGGGGGTAATACATTAACGAGATGTTAACCATCTGACAGTGATATCCTCAACGTCTCGTTCTTGAATGTGACATGGGTTCTCGTTAGCTCGCCCCTCCGAGGTAATAATAAAAAAAAAAATATGTATTATTTTTGGAAGAGATTTCAAGAAGGCGCCTTGGGAGCCCATCAACGTCACTCCAACTCCAACCTTTCTGTCATACTTTGTCTCGTTTTCAGCCAGGCTAAGCACGTCTAAGAAACAGCAAAAAACTGGGATAATATATCTTTTATTTTTTCCTCTTACCATTTCAGTTTTTATGTATACTCCATTTCTTAGATAAACTTTCACAAATATTTATAAAAAAAAAAAAAATATTTATAAGTTAAAAAGATTATTAGCCTCACCTCAAATACAGCCATGTCCAGTTTTATCTCAGAATGAATTTGTTTCATCCTGTATTCTAGTTCTATAATTATTTCTTTAAAAACCTAAGCGTGAAACATATTAAAGAATTATTCAAAAACTCAAGTTCTGTACACATATGCTCCATCTAACAAGCGTTTAGTTTCTAATAAAACACTCTAGTATACATGGATATATGTAAACTACCTCAATGATGTATGGTACATAGAAAATGTCATATTAAAATAGTGTTATATATAGTCACTTGAGTGGAGATGGAACAAACGTTTTGTTTTGCATGTTCCTTGATTTTTTTTTAAGTGGAGCTCGTCGGTGTGTTATTTTTTTGGAGGTACATATTAATAGTTATCTTAATCTATATATAATTACCGAGAATCATTGACCGCCAGGGGATGAAGGGGAGGGGTAAGGTCACGAACTATAAGTTTTCAATTTAGATTACTAAGAACCAAATACGTCCAAAATAAAACAAAATATGTATACATTGAGGAAACTGTTTCATGTAAGAACTCGACAGAGATTAGGTGATCAAAAACATACTGCATCATGTTAAAATTTAAAAAAAAAATCTATATTTAATCTTATTTTTTCTTTTTATTATTTTAAATAGGGTAAACCAGACACTTATGGACACTCAGTACAGTTATTGACACCCCAACTTTAACTTAAAAAAATAAGAGTCCTAATTTTATTTCAAGATATACATGAATCTAATGTTTGAAAGGTCCTCTAAGTCATCTATTAAGTAAGTGTTTAGCATACCATACTAACCATAGGGAAGATTTTACAATTAAATCCACAGGGTGTCAATAACTAGTTTTTACAATAAATATTGCCATATGGTAAAACTATTGAACTTTTGACCCAAAAAAACATCTTGAGTCTTTATAAGGATAGATAAAGAGGAGCTATAGGAAGTTTCAATTTGATCCCTTCATAAAAAGTTTTTTTTTTTTATTTCTCCATAGAAATTTAGTCTTAAGGGTGTCAATAACTGTCCGGTTTACCCTACGGTTTGGTTTATATAAAGCTTGAAATTAAAAAAAATAAAATCTTGTTCTGTAAAGTATACTGCTTAATTTTTCGGTGGCACTAAAATAATTATATCCAAATAATATACTTTTTAAATATCGCAACTGTGTAGGGTCGTAGGGTCTTGGATATTCCTCAATTAAAAATTAAAGGCATTTCGTTTGAACAGTCTCTGACTTATTAATCGATGTCCTTGTTACTTGTCCGATGCGAAAAACCAAATTTTTGCATGTCGATTTTAAAAAAAGTTATAATATAATGTTACAGGTTTTGTTTCCTCAATACACGGGCACCATACACCGTTTCACTTAGTATTTAAACAAAAGCATGTTAAGCAGATAAAAACGAAACACGGTTGATTTGTTAAGCCCAGATGTACTGAGCACAATGCAGTTCATTTGAAATCCCATTATTTAGTCATTTAGAAAACCGCAACGCTCAGCGAACACTAAAAAACGCTAAATTCCTCGCTTCGCGAACTGTCATATTTTATATTTCAAGGAATAAATGTGTGTAAAAGCAACAATTTTTTTTTTTATGTGGAAACCACTCATTTTTGTCGGATGAAATTGTGGAAAAATATATGTCAACGAGATTCAAAATGAATCGTTTTGAATTTTTGTCTTCTATTTATAAGATTGAACTTGGGGCATGAAACTTTTAAAAAGGTATAATCTAGGTGTAAATTTTGAAAAATGAAGGTTGTCATATCTTGAAAAAGAGTTTTATCACCTTTGTAATAATAATACATTTTGATTTTGAGTTTGTCGGTTAAGGTTAATACTAAAGCAATTGTATATTGTTTTAGCTTGTTGTAAAAGAAAATCGAAATGCGGAACTACCGTCAGAGCTGACGAGCAAAGAAGGAAAAAGATAGACTTCAAAATCTAAAGAAGACTAACAACCAAAAAAAAAATTGTTTTTCTAAAAAATTAAGTAGAGTTTACTTTATTTTGGTCGAGGAAGGTTGGCCCTTTCTCTTGCATATTTTTATTTTTATTGTTTATCTTTTTCCTTTTTTTTTCATTTCTTTTTTATTCTTTTTTCTTACTTACGCTTAAGAAATATGCCATTTTGTTCCAATTATATTGTGATTTTAGATTTTTATTTTTTTATAAAAGATTTCAAATTGTTATTGTTCGTTGTATAGTATTGAATAAGAAAAAAAAAATGAGATTAGATTTGAAATAGCATTTATTAAATTATTAAAAATGCACATTTTAATATTGGGATTGATGTGATTGCATTTTTGAGCCAAAAATTATTATGGTTATTTTGCTTATTGATGTTCATCATTAAATTTTATTATTGTCAATTGTATGTTATTTATTAAAATAAAATAATAAAGATAGATTTGATGTGAAATTGGTATTTTTATTATCCCTCGTTAATGATATATAATGCATTCATAAAACATAACTTCGCTTGTAACGCTTTACGCTCTTTGATTAGCTTCTATTCTTTTTTATTTTTATTTTTTTCCTTTTCTTATTTTTCGCTTGTTGCTTGCTGACGCATTTTTAAATTTGTAATAAATAATCAAATATATAATTTATTACCGCCGGGAAAAAAACTTCTCTTCTGACTAGGTAGGTTTAAATTATTTGTAAATATGTTTTATTTGTGTTGTCCTAATCAACTAATATATTTTTATTATTTTTTTTTTTTCAGAATGCCCTCACGTTACCTCCGAACAACGACTGTGTCCCCCGGAAACAACCAAATCTAGTTTTAGTAAGTTTTTATAATATTCTTTCTACATAAAATTTCAAATATAAGCACTATTTATCATAATTTCAGACTTAAAACATAAAATTAAATGAGATGATAAATATGGTTGCATGTTCAGTTGAGTCAATCATACTTTTTCTTAAAATTGAGGCCTTTAGCTTCAAAACCATGTTAATAAAACTTGACTATCCAAGTTAACAAAATCTTCAGGAAGGAAAAATAAATTTCTACTGTCATACCTGTTGGTTTTGACAAATGTTTGCTATTTGAGTCGAAAAACTAACGTCTGTGATTGTTTCAAGTTAGTTTCACTACTTCAGCAATTTTAGGAATCTGAGAATTTAAATTTTGGATGGATATGGTTTTGATGCAAAGTGTGTAATTAAATTATTTTTTGTGTTATTATTTTCAATATAATAAACTGAAGAATATTGTAACGTTAAATTAAAACATATGGTTTAAAATCTCAGACCTTTTGTTGGAACGAACTAGCGGTTAGAACAAACCTTCATAACACGTGTTTGGGACATCAGTGTTCGAGAAACATCCACGCCGCACAATGGTGCCGAGAGGGACAAATTCCTGAAAAATGAAGGTGCTCCAACCGGAACTTTATAGATATTTTTTGAAACCTAAATACCTCTAAAGCAAGGATCCATACCAATTTTTAAATTGATCTTCATTAAACCTTTGAAAACAAATTAGTTTTTGGCATCTTGTAGGAATGGCACAAAAACAGTTTTGTTAACGTCCTATTTCGAAGTGATCTTAGGGAAGCCCAAATTTGTCCGAGGTGGTAATTTTTCGAAAAAATCTTATTTAGACATCCTGAAAAAAAGGTATTTAATCCTAGATTTCAAAGAAATAAAGCTTCGAGTAGATGGAAAAGAGAATCGGGTGATCTTACTTACCAAAGATTTTACTGAATGTAGTAGGAAATCTCGAAGAGCACCGAACGAAGATGCATTCAATTTTATGTTGGTGTCATCTGACCCATACATCAGCCACTTGAGGCCTAATTTGGAAAATAAAGAAAATACTTCTGGATGTCGATGTGAAAGCTTTAATTTTAGAAGAGTAATATCACATCATAAATATGTATATAAATGAATGATTTGTATAAATAGTAATCTTATATTGTACTGAAGATGGTGTAACAAGTGAAACCAGTCTACAATTGTATTGTGTATGTTGGATAAAGAGTATTAATTTTATTTTCGTAGTTATTTTTGTAAATATATATATATGTATATCATATTAGTTTGATGTTTATATATATGAATATATACTCAACTTTAGTTCAAATTCTGTTGGTTCCTATAATATTTATTACGATACAAGTAAAATCAAAATTTTATTTTTAAAAATGTGGATTTTTTTACCCTGTAACCCTTAGAATGAAATATAACAGCTTTGAAAATGGCATAAATCGATTCAGCGACCCAAAAAACCATGGAATGTGTATATTTAATCGTAATTTCTGACCGGTTAAGGGTTTTGTCCCTAAATTGGTCTTTTTGAACCACTGTGCGCCGTTCCACCAGGTTCCACGAGGTTCTAGACCCTCTTTACAACTATATATAAGGAGCGATTGACTTAGCAGTCTTTGTCTTGATTGCGCAGCTCAAGCCATATGATTATTTGTGTTACAAAGTGATAATTTTTGTAACCTGCTCAAATATTTGTGTCGCTATAATTTGTGTGCCATTGATAATTGTATATATATGTGAATGTATATATATATATGAATAAATATTGTTCTGCCTACAGAAGTGTTAGAATATTATTAGAAAAAAATGAGAGCATACGATAAAAATCAGATATAGATACGATAAAGATCATTTTAAATGAAAATTTAAATTTGAAAGATGTCGGCAATTATCTTCTGATCAAACTGGCCGGTTTATACAGTAGAAAATATTAACCGATTTAAATGCTAACCGGTTATTTTCTATAACCTACATCCCTACAAACCGACTTTGCGAACAGGGATGAAGCTGGTTTTGCAACAAACACATCACATCGATCTCAACTTTCACACTGAACGAGCAAGTTGTGAACCTTGTCGTTTAGCCGTATGATGTAAGGTTTTGAAAAAATGCAGAAATATATATATTTTAAATTAATATTTACTTTTCATTAACATAAACCAGTATCTAAGCTAAATGAAGACGATGTGTAGATGGATGTGTATACAGATCCAAATGCGCTTACAAGTATTGTATTTGTAATATATAATTATATTATTGATTTGAATCAATCAATGAATATAATTTTATCTAATTTGGATTATGTAGTTCATTTCAAACACATCATGGACAGGTGATCAGATATTTAATACGATTAATTTGGAAAAACAAAAAGGACATCCCTTCAGTTAATATTTTTTTTTTTTTTTTTTTTTTTAGAAAACTTATGTAATTTAATGATTTTATACCAACAAGTGCACCAGAATAAATTATGTTGTATTCAGTTGAGTTAATCCACGTATGTTGAAGTAAAGCATACTCCAGGACAACTTTAAATTTAAATTAATTAATTCACCGACGTTTCGAAAACACGGTCTTTATAAAGTCTATACATTTTTTTTTATAATATCAACTTAAGATTGTCACTCGATGTTTGAACATTGAGCCCTTCATTGTAGTTATAATTAAGTTTGGCTGTACCATTTAGTTATAATATTATTAAGTTCTAATGAAAACAATTTCATTTTTATCATTACTAGGTATAGGGATGTTTACATATAACAAGTCAGATAGAGGTAATTTAAATTTAAAAAGAAAATTTCTGAGTATGGAATGTGGATATTATTATTAATATATATTCAGTGGATATTATTATTAGTTTTTTTAGTTTATAAACTTTAAAGTTGTGTAGTACTTTGAAAATGGCTTTAATTTATTTATATGCACCATTGGATTTTTATGTGAGGTCTTCTTTTTTAAAGTTAAAATTATTAAAAAAAAAAAAAATTTACTTGATAATGGGCAAGTGTCTGAAACGTTGTAGGTGGATTAATAAATGGAAATTTAAGGACAATAAGGTTGTCCTGGAGTATGCTTCAACCGAGGTTGATAAGCTCAACTGAATAAAAATAAAATTTTGAAATAATGAAGAACAATTTATGCGGAACTAAAATTGTTATCACTAAATAAAAAAGTTGAAAGTTTCTCCGGTTTGAAGTTTAGGTATTAATAATTTTACACTTTAGTATTGCTTGTTCTTTTTCTGTGTTTTTCTAAACCCTCTTCCCAAGTTAAAAATCTAATAAGAATTAGAAGAAAACTAGTTGATTAGGTTAGATTTATTTATTTTTGGTGTGAGCATACGTTGAGGAAGAAGTTGTGGACTCATGGTGGGAATTGGTCATCGAATGTTAAGAACTGGAAGAAGGTAAAGAAGAGGGAAGTGGGATGACTTGTTGAGGCGAAGACATTAAATTCGATGACCAGCTTTTGATATTAAAGTTCTCTCACCAATTACATACCTCATTATCATTTCTCCTTTTTTTTTTTTTTTTTTTCTCGTGTTTCCTTCACATTCTTGACGGATGCAATTACTTTTTGAATCTGTAGTGTCACCTTAAAAAAGAAAAAATATCTTTTCTATAACTCGGCCCTAAGGAATTAGCACACGGTTTTCCCAGATTGCTCCTCATTTAACCCTCAGTCATCGGCGAGAGAAACATGATCATGGTAGTTTGTTTAGGATCTAGCTACTCTACTGAGGCCTAAGGGAAGTAAATTTATAAAAATAAAAAAAAAAAGATAAAAATTGTCGAAATTTTTTATTCGGTTTTGGCGAAAGGACTTAACCGATTTTAACTTTAAGTTACTCTTTTGATCTATAATATCAGGCCCTATTAATATAAAGAAAACAATTTTTTTTAGGCAAAAACAATAGTTCCAATGTTATAACCCCTGAAGAAAAAAAACTTATTCACAAGACATATAGTGATGGAAAAAAGTATGTGCGCGTTTTTATGAATTCAAGGAAACCAAATACTTCCTTTTATATTGCAAAAATGAAAAGTAAATTTATTAATAACTCAAAAAACCCTTTTATAAAAAATAAATAACAAGCACTTGTACTTAATTATTTTATTGTTTAGTTATGAAATGTTTTTATTTATTTTTTTATAAAAGGTTTATCTGAGTTACTAATAAATGTACTTTTCATTTTTGCTAAGTAAAGCGAAGTATTTTGTTTCCTTGAATTCATTTATTCATAAAAACATGATGTACAAATACTTTTTCCATCACTGTACTGCATGAATGCATAATGAGTATGAATGTAGAAGTTCACTTTTAACATCAGACCTGTGGATATATTCATTTTATGTGCACAAACATAACTTAGTATGAAATGAGTATTCTTTTTTTTCATGGGTGGCCAGAGTCAGAATAACACTTATTCCTAAAGATATATACTAATACAGAACAGGCTGAGTAAAATAAACAATTGAAATAAAAATATTCACATAAAACGCATTTAAAATTATCGAGACGAATACCTGTCATCGCACACACTCGAGACCGCATCATTACGTCCTCTCCGAAGAACGGCCTAACCAAACATTTTACTATATACCTATATTTCAAGTATATTTTTCCTAAGCGTTTTCTTTTTTTTTTTTCGATACGTCACATTTGTCTTCATTCTTATACATATCAGATGATATCGCTTTAATTTTGAAGATTACTACTCCAGCATCGAAAAATAATACGAAAAAAAGTTATGATGAAAAGCTTTATTTGCAAATAACTCAAAAATTATCACATTAATCGTGGATATACCTCGATTGGAATAAATTTACATATTCTCAGCACTAATATACTTGTAGGAATGAATTTAGAGTCTATAAGATTTTTACATTTTATCTATTCTTATGTTAAAGGCAAAGTTGTTTGAAAGTGGTTTTGAACCAATTATTTAGATTCGATTTTATTTCATATTATAGGTAATTCTTACTCTTAAAAATTTTCTTGCCATTTTATAAAATAAAATATATGCATGTTTTAATTTTTCTTACCATAAATAATATTTCAATTAAACATTGTTTGTTTGTTTGTTTTAACGTCACTTTATGTCACTAAGGTTAATCGGACGATGCTACAGTGGGAGTCCTAAATTTTGCCTATCCAGGTATAATTAGGATAGGAATCTTTAACGAGTACCTGACATCGTACAGGCTCGGGGCCTCCATTTTACGTCCTATCCGAGGGACGGCATAGACAAGGGTTTTTTACTCCCACTAAAAAATCCTAGGGCCACCTCGGGACGCGCACTCGTGACCTTTAGTATTTTAAGTTTCTATGCAAACCACTACACCACAGGTGACCCCATTTAATCATTATTTGCATTAAAAAGTTAATAATTTTCTTATCAAATATATTCTTGCTGTCTATTATTTTTTCTTAGCCCTTATAAATAATTACTATATGTGCCCTTAACATTATAAAAATAATTACTTTAAGTACTTTTTTTTAAGGGCACGCACAGTAATTATTTATAAGGGCTAAGAAAAAATAATAAAAAGCAAGAATATATTTGATAAGAAAATTATTAACTTTCTAATGCAAATAATGATATCATTTGGCTTATTATTTTATTTTTTAGCTACTGTGAGCAATACTACCATTTACCGCTCATGTTGTTTGTTCTCATATTGTTTATTCAATTAAAGTGGCTGTGACAATTGCTGTCATGACTGCTGTTTTCATGGAAAGTTCTTCATTAAAAAGATACTAGGCCACCATCACAGTTCGATCAAATCTATTTGTAAACTAGATGCAGACAATGCCGGAGCAACGGTTGCTAAAGAAGGACTATTTTAATTTACCCAAAGCGTACAGGTCAAACGACCAGCTGTTCTCCCCCACCACGTCACCGTACCCTGGAAGGGCTGTCTGCAAAAAGTCATCTAACTTACCTTGGAACTCCAGCCATTGACCTCAATTCCTAGTATTATTATTTATTTTTAAATTTAAGTAGGTAATTTTTTCTCTCTCTCTCCCTTTTGGCTTGGATTTTCGAAGTTCTCCTCGTATTTCTTCATTGTGATATCTCTGTTTCAATCATAACATTGGCAAGCAGTCTGATGTGATTTAAACTAAGTACTTTGCTTATGGTATAACAAATCTTCATTAAATTTATGGAAGAACAGGCAAATTACTAGAAACTTGATTTTTATGTGTTCTAGCGATTAAGGGCTTAGCTAAAAAGTAATAATAGCACCTAGTAAAGAACTTGGCAAGATCTATGAATATATCCCTGAAATATAATTTTTCAGTCAAAAATATTGACATTTTTCAGCACAAACAATAGAAAATAAATCATGGATTCGGTGGTGGGTTTTGTGAGCACGCTTATGCTGATTTACAAACTTGAAGTACATTGCATTTTTGTGAACTCCCCCCCCCCCCCCCAACACAATCCATTAAATTTCACAAAATTTTATATTTAAAATACAATTTTTTCCAATTTTATCATTATACTTCCGGAACAGGGATTTGGAAGTGATAATCAAAACTTTCTATGCAAATAATGATCAATGTAAATATAAATACATATAGATCAAATAAAATATTTATGTATTTAAAGTGAGTTTTAATAGGGAAAGTGAGAGCAAATACATTTGTAAATTAAGAAGAATTACCGATGTATATATATATATATATATATATATATATATATATATATATATATATATATATATATATATATATTTAATTTGGCCGATAATTGTGGTGCCCAAACTTTTCTGATAAAAAAAAAAAAAAAAAATCTGATATTTCCATTTCTTTTTGCACTTACTGACGATAATTTTAAATTAAATGGAATTTAAATACTTGTTCATAAGCAAGTAGTAAACAGATTAGGCTTTAATAAATTTATGATAATTATATTAGAATTAATAATAAGTAGATTTTTTTTTTCAAACCGCCTAACTCCTATATCGGATTTTTAATAGTATAAGTCTTTTTTTTTTTTCAAGAAAAAATCGTTTTTGCATGATCAAGCGAAAATAGTGGTGGATTTCAGGTTGTCAGACTATTTCAGGTTGTCAAAGTAATGCCTACGTTATCGAAGTATAAAAGAATAACACTAGGAGATCCTAAAGTATTGTTACATCAATAGTTACAGGTGGATGTCAGGTGTCAGCAACTGCTGGTGAATTTGCTCTAAGTAAAAAGACTTTAACGATCTCTATTGGATTAGTAACTAACAAATAGAAAGTCGGGATTTTTAAATATGTTTATTTTTTATTATCTTTGGGGGTGGTAATGAAGTAGTTCTATGAGAAGAACTCAACTAAATTATAAAATCATCACTATTTAAGTTTTTATACTTAACCATAAACATAAATGTACCTTTATATTTTTATGTTTCATTAACATCATTGAATGTTAATAAATTTAAAAACAAAATCAATAAAGTTTCATTGTGAGTGTAATTAAATTAAATTAAAATTTTATTTATAACCCAAACCAAAACTTTCTATAAATTCGTAAATATAGTAATATAGTAATCGTAAATAGTTTTTTATTTATTATCAATATGTAAAAAGATGTGGAAGAAGTGAGGTATTTAAGGTGGAAGTTGGTAGTTAATACAGTTTATGATGTGACGTGAGTGTACCGCGCACTGGAGAACTGGAGGGGCAGGCCAGCCGTCACTTAGTTTTGTCGTCTGTTGGAGTCTTGAAGTGTTTAGTTTTCTTGATCGTTTATTTTTTTTTAATTATTCATTATTGCGACAGATGTCATCTCTTTATTTATATTTTCACAAGTGTTTTAAAATAATATATATCGATACTGAGAATTCGTACTACAGGCAACTCAAAGGATATGCCGAAGTCAGGTAATTTTAAAGCGAATTCCTTCTATTTAAATGCATTAATTTAATATATTCTTTATATTCAAATTCGCCTTGTCTGTTATTAGTATTATTAATTTTAGTAATAGTTAGTTACTGTCAACGTATCTGATATTTGTATTCTCTGTCTGGTATTCAAGCAAATTAATTAATGGATATGATTGTATTGTTTACATATCATATATAATACTTAATATAATCGCTCAATGCACTTTAAAGCGCCTGGTCCATTTTAGAACTAAGTTAACTTGTTCTGAAGCATACTAGAAAACTTTCCAATAAAAGCAAGTTTATTATGATTCATTCAGTGACTATGCAAACTAGTTGATAGTACCTTGCAGTCTCTGTTTGACCTTGCCTCTTTACAATTGTTCATGAAGCTTAATCATTGAAGTATTCAACTTATTTTTATTGTAAACATTGATGCACGGAAAATGTCTATAATAATTATTTTATTCAATTATTTTGTTTATAATTTTAGTTTTTCTCATTATATCAATAAACTGATGTCTTGTATGTATGTAAAACTTTAAATATGCCTTGTAAGAGTTCTTAAAAAGATACACCTCAGTTTAATAATTGTATCTTAATTTTTAAATTATTCTTACTTATTTAGTAATCAACTAACTGGTGTTATGCCGAATGACTGTTAATAATTCATTTTCAAATAAACAGTATGTCAATTATAATGTTAATAAAATACAATTTTACTAAAATCAGTCATAAACTCAGAATTTTAATCAACATGAAATATATTAAATTTTCAATTGTATTTCATAGTGCGCTTAAATTTGTATACAAAATTAATTTGGATTCATTACTTATTAAATTTTGGAACCTTTAAAATATTAAAATTTTGTTGAGCAACTGTACAAATTGATCTTCTGTGCTGAATACAAATCAAATTTATTCAATGTACAGCCATCTTCAACAAATTTGTATATTTACTTTATTAAATGTTTTACTGTGGCCATTTTGCAACATTGAATGAAGCTGTTTCAACGCATAAGTATGTAGTAGTAAAGATATTTACTCTTTGATACTGCTTGCTTTTGCACCATTGAATAATTGTTTGGACTCTTGATAGATCATGAGCTAAATAACCATTCTACATTTATTTCAAGATTTGATACACTAAATTGTCATTTTTTAGTTCAATTTTTAAAAATATATTTTCTTCTCAATATAACGTTTCAATTTTATTATTTTGATTGTACCTTTATTATCTAAACCTGTCAAGAAGATATAAAATTCTCTTGTGACTTCCAAATGAAATTATAAAACTTAAGTTTCACTTGGTATCAGAAGATTAGTAGCAGAAAAATTATAATACAGATAAGATTAAAGATGTTGCAGAGAATGATTAATATTTTCTCTTTATCTCTTCTCCCCCTATTTCTTTTCACTTTTCATAATTATTTTTATTTTTCAAGATTTGTTGGTAGACCTCTCACGTTTTCCTTATCCTGCCATTGCTCAATGGCATCTATTATTTTAGCTCAAAGTTTTAATAATATTGACCTAGTCGAAGTATATACTTAGATTAATCTGTTTAAAATATTCATCATCTATTTATTTGCCTTTTTTTTTTTTATTGAATGTTTATTGTATTATACTGCCTCAATATTAATTGAAATTGTATTGTTGGTCTAACAGATGAGCCCAGGTGTAATTCAAGTAATTCGTGGGAGGAAAGCTCTCACGAACATTCCCATTCTCGAAGGAGTTCTTGCTCCGATGTGGATTTATCATCTGGTGATGAAAGTAACAAGTGAGTTGTAGATTCTTTTTTTTTTTCTTGCTATAATTTTAATTTTCTAGTTAGTAACTTTGCTGTTATAAAAACCTGTCTTGATTTTTAAAAATGAAATAAAATATTTAATTTTAGATAATAATATTAAACTTATTGAATAGTGGATGTATATAGGGATGAATGCAAACATTAATCAAAAGATATAAAGAAGAAACTTCATGTGAGTTATTAATTTGACCTAAATTTTAGGCTTTAATTAAAGCCGTATTTAAAAAAAAAAAAAATAGACAAAATGTTGAGACTTAGCCCAGCTAGGTAATATTGGTAGGACTTATGAATATGAATATATAAATAAAATTATGAAAAAGAAAAATTAAGTAATAGGATTAGAATGGAAGAATATGATACATAGGATATCTTTTACTGTCAATAAAATGGTAACAAATGAAAATTTGCATACGGATGATGCAGTCCATTTTTCTAGTGCATAAACAGGTTGTTACATAGTATATTCAAGGGAGGGAATTAAAATTAAAAGTTCGATGTATACATTTTTAACAAACCAAATTACTAATTTAATTAATATTACTTTTTTTAATTTTGATATATATATTTTTTTTTTTTTCTACCAGAAACTAGACTTTAGCCTGCTTATTCTTATAAATAAATTCTCATTGATAAAGATAGATCACAAAAATTCTCATAAATAAGTTCTTGTTTATTAAATAACATTAAAACAGCCTAAATTTCTCCAACTCTGGCATCTCCATCGCTTTCATATGGACCTATACTTGTACATATGTTATTGGTAATGCAACATGCTAGTTAAAATTTGTAAAAAGGGGACCTAATTGTTTGGCTTAACCAGTAGAATCTAAAAATAAACAAATACAGCACTAACTTCATAAACAAAATCACCAACACAAGCATTTTATTTAATTATTTATGCCCCCCTTGTCTCGCGGCAATAGGGGTTTGGCCATATAGCAGTGCATATGTGGCCGTTAAAATCCTTCAATCTTCATGATAATTGTGGTCCCTGATTCCTCAAATTTAGTTGACCCTCCCTAAGCCGTCCTATTCTTCAGCTCCTTTTTTCGGCATTCGCTCTGGTAGAGGTCCTCTTCTTGCCAAATTGAAACGGGTAAATAATAATAATAGTTTTCCAAAGTTTACACGAAGTCTGTAGTACTGGTAGTTCACTTCATTCACCAGCTGGGGGAAAAAAATTTCAATTGCCATGGGTTGTCCGCAATTCTCGTAAAATTAGTAAATTTTCTGGTAGTCCAGCTCAGCCTTTCCTTTTAAAGATGTCTTTTAGAAAATCTTCAGGCACGAGAAGGTCAAGAGGTACACCTCCTGCTAGGACCTGCACCGCCTCATAAGGCACACTTCAGTATGACTTAGTCTCTCGCAGCAGAGCCATATGCTGAACCAACGCCAAGCTGCGTTTCTGCCAGTGTGAGGGATTCTTGAAACATGCAGTGGATGCCAATCTCAATATTACACTGTTATAAAGGGCGATCCTTGATGGTTTTTGAGACCCTAGAAGAAGCCCCCTAGACGGCTAAGACCATTCAATATTAGGGCCACCCTATTTCCGAGGTATTCTAACTAAGGGGTAAAGTTTTAAGTCCCTTCCGAATCTTAACAATGGTAGGTGACCACCTCACTTGGGCCTATTCTTGTACCATCAATGAAGAGGTTTATAGGTTGTGCCCTTTCCGTTTTCCCTCTTAGGAGTATGACCTGAATTTTAGCTTCACCCATCTTCAAGTTTTTTGCCTCACACCAACACAAGCCCTGCTACAGTTTACTTTGGCAATCAGAAATATTAGGCATAAATAATTACTTCCTTTTTATAAAATAATTATTTATTAAAATGGATCCCATTTTGGATTGATTTAGATACATATTAAACTGCTTTTTTCAATTATCATTAGTTGTGATTTATTGAATTTATTTTTCTTATTCCCTATTCCCCTCAAGAATGCAAATCATAATAAAAAAAAAAAAAAAAATTAAAAATAGAGATAGGTGGAATAAAAAAAGTGAGTTACTGGTTTTTCCTCTAACCCTTCATGAAAAGGGAGGGGGAATTTTTCCCTGTATCTCTGTATCAAATAGGTAGTGATTTCATATCATATAATTGTTTCTGAAAAGGTATTGTTGATATGTCATATTTTTCTTCATTCTTTATCAAATTTGATTACTGAAGCATCATTAAAATTCACATAATTAAAAAACTATTCATTATTTGCCATTTAGGTGAATTAAAAAATGAGATATTTTTTAGAGGTGCTTAAATTAAGATATTCTTCTATTCCTTACAAGGAAAAGAAGAATCTTTTTGGATTAATAAATCCATTGTTAATTGGTTAAATTTATAATCTTAGATAGCATTAAATTATATATCAATGTTTATCTAATTCCTTTTGGTATTAAGAGAGTTAAAAGATGTTGGTTCAATTTGGTTTTAAAAGGCTAATATTTATTTAGTCCTGTTTCAATTAACGAGCTAATGGCACATCATACGGTTTGTGTGTGTTTGTGTCTGCATGAATTAATTGCTCTTAATGAGGATATATTCCATTACAAACAGTCCACATTTAGACAGGAGCAGTAGCTTTACTGTTGGTGTCAGGCCTATATTTCAATACTTATTTCTTAGTTTCCAACATGTTAACAGCATTTCTTGTTATGTTATGGATGTCTGTGTTGTTTTTTTTTAAATTTAGTGTATCATAAATAAAAACTACTACGACAATAGGATATAATATTAGTCTCTGAAGTTCTGCAAGCATGATGTAACTAATTATTTATGTTTTTATGTAATTTTTTTGTTGTTTTATTTTTATATGAAAATTATTACTGATTAATTGAATCATTGAATGCAAATAGTGCTAGTTATGGAATTTAACTGTATAAACTTTAAATGAAATATGTATCTCTATTTGGTCTTCAAAGGATGAACTGTTTATTTTCTAGAAATTTTCCTTTTTATTTTTGACTTAGAATTATTTCATGCTGTAGATTATTGTTAATTTTTTTTTATTAACTATAATTTTTGCTTTGTTTTATCGCATTGGAGAGAAATTGTTACAAGGTATAGATTAAGTAATGATGATAAGATAAAAATTGACATGATAACAATTAAGTTCATGAAATTTGTAAAAATAATCATCATTAGTAATTAAATGTCTTGAGTATAAGATACTTTTGAACCAAACCTGGGCTAAAAGTTTTATAATATTTATTATAAAACAAAGTTAATATAATATCAATTATTTTAATTACTTGCATAAAAAGCATTTGAATTTAATTTTTTTTAGTATTACAATATCCCCTAATATAAAGGAATCTATTCAATTTATAATTTTTTTAGTCTATTTGGAACACTTTTTTTTTTTTTTTTTTTTGTATTTCATTTTAGAATGAAATTGCTGGCACAAAAAAAAAAAAAAAAGTGTATTATCTCTACAAATACTAAGTACCTCTACCTATCTCCAACCTTTAGTTTATTTTATGGTGAAAATCTTTAGTAAACTGGCTGTTGCAATAGTAATAGGGAAAAAGTTGGTGTGCTTAGATATAGTCACAATAATATCTAAAAGTGTTGTAGTTCAAAGGTTTTTAATTCCCAAAACTTATCTCATATTAAACTGTGTTCAAAATGTTTAAATAGTTTTATTATAGGTATTTATTGATCCTTTTTTTTTTTTTTTATTTACTTAGTTTAAAAATTTGAAATTATCCATTTTCAGGGGTATCGATGGGAAGAGCAGGGCAGGATCCAAAAGATGCACGTGGCGACATGGAGGTGACTCCCCAGAGCCCGGAGGTGGTAGGTTGTCGAGGTGGTTTTCGATGAAGAAGCAAATTGCAGAGAGTGAACCAAGGGGGAAGATGCCTCTATTACCAGAAGTATTTACTTTCTTAGTTTTTATTAATATGGTCTTGCTAATAAAAAAATAAAAAATCTGCTAGTTTGGTTCAGTAAAGCTTCCCTATTATTTCTGTGGAATAATAAGAAAAAACTTCTTCTTCTCTTCTTCTTTATCTTCCTCCTTTGTGCCATTACTAGCGTGGAGGGGCCTCGCCAGGCTTCACGGTCCCTGCACAGCCTCTTCAGTTCCTGGAAAGTTTTTCCTCCAATCCTCTGGATATATTCTTCATATAGAATCCTAGGCCTTCCGCGTGGCCTCCTGCCAGTGGGTCGAGCTTCCATCACCTTTCTGGGTTCCCGGTTCTCGCTCATTCGACAAATATGGCCAAACCATTTTAGCTGGCGTTTCTCCAGGATAGTTTTCAATGCAGGAATTTTTAGCTCTGCTCTAATCCTTTCATTTCTTACGCGGTCCCTCCTCCTTTTTCCTGCGACTCTACATAAGTACCTCATCTCAGCTGCAGTTATTCGGCCGATCTGTTTATCGAGCATTATCCAGCTCTCGCTCCCCTAGGTAAGAGTAGGGAGGTATATTGATTTGTAAATGTGGAGCTTCGTTTCTAGCCCCACATCTTGATGCCCAACAATACTGTTGCATATGCTATAATAGATTTGGTTAGCTTTAGCAATCCTATTTGCTATTTCCCCATATATTTTTGCCTTTCTATTTATGTTGGAGCCCAAGTAGAGAAAGTTCTCCACTACTTCGAGAACCTCGCCATTGCAAACGACCTCCACTGTCTCCTCCTCATCTCGGGACAGGACCAGTATCTTGCTCTTGGAGGCATTGATGGTCATTCCTTTACGCTGGAGTTCTTCCTGCCATTCCAGTAGAGCTTGCTGCAGCTTATCTTTTGTGTCGCAAATGAGAACGATATCATCAGCATATAACAGTGACTGGCTAAGTATCGTCCTCATGTGGACAAATTATTTTAATGTATATAAGGAAAAATAATATATCTCTGGTCATTTAATTGAAACTATCTGGAAGTACATTTTTACCCCATATCCATTTACTTGTAATGGGAAATCCTATAATACATATACATTAATACAATCTCCTTACCCTCACTCAATTAAAACCTTAATTCCTTTTCAAGGAATTTGGCTGCTTATTCTAGGTACTGGTCCCTCATGGAATACCCTTAAGGATCGCATTAAATTTAAGATTTCTATAAAATTAAATTAACTTTTACCTTCAGTAAATAATTTATTCAGTAAGATTATTGACATTGAAGTAAAATGGTTATACTTAATTCTTGATATTATATCTTTAATAATGAAAGAAAGAATTATTTAAATTCACATATAAAATAAATCTCATAATTAATTAAATTTTAAGTTAATGATTGGAATGATTCTAATTGAAAAGGTTACATAATAAATTTAAGCGCTTATGTTAAACTGAATTTGACTATTACTGAACATGCTATTTTGAGGTCATGAAATTAAATAAAACAAAATTATTCTACAGAGTTATATAGTGGTAATTGCTATTGGGCGATGTTCCTTATACCGATGACAGGCTCTACAACCTGGATTCTTCTACACAGATCATAGTCAAGATCGCCGGCGAGGAGCGATGACGGGAGCTGAGATGTTAGCAATTTGGATCTGCTAGATAGAATGAACTTTGTTCCATCTCCCACTCTTGACTTTTTCTTACTTTTTGGGGCGATATCTGGTGGCCAAATAGTGCCATTATATCTCTCTTTCTTCTTATTAATATCTCCATCTCGCTTCGATGTGACCGTTGGAGTGTCGGATGTTCCATCCTTTGTATACAGGTTGTCACTAGCTTCTTACTAATTCCCTTTGTCCTCCCTTTTTGATTCTTGACTTAGCAGATTCCCAATTCCTTAATATTTAGAATATCTCCTGATTTATACTTTGATAAATTTTAATTAAGCAGTACCTATTTCACCTATCAATATACGAATATTTAGTAGATATGCACTTAAATTGTAACTTTGATGATAATTAAGTTATAAAATTTGTATAGCATCTTATTTCATATGTTCATTATATTATGAAAATTCAGGTGAATTGTACTTTATCTGAATGAGTCACTTTTTAATCATAAATTAGTTTTTTGGATTGTTGAAGCCCAATTAGGAGATTGAATTTGATAAAATTGATTTGAGTTATTATTTCGTAAATTCCTAATGTTGCTCTAATTTCAACTGAATGAATGAACTGTTTTCATTATATGGGCATACATTTGCTTAGGTATGTGTTAGCAAAAATAGTGAATGGAATTTGATGAACTTGTGGACAAGGAAATTAATTTAATATTTTATTATTTTATTTCAATTCAAAGACATTTTTAGTTAGTTAATTTTACTATTATTTATACTGTATGACTTATTTTATTATGTTACTTTGTAGGAAGATGAATGCGGTATGACCCAACGGAGGACGACAGGTGCACCTTCGTTGCCACCAGCCCCACCTCACCTCAGCCCTCAGCAGCTCAAGATGAGGCATATTATTGAGGCTATCGTGCAATCTGAGAACTCTTATCTCGACACTCTTCATAGGCTAGTCAATGTATGTTTCCTATCTCCTATAAAAATTTATACTTAAATCACAAATTCAACTATATTTGTAACATTTCAATTATGAAGTATTGAATAAGTTACATCTCTGTGTAGCTGTTTCTTCTCTTTCTCTGTATTTTTGTTTGTTTATTTTTTAGGAATATAAGAAACCACTGGAAGAAGCGAGTCCTGCTATCTTAAGTCCTTCTAAAATATCTTCTTTGTTTCACCGTGTACCAGAGATCCTTCAGTGCCATATGCTCTTCAGGCTTGCTCTGAGGGATGCAGTAGCGAAGTGGGATGTCCAGCACAGGATAGGAGACGTATTTGTTGCTTCTTTCTCGAAGGCAGTTGTACTCAATGTTTATTCGGATTTCATCAATAATTTTTCATTCGCGATGGATCTAGCTCGATCCGAGGCAAAGAAGAAACCTGCATTAGCTGAATTCTTCAGGGTAAATATTTTAATTTGTTTAAAAGTTTAAGTGCAGTATATAATAATTAATGAGTTATTGTAAAATGGCTGTTTTGTTTTTTAGGTCCGCCAAACAAATTCAGAGGATAGGCTCTCATTTTTTGGTTTAATGGTCAAACCTGTTCAAAGGTTTCCACAGTTTATTTTGTTTCTGCAGGTAATAACCCGTTAGTTTTCATTGTTTTATTTGTTAGTTTATTGTAAACTGATATGGAGTACCATTTTATAGAATTAAGGAACTAAGTATTTTGTTGAATTTCCTCTTCGTAAAATGAGAACATTATGTAATTAATCAAATTTGTTTAATAGTATGGGGTTATAAAATTATATTTTAATTGCACTTCATGAGTTTCACATCAATAAATGCTTTTTATATTTTAATAAAAAAATTCTCAAAAGAATGCACCTGATTTAAATCTCATACATTCAAGAATGATCATTTAATCTTAAATACTTTAGATTTCTCTCTACCATCATATGAATTTGCATTACTAAACGCTACTTTAAGGAGCATTCCTATACCAGATATTTATCTTTAAAATGTCTGCAGGACCTTTTGCAAAATTGTGGAGCCGGTCATCCTGAGAGAATGGCTTTGCAGTTAGCACTAACTCAGCTGGAGTCCCTGGCGGAGCTGCTGAACGAGAGAAAGAGGGAGGCCGAACAGGCGCAGGCGTTCAGGTTGATGATGCGATCCGTATCCGCCAAGATGCCGGCTAGTCCTGGGCCAAAGTATCTCATTAGGCATGATGACGTAACTCAGCTGGTAATTGCAACAACCATATACTTTTCTTATAGCTTTACAGACTAAAATGTAGGAATCTTGAGACTGTTTTTATTAAAAAAAGAAAAGTCTCATTATGTCATTATTGGTTAAGGTTTGTTGAATGAATGAAATTTAGCTGATTAATAATAATTAGACACAATTAAAAACTGGCAAGTATACTTAAATTAAAACGCATTAAGAATTATAAATTATGCATGTAAATTTATGTTATTCAAATTAATATTTTGAACAATTGTATTTTTTCATTTTAATTTTTTTCTTAAATACAGTAGGGCTCTGATTAACTGATTCGATGGGGACCAAGGTTACCTCGGTTAATCGAAATAATCGGTTAATCGGAACCATACCTATACCAACTGAAAATGTAGGTTATTTTTAAATAAAAAGTACATATATGCTTAAAAACCTAATAAATATTTAATAATAATAATGCATTATAACAATGATAATTACAGAAATTATGAAACTATGTATTTAAAAAGTAATCTTTTATTGTAGTTTGTCTAAATGAACTCATATACATATACATACACCCCAGGCTTGGCATCTCGATTAATCGGAACCTCGGTTGACCGGACCTCGGTTAATCGGAACCCTACTGTATTAACATTCTATTTTTTTTTCTCTTATATTAAATCACTAAATGAGACCTCACTAAAGTAACATTTATAATTTATATAAAGCATAAATATCTTCACATAGTATTCAATTTCACACTATTCAATATGGCTTACAATATTGTAATAATATTAATAGAATTTTATTTAATTAATTTAAAATCATTATTATTTTCTAGAAAAAAAATTTCAAATTTTTTTTTATATACATTTTACTTAATTTTTGAAAATCACTTTAAAGATTACTATATACTATTGTTTCATTATAGGAAGTGAATCAGTGTGGATTGATCAGTAAATGTAAGAATCGACGTCTATTATTGTTGAATGATCAGCTAGTCTGTGTTGCACTCAGCACTAAAGAAGAAAATGTTAACTCACAACCAAGGCTAACATATAAGTGGAGTTGCCCAATCACTGAAATACAGGTATAATGGAGCTTTTATATGTTATTACTATATTGATATGTCATGAAATATCTTAAAATAGCTATGCACCCAAAAAAGATCTGCTGACCTCTCCTCTTACTAAGGGCGAACTTTGTGATATCAAATCACCTAGATCTCCTGCAGATTCCTGATCGATTATTTTATACTATAATTTCTTTTTATTTTGTTATATTTTTTTATAATCAAACTTAAATGAGTTATGTTTAATCGACTTATGATTTAAGAAAATGTTAACTTTTAGGTAATAGAAAGCCCTGGTTCCCCGACTATCAGTCGACTGCTTACTCCAAGCGGTTCCTTGGCATCAAGTACGAGCTCTGGGACTACAGACAGCCTCTGTCTGGAAATGAAAGCCCTTCGCCACGACTATGATGTTATCAAGAGAATTCATGACCTCACTCACACTCTTGAGGCACAATATCAGGTTACTACTTTTAACTTACTAATCTTATGAGTAAATTAAGTTCATATAGTTAGGTTGTAAAACATTATTTTATATTCTTGCCTCACCTCACATTTCGGTGCCATAACATTTATTTTTAATTGAAATTAATTATTTGGTCATACGGCACCGATAATTTAATCTCCTATAACCTGTTCTTATTTCTGACGTTATGGATAGATAGCCATTTTCAAATTAATCTTTCTCATCAAAATCTTTTTCAATATCTTATTTCTTTGGTTCTTAGCTAGTCACTATTTGTAACTTTTTTATTTTAAGTAGCATTGAAAGTAAAGATGGTGTAGTTATTGGTGATGTATGGCCTAGTAACCTGTTAAATTATTGATATTTTTCTATTTAAATGGGTATGAAAAACTACATAAGCCATTTTTGTGGGATTCATTTATGATTTGGTGGTTTTCCATTCTCTTCATTCATGCAGGTTGTTTGTATTTATTGTTTTTTAAATTATTTTATTGGTGTTCAGGAAATGAATCCTGAGATAACCAGAGCCATACTTGACAGTATACAACGGGAGATCCAAAGGAAGGACGAGCAGCTCGCATGGTTAGATTCTTGTTGCCTCCAATTATCCCTCCGAGGGAAAGAGGAGACTCTCACTTTCCAAATGAATAGTCAAGAGACAAGAAAGGAATGGATAACTGGTTAGTAAAAATTTTTTCAAGCAAATAACACTTATTTGATTTATGATTTAGAAATGTATAACTGTTGACTGTTCATATTAATTATTAGTATTAATTATAGTGGATGTTGCATGGTCATGATTTTCAGTCAAATTTTTATTATTTGTGTTGATATTTCGTGTTGTTTTGTGTCGAATGTGTTTTTCATGTTCAGTGCAAGGAGAGTTCTGAAAGGGTTCTATGAACAATGCTATTTCTCAGCAAGTCATGTGATGATGAGCCACATGCTTAAATAAAAAAAATTAGCACATATAATATTTGTATTAAAACATTTTACTGAAAATCCTGAATCAATCAACCAAGATATTTAATTTATAAATTCTTATTATGCTTTTTTTTTTTTCTTTAGAGCTGAGGTTGGCCCGACTCGCCCTGGATCCCAACAACTCTCCTGCTTGGGAAGTGCCTGAGCAGGAGCTGCGACCTTCGACCAAGATGCCGCTCTTTGTTGCCGCACATCCTATATATACTGCTCATCCACAATCAGAGGTTAGAACAGTAAAATATACAATCATTTGATTCCTTTTATTTAAAGAATTCAACAAAAAATAAAAACTTGATGACTAGTGATCTCTTATAACTTTTTAATGTTACATGTTTTATCAAAAAATACCTGTCCGTTCCAGGTAATGTGTGGTTGCTACTACAGCAGTGCCTGTGGTAAGGCCGGATATCTTTGGGTGTGTACTTATGATGGAGAGGATTCCCACGTGTCCATCGCTCAGGCATGGCAGACATCTTTAAAAGCTCTGACGCAGATTCAGGTCGACGGCATGAAGATTACAGCTATCGAATATGTGAGGAGCACGGAAACTGTCTGGATAGGAACTGCCAATAATAGGTAGATTTATTTAATTATTAAGTTAGTTATCTGAAGCAACGTAATCCTTATCATTTTTTAATTACTCAAGGTTCCTGAAGGGTTCCTTGGTACTTGATTGTGCAATAAGGGGATTAGTCCTTTGTCCTGCTCAAATGCCAGGTTTTCTCCCTTGATAATTTAGTTAAAAGTACCTACTTAAAGAGGCTGGGTGTTCTCCAAGAGAATCTCCCTACTCCAGGTAGGGATCGATCCCCGGCAGAACAGATAGGTATGCTTCCCTAGCCAGATTCGAAACCCAAGACCTTGAGCATAGTAGTACAGTCCCTTGTCAATGAGCTCTCCAATATTACTTACACAGCTCACTTAGAATGTTGCACAGGTATTTGGTTTAGAAAGAGTTACAAATATTAACTCTTGAGCATAGCACTTTCAATGTTAACTGATATTCTATGATTCAATCTGATAAATAACTTGAGTCATTTAGAAAAAGAAAATATATTAAAGACTGAAAGTCCTGATTATAAACACTAATAGTCATCTAAATTCTACCTCAAAGGTTCAACTTTTAAAAAAATTTAAAAATAGGAAGTTATTTACAAAAAATTCAAAAATTTACATTTATGAAGGGTATTATAATTATTATTATTTATTTTATTTTATTCTTTTCAATGATTTATTATATTAGGAACCATTTTGGTGCTCCCTATGATCAGAATCAACCTGAAATGAGGGGTCACCTGTAGTGTAGTGGTTAGCATAGCAACCCACAATACTAAAGGTCCTGGGTTTAGGTCCCGCAGTGGCCCTAGGATTTTTTAAAGGGAGTAAATAATCCTTGGCTATGCCTGTGCGATGTCAGGTACTCGTTTATGATCCCTATCTTAATTATACCTATATAGGCAAATTTTAGGACTACCACTTTAGCATCGTCCGATTAGCATTAGTAGCATAAAAGGACGTTAAAAAAACAAACAACAACAAACCTGAAATCATTTGAAATATTTGGATAAATAAACAATTTATTTCCCGCAGGGTGTTGATATATTCCGTGACAGAACCTGATCACCCCGAGGTTGCACATTCGCTGCCGATGACAGGCGAGGTGACTGGGATGAAGGTGCACTGCGACAATGTGTTCGTGGCCCTGACTACAGGAAGACTGCTCGTGTTCAGGCGCCACTCTCCAACTCCAGAAGAGGTGAGCCTTGGTCCAGATCCTGTCTCCTGCCTGCTGCCGATCAACCTATCTCTGTATGCAGCTTCTGGGAAAGTTGTCACTGTAATGAGTGCTATCACCGGGGAGATGCAGGTAAGACTTTTTCTTTTAAATTGAATTTATTATTTTCTAGTAATAGGGTGCAAAGGCATGAACCACAAGAATCATAGACAAGTTAATCCTATTTATTATTTATCAACAATATATTCTCTCCCTCCGTAGCTAATGTTACACTTATACTCTTATGATGCACTACCTGTAATTAGTTTTTTAAATAGTTCTCTAGTATTTTTTATTATATCTTATGAAATAAATAAGAATGCTTAAATATTTTATTTTTTCTTAATTTTAGAAAAGCTTTACAATTCAACACGAACACGTTGGAGGTCACGTCAGCTTAATGGCGCATTCCGGAGTCGGTCTTTGGATCTCACTCAGCAACTCTAGCACCATTTGTCTCTACCACACAGAAACGTTCAAGCACTTACAGGTTAGTTACGATATTGTTTTGTAGCATTACTTAATTATTAAATTTAATCACTATAATATTCTGCCTATGCCCCTATGTAAGCCTAGGCTATTTTTCTAAATAAATACATAAACAAGTGTTGCTGATTCTAATGAAGTGATCTAAAAATAAAAAAGTAAAAACATTTATAAAGATGTATGGTATAATATAGTTTTTGTCTATTAGAATAAAACTCAGAGAACTATATAATAAAATTTTATTATTATAACTATATACCGGTTTCATTATTTTTAAAAGGGAATGCAAAGATATTCATAGAAAAACTACTTATCTTTAATTATCAATTAAATTTTTTTTACTGAAGTTCATCTGTCGTATTATTCGTAATTCATTGTAATTGGCTGATCTGTCTACTTTTGAATGAATATTTTACTTTCAGTGATATTTAATACTCGAATAGTGAATTAATCATTATTTTGGAGCAAGTTTAATTTAAAAAAAAAAAATTCATACATTTGTTTTTCATCAAAATATTTGTGTGGTCAACTTGCTTTCTTATGGTTATAAAATCGGCGACCTTTTTCCTCATTGATTGATGTTTATTTTTATTGCTTTGTTCCTTTTGGTTATAAATCTTTAATGAGGACAAGGTCATAATAGAATAGATTACTGTTCATTAATATCTAATTTATGATTTTTTATTTTATTTTAGGATATCAACGTAGCCAGTAATGTTGTACGATTGACGGGATTCCATGGGCCCGTGACAGTGACCGGGTTGATGGCCTGTAAGGGACTGCTCTGGGTAGGAACAGATGCTGGTGTGGCCCTCACCGTTCCACTCCCGAGGCTCGAAGGTGTACCTATCATATCTGGCAGGGTAAGTTTCTCACTACAGATTTTTTTTTTTTTTTATTCAATAAAACTGGACTATATTGTTTGTTCAAACAACTGTGCAATCTCAGTAATCTTAATAATAATAATAAATTAATCCAATCCTCCCCCCCCCCTTGGAAGCTAAATGTTTTATTTATCGATAAAACTTCCTTCTAAATTTTCAGGTATATTAATACCATATCATCTTTATTATTTATTACATGTTTTAATCTAATCATTCCTCCTGTTGCCATGATGTTTAATGGTACTAATTATGTCAGTAGGGTTTTGTTCTTTAGCCTTGGTTCCAGGATGATGATAATCTTTAAACGATTCCATCATTAGACCAATACTATTTTCTGAAAATAAAATGTAATATTAGCAGCAAAATTTAGCTTTGAATGTTGCTCATATCCTTAACTTATTCCCTAAAATAGAATTATTTGCTTCAATAATATTCCTTGAGATCTTTCCCACTTTTTTGGACTCCAAAGAAAATTTTTATATTTGTTTTTAGTAGCTGTTAATTATTCTAGTTTGATAGTTTTGTGAATTAGGTGTTCAAACATTTTTACCATTTGGATAGATTGCGTCTATATTACATTGTCTTTTGTCAGTAAAAATACTCGTTGTCACATTTTCATTGCGAATAATCTTAATTTAAATTATTTACTATGATTAATTAATTTAGAAACTTTGCGGTCAGTTTCATTTTTTCAGTAATATTTACATGATTTTTATTAACTTATATATTTTTATTTCTTAATGCTGAAACCAAAAGAAGGAAGAGGATTTTGTAAGTCCCTTTTTTGAATATTTTAAACACAATTTTAGATTTTAAGATTATTCCCCTACATTTTGTTTATTGACTATAATTGGGTCTAGTTTCCAACATCTCAATTTGTTGATTTTGTGCTTTCTCTAATAATGACTCACCAATCTATCTGGTTTTCTATGTTAATTTTATTTTATCGTGACTCTAATTTTCTAAGGATTAGTTAAGCCGATAAGAGAAATATGCACATCTAATATTAATCTTCCCTTATTAATATTCTCCTCCCCCCCCCACCCCCCGAATCGGACTAATTCTTCATATTTTAGTATAAACTCTTATTTTATGATTTTAATTTTAATTATTAGTCAAACCGAGCTAATTATTTATTCATATAATTTCATGCTTTCATTGGAAGAATGAAGATGACTTCGTAAGTTTTTCTTAATAATATTCTACAAATGTAATACCTTTTTTGATTAGCAGACACCTCTTACTTTAAAATAAATTGTATTTACTAATAGTAAATGTTATTTAGCGATTCACTCTATATAAGTTTCATTAATTTAGCTCTCATATCAGTGCTTCGATAGCAAAATATTACTTTTGTAAATTTTAGGAGCTAGGATTTTACCTAATTACTATTTGGTGGCTTTTGAAGTATTATGAGTTGCTATCATTGTTTCCTCAATAACTACAGCTCAATGACTTATATATATTTATATTTTGAGTATTTCAAGAATATTGACCAATAATGAATAATACTGTAGTGTATGTGGAAACATTCAGTTTTTTAAGAAAAGTGACTGATCACAGATTTAAAAAAAATGAATTTGAGTTGACCAACAATTTTAAATATATAAAATAGCCCATGGTTTTTTTAATAGATAAAGAAGTGTTTCACAAAGAAAGAAAATATCAAGGATGTGAGATCAGAGTTTTTTATTGAAAAAAAAAACTATTATTATGTCGTTTTCATCACATTTTGTATTATTTAACTACCAATAATTACCATAATTTATTTATAAGTAACTGGTGACTATATAAAAAATACCCAAAACTTATCTGATTTTAATTGCTTGTAAGCTATCTTTTAAAAAGCATACAAAGAAAAATATTTGTTCTTAGCTCAAAAATTATTCCATTAACTATTGATTATCTACATTTGTTATTGGCACATATGATATTAAATTACCGGTAGGTCAGTGACCAATATCCTGTGAGAATCGTTCAATAGAACTTTTAGTTCTTATTTATTTATTTTTGGTTTACGGCGAGATAATATTGAAAGATAAAAAAAAAAAAAACTTTATGTTCGGCCTCAATTACAAAAGGTATTTTTGGTTTATTGGTTTTATTTATATTTTGTTAGTTGTGATTAGTTTAAATAGAAGTACCTTAAATCATTTTTATTGACTTGTTATCGTTTGCAGGTCAACGTGTCATATCATGGTCACAGTGGGGCCCTGACCTTGCTGCTGCCCCTACATGACCCTCCAACTGTACTCAAGCGCCCTCCATCGAAGGCACTTGCTTCAGATGTCTACGGCCTCTATGGACAGCTCATGTATGTAAGAGAGGAAGAAGAATGGGCCGAAGCTAGGACAGTTGATCCTCGCAAGGAGGCGACCCTTGTCAGTGTGACCGCGGGTCGTGGTTATGTCAACCATCAACAGTGCTGTTACAAGAACATCCAAGCTCATGCCCACGTCATCATCTGGGAGATGAAGTTGTAATATATATGCCATCAGTTACCATCGTTAGTAGTGATTAGGTTTATAGAAGTCGTTAGTAATATTCAGTGTAGAGAGTCATATGTTGTCTTTATCAATGTTTACTTAAAAATATCAGGCACCTTTTTACGACAGTTAATATAAGATTTAAACTTAATAATATCGGAGGTTTTAATATTCGATTAATAAGTTTAATTTGTTTCTGATAATGTGATCAATAGAGTTTTGATGCAGATTTTTATTTTAGTCCTTTTGATTAACATTATTTACGATCTTCAATTCTTTAAAAAAAAAAAAAAAAAAACCTATATTTCTAACTTAAAAATCCTTCAAAATTTATTTTGGACCAAGAAATGTACTTAAGCCAAGCATACATTAATTACATAATAATGTTAATAAATATAAAGCTTTATTAGCAATTGATTGAATGAAAATTGTACTTATTTTATTTAGGTATAATATCCTGATTTTTTTTTTTTTTTTTTTTTACCTGCTTTAAAACAAACAAAGGGATCTTTACAGTGGTTATAATTACAATTTGTTTTATTCCATTGACCTATTAATTACAGAATTGTCTCTGTGATGTGTCTATCTTGGTTTAAAAGGTGCCTAATTCCTAACCTTTAAATCTGAATGTCAAAAGTCTTATATTTATCTCTTGATATTTAAAAATATTTTAATAGTTATTGCGAAATTTGTTCGCATTATTGTGTTCAGTGTAATGTATGTGTGTAGTGACTGTCTTTTTGTTTGTTTTTTTAAATCTGTTAAAACTAATTTAGATAAATGTATTAGAATTTCCAAAATATATTTATGACTTAAGATTTTCAATAGTTATAAGGATATTTTGTGTTAGAATGCTGTTTGGATACTCATATATGATGCATTCATTATACATAGATCATATTTTCGCACATAAACTAGAGATTTGTATATTTTATAGTTGTTGTTGAGCAATTCAATATTTTTTTTTCCGATTATATGCAGCTTTTATTACTTTAAATTCTTAGTTGTTTTACTATGTATTACTTTTAGTTTTATACGTTGCTTCTATTTTCAATTTGATTGTGATAGTTTAGTGTGTTATTACTCTTCATTGGATTTTTAAAATTAAATTAATTAAGTCATTATCTTTATATATTCATTTAGTTATAAAATAAAAAATGTGATACGATTGCCAACTTTGGAGGGGGAGGTGTATTTTAACCTTAAATTTTATTTTTATTTTTTAATTTGACTACTTAAATTAATTATAGTTAGTTCAAATAAGTTATTTAAATTTTGAAATCAGTTCGTGATTTCTGAAATATTGAGAATCTTATTAACAGAATAACCACGATTTATTAATTTAATATTTAAAAAAATGTTAATAATGTTCATGACAAATCCTGAACACATTCATTGCTCTATTTAATCTCATTTAATTTATAGATTATTCAATTAATTCAACTGTTAGTTTTTTATCGAACCTTTTAACCTTATTGTGATGTCAAAACCTTGTCAATATTTAGTCATCTTTCAATTATATTTGATTATCTCCTTTAATTTTAAAATGGAATAGGAGCATTCATTAATTTAATTTATTATTTTCATTTATTTTTAATTAATGCTTTGAGGCTTAAAATTCTTTATATACTTAATTAACATTGTATTTATTGTATAAAAGTCTGAACTAATATTTTTTTCTATAAGTGTATGATTGATATATTATAATGCAAATTTTAGAAAGAGATTACCAATATAGCTACATTATTTTGATGTTATTATCACTAAATATATCAACTATAAAAACTAGTAAATACTTAGAATTGTTTCCATCTAGTAATACTATAAATGTGTGAATTATTGTTAAAACTTACTTATAAAGTCAAAAGTCCTAAAGGTGCTAAATTATATCGATTCTATGTGCAACATCCACATATAAGATTAGTGTAGCTGTCTAGCTTATATAGATGAATATATGTTTTTATTTATACAACCTTGTTGTATATTTTTGTATATAAATAATTGGTTTATGTAAATACAATATTTATATAATAAATAATTACCAAATTATGTGTTAGATAGTGTAAATAAATGTGCATAACTCTTTATTATTATCGTTCACTGAATAGAATTTCAAAATTGTATTGTACCTGAAATACATAAAACATATTATTAATTTATAGTTTGTTTTTTTTAAACCCTTAAAATCAAAAGCATTTAAGTTCAATTTCTGTCTTACTTTTTGAAATTATCCTAAAATGCTATCACACATTCTGTAGAGAGAATTGTTTATCAAATTTTCCAGAACACTGAACTAAAAAAAAATCACACTATACTTTATACAATAGCATAGTCCATTTTCCAACTCTCATTGGATCTGAGCTAAATAATGAAATAAATCTGAGTTTAATGGCTCTGACCATATCATCGGAAATTAGATTATAGATTCTTTCAACATCTGCACAAATAAATTATCCATCCTTGAACAAGGCCAAAGCTTCTTGAAGTTTTGTTTAAAAAAAAAAAAAAAAATCCCATTTAATAAGGCTACAAGGTTATAGAACCAAGTTTATGGAAGTAGTTATTATTTATTTTAGATTGGTGTTAGTTTTCATTTCCTTATATTTTATCGAAAACTGTACACATTTTTCAGTGAAATAGACCTCCCCCTCCTTGAACACAGATTTGGCAACAAAAAAAAAAGTGCAAACTCGCATATTAGCCCTGTAATGAAAATTCTGCACTTGATCAATCAGACCATAAATATTATTATATACAATAATCTTATCTTACACCCAATTCTGAAAGTGGCCAAGCCTGGACTGAGGTATTCTGATCAAACTTCTTAGTTTACCACTACCTCGAGTGAAAAGATCCCAGTGAAGTGTTTGACAGATTAATTTAGTTGGTTTTAATTGATAATGATCTGCTTAAATTTTCATCTTGTAGTCTAAATCTTTATCTTAATGTAAGGAGGTTAAATTCCTGAATTCATCAAGAAGTTGATCCCTCTTGGAGAAGCTACACTGGTGAGTTAATATCAAGATTATATTACACTATTATCAGTTCTCTTGATGGGTTACACAAAATTTCTCCCCCTTATTGAAATTCATAATATTGAGAACCTTTTCAGGAGTGTAATTTCTGTGTTTGATGGCGATTTATCACTATTGCCAACTTCTTAGGGGCTAATTTCAGTCACATTTGACATGGGCGTCTTCAGCACCAAAATTTTGGGGGCAACGAATCAATATTTTCATAGATAGGTAAAAATTCGAGAGGCTAAAAATTGAAATAATAACACCTAAAAACAAATGTTGGGACATTTAATTCCTCCAACGATGTATTTTAAAGGTATTTATAAAACTTGCCAAATTATGTCACACTTAGAGTGTAAGTAGTTGCCCCCTTCCAAAATATTTGGGGGACGCGTCCCCCCCCCCCGGCGGTGACGCCCATGCATTTGGAGACTTAATTAGAGTTAAGGGCGTAAAGATAAATTTATAGAATAAAGTAAATTTATAAGGTAGACATTTATATATTTTTTTTATTTAATGGTAATTTTGGATTATACTAATTTTTGAAAGGAAGTGGAAAATAGATCTTCTTCATAAGTAACAACAGGCCATGGTGACTGAAGACCATTTTAACGGTCGCCATAGTAACAGCTTGTTTACAACACAGGTTATCACTATCACCAGTTTGAAAATAAGAGCTTTAAGATGCTTTGGGGTCTTAGCCCTGCATTAGACCTGCTTTCAGAATATGAAAAGGTCAACACTCTCTTCGGAAAGAAAACCATCAATATACTTCTTATAGGATCGGCCGATGGACGACACATCCTAAAAACGATGTCAGCTCTGAGGAGGCATTCTGTCGACGAATGCGAAGTTAACTTCTTCATCATGGATCTCGCCATGGATTTGGTTGCTAGACAGCTCCTTCTCCTAACCATCGCCCTGGAACCGGAGGATCGCCTCGGAATACAAGAGAAGGCACGGCTCTGGATGGAGGTCTATGGTAACACACTACTTCGACCTGTCACCGCAAAGTATATCATGTCCAAAGCGGTCCAACTTATTCATATGGTTACCAACAAGGATTATCAACAGAAAAGGCTTCCTCTTGTGGACTTGGATTTCATAAAGTACAAGGAGATAGACCAGTTGGAAAACATTTTCAAGTACTGGATTCGCAACAGGTACAGTATCGCCAAGATATGGGACATGAAACTGAGGAAGACACTTGGAACGAGGTACGACGCCATGGAAGGAATATTCGACTGGGATTACAACATGAAACTCCATGAAATAGAGGGTCGGACTAGAGTCTGCGCAAGCGAATATAAGTTGTGGAGGAAAATAGGTAAGTGTCGAATTTCTGAAAATAGTACTTAACCCTAGATTGACATCCTGGGGTGGAAAATACCCCTCACTTGGTTATATGGCGTGATCTTCATTTCTGTGAATCACAGAAACTCCTTCCAAATTCCTATACACTTAGAATAGCCTTCTCCAGTATAACTTATTATAAAAAAAAACCAGTTTTCACCTAATATTTGCAGGAGGTCTTGAATAGTGTCTGGGGTATTTTTTACTCCACATTGTATAAGTCATTGAGACTCAATTGGACTGAACATTTTATTTCCCTAAGCGAAAATAGGAATTCTATTTATGTTTGATAATTATAGTGTATATTGCTCTTGAAAAATATTAATAATCTTTTGGTGTCTGAAAACTATTGAGCTTCAGGATTTCCTTGATATTTTGTGAATTTTAATAAGAATTTTCCAGGGTTTGGATTTTTTTTCTCGATGATTCTATTTCAATTCATTATTGGTGGAAATAAAAAGCATAAGGGAATTTTTTTTTTTTTTTTTTTTTTTTTTAAGTTTCTCAATGTATGGGGAAAAAATTACCACAGGGTGTCATTAGCATACATGTAAAGGGCAGTGTGAATCTTGGTTTAATTCGCAAAACTATTAGATTAATCGGAAGATGCTACAATGGGAGTCCTAAATTTTATCTATCTAGGAATAATTAGGATAGGTATCTTAACGAGTACCTGACATCGAACAGGCGCGGAACGTACATTTTACGTCCCATCCGAAGGAAGCCAAGGATTTTACGTAAAAAACCGAGGATTTTTACTCTCTTTAAAAAATCCTAGGGCCACCTGCCGAGATGCGACGCTCGACCTTTAGCCTTGGAACCTGCTATGCTATCTACTACACCAATGGCGACTCTTATGAATATTTATTTACCATTTGTCGATTGTAATAAACATTAAAAATGTTCTGCGCTTGCAAAACAGTTCCATAAGGGTCTGGCCACACATGTCCGCACCGTAGCAATAATACAGGTTATGTTCAGAATATTTTTAATTTAACTTACATATTACCTTTAGTTATGCCTAAAGTGGCCTGTGTCTGACATGTGTGGCTTGAACTTTAGGCATAACTAAAGGTAATATGTAAGTTAAATTAAAAATATTCTGAACATAACCTGTATTATTGCTACGGTGCGGATCCGGTGCGGACATGTGTGGCCAGACCTTAAATGGTTCGCGCTGCTTTTTGGAACAAACCTAATACTTTCAAGAATCTCAAACAGATGATTTTAAATTTATTTATTTCCGTCAATTAGCAAGGTTAGTTTAGTTATTTTGGCTGAGTGTGAGGCGATAATCCTATGGCATTGTTCTGGGGTCTGAGTCCTGCCCTAGACCTCATAGCTGAAGTGAAGAAGATGAAAGACGTTGTTATTGATTCAGAGATTAATGTGCTACTGATAGGATCCACGGATGCAAGGCACATACTCAAAACCATATCACGTCTAAAAAGGCACTCTAAAGACCTGAAGGTGAGCATTTGTATTTGTATTGCGACATTTGCGGATCCAGGGTGGAGTCCTGTGGGGGCTGCAGTCCCCCATTGGAAACCTTTTTTTTCTCTATATGAAATATGTAGTAAGGGAAAGTATTGTGATCGTGAAAAATTACGACTTCTCGTTTTCAACGGAAATACACATTTTGGGGTCCCCTGAGTCCAAATAACCTTTAAGTCCCGCGAAATGGTCTATGTGTGTGTGTGTGAACAGGCTAGCTCAAAAACTATAAACCGTAAGTAACTGAAACTGGGTATTTGATGTACGCATATACCCGCAATGTAACAGTAACAATTTCATCAAAAATGATCAAACGGAGGGGGCACTTTATTTAATACATTTTAATATAATTAATATAATAGATTTTGATCGAACTCGTCATGTTTAATGATAATCGAGTATTCTTTAATATCAGGTAGGTTTTATCATGATAGAAATGTTCTGAGGGAGCTTAGACGGCGAAGGAATTTTTTTCTTTTCCTGCAAATTACGTTGATTTTTTTTATTTGGATAGATTAATTGTTTCTCATTATTCTTACTTGTTTGTTTAACGTCACTTTATGCCACTAGGGCTAATCGGACGATGCTACAGTGGGAGTCCTAAATTTTGCCTATCCCTGTATAATTAGGATAGGGATCTTTAACGAGTACCTGGCATCGTACAGGCTCGAGACCTCCATTTTACGTCCTATCCGAGGGACGGCATGGCTAAGGATTTTTTACTCCCATTAAAAAATCCTAGGGCCACCGCTGGGCGCGAACCTGCGACCTTTAGTATTGTAGGCTGCCATGCTAACCACTATATCACAGGTGACCCCTCTCATTATTCTTAAAAATAAGAAATGGGTAAATATTAAAAAAACTAATAAACAATACAGGAGAAAATAAGAAAAATGTCCGACAACTCAAGAAATACGTTGAACCCAGGCATGCGCAGTACTCCTTTCATGACAAACCGTTGTTTAAAGTAAAGGTGATTCTGTTCATGCGATAAAGTTGTCAACGTGCTTTGGAATATATACATATGTAATAGAAATTATTTGTTTCCATGGTAATTAAATGAAGTTTTCAACAACTAAATATGTATGTAGATAATAATAAAATCAGACCTGATAGAGTATCATGATTCCATTCCTTTATCATCATAGTTCTATTTTATTGTATTTTAGAGGATTAATACGGGATGCTCAAATTATTTAAAGCTGTTTACGGTGTGAAAAAATATGGTGCAAGATAATCTTTAATTAATTGAATTTTAGTTCTATAATAGATTTCTGAATGAAATATAAAGTGGTTTTAGAGGAACAGTCGTCGGTTTCCGGGAAGGAATAAAAGACAAATATTTTAATATTTACTATGAGACGTTATTCACCTTCACGATATTTTTATAAAAGTAACTCGCAGTAAAAAATTAGCAAGCAGTAAAAAAAACTTAACTGTTGATGAAATTAGGATTTGTTTGGTCCTTTAAAAAAATAAATAAACAATAATGAATGGAAAAGTACTGCGAACTTTTAAGTTTTCCTTTGCAAATTATTATCTATAACTTATAAAAGTTAATTAACTCATAAAGTTAAACAAAAACAAAGTAAAGTAAATGCGGGAAAATGTGTGAAGTTAATGAACTGCATTTACATATTTATCAAAACACGTTGATTACTAGCAGTGGCAGATCAACATATTTTCTGAGGGGGCGCACTTTTTTTTTTACAATTCATGAGTAATGAAGGCCCTAATTTAAAATGCATATTAATACAAAATGACGTTGTAAATTACTGTAAATATTTAAATGCAATTCATTTTCAATTAGTGCACTTCAATTAGTTATATAGAAATAGTAATACTATGTGAGTCTCCTCATCTGTCAGGGGGGAGCGCGCGCCCCCCGCGCCCCTCTCCTGGATCCGCTACTGATTTCTAATCTAAGTAGGTAGTAAGTGAAAGTTGTGTGTTGTGCGCATCGCACCATATTTATTGCCATTTAAAGGTAGAATTTGACTTTACTAAAAGTAAGGAATTAATGTAAAGAACAAATAATATGCAGAACAGGTAGAATTTTAATTGTGGGAAAGGAACATAAAGGTAAAAGAGCTGATTGATAGTTCCAGGGGAAGGGCTGTCGGGCTGCAACTCCCTTGCTACTGGCTGGATCCACCTAAGAATTAAGACTCGGTGTTTAAAAAAGTTTATTATTCTCTTTCAAACCAGCCTCCTTTGATAATGGTACACTTATTTAAATTCTTTTTTCTTTGTTTTTCAATTCAAAAGTATATATCATAGAATACCTTACTTTTTTTTTCTTTTTCTTTTTTAACGTCCGCTTTATGCCACGAGGGCTAATCGGGACGGGTTATCTACGGGTAACCAACCTATTCTAATCCATGGCAAGCCGCTAAGTCTGTTCAGTGAGGCCGTCACCATTGTAACGGTCACAGAATCGAGCGGGCTTGGGCCGAACAGAATCGAGCGGGCTTGGGCGGGATTCGAACCCGCACAACCAGCGTTAGAGACGCTATCCCCTTGGCCAGGCCGCGGCCCAGTATCTTGCTTTAAAAATTATGATTTTTGAGTCGGAACTACTTCCCGGGTCAAATCTGAATATTTCATGAGCATCATACTAGCGCTAAATAAAGATGGATGGAATCGAGATCTACCTCATAAACACACCCCAAATGAAGATCAAAGATTGGTCGAGTGTTGACATGTGTAGCATATATGACATCCACATCTAGATAACAACTCACGACTTTTCTACATTTTTAACACATTTCCACAGCTCTTTTTCAGTTAAATAGGTAGCTGCTTTAGTTAAAACGAGGCTTTCAACTTCCACTCGCTCATGAGGGATAAAACCAACCCTAACAGGTCGTCTATTTCAACATTCAAGACTCACTTAAGTACACTCAGCGGTTTTTGGAATTCCTCCTAAGGGATTATGTTAATCATGGACCATCCTAAAAAGAGAAGTGACACATCTATAATAGTGCCGTGATGACGTAAACGAGTTCCTAAAATTATAATCAGCTCCGAGCCAACTGATAAGCCTCCGAAAGGAAAATCGAAAAAAAGGGGGAAGGATTATGTTGAGAATTTTGCAAACTTGGGTTCAGACTGTCAGTACACAGGAGTATTTATATAGTCATTGGTGTTTTTTATTTATAAAACTTTAAGCCTTTTATATTTAATAAAATATGGGGGGAGGTAATCTAACATGATCATTAAGGTCATGTTGACGTCACAGAGCATTACAATACTAGTCGTTTGCTAAAGGTGAATTTCTTCGTGTTGGACTCAGGAGAGGTGCTTGTCAGGCAGATGCTGCTTCTCACTATAGCTTTGGAACCGAGGGAAAAATTAGGACCTCTGGAAAAGTCCAGGCTCTGGATGGAGGTGTATGGTAACACTTTTCTCCGAAGTTCTACAGCCAAGTACGTCATCCACAAGATGTACCAAATCCGGCTGATGACCAGCGACAAGGGTTTCCTAGAAAGGAGGATGCCCCTGATGGACCTGAGCCTCCTCCGCTACTCGGACCTGGACTACCTGGACGAGGTGGCTAAGTACTACCAGAACAACAAGAGCTACGCCATCAGCCGAGCGTGGGATGGCCTCCTTAGGGCCGAACTGGAAGCGGAATACGATTACAGATTCACTCATTTCGATTTCGACTACTGTGCCAAACTGGCTAGGATACCTGGAGGACACAGAGTATGCAAGTCCGAATACATACACTGGCGAAATACTGGTGAGATCTGTTTTCCAATGAACCAACAATCATCTGTTTTCTATTTCTGTTGACTTTACAGTTAGAATATCTTGACCGTTCCCCTCCACCGATTCTTATGGCTTGCGGTTAGCTTCTTAGAGCTCTGTAGCACCTCTGTTGATCCTATATATTGATCTACTTTATTTTTATTTTTTTATGTACATTTGTGGCGAATTGCTTTTCTTGACGTATGACCTCCATTTTTACTTAATTGCCTTCATATCACTAGATAAAGACTGATCAGTTTTTGCCCCTCTTCATTAGTAATCTGATCCCGTAACTCGGTCCGGTTTTCGTTAGGAGCATTTTTTCTCGAATCTTTCAATATTTTTTACAGGGCGATGGTTAGTGTTCAGGTCTCACAATGGTATAATCAAAATTGGTTTAATTTAAAATTAATAATGGTTTTTCGAGGTTTCAGTAACTTTTAGAGAGGTAACTTTTACTAACATTCCCAAAATTACACAAGAATAGTTCATAAGAAAGTTTGATGCATAAAGTTGAAGCTAAATATTTAATCCAAGAATTCTTACACGGGTATTTTATCATTACATAATTTCATTTCAGTTGTTATGTGGTATAGTAAAGGAAAAATAGCATTAAATTTGTATCCTAATGAAATTTTAGTCGTAACTTTTTAATAATAGTATTAAGAATCGAGGTCTGTAGGTTCCACCCAAATTAAAGGGGCAACGACCGTAAATTTGCCAGTAAGTAGATGAAGGGTTGGAGGGTTTTTGATAGTTTCTATCCAATCCATGGGAGACCATTTCGATGACGATACAGCCAAAAAATCAAAAGTAGTTACAAATTACAGGTGCGAAATCACATTTTTCCGCGGAATGATATCACAGGTTAAAATAGCAAAATGATTATGTAAGTACACATATAATCAGTAATAAGATGAGATAGGATTTTCGTGTAAAATAAGACGCAAATAAGTACTTCTGTACTATCAAAAATCTGTAAAAAAATATGAGAAATATTTTATGAAAAAAATCACAAAATTTATAAGATTAAAGAAAATCCTCTATGGGATGTAGTGATGTTTTTCTTTTTCTGACAATGTATAATGTATTTTTCTATAGGTATCTTTGTGGTTGAGTATTGCTTAATAAAGTTTAATAATGTTTTAAGGTATTGCGTTCACTTGGCTGGAGACAGAGTACTCTGTCGGCAACCCGACCCTGGCTGTCGGGATCGGGACCTCCGGTGACAGCCTCTACAGCCTGGGCTACTGGGGAGACATGGAGTCCGGGCCCTACTACGCCTTCGGGACCGACTCAGAAGAGAAGCCTATGCTGGAAGTCCGGAACGACGTGAACGTCCGCCGAGCCACTGACATCACCGAGCGGAACCTGCAGAGGATGTTCCACGAGCTGGAGCACGGTAGCCCGCCGAGTGAGCTCTACTCCGCCTCCATAGACCTCGGCCTCGTCATGATGAAGCCTGGGAACGTTGATGTCGATAGGGAAGTCGTACTGGATTACGAACCCGACCGTACGCCGGAGGACTACAGCGCCATCCCGGTACCCAACTGTAAGGTCTTCTTCCTCCCAGGAAATGCCATGGATATCTTCCCGAAGAAAGCAAAGTAAGAACTTAACTATTTGGGTACTCAAACACGTTTTTGTGAGTAAAGTTCCCAAACCTAATGAGAAATTACTATATTTTATAGTTTCCTCACACCGTTTCTGTATTATTTATTCTTGATGAAGACCTGCTTGGTTAGGTCGAAACTTTTGCTATAACAAACAGCAATGGATTATTTTTATATTCCATTGACCATTAAACTGGACCATATAATTTTAAATAAGTATATATATATATATATATATATATATATATATATTACATTATCTCTATTTTTCTTTTAGTTTTTGGTTTACTTATTTAACTGCTGGCTCCAGCTATCAGTTCAGATCGAAAGCTTCAGTTAACAAAAAACACAAATTTACAAAACTATTATAAACCAATCTAAACCTTTGGACTTATTGCTGAAGGATAGTTAAATTTTTTAATACCAATCTCATCCAAACTTCTAGTCCAAAGTCCTCTGAACAATATGTATCCAATAAAACTCTACACAACGACCTCAGTATCCCATTGTTCTTGATTTAATCTCCAAGTTCACCGAAAGCATACAAACCTGCTTTTTCCTTTCCACAATAGGTGAAAAGCTGTGGCTCGAAGTTTGTGCATTTAGTATAAATATATTAGTATGCCTGTGTTTAATTTTTTAATTTAACGTAATGTTTTTTTGTTTTTTTCTTTTTGTACATCATATTTCTATTTATTGTTATTTTTTACTTTAATTAAATTTTCTGTAAATTTTGTATGAAGGTTCTTATTTATCGGCATTATCGTTGTTCATATTTGTGACAGGATGTAGTGTTATTCATTATTTAAAAAAATACTATTGCACTCATTTTTTTTTTTTTTTTTTTTTTTCAGAAACAAAGAATTCTTCGACATCATCTACGTAGCACAAAATTTCTTCAAATTTCTCAACGCGGAAATAATGTCAATGATAAGACCAAACGGTTGCCTAATAGTAGAAACGAGGAAGTTCGTTATCGGACTTAAAGAAGATCCAGGAAGCTATGGCAAAGAAGTTCGGAGCAAGCTAAAGGAGTTCGGATGGGTAGAATTTAAAAAATACCACTTCAGAAAGGACGATCACGCTTTATTTAAAAAGAGTACTAGTAAACATAACTCTGAGGATGATGGTCAGAAATGCGAGGCGGCGGGTATCACTGACGAACCTAACCCCAAGACGATGGAGGAACCCGGCCTCAGCGAGAACATTGTTGAAGAAGGTTCCGAACACTCCAAGACGATGGAGAAACAAGATCTTAGCGA
Organism: Aelia acuminata; assembly: GCA_911387785.2. Classification (NCBI taxonomy): domain Eukaryota; kingdom Metazoa; phylum Arthropoda; class Insecta; order Hemiptera; family Pentatomidae; genus Aelia; species Aelia acuminata. Next base: position 157,377,479 of record OU426979.1, on the reverse strand, counting down.
AAACATTATTGAAGAAGGTTCAGAACACGCTAAGACGATGGTGGGACAAGATCTCAGCGAGAACATTATTGAAGAATGTTCACAACTGAATTTAGAAGATACGAAAGAAACATCCGCATCGACATCGGAAGAATCAGAACACTCTTTCACAATTTGCCCTGAATACGGAAGCTATATAAATCAGGATCAGGATATAAAAGGGGACGAAATAGTAACCACAAAGTGTGATGATGATATTTCAATAACTTCACTGGATGAAAATGAGTTTGATCCAAAGGAAGACTCGAAGAAAAAAATGTCATGGATAATCCCCGAGGAGAAAACTAAACCACACAGCTTACCTTCGGAAGGCGCGAGCGTTCCTGTGCTTCAGGTTGAAAATTCTGGCTCCAAAGAAGAGTGACAATATTGCTGAAATGTTAAAAAGTTAAATGGTGTAATATCTCAGTTTGTAAATATTACCTGAATATGATATAAATGATCGAATAAAATTATATTATTTATTTTCAGTCTTTTTGATTTTATTTCCTTGAGGTATTATATAGGTTTTAATGAGTCATTGCTTAGTTAAATCGACCAAAAAGTTAATCACCTTTTCTATCCAGAAGATAGTGCTAATACTGGAAAAGGAGGGATCCTTTTTGGTAATAATTAATTCAATTCGTCCTCAAAAACTCTGTAATTATAATGTTTTATTATTCGTTTTATGTATCTATCCCCTGTATCTAGCGATGAAATTATTTGGAGGTCCCTAGTCGGAAAATATTAGACAGGTATTTAACGGTTCGCGCCAATGGACCTTAGAAGCCGAGATAAAATAAAACAATGGACCACTTATGTATGTGGGTTTAACTAATTTTTATTAAACAAAAATAACTTTAAAAAAAAACAAAAACCTAGGAGGTGTGACCATTGTTTATATCGTCTGGTCAGTTCTTGTCTTTTTAGTTTTGTATGTTCCAAGTGAGTCTTATGTCCAAGTACATTCCTAGGTCACATACATAGTTTTTAGATGGCACAGGAGTATCATTAATTTTTATTGGAGGACATGTTGGCTTTCTCAATGAGAAAACGTAAAAGGTAACAGGGGAGGGGGGAAGCATAAAACAGCGCGACTTAGTGGGAGACGGCTGTAGCCCCTCCAAGATCATGGCAGGAAACAGATCGGTGAGTAAAAAATACAGATATGTGATTGTAACAAAGTCATTAATTATATATAATTTTATATTATATTCATTTTTAATCTATGTATGTTTATATATTACCTGAAGCGAAACAATTTAAAAGGAAAGACAAGGAGGCTTGACTAACTTCTATGTTTGTGTGTCTTACTTCATAGATATAGAAAATCAGTTTCCCCTACATCAGTTAATTAGCATTTTATAAGCCCCGATCTATCATAAACATTGTTATCTAGCTCGAATTATGTTCTACTGGGTGAGAAAAAAAGAAGAGCAATAAAGAAAATGAGAAATGTCATGAGGTAATACTGATAGTGTTTAATTCTAACTTCTAAAATGAAGTGATGTTAAATGTAGTAAGGCTAAAAAACGCTAATCTTTAATTTTAACACCTTGGGGGCACAACCAGTCTCTATAGAGTGCATATTCTTACTTACTTAACTGGCGTTACGGTCCGTTTAGAACCAAAGCCTCCTCCATTATCCTGCTCCATTTCTCTCTGTCCATGGTTTTGGCACACCATCGTCGTATATTCAGCTGCTGAAGATCAGCCTCCATGTCATCCAGACATCTTTTGCGAGGTCTACCTCTCTCTCTTAATCCTCCTGGATGACCATACAGTATTTGTCTAGGCAATCTTGAAGAAGGCATCCTTTCCACCTGTCCCAGCCAGCCCAATCTTCTTTTCTTTATTATGTTAACGATGTCTAGGTCCGGAAATAATTCTTTTAATTCAGAGTTCTTTCTTATTCTATATCCATACATATTTCTTATGGGCCCAAACATTTTCCTAACAACTCTCCTTTCCCATGTTCTCAGTAAGTTCCCACTGGCACCAGTCAGGACCCAGGCTTCACAGCCGTTGGCCACAATTGGTCTAATTATAGCTTTGTATAGCTGTGTCTTTGCACTTCTTTGGGGAGATGTTTGAATTGGAGGGCTTTAAACATGGCATAAAGACACTTGCTACCAGCTGCGATTCTTGCCTTGTATCATTATTTCTCGTAATGATTCCTCCCAAGTACTTAAAGGACCTGCATGCTGGAAAATTGTGGTCTCCTATCTTCATCTCCTTTTCCATCAAAGCACGATCTCTAGTGGTCATTAGATGTTCTTAATTAAATATATTATTAGGGGTAAAACAAGGCTGTTGAGCATGGTTCGATCAAATTACCTCCCTGTTTTACGGGTGACGAAGAAACAAAGCATTGGTTGTAATGGAACAGTTTTCATAAAAATCATATCAAACCCTGTGCCACGTAGTTTTGGAAATAATTAACTCGAGATTTTATTCTTATATTAACTATAATTTATTGTGAAATAACAAAAAAGTGTTAATTTCGGCCTAATATGTTGATAATAATAATTATCTCAATCCTGAAGAGGCTGTCTTGTTCTTAGGGCCATGGGGGAAAGGGGGGGAATTACCCCCCCATATTTCGGAAGGGGACAACTACTTACACTCTGAGACATAAATTGGCAAGTTTAAAGAGACCTGTGCCTTTAAAATACATCGTTGTTGGACGAATTAAATGTCCTAAAAATTGTTTTTAGGCGTTATTATTTTAACTTTTAGCCTCTCTTATTTTTGCCTATCTATGACAATATTGAGTCGTCGTCCCCAATAATTTGATGCTGGTGACGCCTATGGTATTTTTATTTTCTCAACAACGAACATAAAAAGGATCAAGACGTGTGCGGCCCTAAACTATGATCATAAGAAAAACAATTTTTAAAAAACACTCAAAATGTGAATAACTGCAGTCAAAAGATGTAATTTAGGGAGTCATAAATTGAATTATTATTTTATCGCCTTATGTAGATTTTTCAAAACTTTGAGGAAATCTACAAAATCAAAAAAAAAAAAAAAAAAACATATTTTAGGACGTTATGATTTATCATAAAAAAAAAATTCATCGAAAAACACTGACGACTGTCAAGTTTCGTAATACTTGAACATTTTTAAATCAATTCAATATATAATGTTTAATTTATCTTTGGCCAGAGAGGAAGGTCGTCTTTAAAAATTGAATATTTCTAAACAAGGATAAAAGGAACCATTAGAAATAAAATATTGCACCGGCAAAAAAGCTCAAGAGATAAGCTGGCCCTGAGGGTGTTCTGATATGCGTTAGTTAAGATATGTTCACCTAAACATACATGTGTAACTTATTTATATTTCTTTACACATTTGCACTTGATAAATATAAATATACATTAGGTTAAAAAATATCCTTGCCTGAAAGGCAAAACATTAATTATATTTAAATTGTATAAGATAGAGGTTTAAAAATAGGGATTGAGTGACAAAATATTGCTGTAGTTTTTCTCTAAACCTCTTTAGAGATATACGATTTTGATATGTTTCAGACACTGGATCGCGTCTTAGAAGATAATGCGAAATACCTCAATAATAAGTAAGTACATTCACGGATCAGGATTTAGTTCTAGTTAATATTTCAATCTAGAAAGAATAAATTATTTTAAATTCCAGGAAGAATAAGGGAGACCATTATGAGCAGGGCGCTACTCCTTCACGGCTGGTAAGTAGTTATTGAAAATTGAAAGCGTATTCAAAGCCAATGATATAAATTATAATCGAAGCCAAATTAAAAAAAATAAAAATTCTTCTAGATTTAACTAATTGAAATAATTTGCAGAAGCATGGAAATTTATTTTACATTAAGATAGATCAGCTATAAGCTCGATTTATAGATTTTTGATTGATCATAACATTAGAAGATTTTGAAATGCAGTTGACATATTTTTAATCCAGTTATATACGGAAACAAATAAAGATGGGTCCTCCCCTTCCTCGCCTTTCAAGCTATACGGGATTTCCGGGACAGGGGAGAGGGTGCGGAATTAATGTCGAGTATTAGTAGGCCCCCGACTCCTGGTGTCTGTAATCTCTATATATATGTAAGAGGCTTTGTCCTGACTGACATAATCAACGCAGAGCAAAAACTACTAATGATAGAAACTTAAAGTTCGGAATTTAGATTTTAAACGCGATGTAGGTAACCACTAAGAAAGGAATTTCAAAAATGTAACCCCTAAGGGGTTTAAAATTGGTGTAATTGTCGTTTAACTCTAACGGACACCTATTTTTGCACTTCGAGAAAAAATATCTAATTTGGACTCATTTTAAAGATCTTGGATACGACGAGTTTAACTCGAAAGTCCCTATGGGGCGTCGAAAACCATGTTTTAAAGCCGAAAAATGAAGCGTTCACGACAAATCTCGCTATAGCGAACTATGAATATCAAACCCCCTACCAGTTCGCTATATCGAGAGTTTACTGTAATCTTAAAAATTCCTTAAATCACTAGACGATGTTGCAACCATTTGCCCACTCAAAGCAAGCAATAAATGCCTTCATGGCGTTTCTATGAATTACCTATGATGTACAATAAAATGACTTTTAACATTTTTTTAGTGAAATAAAAGTCAATACAAGAAACCGCTGAATATTAGACTGGCCTTTGGAAGGTTCTCCATTTTGATATCGTTCTTTCTAATTATTCTTTGAACGATTTTCGAATCATCCAATTTCTGGGGGCATATTCCTTCTTCTGGGTCATCAATACAGTGAGCAATTTCTTGTATGGAGACTTTTGAATGGGTCTCGGTTAATAATTAATATATATTCCTTTGTCTTTACCAAATTTTCTTCAAGCCACTTGTTTTTCTATCATGACATTATTAAATTTTCTGAAATCAGGTTTCCATGAGTTTTGAAGCTTTTAATGTAGCATGGATCACTGGAAATCAGAAAAAAATAAACTTCGGAAGTGAGAAACCAAAAAGAAAAGTGAATTGGTAATCTAGAAGTGTAGTTATTTCCCTTCTCTCGTCGGACAACATTACCTTTTTTCATTATTGTTTGGAATACCGGAGGTTTCGGATTACTAGGGAATCGGATTATCGAGAACGTTCTATATTTGTAAATTTTGAGCAAGCGCACATAAAAAGTTTCGCCGGCACTCTTCTAAACAAATCTAGTTAGTTAATATTATGGGTTCCATAGTTTTCAGATCATCATATTGCAAATCGCCAAAACACATAATTTTCACTTACCGCTACTTTGAGAAGAAATAAGTATTATATGTACATATAATAAAGTAGGTAAAACTTACAGATGGTACAACATATACAATCAAAAACTCTCTAATATGCCGGCGTATCGTAAATCTTGAGAGTTTAAACTGAGAAGACTTGTTGGTTATATACTCTCAGTAACAGTCTAATTAACTATGAACTACTTCGCATAAATATGGCACACGAACAACATTAAACATTTTTGTTGTCAATAATTTAGTACTACGCGAAATAATTCGGAATATAACTAACGTTTCACTCCTATTCTGTACTCAGTTCCGCTACGCCAACTATTCCGACATCTCCATTATGATCTTGGGCACGACAGCGTCTCTCGTCAACGGTATCATGCTGCCCTTCACATCGCTACTTTTTGGGGACCTTACATCGGCATTTGTCTCGCAGGAGAAATACGTGAGGGAACCGTCAGTCAATATTTAATCAAAATAAAATGTTTTTCTCGTAAAATGATTTGACTTTTATTTTTCAGGCCGAAGATCCTAGATATATCAACAACATAGCATTGGGATCCGGCAACTTATTCTCAAAGTACCAGCCACTCCCCGCTGCTTCAGACCAATCTTCCGGAAACAACAGGTAAACTATATCACGATAAAAACGATTTATTGGTTAAGGAGGCACAGCTTACAACCCTCATTTGATAAAATCAGCTGATTTTTTTATTTTTGGTTTTACTAAAGCCGAGTTTAAGAGCTAGATATATAAAAAAAAAAATCAACCAAAAATAAAAAATAAATACTTAAATTACTAAATTATTACATTTTTTATAACATCATATCAAAGTTCAAATTTTCCTTTATTTATTTTCTTATTGGTTGTCAACTTGTTTTATATTTAGCCCTGGTGATGACCTGAAACTAAGGCCAAAACGTCGGGCACAGTTATATACCTAATTTCACAAATCGGTTTTATTCTTTATGACCGCTCACTTACAGTTTCGTTGGTTTCTTGACAAGCCAGCACTGCTGTGGGGATAAAATTCTGTCAAAAGTTCGGCAATCCTTAATTTTTTCTTTCTTTCTTTTTTTTAAGATCTTGTGCACCTCTACGAGTACCACCATCATTTGGGGGATTAGGATTTAATTGAATTGTGTAGGTGGTGGAGAAATCAATTTTGGAGGTCTCATCTTTTTTTCCCGCTATTATAATCGATTGAATTCCAATAAATATTTTATAAAAGGGGAATATAAAGGAACTATTCACAAATTCAGCACTTTAAAACTGTACTCGATTTCTTAAGGAAGCATTAATGGAAAATTAAATATTTTTTCATCTATGTTCCAAACCAAAATTGACGAAAATGAAATCTTTGTACCAGCTCTCTTCCCACGCTTTTTGCTTTTACAGATTCTTACTTATTTTAAAACTTCAAATCAAGGTTTATTAATTAATAATGTAGAATATGAATGAAAATTATACTGTATTTTGTAAATTAGATTACAATTACAGGGTGTTTGGCCCTTAGAATATATGTATCCAAGAATGTATTTACTCGGATTACAATTTTTTTTTTCTTCTTTTTTCACATAATTGCCTTTTATATGATAAAATTAATAATAAATTAAAAGTAAAAGCTATAAATGATACAATAAATAAATAAATATAAAATCCATAAATGAAACAGCTAAACAATTCTTCTAATGACATAAAAAATAAATAAATAAATAAAAATAATCCTCTAACTGAAAATATATACACAAAACTTAATATATAAATTGGGTTATGTATATTAAACAAAATTGTCTAAACAAAGCTTAAAAATTACGAACTTTAACGATATGGAAATAAAAATAATAATGAATAAAAAAAATCAATATCAATAATCTTACTGTACATGTCTGAAGAACTGAACACATTTCCCACAATTATTGAACACCTATGATCAACTTTAGAGATAAAACTGCAAATAGGCAGATATCTCGGAGTTTATTATTGTTTTCGACAGTTAATAAATCTAATATTAACTGGGGGGTGGAGGGTGTATTAATATATTAGCTCAAATACTTTTCCCTATTTTCTACAAATTTCGGACATACTGAGAGGAAATGGGTAATTTCGCCGTTCATACCCGCCTGGCAATGTTACCACTTCTCTCTACTGTTAAATTTCCTATACATACCATTTACAATTATTCGAGTTACCGTTTCGTTCGCCATTCGGAGTTGAGCAAGCACTCTTTGTTGACTTGTGTGGACTTTGAGGGACAAGTAATGTAGAATATAATTTATCTCTAATAAAAAAAATATATATCATCATGATTATAATTATGGATCTTTGTATCAGTGTTCCAGATGATTTCATCAATGAGAGAGTTTTTTTGGATCTGACACATCGCTTTGGATCATTATACGCGGTCATTGGGATGGTTGTCTGCGTTCTAAGCTTCGTTCAGGTTAGAGTACTAAGTACGCCAGTATATTTATATGTCTATTAAATGATTCGATCATTTACAAACACGGTCATTTTTACTTTAAAAAATTTCTAAAGAGAACAAAAAGGTTGACAAATAGGCTGATAGCATATTTCTAATCAGACCTTTTTCTAGGTCAATCTTTCTTAAACTAATAAAAGATTATTCATTGCATAAGTGATGGAACCATCAGAAAGGAAAATATTTTTAACTCTTTTTGTAATAATAATGGACACTATAATGTTTGTCACTAAAATGTAAAAATAAACATGTTTAGAGTATATTCGAAAAGTCTAAAGCTGTGCGGGTCTTTTTTTCTAGTCATAATTAAAGCTATATCATTGTTTAACACTGTATAATTTAATTGTTAGAGTTGTTTAACAAAATAATAATTTCAAATGCTTCGTTATAATGAAATGTTTAACGTTTTTAAGCTTTAATAAGATGACAGACAAAAATTTTTATACCTTGGCCTAACTGATAAGGGAGAACGGAGCAGTGGATTCAGTCTTAAATAATTAGCCAAAGTAAACAATACATCTACCATATCTGCCAAGTTCTCCATTATGCCTACAGCTTTACTTTTGAGCCTCAGTGGATGTCTTATTAAAATACACTGACAACAATTTCTTTCTGCAGATAATATGCTGGGAAATGGCATGCTGCAACCAGATCTGCAAGATCAGGCAGATATATTTCGCTCAAACCCTCCGCCAGGACATGACTTGGTACGAAGAGAAAGGAAATGAAGACCTGACCAACAAGATTACAGAGTGAGGGTTATGACAAAATTTATATTTCAACAATTTGCAAATTTTCATTTTAAATGATAACTCGACAAATGGCTAATATAGTAATAAATGTGGTATGCTTCATTGGTTAAAATTTAAAAATGTTAAATCGACTACTTACAGTTAAGATTATGTTAGTTTCCTCCGGTACCACTGAGATCCCCTATCATTCATTACATTAAGGGCATTGGAGGATCCAGGGGGGGGGGCTGTGGGGGCTGCAGCCCCTCCCTTTGGAAAATTTTTCGTCATTAAAAGATAGAATTTGACTTTCCTTAATGTAAGGAAGCAAGTTAAAGAACAAATAATGTGCAGAACAAGTATAATTTTAGTTGGGGGAAAGGAACAGAAAGGTAAAAAAGCTGATTAGCAGATCCAAATGATGGGCTGTGGGGCTGCAGCCCCCCCCCTTTAGGACTGCAGCCCCCCCCCCCTTTAAGATCGGCTGGATCCGCCCATGATTAAGGGATGGGTCAGGTTGTATGAATCAAATACTTTATGTCAGATACTGAAAAGTATCTTATACAAGGAGTGGATACAGCCAAAATGAACCGGTACTGATACTGATCCATGGATACTCAATGATCCGTATCAGTTGAGTGTGAGGTACTAATACAATGAATACTTGGAATAGCTAACTATTAGCTATGATCCAGATACTTAGCACTGATTCAGTTTCTGAATCATTTAGTACTTGAAGTATTCCTTGTAAACTACTTAATACCTGATCCCTTTGGTAATTTTATTAATTTATTTTAAGCAATAATGAGACAATGGAGAGTAATAATCTAAATAAAATAATAAACTTCAATTATTTTTAATGTTATTAACTAAGTTCAATACCTAGTAGCCCAGCATTTATTTTAGCCTTTAAATTAGTCTTGACTCATAAGCAACGGTCATTTAATTTTGTGTATCAGATACAAACGTATCAAATAAAAGTATCAAATACAAAAAATTATCAGTATCACTTGTATCAGATACAAGAATTACAAGTACCAATCCATGCCTAATTACATTCATCCTTGGGCAGAACAACTCGGTAATCAGACATGGCCTCCTCGATCAGCTTACGCCTTTCATTCCGGTCTTATGCCACGGCATGCCGTGGTCTTATGTAGCCCCCCCCTCCACTTTCGAGTTTCGAAGAGAGGTCTAGCATCATAGGCCACTATATCCTGCCATCTGTGCCTTGTATGTCCACTTGATTTTGTTTCATAGAATATTTATTTTTTTAACCAATCTATCGTGATTTATTAAGAAGCTAAGTTAAAAAGTCTATTCACTAAATTAAGGTGAGGCCACACATGTCCGCACCGCATCCGCGTGTGTGAACGGTTGCAATCTATCCTTCGTAAATGAATCAGATCCATGCTGCGGTGCGGATATGTGTGGCCTGACCTTTATTACCTTAACGCCTTTATACCTTAATAGGGTACTTCCATGTTATCAAACCAGATACAATTCGGTTATAACTGGTTACAAACTACCCTCTCTTGTCTAGATCCCATATCTCTCCTGTGTTGTCCCTTCTGTATCCCTTGTGTTGTGTTGTAATTTCTATATTTTTTCTCTTTTTCTGTTCTTTTTTCTTTAATTAATTTAGTCAATTTCTTTAGTTCTTTGGGTTTCATTAGATAAGGTCCATTAAGTGTGGTACCGATCAGGGGCAGATCCAGAACGAAATTTGGGGGGCTAATGATCCCCCTTTTCTCATGATCACGTGGCTGACTGCATCGTTTTTTCAAGGGATAATTAACTTGTATGAATGTATGAAGAAGGACCGCGATCTAAACAACAAAAAGCGTTATTTTTAGGGCATAGTAACTACCTAATTGCATTATTCGCTTAAAAATAAAAAATAAAAAAAGAAAAGCCAAAATATTTGTGGATGGGTCATGACCCCTGCGACCCCCACTGGATTCGCCCTTGGTCCCGATCTCAACTGAAAAGGGCCCGTTAGGGATTTGTTATCATTTTCGATCAAGCGCAGCGAACTTAGAAGTCGGAAGCTTAGAACTAATCAAGGCCCTTAATAATTTAAGCTCCAATCTCAAATTATTGGTACGGACTTGTGCCCACCATGGGATGTATATGATCTTCGTATGGCCCTGGATAAGCAGAAAACCGGTCGTGCTCCAGGACTCGATGCTATAGATCTTGCGGCGATCTTGAAGAATAGTCTTCTATACATCGAAGAGAAATTGTTAAGAATCTTTAATGATTGCCTCGATAAAGGATACTTTCCGAAAAACTGGAAGATCACCGACTTGAGACTTCTCTACAAGGGAGGAGACAGGGATAAGCAGCTCCCCAAGTCGTATAGACCCATTTGCCTCCTCCCTGTGATGAGTAAGGTTCTGGAGCATCTGATACTAATCATACTACGACCGGTTCTTGAAAAGGCAAGCCACCCACGACAATATGGCTCTACAAAAGGTAAGGGAACCGCTGATGCTGTGATGAGGGTACGCGCAGATGTTGCACTGAGAGTGGAGCGATATGTCATGTTGCTGCTCTTTGACATATCCTCCGCTTTTGACAGCGTCTGGTGGCCTCGCGTCCTCCAGCAGCTTCATAAGTACGAAGCACCCAGCAACTTATATGCCCTCGTAAGAAATTATTTGCAAGACCGCCAGATTAAAGTGCGAGGTAGTTTTTACGAAACAGGGTCATCCATCGAGAGAGGTTGCCCGCAGGGATCAGTCCTTGAACCGGCCCTTTGGAAACTTGTTTTTGATGAGTTGCTGGGAGTGCTTGAGGAAGAGCGGTTCCCTGCCACGGCCTAAGTTGACGATCTGACTGCTGTGGTGTCCTAAAACAGCAGAACCGGTATTAAAGAAGAAGCAGAAAGATGCGCCAACCTGATAAAAGAACGGTGTGAGAACAATAAGTTGAAGATGGCTATTGTTAAAACCCAGAAGATTCTTCTAAAAGGAAAAACGGATCGGGCACACCCTATAACCCTTAGAACTGATGGGAATTCCGTATCTCGGAATAAGATTTGGAAGAGAATTTAACATGAGACCCCACTTGGACTACCTGGGAAGTAGAGTGGCCAATAGCTTAAATGGTCATAGCCGTGTAGGAGGAGCTTTCTGGGGCCCAAGATACCCAGCTACGTTCACCATATACAATGGGGTAGTTTTGGGTATCCTAAGGTACGCTTCACCAGCGTGGTTTTTGAATTTCTCACACCGTTTAAGGAGCAGGTTGGCGCCGATCCAGAGAACGGCTCTGCTGCGGATCACCGGGGCGTACCGGACTGTGTCTCATCAGGCGGCGCAGGTATTAGCAGGGGCGGTACCTCTCGACCTCTTACTGCAACCTCGTATATCGATACAGATTAAAGAAAGAAGGCATCGACACACATTAAAGTGAAAGTCGGCCGAGAACCTTCTAATTGGAAAAAATATATCCGGGATGACACATTTGATGAATGGAACCGGCGATGGACGACAACTCCGAAAGGAGCTACCTTAAGGAAGTACTTCCCCACCGTCCGGTCTCGTATTGAAGCGAAATGGGTCCTCCCGGACTATTGGGTGTCACAGTTTCTTACAGGGCATGGGGCCTTTCGAGCTAAGCTTCATGGCTTTGGGAAGGATATCGATCCCCTGTGCCCTAGCTGCGGTGTCTTAGAAACTGCTGAACATATCGTTATAGACTGCGCTGCCTTTGAAACACAAAGAGCCAGGTTGTTAAGGAAAACTGGACTCTTTGTCCTGTCGGAGACTGATTTTCCTCAACTAGTCACTGAGAATAAATACCCGTACTGCAAGGATTTCGTGTACGGGTGGAAAACAGCGATGGGTCCAGAAATCTTTAATCTAGGTAGAAGGAGACCTACTCCCAGGAGGCCAACGGATTGAAGAACTGGATGGAAGAGGAAGAATAAGAACATTAACGTACGCATGAGCGTTATATGTTAATGTTGCCGAAACCCGTGTTGCCGAAAGGCATGGAAGGGTGTTAAATAAATAAATAAAAAAATCTCAAATTATTTATGAGTGTAGAAAATTTTTTTTTTTTCATTTTCCGCAAGTAGCCATCAGAAAAGCCAGGACAAGAGGTGAATCAGTTTTAATCTAAAGTCATACATTTGAAAATTCATATTATGCGATTTTAATTTATTCTAATTAATCAGTATGTTCTCCAAACTTGTTAAAGAATGTGGCACCTCCCCCTCCTCTTCGTTACTAAGAACTAGAATGAAGGAACTGGAGGATGTTATCAGTATGCATAGAATAGAATAGAATAGAATAATAGAATAATTATTTATTTTCTTCAAAATATAAAAAAAAATATGCATAGTAATATACCAATACTTTCCACATGAACTGTCATATTCATTCAGAATTTTCACACTATTACTGAATATAACTGGAACTATTATTTACAGCCCAAATTAATGTTCCTTTAAAGTGTTTAGTATAATTCTAAATAACTATACATATTTCTATTTCAATTCTAAACTGCAGAGAAAAAGTATCCTATCTTGCTATACTGTATATAATATTTATGAAAATAAATTGTTTAATAGTGACATGGAAAGGATGAAGGATGGGTTGGGCAGCAAGGTCCCAATCTTGGTCCAATCAGTGTCCCTATTACTGTCTGGTTTGGTGGTCGGCTTCTTCACCAACTGGAGGCTTACACTAGTACTCATGATCAGTGGTCCAATACTTGTTGCTATATCTGCATACACTGCTAAGGTTAGTTCATTAACTTTGAAGAAAGTATGGGTATGTGTGTGTATCAGATTTCCAAACTGTATAAAATTAAAATGTGCCTGATAAGTTGATTAACTGATTCAAAGACTGAAATACAGGCAGGATCTGAAATTGCAGCACGTGAACAGTTACGATATGGTATTGCTGGAGGGATAGCTTCCCAAGCATTGTCATCGATAAAGACTGTAACTGCATTTGGTGGCGAGAAATTAGAGCTAGAAAGGTAACTTTTTTGTACATTTAATATGTTTGTATTATTTATTTAATTTAACATTGTATTATAGTCCTAGGTTTATACAAATTAATATAAACAATAAACATCCAGTTATTTTATACAAATAAATATAAAAATAAATATCCGGTAATTCTAAACTGAGTATTCATGAGATCTTATAACATTCACTAAATGCTAATGAGGAAGGGGAATAGTTAAGGAACTGATTTAAATAACAAAAATGTAATCAGTTCCCCAATTGTTGATAAAAATATAAGAAGTCTTAAGAATTAGTGGCTATAATATGCTTGGTCTTTTGTAATTTTAAGTATATTACAAAAGGCATTATAATACAAAAAAATCTGGTGCGTGCGCGCAACACACAACTTTCACTTACCAACTTACTTAGATTAGAAATTGACGTGTTTTGCTAAATATCATTTCCCAAATTAACACATTTTTCTACATTCATATCTTATTTTTGTTAATCGTTAAAGCCGTTTTTGAGTAAATAAAAAAAACACGTGAAAATGATACAAAATTTATTAAGTAAAGTGCCCCCTCCGGTTAATGAATTTTGATGAAATTTCCACAATCACATCTCGGGCATATAAATACATCAAATACCCAGTTTGATCAAAATCTTTAAAGCCGTTTTTGAGTAAATAAAAAAACACGTGAAAATGATAATAATAATAATAATAATAAAGGCTTAACGAACCCGAAGGTTCGATGCCGACACCACCACTCGCTCCCTGCACGCCTCCATCCATCGGACGTCTTCCAGACCCAACTTCGACAGATTCGCCCTAACGCAATCCTCCCACCTCCGTCTCGGCCTGCCCCTCGGACGTTTCCCATTCGGCACCGCGCTTATTAATCTTTTCGGAATACGTTCACAGCCAAGTTTTGCAATTTTACACGCCCATTTTATTCGTCTTGCTGCAATCACGTCAATTATATTTACTGGATAAAGTTCACTCAGTTCGGCGTTGTGTAAGCGTCTAAATTCTCCCGTTATTTCATCCCTCTTCGGTCCAAATATTCTACGCAGTACTTTATTTTCAAAAACTCTAAGCCGTTGCTCATCCCTCAATGTCAGCGGCCAAGTTTCGCATCCGTAAACGACCGTTGGAAGAATAATAGTTTTGTAAATCCTAATTTTTAAGTTTTGGGACAGAAGGCGGGAGCTAAGCAATTTCGCGACTGAAAAGTAGCAAGCATTACCGGCTTTTAATCTAGCCTTAATTTCCTCATCGATTTCGTTTTTTCTAGTTACCATCGCCCCTAAATATCTAAATTTCTCTACCTGTTCAAACGTATTCCCCCCTACACTGATATCAGCGAAATCCTCACCACTTCTACGACTAACCATATATTTTGTCTTATCCGAATGATGATACAAATCCGTGAAAATGATACAAAATTTATTAAGTAAAGTCCCCCCTCCGGTTAATAAATTTTGATGAAATTTTAACAGTCATATCTCGGGCATATACATACATCAAATACCCAGTTTGATCAAAATCTTTAAAGCCGTTTTTGAGTAAATAAAAAAAACACGTGAAAATGATACAAAATTTATTAAGTAAAGTCCCCCCTCCGGTTAATAAATTTTGATGAAATTTTAACAGTCATATCTCAGGCATGTACATACATCAAATACCCAGTTTGATCAAAATCGTTAAAGCCGATTAAGAGTAAATAAAAAAAAACACGTGAAAATGTTACAAAATTTATTAAGTAAAGTCCCCCCTCCGGTTAATCAATTTTGATGAAATTTTTACAGTCATATCTCGGGCATATTAGAACATCAAATACTCAGTTTAATCAAAATCGTTAGAGCCGTTTTTGAGAAAATCGAAAAAAACCTAAAAAGTTATTAGGTAAAGTACCCCCTCCCTTTAAGTAATTTTGATGAAATTTATGCTGTCACATCGCGGGCATATACCTACACTAAATACTTAATTTAATGATCGCACGGTTTATAGTTTTTGAGCTAGTCTGTTCACACACACACACACACACACACACACACACACACACACACACACACACACACAGACACACACACACACACAGACCATTTCTTGGGACTTGGTTATTTCGACTCAGGGGGTCCCAAAACGTGTATTTCCGTTGAAAACCGGAAGTCGAAATTTTTCACGATCGCAATACTTCCACTTACTATATATTTCATATATAGGTAAGTGAAAGTAAAAATAATATTTTTTGTTATTTTAAAATATTACAATATCTTTTTTCTTCATTTGCTATGGTAGCACAGGAGTTAGCGCACTGCAATGGTGATGCAAAGACCCAGGTTCGAATCCAGGTCAGCACCAATCTTTTCTGTTCAAATAAAATTACTTAAAACAAACATTACTAGAAATTTAGATTTTGTAATTACCTTAAGCCTCAATCCTCCATATCACATGTTATGGTAGGTGTAGTTAGGTAAGAAAAACAAGAAGAGATTTGAATTGAGTAGGAGGTAACAAAAGTGAATAAACCGTTCAACATTACTGCAACCTGAAGAAAAATAGCCTTCAGATCTTACCAATAGTATGAAAGCTGCAAATGTTGGAGATCAGCTTCTGGGCCTCAAAACTGATTGGAATGAGCCCGCAGACCTTTTGGATATGGTAATAAGGATAGACTTTAATGATAACTCCAAATAGCTTTCATGTCAGGCAAAGTCGTACTTGTAGAGCATCGTAGGTGAAATTTACCAGGACATTCCTGGCACGATAGTAAGAAAACAACAATTTCTATTGGCCTATATAAGGTAAGCATTGAAATCCAGATGCATCTTACCTCTTCATTTATTTTAGGTTCATACGAAACATCTCTGAATTTATAGCATGATTTAAATTGTGTACAAATGAACCATACTTACGTCATAAGAATTAATAGAGAATTAATACAAATTATTTCTTAGTTACAGTTAACAAAGTTTATGACTTTGTGGTTTTCTCTCTCAGACCACAGCTAATAGATCTAATTTTGCTTGAGTTCAAGTCAGCTCTATTAAAGTATGGTATTCATGAAACGTAATATTTGCAAACTACTACTACTACTCTGTGGCGCTACAGACCAGTGTGGTCCTTGGCCTCCTCAATGAGCCTTCGCCAGGTGGCTCTATCTTGAGCAGTCGCTCGCCAGTTGCGGGTGTTCAACATTTCACGGGCGTCCCGGATGTCGGCATCCTTCCATCTTAGGTGTGGTCTACCAACCCCTCTTGTCCTGTAAAGAGCTTCCCATCGAGTAGCTTTCTTGGGATTTCCTCTTCTGGCATTCTGACTATGTGGCCAGTCCAACGCAGCCTCTCAAGCTTGATGCACCTCATCACATCCACCTCCCCATAAAGTTCATATTTGTACTTCTTTTCCAAATCTCACCGACCTTAACTGGTCCAAAGATCGGACGAAGGATCTTCCTTTCAAAGATTAATACATCTTTTTCCTCGGTGCTTGACAAGGTCCATGTTTCCGAACCATAAGTGAGTACAGGCCTAATGAGGGTCTTATAGAGGAGGCATTTCGTACACCGAGAAATGGCACAGCTTCAAAGGTGTTTAATGAGGCCAAAAAAACATCTGTTTGCCATTAGTATACACTGTTTTACTTCCAAAAATATTCTATTTTCACAGCTTACCTCAGCTCCCAGATAAGTAAAACGATTTTTTAAGAGATTCAAAGGAGCGTGCTATCAGGCCCATAGTCATCTTAATCAGGCGGACAAGTTTCCAAGGAACTCCAAGGTCACACAGGGCTGCATACAGTTGAGGTCTCTTGATGCTGTCGTATGCACTCCTGAAATCTATAAAAATGTGGTGGGTGGTCATCCTGTACTCTTAACACTTTTCCATTATCATCCGGAGGCTAAACATCTGATCAACTGTGGACCTTCCACCTCTGAACCCTGCCTGATACTTACCAATCACCCTCTCAGCTATCGGGAGGAGTTTGCGGTAGATGATGTTTGAAAATATCTTATAGGCACACTGAAGGAGTGATATCCCACGGTAATTGGAGCAATCCAGCATATTATCCTTCTTGTGCAGTGAAAAAATAATGCCTACTAGTGATAAATATTTGCAAACAATTTTATAAAACTTTTTTTGTCCTTTACAATATATTTTACTTTGTTGGTAAAAGTATCATACAATAGTTCTTAAAATACAATGCCTTAGGTTCAGTGATGCTGTAATGAAAGGCAAAAATTTAGCAATGAAAAAATACTACCCTCTCTCTATCAGCCTTGCGCTCTCTATGGGCTTGGTCTACTTCCTTTATGGGTTTGGTCTCTGGTATGGATCGCGGCTCTTCCTCAACCACCAACTAATACCTGGTCAATTGTTCACTGTAAGTTGTAAGTCACAATCATCTTAGATAAATGTAAATTGCATTTTCTATTGATACAGGTACACACTTAACATTGCTAATTGATAAAATAAAGATGAAACTCATTTAAGGAGGTGATGTACCATTCTATTGCAAAGAGAATGGTGTTTTAATAATATATTATACTAGGAAATAAGTTTTATACCATAAATAATCTCGAGTATTAAAAGAATAAGAACAGAAAATAACCATCATAAGTTGGCAAAACCATTACTATATAGCTAATTTTAAAAAAGTGAATTGGAGAGGTGAGATGAATTTTTACATGACATAACTGTTTACTGGACAAGGATGCTTCAAAGCCTATGTTTACCTGTTTGAATTCTACAAGACTGATCAATGTCCTGCTTATCAAGTGATTACGAAAACTACAGAGAGTAGTGCTAGTGGGACTTCTGCCTGAGTTGGTTAAAATTCTTGGCTGACCATATTCTGTCTAGAATGGGTTGTTTACATGTAGGATAATCACACCAAACTCCAGAAATGGACCTTTCTGGGATAAAATAAAAAACAATAAAAAAAAAAAAAAAATACAGAGGCAACTAGTTTTCGATGCTATTATAAATATCAGAAACAATTTGATGATTATATTTTTTACATTTGCTTTTGTTATAGGTATTGATGAGCGTTATTACTGGTGCTATTGGGATTGGAAACTCACTCCCCAATATCATTGAGATTAGTGTAGCAATCGGATCTGCAGGAAATATACTGGATATTATCGACTATATTCCCAATATTGATCCATATTCTAAGGATGGTCTCATAATTAAAAATATAAAAGGATTTATTGAATTCAAAAATGTCTCTTTTGCTTATCCGACAAGACCCCAAGTTATGGTTTGTTTTTATTTTAGGATTGTGTTTTAATTTATTATGAATAAAATTACATTTCTACTCTCTTTGTGATAGTATGATAAAAAAATAAATTCAATATTAATTAATTTTATTTATAGATCTATTTCTAAGTTTAGTTTTAAAAATAAATATTTTCATGTACTGTGCATTCAAGGTCTTGTCTGGTCTAAACTTAACGATTCCTGCTGGCAAGACTGTTGCAGTTGTTGGGTCTAGTGGTTGCGGAAAGAGCACCTTGGTCAATCTCATCCTAAGGTTTTTTGATCCTCTGTCCGGTAAGGTAATTTTAACACACTTTTTAAAAAAAATTAATAATGACATATCAATTGATGCATAATTTTTATTTTTAATCATTGACAATAGTTTTTGTGTTATGCTGGGAGAAAAGCTTTGGTCTAGAAATTAAATCAGTTACATTATTAAATAAATTACTACATACCATTAATGTTTTAAGGTTTTTATCGATGGCTATGATCTAACGAATTTGAATGTACAAAAGCTGAGGCAAGAAATAGGACTTGTCTCTCAAGAACCTGTTCTCTTTGACGTGTCCATTAAAGAAAATATAAGGTATGGCAAACCAGACGCATCTGATGAAGAAATTGCAGAAGCAGCCAAAGCAGCATTTGTGCATTCATTCATTGAAGCTCTGCCCCAGGTATTTATTCTATATCGCTGATTTAGAACAATCCAATTAACAAATATATTTACTAAATATAAAAGAGGAAAAAACTTATTAAAAATAAAAAACCTCAAGCCTCTTTTTGATAAACAAAATTCTTCCAATGCAGGTATGATAAGGACAAAAATAAAAAAAATTGTTTGCCCTTTTTTTTTGTTTCCTGTGCCTGATTTTATTATAGCTGTTTATTATGCCCTCCTATTTTATATTAATATTGCACTCACCTTTTTCTAGCCATGGTGAAGGTCGAGGCTCATTTCATGGATCCACAAAAACATAAAAGTCAATTGCCATATGTAGACTTAATGATGCTAAAGCGGTTCATGCTCAAACCCTTTGTCCAGTCACAACTTTTCTATATATATTATAAAATCTATCCTATTACAGCCTAATATAGATATAATAATTTTGACCCAATGGGTTTATCATCAGTCATCTTTTGTGTTATGCCCTTAAACGGAGGTGAACAGAATTATCTGTATAATTTATGCATCTATACCCTAAGTGTTGAATGTTGATTGTAGAGACCATGATCGATGAGCATGACCTGCTTCTAGTGACAGTGGTTTGAATACAACCTGGGATGGTTTAAATTGTTTTCACAATAAACCCATGGAATAATCATAGAATATCATAGAATAAATTTTGACCTTCCCATCTGGTTTGTGTTGGTTAATAGTTTAGGTACACATGCAGAGTAACATGCCTTATTTCAGGCATGATCAGGTAGGAGCAGATAGAAAATACATGAATATGGCTCTTGGAAATAATAAACCAATGTGCAATAATTTGGTGTATTTTCTTATTCCAATGAAACAGGTAAAGAGTAAAACATTGATTTTTCATTTACAAATTGTAAACCTTTTTAGAAGGAATACAAGTATCGAAATATTAATCATCCTTCTTCTTGTAAGGGTTATAATACGATGGTTGGGGAACGAGGAGTCCAAATATCTGGTGGGCAGAAGCAAAGAATCGCAATAGCTAGAGCACTTTTGAGGAAGCCCAAGATCCTTCTCTTAGATGAGGCCACATCAGCTCTCGATTCTCACAGTGAAACAATTGTTCAAGCCGCATTAGACTACGCTTCAAAGGATAAAACCACAATTATAATTGCCCATAGGCTGTCAGCCATACACAATGCTGACATTATTTTCACATTGAAGGCAGGTTAACTTTTGGAATATTTTATTAAGTAGGATATTTATTTATAGATTACAGGGTTCTTGTTTAAAACATAGAAGTCAGTATATTTGCCTTACCTTAAAAGATAGAATTCTAGCTTCATTCATTTAACAAGCATGAATATAAAACATATCAGGCCAGAAAGCACTAACAGTAAAAAAAATATATAAATTACGAAAAATAAAATATTTAAAGAATAAACAT
Organism: Aelia acuminata; assembly: GCA_911387785.2. Lineage (NCBI taxonomy): Eukaryota > Metazoa > Arthropoda > Insecta > Hemiptera > Pentatomidae > Aelia > Aelia acuminata. The sequence goes on along the minus strand of OU426979.1, from coordinate 157,356,692 downwards.
CATAATGAAAATTTCCATAAAATAATAAATGAAGGAAAAACAAAGTTAACACTAAGCATCGTTCTTCGAATAATCTATAAGCTTCAATGACTATGATTCAGTCCTATTCAAAAAATCATTCTTAAATTTACATTATATGATACCAGGGCATCTGTTTGGGATAAGAAGAGGTATTAGAAAAGAATTTAGTGGCACTGCAGTGGGCTATTAGGATGTTTAAATATATAAATTACGAAAAATAAAATATTTAAAGAATAAACATCATAATGAAAATTTCCGTAAAATAATAAATGAAGGAAAAACAAAGTTAACACTAAGCATCGTTCTTCGAATTATCTATAAGCTTCAATGACTATGATTCAGTCCTATTCAAAAAATCATTCTTAAATTTACATTATATGATACCAGGGCATCTGTTTGGGATAAGAAGAGGTATTAGAAAAGAATTTAGTGGCACTGCAGTGGGCTAGTAGGAATGTTTAAAGATTTTAGTTCTATGAGTAAAGGTTTAGAGGTAAGAAATGGGATCCATGGTAAGCATGAATTTTCTCGAACCAAAAATCTTCCAAATTTGATTTCCACTCAACAATTTAATCGGTTTTTGATCTTAATTTCTTCCATAATCAAGTTTTAATTTAAGAATATATTAATACTTTGGTTTTGTAAATAATAGGATGGATACATTGTTGAATTCGGAAAACATTCTGAACTGATGGAAAAGAAAGGGGTTTATTATAATTTGGTTCTTTCACAAAGCTGCAAATCTTTAGATGTTGGAGAGCCTTTAATGTAAGTTTTTTATTATGTTTTATAAAAATTTTTATTAATATTTATTTTTAAATGTGTTATACAAACTGATTAAAAGTGTTCTGCTATATTTATTTTTCAACCATTATTTATTTCTTGTTTTTTTCTTTAAGGACAGAAGTAGATGAATCATTTATTAAAAATGGAGTGTAAGTATATTCCAAAATTAAAAAAAAAAAAAAAAAAAAAAAAAATATTAAATTCTACTTCTATAAAATTTTGCATATTTTTCAAGTTTTATTTATTATTTTTTTTTTTTTTTTATGCAGCAAGGATCTTAATATATGGCCCTGGCCAGATCAAAACCAACTTTCCTCAAAAAAATTGATTTATCAGTATTCTGTAAGTCTATACCTTAACTAACTTCTTTAATTTATGTATCTAAATAAAACTATTTAATTGACTGTTGATGCAGGAAGGGGTGAAATATTTGAAATTAATACAAATAACAAAATCTCCATGGTTGATAACTGTAACAGTGATAGCTTGCCTTATAGCCGGTTGTCAGATGCCTGCCTTTGCTATTCTATACGGAGGTGTGTTAAAAGTGAGTATTTGATTATTTCAAATCAAATTTATCGAGCCTAAAATTGTAGTCAGCTTGCATCATGCATTTTTATCTTTCCTTTGCCTAACACTGAAGGTCTTTTCTTTGTGTTAATACATGATCATTTTTCCCAGCAATTACTTCTATAATTGTAATTGGAATGTATTAAACTTTTTTCCGTTGAAAAAAAAAATTGTTCTGGAACATGAACACAAAACAAAGAAAAATGAAATAAAATTATTATTTATCTTTATTACTAAGATAATAAAATATATTATCTTACTTTATAAAAATGTTTATATTAATGTTATAAAAATAATATCTAAACTTTACTAAAATGGTATTAATTGTCTAAACTGTCTAAATTTAAAAATTAAAATCTGTTTTATATTTGCTTTCAGTTATTTGTTTTACCTATAGAAGAATTCAAATCTCAAGTTAAATTATGGTGTGGAATGTTTGGAATATTGGCATTGGTGACTGTAATAACCATAAGCACTGCAGTAAGATATTTTTATTGCAGCAGAAATGCCTTTAAACATTATTTTACCACATACATTTAATGCAATTGACATTGCAGTCTCTTGCTTCCTCTTCTGTCACAGAAAATATGATAAAAGAGTTGAGGAGACAAACCTTTAAAAACATACTTACACAGCAACTATCTTTCTTTGATCATAAAAATCATTCACCAATCAAACTGACAAACATATTGGCAAAGGAGCCACCACTGGTGAAAAATGTATTTTCATTTTATTTAATTTCAAAATAATAATTAATTGTGATAAAATTTGTTTTAAAATAAATTCATTTTTCGAAGATTGCAGGTTTAAGGGCAGGAAGTATTATTATGACGGTAGTTACAACTGTTTTATCATTGGCAATAGCTTTCTACTCTGGATGGATGATCACGCTAATTGCATTGTGTTTTGTGCCTTTAATAATCGTTGGGAACTGGATTCAGATGCGAATGAACTTTCGATCCTATGTTCAAGAATGTAAAACAAGCGAGAATGTAGCAAAAGTAACATGCATGCATTATTTATTTTCATAGAAATGTAGAATGTCATTATATTGGTTGAAATTGATTTTTTTTGTAATTATTTGTATTCAAGATTTTTTTCAGGAAATTTATTTATCCTAATTAATGAAACAAATTATTGATAGAAGGTTACTTCAGTGAAGCATGAGATGAAGGTATTATATCATTTCAGATTGCAGCTGAAAGCTATCAGAATATAAAAACAGTTCAGTTTTTGTGTTTGCAAGAACATATACATAATATATTCACAAAAGAGCTTATAAAGAGTTATAGGTAACTTTTGATATCATTACAAAAGTAATTATCTAACGTCAATTTTATATCTAATGTTCAGAAGAATATTTTTTATTTTTTTACTATTACTCAAGTTTTATGGCAGGGCAATTCCCTTTTATTCAAAGCTTGTATTGATTTTGTCATTTATATTTTAGTTCGGCATCAAAAATTTTGGCTTGGTAATTTTTATAAAACTTTATAATCATAATCAAAACAAAATTTTAATCCTACCTCAGTTAATTGTGTTACTTGACATGTAGAACATAGTGATGTCATTAACATTTTCCCATACTGTTGGCCATTCGTGAAGATATGGAAAAAATATGCAATAATTTGCTGGAATTATCATTCTCAAAATCTTACTGTTTCCCATCAGTGAAATAAAAATGAAGAGATTTAAAGAGTACATTAACTGCTAAACTAATACTAGCTACTGTTAAACTGTTTTTATTAAGTAGTATTCAATAAATTCAAAATAATCATTTTAGGAGCAATTTATTTTCCATGTACATAACTGAAGTTTTACCATATTGAATTATAATTTATACTTTATTACAGAGATGAAATTAAGCAGAGTATTGTATTATCTATAACATTCTCCATAGTCCACGCAGCTGTCTATTTTATGTACGGCTTTGCTTTTATATACGGATCTAATTTTGTAGCAAATGGTAAAATGACAGCAGAAGATATTTACAGGTTCAGATTTTTTTTTCTTTATTTTCTTAATCGAATTCTATTAATTAAGTAAAAATAAAAATACAAAAAACATGAATGTTTAATGATGATGACACCAATCACTGCCCACATATTTCCATCCACTGATCACCATTTAAACTAAGCTTTGCAATATATGCTTTAAGCCAATCCTCCCACTTACATCTTTGCCTACATCAAACACTTACCAGTCTGCATAGCACTTATTAGTCTTTAAGGGATTTTTAACTACTTATCCCAGGGGATCCCAAACCTGTTTGTACCATGTCCTCTCCTATTGAAAGCCTCCCTCGCACCCCTTACACAAAAATTTTATGGGAATATGAAAAAAAAACAAGTACTAAATTGGAAACTTTTTTTAATTTTATAAACATATTGGTTAATTAAACAATCTATAACATAAATTTAGTTTTAATAAATTGCTTACAAAAATGAATTTTAATTTTTTTTTTTTAAACTGGTCTCGGGCTCCCCCCTGACTACTTAGGAACCCCTTGTTATTATATAATTTAATTTTATTCCTCTGCCATCATCTCAGTTATACTTACTGGGTAAAGTTCACTTAATTTGGCATTGTGTATCTATCTAATTATCTGGGTGACTCATCTTTCCTTGGTCCAAAAATATTTTTTATTTTTCTGTCTTTACCATGATTGACATGACAACCATGGATCTGTTTCCATTCATTTTCAAACCTTTTCCAGTAATTTTCATATTTCTAATGGCATGTTCTATTGCTAAGTTAAATAGAACAGGTGAAAAGATATCTTTTTGTTAACCTAATAGAACTTCAAAACCATTGAGTACAACTAATCATGTTACATCGACATTCTTATTTCAGGGTCCTGTTTGCATTAATTCTGGCATCTACAAATCTTGGCACTACGACACTGTTTTTCCAGGATTTTGGAAAGGCCAAACTTGCATTGACTCAAGTAGTCAAACTCATGACAATTCCAAGCTCCTTGCCTAAGAGTGATGAAGATGAAAAGCCAGTAAGCTAGCTTAGCTTTCTTGTTTAAAGCTATTGTAGAACTAAAGTATTGTTTAAAGCTAGATATATTGAAAAAGTCTGTACGTCGATTTACCTGAAAATGAGTTAGCATTAGGTTCTTTAATAACTTTACTTTTTAAATTCATCATTAGCACAGAATCCAGTAAAAGAAAAAGGTTTGTCCAATTAAGGTTTGGCTCATCCCAGCAGTCGGACCCCTTGGACCGATACCATTCAATTCAGGATACCCCTAAAATACGCCGCCGCATCTAACTTGTTAATAAAATATTTGAGATAATTTGATGTAAACCCAATCAAATTTATTAATATATTGTTAATAAAAATCTAAAATAAAAGCCTCGGGTTACCCAAAAGGTCAGAGCTGCTAAATGTTCCCTCCTCATACTTTCATCCCCTACCATTTATACAAATGAAACCAGATCGATCAGTTTTATCATACTTCTCCTACCTTTATCTTGGTATTCTCCACAGACATTTACCAGTCATCTGAATACATAAATGTACGTATGTACCTACCAAAACATAATTAACATATTTGTCTAAAGATATTCCTTTTTTTTTTTTTTTTCTGAAATGTGCTGTAAAATGAATTTTTGGCTTGTATTGAAATTTCCTAATTCATGAGTTGAACTGTTTTCAAAATAATATAGTTGGTTACTTTTAATTACTAGTTTATCAAAATATGTTTTTGTATTTTAGGAAATAAAGGGAAATATACAATTTAAGGATGTAGTATTTTCCTATCCTAATCGAAGGCAAACTCCAGTTCTCTCAGGATTCAATCTCAAAATTGCAGAAGGTAAAACAGTTGCGTTGGTTGGTGGCTCCGGATCAGGAAAGTCAACTGTTATCGCTCTCATTGAGAGGTTCTACAATCCTAACAAGGGCCACATTGTAAGTAGAGTAAATTTGTAAGAGAGTAAATGAGTAAGTACTTAGTTTTAAGGACAAATGATACTTATATTTTTAGTATTGAATTTCAGTTATATTAAACATTACTTATATTTTATGGATTACGTTAACTTTATAATGTATCATTAATCTATTTTATTCACTGAAAGTTTTTTATTTGCTGTTTACCGGTAGATTTTCTGTTATAGTATATTGATGGTGTTGATATTGAAAAAATAAATGTCGGCTACCTCAGAAGCCAAATTGGTTTGGTGACACAAGAGCCAATGTTGTTTGATTGCTCACTGAGAGATAACATTACTTATGGGATCTCTGCTCTTGGAAGGACAGTGACGGATCAAGAGATAATCGATGCAGCAAAAGCTGCAAATATTCATGAGTTCATAGCTAACCTGCCGCAGGTTATTAATTACACATCTTTTCGCTTTAATTTCAATTAAAGGATATTATATACAATCAATTTATTTGTTAATAGTTCTGAATTACCTCTCCAAGATGGTGGATGGTCTCATGATCACTTTGATACACTGAATCTCAATGTAAAAAGATTGAACTAAGCCATCAGATAAAAACTAAACTCATCAAATCCAGAGTATGCCAATTAACCCCGCATGTGGGGCACATTGGCCTAGAAGGTGGGGTTGTTTAGCCATATCATTCAAGTACTGCCTGACACATATTATTGTTATTAACAGCTGCAGTATAATGGTGTAATAATTTTGAATCGGCTTTTAACAGCTTTTAAGGGAAAATAGAATGATAATAGAAGAAGATAGAAGTTTAGACTGTCGTCACTTTTTGCTTAAGAAAGATTGCTCTCATCTTCCTCGCTGGAACTAAAGACAATTGGTAGTTTCACCTTTGACTATGTTTACCTTGCTTTTCTGAAATGCTACTGCGACAAAAAAAAAGTTGAAGAGAGCCAACTAACCCCACAGGAGAGATCATATGAAAGATGGCTGCCAGGACAGGGGAGAACAATCAAACAAGAAACTGGTTAGCCGAAAGGTTAGGTTTTTCAAAGGAGTTTGGGGCTATGTGAACAGAATCGGAGTCAAATGTTATTCCATGCCTTTAAACCAACTTTACTGAAAATATAAAAATTTACTTACATGTTGTAAAATCAATCAATGAAGCACACTCTTATCTACATTGTTAGCATCGGATTGAAAACTCAGGACAAGACTCCCGAGGTCGAGCGGGTCACATGGTACAATGGTGGGACCTTCACAACAGGTGTGATGGAAACTATAAGCCAATGGCCAACCTACTCCCTATGCCAACCAACCCCGCTCTCCCCTATTATAAACATAAATGTTTAACAATAATATTATATGATTATATATTATGTGAAGGTATTAGATATCTTTTTATAGGGTTTCTAGCAAGGAACCTCCAGTTTTTTCTAATTTCTTCATTTCATCTTTCAGCAATAGTAATAGTAATAGTAATATAAAAAATAATCGAGTTGTTGTTCTGTCAAGAATACACATGCAAGTAAAATAATGTAATTTGTCAACACTAAAATTAAAGCAAATAGGTATTTATTCTACATCTCTAGATCAAATAGATAGTCCAATAACCATTACCATTACTTTACTATCCCCATGTTATTATTCATATTTTAGAACAAATAGTGCACTTCCATAACACATATGTTGGTCCTGATGATGGGGATAATGTTACCCCGAAACGTGAAATAATGCTTTGCTAAATAAAAATACTACAAAAAAACTGGAGGTTCCTTGCTAGAAACCTTGCTACCTAGAAACCTTGCTAGAAACCCAATAAAAAAAAAATCTGGTGCGATGCGCACAACACACAACTTTCACTTACCAACTTACTTAGATTAGAAATTGATGGGATTCGTTAATTGCCATTTCTCAAAGTCACGCATTTTTCCACATTCATTTCTTATTTTTGTTTTTATTTGCTCTCTAAAGTACACTAATTTTTTTTATTCTTAAATAAAAGTTTTTACTTGCGATAATTCGGCAATGCAAGCAAAATACTCCAAGTCGTCTGATTTTATAATTCTCTATGTAGTTGTAGAAAACTTGCCATGAAACAAATAATTTCCATTAAATGAACATAACTTCTTTAATTTTAAACAATCGTCTGTCATTAAAAGATTCTGCCCATGCGTGGGCTCATCGTGTTTTATGAGTTGACGGAATATTTTTCTTTTTTTCTCCTGTATATGTTTATTCGATTTTTTTCATATTTCGTATTTAGACATTTCTAATTTTTAGGCATAACGTGAGACAGTTTATTTCTCCATAAAAACAAATACAAAGGCACTTTATAAGAAAACGAAAAAGGCCCCTTCCTCATTTAAGCCCCCTCAGAACATTTTAATAACAATAAAGCTTACCTGATATTAAAGAAAGCTTGATTTTCATTAAACAAGACGAATTTGATCAAAATCATTAAAACCGTTTTTGAGATAATCGAAAAAAAAGGTAAAAATTGGAAAAAAAGTTATAAATTAAAGTGCCCCCTCCGTTTGACATCACATCTTTGGCATATACATAAATTAAATACTTAGTTTGATCAAAATCATTAAAGCCTTTTTGGAGTAAATAAAAAAAACATGTGAAAATGAGACAAAATTTATTAAGTAAAGTGCCTCCTCCAATTGATCAATTTTGACTGTCACATCGCGGGAATAAAAATACATCTAATACCGAGTTTAATCAAAATCATTAGAGCTGTTTTTGAGAAAATAAAAAAAAAACGTTAAAATTAGACAAAATTCTTTATATAAAGAACCCCCTTCCTTTGACCAATTTTGATGAAATTTTTGCTGTCACATCGCGGGCATATATATACACCAAATATCCAGTTTCAGCTTCGTACAGCTTATAGTTTTTGAGCTAATCTGTTCACACACACACACAGACTATTTCGTGGGACTTGGTTATTTGGACTCAGGGGACCCCGAAATGCGTATTTCCGGTAGTCAAAATTTTTCACGATCACAATACTTTCCCTTACTATATATTTCATATTTAGGTAAGTGAAAGTAATAAAGTTATAATTCGCTGTTGTAAACAAAAAAACATTATTTTCGGCGCCAAGTAGGAAAAAAGTATTATGGAATATTGTATTTTGATATATAATCTATAATCAAGTATATTTTATGTGATAGTAAGAAAAAAATAAATTGAGAGAAAGTATTTAAATATGCATTTCAGGCCAAAATATATAATTAGGAAATGTTATTCCTATGACTAGCAGTAATTTACTACTCTCCACTTTACTTAGGATTTTATATACATACCTTTCAAAGTGATAATGAAATCAGCCACTGTTTTATAGAAGCTGATCATAACTAGTAACATTAATTCTGGTAACACAGCTGAATTCAATCTGATTTTAGGGCTACGAGACGAACGTCGGTGAGAGGGGTTCAAAGTTATCGGGAGGTCAGAGGCAAAGAGTAGCCATAGCAAGGGCCATCCTCAGGAATCCGAAAATTCTGCTTTTAGATGAAGCTACATCCGCTTTAGATTCTGAGAGTGAGAAGGTTGTTATTGATAAAAATGGTTTCAATGAGTTGCAGATTTTATATATTTAAGTGGACTTAAAAATTTACTTTTACTGATTAATGTAAAGTGAGATAGATATCATTAATATTTATATTATATCTCCACCATAAAATAAGGATTAGATAATGATAGCTCTTGGTTTAGATTTTATTGTTGTTCATGATCAATATTTTGTTATATGCACCAACATTATATTTAACAAGTATCGTAGTATGTAATAAATGAGAACTTATTGGCCCATTCAAATAATATTGTTGTAGGATATTTATCAAAGGGCCAGATGGTAACTCATATAATATATAAATAAATAAAACAAATTTTAGGGGTGGAAAATAAATTTACCCCTTCATAATAATAGACCAGTTAAAAAAAAAAAAAATTTAAAAAATTCAAAAGGCTGTCAAAAATCAAATATTGGTCTGAATTCCATGAATTTTTTTCTCTTTAATTTCATAGAGAATGGAGGTAACTTTCAATTTTACATCCTTGACAAAAATTGGCAAGGGTTTTTATATATATGCTACTAAAAATTTATTTTCTTCATAAATTTTTTCTGGGTGACCAGATTATTTTTAGTTCAGGCGAAGAATTTCATGTTCAAAATTTTTGAATTATTAAGGAATATATGGTCTACAGACAAAAAACCCCTTTTATATACAAATAATTTTATACACTTTAATATTTGGTAGCAGGGTAGCTAAGTGTGCTAATGTGTATATAAAAGGCATTGCCTGTCAACCTGAAGATTATGAGTTTGGGCCCCAGTTCTTACATTTATCTCTAGCAATAATCTAATCTGCTCTAAAGGAAATCCAATGAAGTCTTTCATCCCCTACATTACTTTAGTCAACCTCTAGCCAGGTGACCTAGAATGCTTATTTTTTTATTTACTTATATCGGAGCCCTAGAATGAACTGTCATAGTCAGATGTAAGAAAACATCATTTGCAACAGAAATTATAAATAAAAATAATTTTCTTGAATATTTTTGATTTCATAACTAACAGAATGTATAGTTAATAATTTATAAATTGTTTTATAGGTAGTGCATGATGCTCTTAATAATGCAAGAAAAGGGCGGACAAGCATTGTTGTAGCCCATCGTTTGTCTACAGTTGAAAATGCTGACCTTATAGCTGTGTTGTCGGAGGGTATAGTCAAAGAAATAGGCACTCACACTGAACTACTTCAACTGCGCGGCTTTTACTACCATCTGGTCAAGTCTCAACATCAGAATTAATATGATCAATCGTATCTGATACTACAAAGCAATATTTGTTTTTTATTTGAATGAATTGTTATAAAATAGTAATGACCTTTTGCATAGTTGTCCAACATTCAATAATGTTCTAGAATGCTAGAATGTTGCACAACTGTTGAACCATCACACATTGACATAGTACAGGAGCCAGATGCAAAAAATCTCACCCATAGAACATACACCTACAAATTTCAGCATAGTTAGAAACAACAGAGTTAAGTGTGAAATCGACCGTCTGGCAGCGATAAAATTCTTACTAATGCAGTAAGAGTTAGGTAATATGCAGTGCAATTTTTAAATATACCTAAGTCCTCAGTGTTTGTTGGGGCAACAAATTCCTGTCCTGTAAAATTGCAACCAGAGAAAGCGCAAAATGCAGGCTGCGCTTTAGAAATTTGGTCCACCACACTTTCCTCACAATGCATTTATGCTGATTATGATAGATGGCGAATATTCAATTTGACTTTCTTTTAATTTCATTTCTATATCCATTTTGTTATATGTTATATTGTGTTTTATGATGTATCGAATTTTTTAATATGTGAATATTTTAGTGTTAAATAAAAGTTGTTTCTTATATACCTACATAATATATACGGTTTTTATTTTCCTACAACGATTATTGCTTTATTCCGGTTCTTGGAATTTTATAATAAGGTATGCATAATAATAAGGTGAATGATTCCGGTTTTTCATATTTCATAATAAAAAAGTTTGTTTTTGTTTTTTTAATATGTTTAGAATAAAATTTCTTTTTATGGCACAATGAAAATTTTTACATTAAATCTACTCAAAGAAATACTTATAATTAAACACTTTAAACATGAAATCTACAAAAATATTGCAAATCAATAAAACTAAAATCTTAACAGATGACATAATTACTACAAAGAATTTGCTTACAACATCATATTTATATATTCACATTGACTAATCGATGATCATACAGGAAGTTATTTTGGGGCAAAAAAAATACATGGACTGGACAATAACTCCTCGTCGTCCCAAGAAATAATGCTTGGTAGTATGCATTTCCTGCTTGTAAACTCTGATATAAATAATTAGCATCAATAGTAATAATTATTTCCCAGGGCGAGCCTCAGCTACTGGGCGGGTCACAGGTGGCGGATAGTGAGATCCCACCAGATATGGTGGGAAGCTGTGAATAAGGTGTATCCGAATAAGCAGCCCCGGACCGAGGCGCACTTACTCATGCTGCCTTGCATGGTAAGGGGTTGGAACCCCAAAGGCTAGGAAGGAAACTCTGAATAGAAACCGTGGGCAGGCCGAGCTCATAGAACTGTAGAGAAAGTAATCGGCCTAAGGGAGGGAAATCCTGATGTTAAATGACCTGGTCCTCCTGGTAGGGGGTTGAGCGGAGGGTTTACAGCCCAACCTCGGAAAAAAATTGTTGTAGAGAAACCTGAAGACAATAGAAAGCTGGATGTTATTAATCGGAAAAGACAACGGAATTTGGACATGGTTATTGCTACATGGAATGTACGAACGATGCTCCAACCAGGCAAAATGGCAGAGGTGGTTAAATTTAAATATGACATATTGGCATTGCAGGAGATTAGGTAGAGGGAAAAGGCAGAATTGATAAAAAGGAATATTCTGTACTGTATAGTGGAACCAATAAAAGAAATGGAAGATAGGAACAAGGTTTATGATTAGTGGTAAAGTTAGAAGAAGTTTGCTACTGTTTGAACCCATAAATGAGAGGCTATGCAGGATGAGATTAAAGGGTAAATTCAGAAATATCAGCTTGTTCTCAGTGTATGCACCTACGGAAGACAGTGGTGATGAAACAAAGCTCCTGTTTTACCAAGATGAGATATGAACGCTCAAGTAGGAAAAGAAAGCTTTACACGACAGTTGCAGGACACTACTCACTCCATGAAATGACTAATGAAAATGGTAAACATCTGTGTCAATTCGCTGAAGCCAATAATATGTTAATTAAAAGTACTTGCTTCGAGCGTAAAGATATTCATAAAGGCACATGGAAAGCTCCAAATGGAACTATTACACAGATAGACCATGTTCTGGTCAATATGCGCCATGCATCATCAATTATTGATGTTAAAACCGCCAGAGGACCGATTTGTGACTCGGGACCATTATGTCGTCAAAGCAAGACTAAGAGAACGTATATCGAATGTTAAACTTGGCCAAAGATATGGAAGGAAGAAATGGGACCTGGATAAATTTAATGATGCACAAGCGAACACCAGATTCAGAGAAACTGTGGATAGAACACTATTACAGAACATAAGAGATGGAGTTAATGACGGAGTTGATGGGAGGTGGTGCAGAATCAAGGAGGCTATAACTGAGTCCGCTGAGGAAGTAATAGGAGAAAAGAAGGCATCAAGATATCGGGACTGGTTTGATGAAAAGTGTTTGGAAGCCCTAAGAAGCAGAAATGAAATGAGAATGGCTCTGCTGCAGCATTCGACAAGACAGAGAGAAACAGCATACAAGGAAAGCCGTAGAAAAGCTAAAAAAATAATAAGAAATAAGAAGAAAAAGTTTCTAAAAGAAAAAGTTGCGCAGATTGAAGAATTGCGCACAAGCAATGAAACTAGAAAATTCTATGGTGCAATAAGATACATGAACAGAGGTTTCCAAACCAAAATAGATTCATGCAAGGACAAGGACGGAAATGTACTTGATATTATAAATGTTACAGCAAGATGGAAGGAATATTTTAAGGAATATGATCTACTCTGATGAAGAAGTCGGTGATGATCTAGAACCATTATCCAAAGAAGAAATAACTGATTCGATTGAAAAACTGAAGAACAGGAAAGCTCCGGGTGAGGATGGCCTTTGCGCGGAATTCTTCAAGCATAGTGGAGAGGAACTATTAAATCAGATGTACTTCCTAATAGAAGAAATATGGGAAAAAGAAATTATGCCTAAGAACTGGTGTACCAGCATTATATGCCCAATTTATAAGAAGGGCGATAAATAGCTATGCCAGAATTATAGAGGGATATCTCTATTGGGTGCTGCATATAAAATCCTCTCAAATATAATTGCTAAAAGACTCAGCGAATTCACTGAAAACTTACTTGGAGAATACCAATGTGGGTTTAGGCGAGGTAGAGGTACCACTGATCAAGTGTTTGTAATGAGGCAGACTTTGGAAAAATGTTGGGAGTACAGAACCGACCTCCACCTGCTATTTATTGACTATTGCCGGGCATTCGATAGCGTAAGCAGGGAAAAATTAATTACTGCGCTGCGGGATTTCCATATACCAAACAAATTAATCAGATTGATTAAAATGACTATGGATAATAGCAATGCAAAAGTTCTATTCAACGGCTTTGTCAGTGATGCTTTTCCGATCTCAATTGGAGTAAGACAGGGAGATGCACTGTCTGCAACACTCTTCAACATGGCCCTACACAGTATAGTGAACAAACTTAATGTTAGAGGCAACATAATTTACTCCTCGAATCAAATATGTGCTTACGTAGACGATATATGTCTTTTAGCAAGAAATATTCGGTCACTGCGAGAGGTTTTTAAAGCGTTAAAAGACGAAGGAGAAAAAATTGGCCTCACTATCAATGAATGCAAGACCAAGTATATGCATCTCAGTCCGAATGGAAATTCAACGATAGAGAAAAAAATAGAAATAGAAGGATACTGTTTCCAAAGAGTGAAAACGTTTACTTACCTAGGGGCAGAGATCAACGAAGAAAACAAAATCACTGCAGAGATATATAATAGAATTATGGCTGGTAACCGCGCCTATTACGCCAATATTAAACTTTTCCGTTCTTCCTTACTGTCACGGAAAACTAAAATTAATTTATACAAAACATTGGCGATACCAGTTGTGACATACACTTCCGAAACATGGACCCTATGCAGCGTCACTACTAAAATGTTGAAAATATTTGAAAGGAAAGTGCTGAGGAAAATATATGGGCCAGTTTTTGACGGAGGTGAATGGCGAATAAGGAGGAACATTGAACTGTATGACATGTACGGAGAATGTAACATTATTAGTTTTATAAAAGCGAGGCGAATAGAACGGTTAGGCCATATAATGAGAATGGCGGAGGAAAGAATGCCTAAGAAGACGTTGTTCACCCCAAGGTACAAGAGGTAGGGGTCGCCCGAGACGACGATGGTTAGAGGATGTAGAAAAAGATCTGCGTGAGCTTAGAGTAACGAATTGGAAAAGAAAAGCTTTAAGCACACAGCAGTGGTCTGATGTCGTGAGGGAAGGCAAGGCTCACCCCGGGCTGAAGTGCTGTCCAGTAAGTAATAATTATTTTTGCTAAATATGAATGTTAGGACCCCAAAAATTATTTCTAAGAACATTTAGAAATGCTCATAAATAAAATTAAATGGAAAAACAACGCTAATGTTCACCTGGATCGGAACGATTTTTTGACTTATAAACGCGTCTGGCGGGTATTAGTAAGAATTTTTAACCAGCCAGACGACCGAATTTCGTGTTTAAGAACCTTTTTGAATCAGTTGGCACAAGAATGAATCGTATGTTTTACGGGTGAGTTTTTGTGATTCGCGCGCATCTGGCAGGCACTAGTAAGAGTTTTATCGCTGCCAGACGATTTTTCCCTTTATATAGAAATAAAAACCTAACGAATAAACCATATTCCAGCCGTATGTTTTATGGGTGAATTTTTGTTAAAAAATTAATTATTCAAATTAATTTTTAAGGCATTAGTAAGAATTTTATCGCTGCCAGACGGTCGATTTCACACTTAACTCTGTTGTTTTTAACTACACTGAAAATTGTAGGTGTATTATAGGTTGTAATTGTAGGTGTTATCGATTATTGGAGGCAAAAAAAGAAACTTAGTTTGCAATCAAATATAAGTATTCCTATGATTAAAATAATTTGTTTTATTATTTTAGTCAATTTTACTTGAGAGGGTGAGATTTTTTCCACCTGGCTCCTGTACTAACAGTGCTCCCAAACAAATTACTGAACACATAAACGTATGAGGTTTATGTTTATGAGCTACAGGCTTTTCTTCGAATAAAGAAAACAATTTATGGCAAAATGTTCTTAAATAAATTTTTGATTGAGCTAAACCTTTTCTATCTATCCTACTGTTCTTCCATTGAAAAAACAGATGAACACTATCAGGCCATTTTTTTTTTATTATGTATCATATTATAATAGTCGAACAATGTAGCCACCATGTGAAATGGATTCATAGTATTATAGTTTTATTTATTGATTGTACGTTACAGAGGTATATGATTCTAAATCATATTCATTACCAAAACAAGGATGATCAAGGATAAAGTAACAATTAATAAATATCCATGAAATTAGTATAATATATCATTTATTGTTGTAGGACTAAATTTATAGGACCATTTCTTGTATCACAGAAAAATATAAATATGAGTAGCTCAGTTACAAAAAAGGTGACATTTTATCACAAAAAAAAATCAAGATATATTTTCCTATCGGTGGTTTGATTCTCCCTATGCAATGCTTGTTCTTCCATCACAAATAAAAAAATGAAAAAACAGTTGAGCACTTTTACTTTTTCAAAAGACGTCTCTTTACAAAAATTGGCCAACTTCACTACTAAAAAGTGCTCAGTTTCTTACAAAATTTTAATGCCATAATACACACTACAGTGCACCATCTCAGGTGATTGTGCAGACATAAATCTTATAGGCATAGTGACCAGATAGGATTTCAGTTTCAGAAAATTTCTGATTAAATGAACCCTCCGAATTCTAGTATAAAACAGCTTTCATTCAAAATAAAAAAAATAACTGCCAAATTTTTACATCTTCCAATGCCATCGTTATTAACCTTTTTTTTTTTTTAATTTAAAGATGTAATAAACTAGAATTAAGAGAATGTCTTCTATTAGGAATGCGTCTCATATTAGGCCACTTTAAACTATAAATATAACAATGTAGCTTAAACAAAAGAGACCGAATAAGAGGTTCCCTGTGGAGCAACTTTTTGCTTTGAGACATTTTTCAAAATCGACCTAGCCTTGTTTTTTGCTAAGGTATTTATATTTTGATTTTTGTATATTTTTATTTTTTATACAGGGATTCACGGCTTGATGATGATACATTTATTTTTAATTATTTTATATTACAATCATTTTTATAAACATAATAGATAACATATTCATAAAAATTAACAAATTTCATTTTTTTAAACATCAGTAAATATACCTATTTGTTAGAAAATAAAACAATTAAAAATTAACTAATATTTCTAATCTTCCTATTATCAATAAATAAATTTTGGGCTTACTTTAGCTATCTTATCTAGATTTGGAATTCAAAGTTTCATGCTATATATATTCAATATCAATAAATAGAATGAACAATTTTTTTGTTTTTCCGTTTTATACCCACAGCTTTAAAATTTATATTTCAAAATATAAAAGATCGTGCCTCACAAGAAAAAAGCTAATTTAGGTTGACAATATGCACAAAAATGGGTTTTCAGGGGAATTACCAGGAAACAAAAGAATATTTTATCAATGCAGTGTCTCACAGGACTGGATCAAGAATGCATTTTTCTTCAAACAGCTATTATATCAGATTACTCGAGAGCTTATTGAAAAATAGAAAACAACCAAGGATAGATTTCGAACACTAAACTGTCAGCCACTCAGGAATTTTCATTTCTCTGTCAGTCCACTGCTGTGCATATATAGATTTTAAATATATATTATAAGCTAATCTATAATATAGATATTATATATATATAAGCATATATAGAGTTTAAATAGGCTGCTGGCAAAAGAAAAAAAGGGTTCTTTCTTCTTCTCTTTTTTCCAATGGCCACCATACTATCCTTTGGGCATTTCAAGGGCTGATGTGGGTCCATTTTTGATTTTGGTGCCCCTAGGGCAGACCCATTACCTATTTCTTTGTTTTATATTTTTTTTTTATTATCTAAAAAAAAATTATTTTACCACCCTTTTCTGAACATGCATGGCACTGTTAGGAACTTCTCCTGCCAAGAAAAGCAATAACCATGGCAGAACTTGAATCTGCAGTGCTGATGTTGAAGTATGGTTGTGGTTCAGCCACATCGGGCCCCTGTTGGTTACCTGGTTCAAAGAACCATTATTTGTAATTTGCAGTGTCTTCCTAGGCTACGCTAATAACCAGAACATCTACCTCTATAGCATCTTAGAGAGGGCTTTCCACCTTGGTTTTGCAGCCGATCTAGACCTACTGCATTTAAATAGATGGTGTTTTGATGAACAAATGCTGCTAGTGGCATCCATCGAATTGCCAATGAGCATTTCTTCATTTTTTTAGAGGGGCTCAATTATACTATACATTGCTTCATAGGATTGTTTAACAACAAGTATAAATCCTGAGAATTTAAAATTGTAATTATAGTATTGTAACTTCTAACAGAAAGGACATGGTATAGCCTCAGATGTCATAAAGTGGATCATCCTTTGAAGATCTCCTTCTTCAAACAAAACTGTGAAAGGTCAATTTCTGGTAACTGTAGAGTCTCCTTCTGTTTTTATGGCTTATTAGAATTGTTTTTGCGACATGGTCGCGATGCAACTCTTATGGCTGAGGGTTGGGGATCTCCTTTCCATAAATGCTCTCAGACGGTGGGCATTCCTTAACAGGATAACTAATGTGATTCATGTTTCATCACATAAATGATAATTCATTCATTCATTCCCAGTTGGGTGGCAGTTTCACCATGACCCTTCCAGCGGTTAAGACATCTGCCATGCGGTTAAGAGCAGCAAACTCAAAATAAAAAAGGCCTTCATCTGAATAAAATTTGTTGATTAATAATTAATATAAAAAGATAAAAAATGGTCAATAAGGGAATAGAGGCTGGAACGATAAATAGATCTTTGTGAATTCATGAGAAGATATAGGAATTAAAACAAAGAAAATTTCAAAATAAAATTATAGATTGGAGATCATTACAAAATTTTGAACTAACATATTTGACATTTATTTATAAATATTGTTACTTCTTTTAAAATATGTGTTTATTTCCATTATAATTCAAGCTGTGGGTACTGAACGAAAAATATCCAATACTCGCTAAATCAACATTAGGCAATCTACCTTAAATAAAATACCTTCAAAAGTCACAGCCTTTAGACAATCACAGAAAATATTTTTAGAAATATAGAATTGCAGAAGTAGGAATGATCAGATCGCAGACAGACCTTTGATTCTAAATACAGTAGAACCTCTCTTATCCGACCTCGTGATATGCGACTCTTCGGGATATCCGTCACCCTTCCTCCCTTCTGGGAAGTACGTTCTGTAAATCACAGTGTCAAGAGCGGTATATACCTAATGGAGAACACAACCGTTTTAAACATAACTCGCTCGTGACGTATTGCATATTGTTGTGCAACAGTGTGTGTGAATTTTAAGTTTGTGTACATATGCATATGTACATATAGTTGTTGTTATTGTGAGTGTTACACAGTGATTATGGCTGCACAACAAAAAGGTAAACATACTGTATGCACGCTACAGAAGAAGTTGGAAGTTCTTCAGCGGTTGGACAATGATGAGTCAGTACAAAAATTATACTGTGAACTAGGAATAGGCGTCACAACAATTACAGACTGGAGGAAAAATAGAAGAAATATTGAATCCTACGCCATGACAGTGGAAGGGGAAGAGTCATAAAAAAATATAAAGATGCTTAAAAAGCCTAAATTTGACCTGCAAGAAGATGCTCTATGGATTTGGTTTTGCCAAGAAAGACGCAAAGGAACTCCTTTGTCAGGTCCTATAATTAAGGAGAAGGCGGCAATTTTACAGAAAAAAATTGTAGGATGGAAACGCCGCCATGGTATCCGTCACGTTATTTCAGGCGAAAAGTTCTCAGATGAGACTGATGAAGACTTCGTGAAAAAATTTGAAGATTTCATCAAAGAGAACAATATGCATCCAGATCAAGTCTATAATATTAACGAGTCAGGGTTAAATTACAAGACGCTCCCACAAAAAACCCTTACTGCAAAACATGAAAATGTAACTGGAACAAAATTAGCAAAGGTTAGACTGACTATAGCAGCATGTAGTAATGCAAGTGGCAACCACAAAATGCGATTGTTTGTCATTGGAAAATCTAAAAAACCCAGAGCATTTAAGCTTGTGAATATGGCATTGTTGCCTGTTTATTATAATTGTGCTTGGATGGACAGTTCTTGGTTTAAAAAGTGGTTTTTTGAAGAATTTGTACCAAATGTAGAAAAACACTTGAAAATGAAAAATCTGCCACTCATTCAGAAAATGAACTGAAAATGGGAAACATTAGAACAATGCTTCTATGTTTTCCTTCTTGTGACACCCTTGATCCAACCAATGGATCAGGGTGTTATTGAGTGGTTGAAAAAGAGATAGACAAAATATGTCCGATCCTTATTAGAACAAACAGAAGGAGGCAGTAACATCTTTGGGGCAATGAAGCCTTTCAATATAAAAGATGGAATTTATATTGTCGCTCAAGCATGGGGAGAAATAAAAGATACAACTCTAAGAAATTCTTCGAAAAAACTTTGGCCAAGCGTCATGGAAGGTGATGGTTTAACCTCTAAGGAGCCTCAAATCGCCAAAACAGAAGCAGAGATTCTCCAAGATTTACATACCATTGATGGCGAAATCCAACCAGCCGACGTAGAACAATGGCTATTGGAAGGAGACATGGCTGAGGTCACCAACGAAGAGCTTGACATCGATCAAATCGTAGCCGCAGTTCTTAAAGCTGAAATGGAAGAAGATGAAATGGATGACGAAAAACTAGAGCCTGAAAAGATCAGTCATACGGCAGCTAAAGAGGCTTTCGAAATCACGATGAAATATATCGAGCAGTATCCAAACGCAACAATGGATGTGATGTGCATTAAAAAAGTGGAGGGATATCTCTGCTAAACCAAGCTAACTTCGTTAAGACAAAAAAATATAACTGATTTTTTAAAATGAATTTACTATGTATACGAATATTATACAATAAATATTATACATACATATATATATATATATATATATATATATATATATATATATATATACACTACTCGTTTCTGTGAGTTTTTGTTCTCTTCCTATTGTTCTTCAGGAAATCCGACCTTTTTTGTTTACCGACCTTGTTCCGGTCCCATGGGTGACGGATATGAGGGGTCCTACTGTACATCATAAAGAAAATAACACAATTCTCACTCTACCGTTTAGTAAGGCACCAATCTCAAGCAAAATGGAACCTCTGAGAGTGTGCACAAATCCCAAATTGCAATCAAAACGAAGGGAGGTAAAACTCATAACATATTGCCATACTCAGGCATTTTACAGTTTGATCATGAAATTTGTCAATCATTTAAGATGGAGAGACACTAGTGAAGTATAATCCTTTCTTTTTAAAATTATTTTTTTAAATATTAAAAACAATGGTCTCAAATGATTCATACTGGATTCCACTATCCTTTCCAGAATTAACAATAAGTACATAAAATATACTCAACATGCACGAAGATTCCATAAATGTCTATAATCAGAAACAAATATTGCAGAGGTTCTTAAATTGTGGACTGTTGACCCCTAGAGGCTTTGAAAGTATTATTTGGGATCTGTAAATGTTGATGTGAGCTTTAAGTACCCATTTATAAAAATTCTACATTGTCAAGACTTATTGTTTTTGTTATTACTTAATCCGTAATTAAGTAACTAACTTTATGTTGTTAAATGTATGGTTCCAAATGGTATTGGTAACTTAAGTATTTGGCTATAAGACTACTTAAGTTTAAGAACCCTTGGTACAATACATATTTCTACACATCTTAAATTATTAAGATATCACATAGAAACCAAGAAACAAATATGGCATGTGGACATTATACAACATTAAGAATTATAAAAACAATCCTCAAAGGTCATAATGATGCTTAGAATATCTGAATTACTTAAATATCTAGCTATCATGAGAAGGCAATCAGAATTCAGTTTGATTTCCTGATCATTATCATTATAAAACTTAATATTTACATAAAACTGTTCGAGCCTGGTTAGTAAGCGACCTCTTTCTAATCCTTTCTTCACTTCTTCCATGATCACATCATGGTAAATAGGATACTTGCTCTGTATATCTTTTTCAATGACCCTGTAACTTCCATAAATTGGCTTCAAAAATTCTTTTTTCTGTAATATTAGTTCATATAATGTATATTTCAAAAACATTTTGTCTGACTTCAATTGTATTATTTCCAAGACGCAATCGTCCTTATGTCTTAACAGTTCCATTGCATTATTATGATGTTTCCTACTGTTAAATTCTATTTGTACATTCGAGTCCCCATCCCAGTTCCTTATCAGGTACATCTTTACAAGCATTTTAGCACAAGGTAGATCATTTAGCACAGCAGACTCTATGATGGTGCAATAGCCAATAAGGGAATAATCGAGCATCTCAAAATTAATATCGCCACCATATTTCAATAATTCTTTTATAGCATCATAATTTTTATTATAACACCTCATAGCCAGACCCAATGCTGTCTCACCTTCATTGTCTTGAGCATTAACACATGCCCCCCATTTCAAAAGCTCTCGAACCACTTCAGTTTTCTTCATATGCCTAAGAGCACAGTGAAGAGGACTCTGACCATCGATTTTTTCTGCATTAACATTTGCCCCATGCTCTAAAAGTTCTCTAGTAAGCTCTAATGAGTCAGCATAATGTAACAAAGAATATTCGTATCTGGCAATTCTTATGTTAACATTAGATCCTGCTCTTAACAAGGCCTTAAATACATCAAATCCCTTCCCATCTATCAAGGCTGAATGTATTGGAGCCCTACCATAATTGTCGATAATATGTACCTCAGCTCCACTAGATAATAATACATTAGTTAACTCGACATTAGGTGCTATGTGAAGTGGTGTATTACCTGCTTCCATTTTGACATTGACTTTAGCACCATTTGACAACAGAACCTTGACTACTTCAAGATTACCTTTGGCCACAGCACAACATAATGGGGTCCGCCCAAAAGCATCTCTTGCATCAATGTCAGCACCAAATTTAATGAGTTCCAGAGCTATTTCTGGAGAGCTAGCAAGATGAAGCGAAGTAGTGCCATATTTATCATGTATAGTATTTGGGTTGGTACCAGATGAGAACACTTGCTTAAGTTTTTGAATCTCCAGCAAGACCAACTTTCTTAAATTACTCATTCATTTTTGATAGCATATATCCAGTAGAATAAATCAAACCGAGTACTAAAACGTAAGAATTATCCATTATTTAAAACAACCTATGATTTTTAGCATTGTTATATTTGATAACACGATCTTATCACTGGATGGCTCATATAGCGCTGTTGAAAACAGTGTAGGTTGCAATTACTATCGATTATTCAGCACAAGGCCAAAAAGAAACTTAGTTTGCATCAAATATGGCGTTAGGTTAGATAGTTTGGTTCGAGTCCTGGCCAGAGCCAATTATTTCTCTTTAAACAAAAATATGAAAACACTCAATTACATTAATACTAAATTATTAATTATTAATCTAGATAACCTTCTAGATTCCTATTAAATTATTAATTATTAATCTAGATAACCTTCTAAGCATAAATATAAGTAAAAAAAAAAATATATATATATATATATATATATATATATATATATATATATATATATATACCACAATGAGGTCATATGAGCTAGTTTAAGAGAAATTTCAGGGATAGTTTGATGAAAATATTATACTGAAAAGCAACATGCTGGAAATGGTGATTTTGATGAAGGGACAGAACCGCGAAAAGTTTATATTCTTAATTAACCAATAAAAAAGATAAGATATTAATCAATTTCGTAAAAATTATATGAATTCGCGGTTTCTCTTTCTAATTCTAAGTTAATATATATATTTAAAAAATATATGATTGATACATTTAAAAATTATTGACATCCGGAACCCTATTTTTACGGAAATGTACCTCTGGGACGTCAAGGAGTCCAAAGTGAAAAAGTAAATCAGCCCTTATTATTAAAACCCATTGATCAATATTCTACATAGAAAGCATTTTAAAAGATATTAAAATTTTATTTTTTATGATACATAATATTTTTATTAACCACTAACAAATGGTTTAGTGTGAATTTTCAACTTTTTTTGAAAGTTAAAAAAAAAAAACCCACACTTTGAACAAATTTAAACCATCTTTGTAATTTTAAAAATCATATTTGCGGGCGCAAGCGATGGTGCTGTTACTTTACAGGAACTAGAGAAACGGGGATAGAAGCCGGTCCATTACCTGGGATTCATAGGGTTTTTGGCGTTTTTAATTTATTTTTCCATAATTAAAACCCGATTGAGCAAAAAATCATTTGAAAAATGTCTAATAGGTATTGCTGGGTTCCTCAGTGTTCAATTAAAAAATCAAAAGACGTGCCATTCCATTTATTTCCAAAAAATAAAAAGCTTCTTAAAGAGTGTATTGTAAAATTAAGAATAGATAAGCCTCTTTCATAACATATGACGATATGTAGTCTTCATTTTAAAGAAAGTGACTATATTTATCCAGGTAAATATTAGTATTTGACAATGTATTATTCCAAAATGTTAATTTTATTCAAATAACATTTAATAAGGGACCATAGTGTCTTATTTGTTTTTCTTTTTTAATTTTCCCCATTTTTGTCAACATCCATTGTTCTTAATTGCTCCAAGTTTTCAATGCGAAGCCTGAAAGTTTTGACAAATAAATAAATAATATGACAAAGAATCTAAGCTGTCATAACAATGATTGTATGAATAGGTAATTAATGTTATTACTAACCGAAAAACGTAGAGTAAAGTTACAATGATGTGTTTGCATTTACCAGAACTACCACTTTTACACATACAATGGCAAGAAAATTGCTTATTATTATTATTAAATTTGATTTCCACTTTTATTTGACGGGGCAGTCCTTTTAAGATTGCAAGTTTGAAGGCACAAGGCTTGCAAAATAACTGTTTTTTTACTTTTAGATATTATTCCACATGTTATTATGTGGTTTGCATGAAGGATAGCCTGCCCTTCAATTAATGGTCTTTTAAAATTACCAAATATCTCTATCACATCAACTATCTATCCCCGTTCTTTCCGACATTTTGCAAAACTACTAGCGCACCCTATAGTCGATTGCGCCCGCCTATAAGTATTCCTATGATTAAAATAAATTGTTTTATTATTTTAGTCAATTTTACTTGAGAGGGTGAGATTTTTTGCATCTGGCTCCTGTACTAACAGTGCTCCCAAACAAATTACTGAACACATAACGTATGAGGTTTATGTTTATGAGCTACAGGCTTTTCTTCGAATAAAGAAAACAATTTATGGCAAAATGTTCTTAAATAAATTTTCGATTGAGCTAAACCTTTTCTATCAATCCTACTGTTCTTCCATTGAAAAAACAGATGAACACTTATCAGGCCAATTTTTTTTTCATTATGTATCATATTATAATAGTCGAACAATGTAGCCACCATCTGAAATGGATTCATAGTATTATAGTTTTATTTATTGATTGTACGTTACAGAGATATATGATTCTAAATCATATTCATTACCAAAACAAGGATGATCAAGGATAAAGTAACAATTAATAAATATCCATGAAATTAGTATAATATATCATTTATTGTTGTAGGACTAAATTTATAGGACCATTTCTTGTATCACAGAAAAATATAAATATGAGTAGCTCAGTTACAAAAACGGTGACATTTCATTACAAAAAAAATCAAGATATATTTTCCTATCGGTGGTTTGATTCTCCCTATGCAATGCTTGTTCTTCAATTAAAAAAAAAAAAAAAAAATGAAAAAACAGTTGAGCACTTTTACTTTTCCAAAAGACGTTTCTTTACAAAAATTGGCCAACTTCACATCTAAAAAGTGCTCGGTTTCTAATAAAATTTTAATGCCATAATACACACTACAGTGCACTATCTCAGGTGATTGTGCAGACATAAATCTTATAGGCATAGTGACCAGATAGGATTTCAGTTTCAGAAAATTTCTGATTAAATGGACCCTCCGAATTCTAGTATAAAACAGCTTTCATTCAAAATAAAAAAAATAACTGCCAAATTTTTACATCTTCCAATGCCATCGTTATTAACCTTTTTTTTTTTAATTTAAAGATGTAATAAACTAGAATTAAGAGAGAGTCTTCTATTAGGAATGCGTCTCATATTAGGCCACTTTAAACTATAAATATAACAATGTTGCTTTAACAAAAGAGAACGAATAAGGGTCTGGCCACACATGTCCGCACCGGATCCGCACCGTAGCAATAATACAGGTTATGTTCAGAATATTTTTAATTTAACTTACATATTACCTTTAGTTATGCCTAAAGTTCAAGCCACACATGTCAAACACAGGCCACTTTAGGCATAACTAAAGGTAATATGTAAGTTAAATTAAAAATATTCTGAACATAACCTGTATTATTGCTACGGTGCGGACATGTGTGGCCAGACCTTAAGAGGTTCCCTGTGGAGCAACTTATTGCTTTGAGACATTTTTCAAAATCGACCTGGTCTTGTTTTTTACTGAGCTATTTATATTTTGATTTTTGTATATTTTTATTTTTTATACAGGGATTCACGGCTTGATGATGATACATTTATTTTTAATTATTTTATATTACAATCATTTTTATAAACATAATAGATAACATATTCATAAAAATTAACAAATTTCATTTTTTTAACCATTAGTAAATATACCTATTTGTTAGAAAATAAAACTATTAAAAATTAACTAATATTTCTAATCTTCCTATTATCAATAAATAAATTTTGGGCTTACTTTAGCTATCTTATCTAGATTGGAAATGCAAAGTTTCATGCTATATATATTCAATATCAATAAATAGAACGAACAATTTTTTTGTTTTTCCGTTTTATACCCACAGCTTTAAAATTTATATTTCAAAATATAAAAGATCGTGCCTCACAAGAAAAAAGCTAATTTAGGTTGACAATATGTACAAAAATGGGTTCTCAGGGGAATGACTAGGAAACAAAAGAATATTTTATCAATGCAGTGTCTCACAGGACTGGATCAAGAATGCATTTTTCTTCAAACAACTATTATATCAGATTACTGGAGAACATATTGAAAAATAGAAAACAATCAAGGATAGATTTCGAACACTAAACTGTCAGCCACTCAGGAATTTTCATTTCTCTGTCAGTCCACTGCTGTGC
The DNA here is from genome assembly GCA_911387785.2 of Aelia acuminata. Classification (NCBI taxonomy): domain Eukaryota; kingdom Metazoa; phylum Arthropoda; class Insecta; order Hemiptera; family Pentatomidae; genus Aelia; species Aelia acuminata. The sequence continues at coordinate 157,330,314 of OU426979.1, read as the reverse complement.
ATATAGAGTTTAAATGGGCTGCTGGCAAAAGAAAAAAATAGGGTTCTTTCGTCTTCTTTTTTTTCCAATGGCCACCATATTCTCCTTTGGGCTTTTCAAGGGCTGATGTGGGTCCATTTTTGATTTTAGTGCCATATGGGCAGACCCATTACCTATTTCTTTTTTTTATATTTTTTTTAATTATTTCAAAAAAAATTATTTTCCCACCCTTTTCTGAACATGCATGGCACTGTTAGGAACTTCTCCTGCCAAGAAAAGCAATACCCATGGCAGAACTTGAATCTGCAGTGCTGATGTTGAAGTATGGTTGTGGTTCAGCCACATCAGGCCCCTGTTGGTTACCTGGTTCAAAGAACCATTATTTGTAATTTGCAGTGTCTTCCTAGGCTATGCTAATAACCATAACGTTGCTATAAACAATAATGTTGGTATGAGTATTGAGTTTCCTGTATGTTTAACATATTCCTCGAATACCTACAGTGTGCAATATGGAACTCCGTCTACCTCTATAGCATCTTAGAGACACTCCGCTTTTCCTAAGGGCTTTCCACCTTGGTTTCGCAGCCGATCTAGACCTACTGCATTTAAATAGATGGTGTTTTGATGAACAAATGCTGCTAGTGGCATCCATCGAATTGCCAATGAGCATTTCTTCATTTTTATAGAGGGGCTCAATTATACTATACATTGCTTCATAGGATTGTTTAACAACAAGTATAAACCCTGAAAATTTAAAATTGTAATTATAGTATGGTAAATTCTAACAGAAAGGACATGGTATAGCCTCAGATGTCATAAAGTGGATCATCCTTTGAAGATCTCCTTCTTCAAACAAAACTGTGAAAGGTCAATTTCTGGTAACTGTAGAGTCTCCTTCTGTTTTTATGGCTTATTAGAATTATTTTTGCGACATGGTCGCGATGCAACTCTTATGGCTGAGGGTTGGGGATCTCCTTTCCATAAATGCTCTCAGACGGTGGGCATTCCTTAACAGGGTATCTAATGTGATTCATGTTTCATCACATAAATGATAATTCATTCATTCATTCCCAGTTGGGTGGCAGTTTCACCATGACCCTTCCAGCGGTTAATGCATCTGCCATGCGGTTAAGAGCAGCAAACTCAAAATAAAATAATAAAAAAAGGCCTTCATCTGAATAAAATTTGTTGATAAATAATTAATATAAAAAGATAAAAAATGGCCAATAAGGGAATAGAGGCTGGAACGAGAAGATTAATAGATAGATCTTTGTGAATTCATGAGAAGATATAGGAACTAAAACAAAGGAAATTTCAAAATAAAATTATAGATTGGAGATCATTACAAAATTTTGGACATTAGACTAACATATTTGACATCTATTTATAAATATTGTTACTTCTTTTAAAATATGTTCATTTCCATTATAATTCAAGCTGTGGGTACTGAACGAAAAATATCCAAATCAATACTCTCTAAATCAACATTAGGCAATCTACCTTAAATAAAATACCTTCAAAAATCACAGCCTTTAGACAATCACAGAAAATATTTTTAGAAATATAGAATTGCAGAAGTAGGAATGATCAGATCGCAGACAGACCTTTGATTCTAAATACATCAAAAAGAAACAAACACAATTGTCACTCTACCGTTTAGTAAGGCACCAATCTCAAGCAAAATGGGACCTCCGAGAGTGTGCACAAGTCCCAAATTGCAATCAAAATGAAGGGAGGTAAAACTCATAAAAATATTGCCATAATCAGGCATGTTACGGGTTTGATCATGAAATCTGTCAATCATTAAATTAGTGAAGTGTAATCTTTTATTTTTATAATTATTTTTTTAAATATTAAAAACAATGGTCTCAAATAATTCCTACTGGCTTCCACTATCCTTTCCAGAATTAACAACAGATGGAATATGTACATAAAATATACCCAACATGCACAAAGATTCCATAAATGTCTATAATCAGCAACGAATATTGCAGAGGTTCTTGAACTGTGGACTGTTGACCCCTAGGAGCTTTAAAAGTATTATTTGGGATCTATAAATTTGGATGTGAACTTTAAGTACCAATTTATAAAAATTCTACATTGTCAAGACTTATTGTATTTGTTATTACTTAATACGTAATTAAGTAACTAACAATGTTGTTAAATGCATGGTTCCAAATGGTATTGGTAACTTAAGTATTTGGCTATAAGACTACTTAAGTTTAAGAACCCTTGGTACAATACATATTTCTACACATCTTAAATTATTAAGATATCACATAGAAACCAAGAAACAAATATGGCATTATGTGGACATTATACAACATTAAGAATTATAAAAACAATCCTCAAAGGTCATAATGATGCTTAGGATATCTGAATTACTTAAATATCTAGCTATCATGAGAAGGCAATCAGAATTCAGTTTGATTTCCTGATCATTATCATTATAAAACTTAATATTTACATAAAACTGTTCGAGCCTGGTTAGTAAGCGACCTCTTTCTAATCCTTTCTTCACTTCTTCCATGATCACATCATGGTAAATAGGATACTTGCTCTGTATATCTTTTTCAATGACCCTGTAACTTCCATAAATTGGCTTCACAAATTCTTTTTTCTGTAATATTAGTTCATATAATGTATATTTCAAAAACATTTTGTCTGTCTTCAATTGTATTATTTCCAAGACGCAATCGTCCTTATGCCTTAAAAGTTCCATTGCATTATTATGATGTATCCTACTGTTAAATTCTATTTGTACATTCGAGTCCCCATCCCAGTTCCTTATCAGGTACATCTTTACAAGCATTTTAGCACAAGGTAGATCATTAAGCACAGCAGACTCTATGATGGTGCAATAGCCAATAAGGGAACAATCGAACATCTCAAAATTAATATCGCCACCATATTTCAATAATTCTTTTATAGCATCATAATTTTTATTATAACACCTCATAGCCAGACCCAATGCTGTCTCACCTTCATTGTCTTGAGCATTCACACATGCCCCCCATTTCAAAAGCTCTCGAACCACTTCAGTTTTCTTCATATGCCTAAGAGCACAGTGAAGAGGACTCTGACCATCGATTTTTTCTGCATTAACATTTGCGCCATTCTCTAAAAGTTCTCTAGTAAGCTCTAATGAGTCAGCATAATGTAACAAAGAATTTTCAAATCTTGCCATTCTTATGTTAACATTAGATCCTGCTCTTAACAAGGCCTTGAATACATCAAATCCCTTCCCATCTATCAAGGCTGAATGTATTGGAGCCCTACCATAATTGTCGACAATATTTACCTCAGCTCCATGAGATAATAATACATTAGTTAACTCGACATTAGGTGCTATGTGAAGTGGTGTATTACCTGCTCTCATTTTGACATTGACCTTAGCACCATTTGACAACAGAACCTTGACTACTTCAAGATTACCTTTGGCCACAGCACAACATAATGGGGTCCGCCCAAAAGCATCTCTTGCATCAATGTCAGCACCAAATTTAATGAGTTCCAGAGCTATTTCTGGAGAGCTAGCAAGATGAAGCGAAGTAGTGCCATATTTATCATGTTTAGCATTTGGGTTGGTACCAGATGACAACACTTGCTTAAGTTTTTGAATCTCCATCAAGACCAACTTTCTTAAATTACTCATTGATTTTTGATAGCATATAACCATTAGAATAAATCAAACCGGTATAAAACGTAAGCATTATCCATTATTTAAAACAACCTACGATTTTTAGCATTGTTACATTTGATAACACGAACTTATCACTGGTTGACTCTTATTGCGCTGTTGACAAGAGTGTAGGTTGGAATTACTATCGATTATTGAAGGCCAAAAAGAAACTTAGTTTGCATCAAATATAAGTTTCCTATGATTAAAATAAATTGTTTCATTATTTTAGTCAATTTTACCGTTTTCCTTTGAAGGAAATTATCACGACTCATAGAGATGAAGATGAGCAATCCGAAAAGTGCAGTACGTGAGGAATCATATCTTTCCGAAACATTCGAAACCAGAAGTAAAGTAAAACAAGGAGACACACTGGATTGCCTTTTGATCTGAGTTACATCATTAATAGGCATTCGAAACTTAAAATTTCAAACAACAGACATCTTTAACTGTTTAGCTGCTACACCGATGAATTTGACCTTGCGGCAACGTCTGAGAAAGTATTCAAAGAGACCTCCACTTCCTTTGAAACAGTAAAGGAATTCGGTCTCATGGTAAATCGGAAATACCCCAAGTATACGTTAGCTGATAGCGGTGCAAACCATGTCGCATCTCTAGACATTAGCCCCTATAAGTTTCAGAGAGTTTAAACCTAACGAACAAATGTTTCGTTTGAAGTAAGCAGGCGGATTAATTCTGCCAATAGATGCATTTAAAAAGCAATTTTCTTTCCTTCAGCGCCAAAGTCTATATCTGCAAGAAACGCATATGCCCGGTGCTCACGTATGAGTCAACTGTAAGGGCAACAACGAAGATAGGCGAAAACAGCCTACATTATTCGAGAGGCGCTAAGGAGGACCTTCGGAGCAGTAAGAGGAGGATTAGTTTGGAGGAAAAACAGAGTGCTATTGTGTTATCTGTGTATTTTTTAAAGAAGACGATACAGTGCCGGTCATAAAGCTAGAACGACATCGTTGGACCGGTCAGATCGCTCTGATGGGTGACACTGAGATACCAAGAAATACTCATATTCAAGATGCTTATGTAAAATTAGTGGATGAAATTAATACGGGGCTGTATCAACTTTCATAATTCCTGAAAATTTCATCTAAATCTGCCTGTATTCATGGATTTGAATACAGTCAGATAGACAGGCATTGAAAGAAATTTATTATTTTATTTCTAACTTTACCTAATTTGTTAAACATCCCGCATGGATATATACTCGTATTTACTATAAACGGTAATTAGGATGCAATATATATATATACAATGACGTATATCATCGTTACCCAAATAGACCCCGTAGACGATGATGGCCTGCTATTGCCTGGTTCGTATCGATGTGGTTCACGATAATGGGTCTTAGGTATAACAGGTCATCATTTTATTTTTGCTTTTATGAATTCTTCTTCTTCTTCCTCTATCTCCTTTGTGCCGTCAAGCGTGGAGTTGCAGTTCCAGTCCATGTAGTCCACTGATATCTGTCCCCGGCTAGTCTTCTCATCTCCGGTTAGGTGCTTCCTCTTGCTGTCCCCAGTTTCCCAATATAGGCAATATATGTGCTCCTGGGTCTACCACGAGGTCTTCTTCCGTCCGGCCTGGCTTCCAAGTGCCACCTGGCCTTTCTGGTGTCGTCCATTCTGCCTACATGGCCGCAAAACTTTAATTGCCTATCTTCCATGATGTACCGCACTGCTTGTACTCCCAAATCCTCGCGAATTCTTTCGTTTCTGATGCCGTCTCTTTTGGCCTTCCCTACTATTCTTCGGGGGAATCTCATCTCAGCGAATGTCATCCTGCTTATATGCTTTTCAAGGGTGGTCCAGCTTTCAGATCCATACATGAGCACTGGAAGGAACACCGATTTAAATATCCTCAATTTGGCTTATCTACTTACCTCCCGCTTGCCTATGATGGTTTAAGAAACAACGAGAAAGAAAAGTAAATGAAGAAATTTAACAAATAGTAGAATTAATATATAGACCCGTACATTTGATAAAAAAAACATTAGATATGCCAACCTATACATTTTTCAATAAATAAATAATATTTTAGGAAAAATGGTCAATTTGAAAATAATAACTAATATTATTTGTCCGTGTTTTGCAAAGTAATTATCGCCAGATATGAATTTGTTTACCTAACATTAGTGGATAATGTGAGGTAAAAAACATTTGATATTTGACATTAGGCATTTTTTACGTCATTTAATCAAACATGACACTCTACAGTCTATAATTTGAATGTTATCACGGATTATAGATTAAATTAGCATTTTGCAGATGCTTTTTTTTTTCGAAATGTACATGAGATAGGTAATCTCAATGATTTTTACTTTCACTTAACTATATATGAAATATATAGTAAGTGGAAGTATTGCGATCGTGAAAAATTTCGACTTCCGGTTTTCAACGGAAATACACGTTTTGGGGTCCCCTGAGTCCAATTAACCAAGTCCCGCGAAATGGTCTGTGTGTGTGTGTGAACAGATTAGCTAAAGAACTATAAACCGTGCGAACCTGAAATTGGGTATTTAGTGTATGTATATGCCCGCGATGTGACAGCGAAAATTTCATTAAAATTGCTCAAAGGGAGGGGGTACTTTATTTAATAACTTTTTAAGTATTTTTAGATTTTCTCAAAAACGGCTCTAACGATTTTGATTAAACTGAGTATTTGATCGATTTATATGCCCGAAATATGACTGTAAAAATTTCATCAAAATTGATTACCCGGATGGGGGACTTTACTTAATAAATTTTGTGTCATTTTCACGTGTTTTTTTTATTTACTCAAAAACGGCTTTAACGATTAACAAAAATAAGATATGAATGTAGAAAAATGTGTGACTTTGGGAAATGATTATTAGCAAAACACGTCAATTTCTAATCTAAGTAAGTTGGTAAGTGAAAGTTGTGTGTTGCGCGCACGCACCAGATTTTTTTCTCTATATTCGTATTTATTTATCCAAATATGTCTAGCTATAATCGCACTATTTACATATCTCTAGTTATTTTACAAGCATACATCCGCCTCCTTAATTCATTACATGTATTTAGTAATTTTCATGTTAGTCTTCTATTAATTATGTAAAATATTTTTCATATTTTGTTCCAAATTTTATAAAATATACTTAAATCAAAGCGTACCTACATATCTGGCCCTTATTTAAAATGAAAATCCGATTTCCAATTATATCTGATTATATATGTACTATAATAATAATTTTTACTTTCACTTACCTATATATGAAATATATAGTAAGTGGAAGTATTGCGATCGTGAAAATTTTCGACTTCCGGTTTTCAACGGAAATACACGTTTTGGGGTCCCCTGAGTCGAAATAACCAAGTCCCGCGAAATGGTCTGTGTGTGTGTGTCTGTGTGTGTGTGTGTGTATGTGAACAGACTAGCTCAAAAACTATTAACCGTGCGAACCTGAAATTGGGTATTTAGTGTATATATATGCCCGCAATGTGACAGCAAAAATTTCATCAAAATTGGTCAAAGGGTGGGGGGGGGTACTTTATTTAATAAATTTTTACGTTTTTTTCGATTTTCTCAAAAACGGCTCTAACGATTTTGATTAAACTAAGTATTTGATCGATTTATATGCCCGAGATATGACTGTAAAAATTTCATCAAAATTCATCAACCGGAGGGGGGACTTTACTTAATAAATTTTGTATCATTTTCATGTGTTTTTTTTATTTACTCAAAAACGGCTTTAAAGATTTTGATCAAACTGATTATTTGTTATATGTATATGCCAAAGATGTGACAGCAAACATTTCATCAAAATTGGTCAAACGGAGGGGGCACTTTATTTCATAACTTTTTTTCCAATTTTTACCTTTTTTCGATTATCTCAAAAACGGCTTTAATGATTTTGATCAAATTTGTCATGTTTAATGATAATTAGGTGTTCAATGATATCAGGTAAGTTTTATCAGTATTAAAATTTCTGAGGGGGCTTAAATGGGCAAGGGGCCTTTTTTGTTTTCCTATAAAGTACCTTTGTTTTAGTTTATATTGAGAAATTAACTGTCCCTCATCACGCCTAAAAATAGGAAATGGCTAAATATGATATATGAAAAAATCAAGTAAACAAATACAGGAGAAAAAAAGAAAAACATTCCGTCAACTCATACTCGTAAAACACCTCGAGCTCACGCATGCACCGTACGCCTTTAATGACAAACCAATGCGTTATAATAAAAGATGTTCTGTTCATTTAATGAGAATTATTTGTTTCATGGGAACTAAATGAAATATTCAACAAGTACATAGAGAATTATAAAATCAGACGACTTGGAGTATTATGCTTGCATTGCCGAATTATCACAAGTAAAAACTTTTATTTAATAATAAAAGAAATCAGTGTTTTTTTTTTTTTGAGCAAATGAAAACAAAAATAAGAAATGAATGTGGAAAAATGTATAACTTTGAGAAGTGGCAATTAACAAAACACATTAATTTCTAATCTAAGTTGGTAAGTGAAAGTTGTGTGTTGCGCGCACGCACCAGATTTTTTACTTTCACTTATTACTTTCACTTACCTATATATGAAATATATAGTAAGTGGAAGTATTACGATCGTGAAAAATTTCGACTTCCGGTTTTCAACGGAAATACACGTTTTGGGACCCCCTGAGTCGAAATAACCAAGTCCCGCGAAATGGTCTGTGTGTGTGTGTGTGTGTGTGTGTGAACAGACTAGCTCAAAAACTATAAACCGTGGGAACCTGAAATTGTATATTTAGTGTATGTATATGCCCGAAATATGACTGTAAAAATTTCATCAAAATTGGTTAACCGGAGGGGGGACTTTACTTAATAAATTTTGTATCATTTTCATGTGTTTTTTTTTATTTACTCAAAAACGGTTTTAACGATTTTGATCAAACTGGGTATATGATGTATGTATATGCCCGAGATACGACTGTAAATATTTCATCAAAATTGATCAACCGGAGGGAGGACTTTACTTAAAGAATTTTATCTAATGTTTACGTTTTTTTTTTTTTTTTCTCAAAAATGGCTATGATGATTATGATGAAACTGGGTATTTTGATGTATGTATATGCCCGCGATGCGACAGCCGAAATTTCATCAATATTGGTGAAACGGAGGGGGTACTTCATTTAATAAACTTTTTCTTATGTTCACGTGTTTTTTTTATTTACTCAACAGCGGCTGTAATGATTTTTATTAGACTGGATATTTGGTGTATGAATATGCTCACAATGTGACAGACAACATTTCATCAAAATTGGTCAAATGCAGGGGGCTTTTTAGTTCATAACATTTTTTTTCCAATTTTTACATTTTTTTGGAATATCTCAAAAATGGCTTTAATGATTTTGATTAAATTAATCATTTTTAATCAAAATCAAGTCATCTTTTATATATTATTTATAAAAATGGCAATTAAAAAAACATGTTGATTTCTAATGTAAGTAAGTTGGTAAGTGAAAGTTGTGTGTTGCGCGTATCGCACCAGATTTTTTAGTTGTGACATCGTACAGCTGCAATATATGTTTTATCAACTCTCTCTCTCTTTGACATAACTTTTTATCTGTTGACTGCATCGTCTTGAGAATGGTCTCATTGGAATCAGAACATAGACACCATCAAAGGGATACATAACTCGACTTGTTGCATAGTTAATTTTGAGAGAATCGCGAAGAAAACGCATTAAGAGAACCCACTTAGGGTCTCTTACACTTATAGGATACCTTCTTTGAGCGGAATCCAAGCTTTCGAAACTTACCAATAATACTAAAACTGAAGTTTCAGGAAGGTACAAATTTTTTTCTATGCGTCACCAAACCTTTAGGCAGAGAGCATGTGAAATGATAAGGGACTAAAGAGCTTTCAATAAAAGCGGCCACTTCCTTTAGCAATTATAATAAATATAATTGCTAAAAACAAACATATAAAAAAAAAACACTTACTGATTAACGCTCTTCCAAATGGCTAATTTTTGCATCAAGTTCAAAGTTCAATGACAATCAAAATTCATCAAAAATATAATATAAAACAGATTTAGGAAAGGAAAGATTTTATTCATACTTATAAAAATATTTTCAATCGATAAAGAAGTAAACATTGGAATTATGTGAATCAGATGTCCTTGGCAACCCCATTGCGGTAGATCAGTTTATAAACACGTATAGGATAATAATCCAATTAACCTGATTGGTATTTTGTTATTGCAATAATGTGTAACAATATGAAGATGTGTTGTCCAATGGAATCCTCGCAAAATAGCAAGGAAAGAAGTTAGGATAAAAATGAAACTTCAATAATCAGTTTTCGACTGAATTCCAACACACTGGTGGACATAGAAGATGAGGGGTACCATTGATAATGAAGGGGGTGGGGAATCATGATAAGTATTTCTCTGGTATATTACGAGTGCTTAATTGTATAATAAAAGTTTGTGTCACGGAAGCGCTACGTAAATTAGAAGCATATTTTTCTTTACCGTTAACGTAAAAAATCCTTTTTTTTTATTTACTCATTTCTAATGCACTTTAATTTCTATTGTAAGAAAAGAGAAACATTATATAAGATAAAACTGCAAAATAATTAAATTAGAATCAATCGTTTGAGAAACCCGATATTCAAATGTATGGAAAAGTCAAATATTCTGAGCTTGAATTGGTATCCTAGGCACCCAAGAATAAATTAAAACCATAGACGATTTTTTTGGACATGTTGAATTTCTCATTGACTGATTCAGTTATGCTTATTTAGACATTTTATTGACTTTTTTCTTCTTTCAACATTCATCACTTTTACTGTTTACCAGTTAGTTATCGATTCAAGATTTGAGTTCGGATTCTTTAAATATCCTTTACATTCATTACCGTAAAGTGTTAAGATAAAGACACATCTTTGATTTATGCTTTTATTCAATAAATGCATTTTTTGCTTTCACTTACCCATATATGAAATATGTATATAGTAAGAGAAAGTATTGCGAATACCGGAAATATACGTTTTGCAACATTTTAGGACCTTAAGTCCAAATAACAAAGTCTGTGAACAGACTAGCTCAAAAACTATAAACCGTACGAACCTGAAATTGGGTATTTGGTATATGAATATGCCCGCGATGTGACAGCGAAAATTTCATCAAAATTGGTCAAACGGAGGGGGTACTTTAATTAAAGAATTTTGTCTAACCTTTACGTTTTTTTTCGGTTTTCTCAAAAATGGCTCTAACGATTTTGATCAAACTGGGTATTTGATGTATCTATGTGCCCGCGATGCAACAGCCTAAATATCATCAAAATTGGCGAAACGGGGACGATTGTTATGGACGATTATTATATTTAATGTGAGAAAATTGTTAATACTTAAAGATGTTCTGTTCACTTAATGGAAATTATTTGTTTCATGTTAATTATATGAAGTTTTCAACAACTAAATAGAGATTTATAAAATCAAACGATTTGGGGTATTATGCTTGCATTGCCGAATTATCACAAGTAAAAACTTTTATTTAATAATAAAACAATTCAATGTACTTTAAAGAGCAAATACAAACAAAAATAAGTGAATGAATGTGTGGCTTTGAGAAATGAAATTTTACAAAATACGTCAATTTCTAATCAAAGTAAGTTGGTAAGTGAAAGTTGTGTTTTGCGCGCATCGCACCACATTTTTTAATTCCATAAGTCATGGAGGACCTAATGTAAAATTTGAGTACATAGCAATATTTTAAATGACTATTTAATGTTTAAATAAAATCTCTACATTCCATTTATGAACATAAAATGTTACTAAATAAAAGTTATTTTTACCTAGTAATAGTAATAGTTTATTTGTATCCCCAACACACAAAGGGCACCCCTCCGCCCTCGTGCTTCACTGTACAGATGATGTACAGAATTTTACAATATACTAATATCTACATAAAGTATTATTAAATACACACAATTTTATATAAAACGCTAAAAATTAAGTGAATTGCTGACGTAGAGGAAAAACAATCTCATTGGAGGAACTCCAAGGAGATATGCATTGATAAGACAGCTGTGAAGGCAATATAAACCCTCTCCATGGGAAGGATGTCACTCGATCAAGATGGCAGTTTGGTTGCGTTTGGCTATTCTCTGCTTCTGTGAGTATCGATCAAATTTATAATTGTCAATGTAATTTATTTCAATGTAGGGTCTTGTCGTATCAAATCAAGCAGGGTCTGCATTTTTAACAACTAAAAAAGGAGGTCTTGGATTTTAATAATTTTTCGCGTAATTTTTGCCTGTATCAATGTAAAGAAAAACACCAAATTTTAGATTTTTTTTTACATACTATTAAGTCTGAATCATCTAAAAATCTAACAAAACATCTAAAAACTGCTAAGGATACAAGCGCAACGTTTCTTCTTCTTTTTTCCAATATTTATATCTCGAAATTTATATCTCAAAAACCGGAAATTTTTATTTTTCTTTGCCTAGACGCATCCCTAAAATAACATAAAAATTATTGAAATTCCAATACCGAATGGTTCAGACCCTCGTTTTGATATAAGATGAACCTTAAGCATTCGTCCCAATGATGATTTTTGTTGGCATTCCAAAGCATTTATTTAAAAGAAGTTTTAAACATTTCTGCGTGTCATTATTTATACAGTAATGGTAGTGCAGAGGCAAAAGCCACCGGTCCCAACTATAGGTAATTAAAAAGATTCGAGTATTTTTATCAAGAGTGATTTTTATTTTTGATGATCATCCTACTGTACAATACTTTTTATATATATATATATATATATATATATATATATATATATATATATAAACAAGTTAAGTTTTAAAATAATAATAATTTTCTAACACTTTATTTTTGAACAGCATTAGAAATTTAGGCTTATAAAAAACTATATTTATATATATAGTGATCTCCTTCAGCTCATGGAATAGAGGTACGTATTATCCATGCATGGCTGGAAGGTTGCCGTTGGTCAAACTCAAAGAAGAGGCTCTTAGGGGAAGGCCAGGGAAATGCCGTGGTGAGGAGAACAGGCGAAGAGGACGACGAATGATCACGATCAGAAAGAATAAAAGGAAAAGAAGGGAATGCATGCTATTTGTACACCAAAGTTTCGAATACCTAAATTTTTTTAATTGTATTCGTAAGAGAGTTTTTACTAAGTCTTAAAGAGGAAACCCATATTATCTTAAAGATCTTTTTTTTGTAATAATGAAACACTGGTATCCCATTACAGCCTCAATAATATATATTTTCAATATATATATATTTTTTTTTACATTCTTTAAATTTGGTGGACGTTTCGGACTGTTGCGTCCATACTCATCACCTGCACATACTTATCACAACTCATCAAAAAAACATTAATAGAATACGACATAACAGACAACTTAATATCCTTCAAGCCCACCAATAAAATCTAAAATATCACAACCAAAACAAAAGATAAAATTCCAACAGCCGAACAAAAAGATCTAATTTATAGAATTCCATGTAATGACTGCAATAAATCATATATAGGCAATACTTCAACTAATCTAAAGACAAGAATTTATAACCATAGAAATAATATCAAAGAATCCTCCAAAACCAACACAGAGCTCTCACTACACTCAAAAAACTACAAACACAAAATTAACTTTGATAATGCACAGATTTTACATAAGGAAAGTAACACAATTAAAAGAAATATTATTGAATCAATTTATATTAAAAAAAATGAAATAGAACTGGTCAACCATAAAAAGGATTCTGAAATAGTAAGTAGGCACTATTATGCAATAATAAATAAGATATAGCAACTAGGATTAAAAAGATAGCAAACCCCCCACAGGTCAAACATCCATTGTAATAATGACAAATTCTATCAGAATATTAATTTTTTTAAATCCATAAACGAGAAGGTTGGTGAGCATTATTGCCATCTTACTATTATTTTATTTTTATTTTTATTTTTGTTCTATATTATTTATTGATTCATGTGTATTTATTTATGTAACTTTTAAAATTGACACTTGACATACCTTTATGTCATGTTCATATCTATTTTAACCATATCTTTATTAATTTTATGGTACTTTAATTTTTATTGTTTACATACTGTAGAAGAAAAAACTAAAATCAAGTGTACATTGTGCAGGTGATGAGTATGGACGCAACAGTCCGTAACGTCCACCAAATTTAAAGAATGTAAAAAAATATATATTGAAAATATATATAATTGAGGCTGTAATGGGATACCAGTGTTTCATTATTACAAATATTTCAAAGCAGTCTGACAAGATAATATGATCTTTTTTTTTTTTTAAATTGAATTAGTTAATAATAGATGGAAAACATTCTGCGTAACTGCTTCGCGTCGAACTTCGGTTGTTTTGGAATTTCTGGGAAGGTGAGTGATGCGTGATCATGTGACCGGCCGCTATCTCTGATAATCGATTCGAAACTTGTATGGAAATATAGATTACGAGCAGTCCCTGTGGCTCAGTAGCTATAATGTGTTGAATTAATTATATCCTATTCTTTTTAATACAGTGAAATCAAAATTCTCTGGTAAAGATAACATTCCAGCTAAAAACCAACGGGATTTAAAATAGAAATTTACGCCAAATTTAAAATTGTTTGTAAAGAATTTAGAAGGTTTAAAGTTTTTATTTTTACATATTACTCTACATATTACTCATATTTGACTATAGTAAGTATTAATGATCCATTTATTTAGCACTTATTGGATTATTTCAGCAGAGGCGAGATTAAATATAAGTAACATACATGTAAAAGGAACTAATAAAGAATATAATTGAAATAGGGTTTAGTAAAATCACAATAGACAGTTAGCTAAAATGTACCAAATTAATCTTTTGTCTTAATACATATTAATTAAATTCAGAATATAACACATGATGATATGAAATATCGTCTACTTGTTGAGGTTACGTCTACTTCTACCTAAAACAGGTTATGAAAAGTAAGCAGCCTCAAACATCAAAACATAAAAATTTAATTTTATGAATGAGATGTATAACGTTGAGTTATAACTTTTTACAACAATAATGTAAATTATTTATTATTATAATTCACTATATCTATTTACTGTAGTACTAATAGGTGCACAATGATTTTGTTTAACCTGTCTTTTGCTAAAAAAAATAGATCTACCTTTTCTCCATGGCGTAAAAGGCGACACATAATGGCCCATTTATAGAACTTAAATTAATCACACTCAACTGTAGTATAATAAGCATTTAATTTGCAATAAAAGAAATATTGAAGCTAATAATCGAGATAAAAAAATATCCTATCTTTTAAGTTACACAAAACTACAGACAATGAGCAAAATTTTATAAAGATCGGTTGAGTAGTTTCTGATTTTACCCCCGACAAACAACAAAGAGGTTATGACATCGACATATGACGCCATGTCAATAAATCGAAACTCGAAGCAAAATAATGTATTTGCAATAATTCGCAATAAAAGAAATATTGGGGTCAATAATCAAGATAAAAGCTATCCTATCTTTTAAGTTGGGCCAAACTACACACAATGAGCCAAATTTTATCGAAATCGGCTGAGTAGTTTCTGAATTTACCTCCGACAAACATCGGGACACGAGATTTTTATGTATATAAAGATATATTTGTAAAAATATTTAACTGATAAATGCTTTTGATACAGGTGTGGCCAGTATTCTGGCAGCGGTTGCCAACGAGGTTTCAGACGATCCGACACCATCTCCAACACCTGCACCAACTTGCACCGAGGGAGAACGCCAAGGAGACAAAAGTGATTGCCACAAGTTCAATGAGTGCAAGGGAGGAAGCTGGAAACCCGACCGCTGTCTCTGGTTCAGGAAGTTCGACTCCGTAACCAAGAGGTGCGTAATGTGGGGTGCCACTTGCACCACCAGCTAGAGGTAGCATTTACCGCCAAATATTTACGTCTTATCTTATCAATGAAATAAAGGATTACTGAAATAAATAAACAAGTTGAATGATGACACCATATAACATATGTTAATATCAAAAATACTGTCAAAATACACGAATATAAACCAATTTCTTTAAGCTATAATATTTTTCGTTTTCTCCATTTCTCCACCCTAATCCATTATATGCTTAAAAAAAAAAAAAAAAAAAAAAGAAAGATTTTTTTTCTTCAATATTTTTCAGATATCCTAATGTTAATGTATGAGGGAGTTCGCTGTGTGGATTAGCAGCTCAGCCCAGGTAAGCAGTCATACGATCACAGTGTGGTTCTCTCTTCTCAAAGTTATTTTTTTTTTACTTATCAACCGATAAAATCCAAAGTCTTCTTAGCATATTCTTTTGCAAAGTTTTAGGTCTTTGTGTATTCTTATGTTCTTCCACACCTAATACTTTATATATCATATAGCTCCATCTATCGTACTTTATTTTCTATTTTCCTCTCATTAAATAAAAGTTTTGTGGTATATGGTACTTGAGGGTGGTAGATTGAATTGTGTGGTATATAGTAGATTGAAGGGTGAAATTCATTTTAGGGTTCTTCAGTTTATCGAACGGCGTACCATCGTAATGGCAAGCTGCTGTTCTTACCCACCTGTCGACAAAATAAGTCCCAGCTTCCATAAAATAATAATTTAAGATGTGTTAAGTCCACACTAATAAATATTGTTTTATTTTTGTGCTCGACTATGTAGGTTTTTAGCACATGTATTATCTTATTTAGACTTACACGGTAAGCAACATCCTAAATGTCTAAATTTCTGCAAAGTCATGTGCAAATCAATAAAAAAAATATTTTTTAATTTAAACATAACACTCTTTACAATACAGACACAGAATTATAATTAAGATAAGTAATACTGAGAAACAAATAATAAGAACTTTGATGACGCCATTCAGTCGTGTTGCTTTCCGATCCATTATGAGAACAGAAAAAACACATAAACTTGCTCTTCGGAATTCAATTAGTTTGCTAATCAAATGTAATAGAACAACTCTATACAGCCACTTCTAGAATTGTTTTCAACGAATTATTACTTACATCTTAATGTTTACGTGTAAACCCGTTGTTTTCTTCCAAACACAATGTTTTACCTAGTTTCTGAGAAGTATTGTGAAAAGGAGTATAATTTTAAGTTCTTTCACTTATTAATCGTGGAATATATGAGGTAAAAACTTAATATCAAATGTAGCAAAGGTTAGCATAAAAACCTACTTTACCCAAGGTCCCGGGTTCATGGCTTGGCAGGTGGCCCTGGGATTTTCAAAGGGGCTAAAAAAAATCCTTGGTTATGTCGTTATTCGGAGGGGAGGTGAAATGGCGGTCCCGATCCTGTTTGATGTCAAGTACTCATTTAAAGATCCCCCTATCCTAACAATAACTGGAAAACAAAAATTATAACTGATCGGCAAAATCTTCCCATAAGCCATCTTAACGAATAGTTTAAATACCTATATTTTTATTTAAAATATTTCCTTCTAGATTATTTGATATACACTAGATGTAATACTTCTTAAAATTCATTTGGTAATTTATTAATATTATTTTAAGAATTTTATCTTATCATAACTCATATATTCCTATGTAATAAACAGATTAAATGCTTTCATATTTGATAAAAGCTACACTTGATTTATGCTACATTCAAGATAATTGGTTTAAGAGTACTGCTCTAGTGTGATTCATAGCATCCATCACCTTGTCATACCCAGAAATAATAAATTTAAAATGGACATATTAACGATAAGGCACTTCAAAACACTCATTAAGATAGTAAATAAGAGTCTATAAAAGTGTACAAAGGTAATATTAGGTGCCTGGTATCTGAATGGGATTTAAATACGGATTGATGAATGACTAATTGATCAATAACTTATCTACGATAACATAAAAAATCTCTGGTACAAATATTTAATATCGATATAAATTGATAGTTGGCTACAGTGGCTTACTGCTGTAACTGGGCTACTACTGGTTCATTTGGAGCCTGGTGGGATATATTTTTTTGTGATTAGGTACCTCAAAATAAATCATAGAGAAAATTTCTCTCTGATCTCATTTAGAGAAAATTTGTTATCATACTTTAACATTTGTCCAAAATCAGTAAAATTTATGGTAATTGAGTAAGGAAAGCACCCAGCAATTCCTCTTCCTAGGTTCGATCACATTAATAGGGTTGTTTAAGTAAGCAGATCTCTCATCTAACGCCTTACAAATCTCCTCCCGGTATAGGGACGTCAGCAATAGCTATGTTTCTTATTGAGCAATTGGTATGTCCATATAAAAATGTTCGTAGAGGGTCATTGTGGGGTCTTTTGTGGGGGTCAGTATTTAATGTTACGTTAAGAGTCGTTCATTTGAAGTTTTTAAGATAGAGTATACGGGAGCTGTATCGTATATCAGTGAGGAGTATGGACATATAAGTTTATGTAAGATATATTTATTTTAATTTTCTGTCTTAGTTTCAGTTAAGGCGATTTAGAAAAAAAATGAATAGTTTGAGTCTTTGTTTCACTTCAACATGCTCACTCTGTCAGGTACTCGTTAAAGATCCCTATCCTAATTATACCTGGATAGGCAAAATTTAAGATTCCCACTATAGTTTCGTCCGAAAAAACAGGACATCTGTGGTGAAAGGGCCCTTGGCTTTTTAAAAGCGATTAAAAAACAAGCCGTCCAAAAGTTCTGTGAAAGTTGTTAAGTTTTTATGGTACTGAATTCGAATCTAAAATCATTATTGTCTAAAAACACTATATAAGGCTAGTTTGCTTGAATGTTTCAATTAAATCTGAAATAAAAATATTTGTGCAAGAATCATGTCGATATACTTTTTTTAAGCTCGAGATATAAAATAAATAATTTTTTTATACTTTTACTTATTAGTAGTAAGTATTTATTGATCTAAAATTAGTATTATTTTTATACTTATTTTAGAATTTTTTTTCTCGGCTTCATTGACGCAAACAACAATACGTATATGTGTCTAATAATTTTCGTCCAAGAACCTCCTCAAAAATTTTCAAGATCACTGAGTGACTGAATGTGTCCTCCAAATTAATCTATGCATATTAGCACCAAATCGCGGCGAATCTATCATTAAACCATGGGTTCCAAGTTTTTTGGGAATTTATAGCGGGTGATCCCCTAAGCAACGCCTTACTAAGTCCTCTTTTTAAGAATCTTCCTTCAGACACCTAAAGTGTGCGACAAACATTCTAGAAAACCATTACTATACATAAAAAGCGCTTTTATTCAGAGATAGTTAATGACATTAACTAGAAATTTAGTATGGTTATTAAAGTCATTTCAAACATGAGATTTGAGAGAAATGAAGGAGATATGTAACAAGAACCTATTTCCGGGACCATGTAGGGGATGAACAATGTTATAACTTTTATACACTCATAGTTTACATACGGTGTCCACAGATTCGGACCGATACCGAAACTTTGTAGGTTTAAATATAGTATATTTAATTGTATAACATGTCTAGTTTAGCAATAATATCTATGCAAGCTTATAGAATGACAGTAATGAAACACAATAATTCATACAGTACGTTGAAGAGTAGTAGTAAGAGAGGTGTACGCACTAGAAAAGTACAATAATAGAATCAAATCCCGGCCCCAACATTCCAGTACGGCTTGTCTCCGTATAATGGGAAGTTATACCATATCTCCTTAACTAGTAGAGACCTAAAAATGTTTGCATAACATATACCAGCAATAACTGGCTGATAACAATAATAATTCATGGATTTTTTTTTTTAGTGGAAATACGCGTTGCCCATGGCAACATATGTTTAGGAACCGAAGAAAGGGAGTTCAAAACCCGGATCCAGCGGGAATTTAATAATACTCGGCATTAATCCCACACCCAGATTTTTATATATAAATATTCACATTTTTAAAATAATTTTAATGGATCGGAATCGAAGTATTCATAGATTATATCTAAATAACATAAACCGGTATAAAATAAATGGACAGGAATAAATCCGAATGGGACTCAAATGTTTCAGGCACGCCACTGAATAATCGAGTTTTAGAACTTTTTCGGCGATATATTGTGAATAGGAATCGGTAGATGGTTTCTATCATCTAAAAGTTTATTGATGTTTACAGTTTTTTAAGTTATGAAAAATATAACTGGGTTATGACCCCATGGAATTTACTGTTTTTGTTTTGCTTTTTGCTTTCCATTCTGTCGATGTCGAAAACTTGGCTTTTGCATATGAATCACATCCCATATAAGAACGGAAAACGTGTAGTCTTGCTTCCTTCTTAGGGAAGCAGAAACCTAACCAAAACCGCGACCGAATCCAGTATTTTGGCCAAAACCAAAACTTCGGTCGGTCACTGATAATCATCCTATCCAAGTGTGATTCAGCTGGTTGTAAAGGAGGTGCTGCAGTTCCAAAGGGAGGGGACTGAACCCCCACAGTCTTTCCCTGGATCTGCACTATCCAGCTATTTTAGCTTTAAGTTCCTTTCCCAAAACTGACATATTACTCGTTCGCATATTATTTGTCCTTCACGATACTTCCTTACTTTTAGTAAATTTAAATTCCATCTTTAGATAACAAAAAATTACCTAAAGGGTGCTGCAGCACTCCCGAGCAGCCTACGATCCTATCTCAGTTTATGTTATCAAAGTAAGCGGTAAGGTAAATGGCAAAACTTCTGGAACTTATAGGGGATCGAAAAACTAAGACAAAAAGTCCTTTAGATATTTGCTCGTTTTTTCTTAGTTTTGGGAAAAATCGCAAAAAAAGAAACAAAACAAAAATGTTATAGGTAGCGGTTATCACCTTTCAAAGTTATTTTTTTCCTGAAAGATTGAATGGAATCACATTTACACATTTTTTGGAGAACGAATTTTCTAATTATTTAGATGATATTCCCTTACAACAGCGGATTGAAATGTGGTTCTAACTCGATGGATGTCCAGCTCATTATAGCAGAGCTGCTCGAGCTTGGCTGGATATAAATTATCCAACGATGGATTGGGCGTGGAAGAGTAGTTCCTTGGCCACCCAGATCACCTGATATGACACCCATGGATTTCTTCGTATGGGGAACCTTGAAGTAGGAAATTTATTCGGTGTCAATCAACTCATGAGAGCAATTGAGAGACCGAATCATAGATGCAGTGCACCAAATATCGTCAGAACAATGTTTAGCTGCAATTTATCAAGTGAGCTCTAGATATAATGCTTGCATTGGTGCAAGAGGACAACATTTTGAGCAATATTTACATTAAAAAGAATATAACATAAACATAAATGTAAGTAAATAAGTATAAAAATGAAAACTTGTTTTGTTTCTTTTTTTTTTTGCGATTTTCTCTAAAACTAAGCAAAAACGAGCAAATCTCTAAAGGACTTTTTGTCTTAGTTTTCCGTCCCGTATAAGTTCCTGAAATTTTGCCATTTAAATTCGGGACACCCTGTATGGTGCACACGCCTTTCATCCATTTCCCCTTTATATTTATGTTACTCATATTTAAACAGCTTATCTCCCGTTTATTGCTACTAAATTGTTAGTCACCTTACAATTTTGAAACTAATTTTATTTTTAGAAATAAATGCCCTGTATTACTAAATGTTTTAAGAGAATCAATACCATCCTCATGAAAATCTGTTCGAGCTTTCAAAGTTGGGAATTCAGTTAGTTAAAAAAAAAGCAACCTAACAGCCAATTTAAATAATAAATTTAGGCAGAAATGAATTTCTATTGAAAGTAAGAGAAAGTGTTGTGATTCGTTTCCTGCTCGTTCTTCGGATTGAAAAAAAAAAATATCCAGGCCCCGTTGACAATCCTCCCCGTCACCACCCTCCGTAGATCGGGGAGCAGAGAGACTCCCCACCTCCTCATCCCCGTCCGGACCTGAGGACTCCAGTCGCTAAGGATGGGCGAAAGGAAGAGGAGCTACCTGGACCCCTGGGACGTCGAGAACTACCTCTACCTCCGGAGTGGGATACACTCTAGGCAGAGGCGGTCTGTCTGCTTCGACACTGCGGTCAGGTTCGCCTCCTACGGTAAGTTAATAATAGATAATCTCCAATATTATAATATTCAAAATTGTCTATCATATTATTTTATTATATTGTAATAAAAATATCCAATTCATTTTCATTTTAAATTATAAGACAAACCTGTTAAATAGCTAATTTCAGAAGCGTAATTGATGTAGGATAACAGCCCAGGAAATACGCTAACCAATTTAAAACGACTTTTTCTTCCATTTTCAGTTCGAAAATGGATCATATTACACTTAAAATTCATCCACATGTAAAAACTTTCTACATATTGATGGCTTACTTCGCAGAGTAGGCTATAGCTTTCAGAGTTTTGAATTCTATACAAAAGCGATAAGGATTTAAGTGAAATGTAAATACCGTATAGATAGTAGGTTATTCACAATGCGTGTTTTTTTTTGGTATAATCTGCTTAGAAGTGTTACTTTTACATAATTCTTTTGCTCCCCCAAAAGTACCTTAAAATAGTAAATCCTCACAAGAGTTGAGTACAATTGTTATTGGTAAACATTGCAGGTAAAAAGAGTCTCTAATCGAGAGAACCATAAATTTTATTTTTCCTAAAGTAGTTTCCATTTAGTTAGCACTCCTTTGAAATAAGCCATCGATATTAAAGTTAGTATTATTATTAGATATGTTTATTACGTTCCAAAACAATAAATAAATATCATTTAGTCATACATTCCTGAAAATATGTATTATTTAACTAATATTTAGTAACAACCAATTTTTTTTTTACATTTCTAAACAGTAGGAAAAAATTAAGTTTAAAACCCGGCCAATTTTGAAGTAGAAAGAAAATTCCTAAAATAAATAATAATAACAAATTTGTACTCCGGAGGCAAACAACAGCATGTGCATTTTATTTTATTGAATTCATTTTTCTACTATAAATTTAAATTCCTTGATAAATACTCTCAACTTCTTATCAACGGCAATAGCGACGTGAACGTTCATCATGGTAACGGCCAGAGTTGGGCGTATTCGTATTCGCGAATACGAATACGAATATTAGCCAAAGCACTCTTAACCTGCGAATACGAATACGAATATTCTTATTCGCATATAGGAATACGAATTTATTTGTATTCGCAAATAGGAATACGAATTTATTTGTATTCGCAAATTTAAATACGAATATTCGATTATTCGCAGGGAAAATCTGCGAATATTCGATTATTCGCAGGGAAAATCTGCGAATAATCGTATTCTCACAGCTGAAATACACAAATTCGTTCGTATTTACTTGAGAAAAATATTAATACACTCGTATTCACTGTCAAAATATACTAATACACTCCTATTCCGGGGAAAAAAAGAACGAAGAAATTTGCATTCCCAGGTCAAAAATGGGAATTCGGCTATATCCTCAAAATCTCAACAATATCATAGGAAGAAATGAAAATAAATTATATGTTCTTTGATATTTTTGATTATGAACTTTGATATTTTTGATGATTACCTTGAAGTATCTAAATATTTAATTGCTGTGTGTAAATTGGGTTTTCCCGTTAATTCTTAAATAAATAAATGTACTACCACACAACTTATTTTCTACGATGACCCTTATAATTCAAGATTAGTTATTAAAACGTATATTTTGGAACAACAAAGTGAAAATAACCAATTATTTCTTTATGATAGGAAATTATTGCTAAATAACCCGGGGTAAGTTTTACGAAAAACTTATGGTTACGAAAAAACGTAAAAAATGAAAGTGGTCGTTTAAACGCAAAAATTCTTTAAAAAAGTAAACAAAGTGCTACTTTTTGCATTTGAATCAATTTAGTTCCGAAACCATAGATCCCAGTTACAAATGGTTCAGATCCAAAAATGTTGGTTAATTAATTGCTGACATGGGAACCGTTGTCAAATTTTCGTTTTGAATAATTTCAAGAGAGCTAATTTTTGTAATCGAACAAAGTTGCCTACATAAGCTTTGAAAATTACCGAACGCATTTTTGGATGCTGCGATCTTCACTATTTAAGCTACACTTTCTAGAGCAAATAGCAGTCTACATTAAATTATCTTATATACATCTTACAAATCTATATTATATATATCTTATAAATATACATCAGTTCAAAATGTAATGTATGTTCATAAAAAAAATTAAAAATAAAACTCCGATAATCTTAAAATCGTAATTCCCCAAATTTAACATTGAAATTGTTAACAAAATTGCTAAAATACATGAACGAGATTTTCAGATGTTCAAAAACGAGATTTACATGTAACTAAAGACCCTTCTAGTAATGCTCCTGCAGTTAAATTAAAAATGAAGTTGAGGAAATCCTAAGAACTCATAAAGACGGCAAGGATCTTCAAGAAATATTAGATTCTTCATCGAAGAAGAGGAAAACTGCGGAGAAATTAGAACCTTTTCACTTCCGCCCCAAAGCCCATTCTTCTTCCGCTATAAAACCCGGTAACTCCTGATGTCTTACACATGTTGATCATCCACCTACTTCTCACAAACTACTAAAGTAACCGATGGAACATTAACAACTTCTTATAAGTCCGAGTTATCATCGCCCGCCAGCACCTGCTCCACCGGCAAGTCATCTCTCTTTACCTAATCCTATAACCCTAGATTATAATGTAATATTCTGTAATATTAGTGGTTACTCAACTATTTTTGATAATAACATAAACACAAATGAAACAGATATTTCTAATAATACACTGGCGCTGTGTTTAGTTGAAACCTGGCTGTTAGACGATTATCCAGTAAATCCCTATTGGCTAAATGATTTTTTACCATTTACAGCAAATGCGGTAAAGACTAAAACTACTAGTAGGGGGAGTGGAGGAATAATTACAAAAAAATCAGTTTACTATTATAGTGGGATTTAATTTTAAATCTAACCACATAATTTTATGTAACACTTATTTTCCTCCAAGTTCTGTTATTGACGATTGCTTAGATATGTTCAATTATAGCTTATCGAATATCTTGATCAATTATCCGCATAGCAAAATAGTCCTTTGTGGGGATTATAATTGTCACGTGGGAGGCCTAAACAACCTAGACCCTAACACAATTGACTCTCCATATCTCTATGACACCCGAATAGTTACCCATGAACATATAAATAAAAGAGGTAGAATGTTAGCCGAAACGATGGAGTCCTTAGGATTTATCCTGTGTAATGGTCAATGTCTGATAGACCAGGTAAAATTACCCACATTTCAAGCAATGGAAAATCGACAATTGATTTGATATGGATTAATGATAACTTTCTTACATTATTTTTGAACATGAAAATATCAACTCTTACCGAATTCACTGATCATCTTTCTTGTATTCTCACAATCCAATATTCAAGCCTTCAATCTATTGATAATAAAGGAAACTTTCACAATTATCACAAAATGCATATAAAATGGAAACAGGGGGGGTCACCTGTGGTGTTGTGGTTAGCATGGCAACCTACAATACTAAAGATCGCGGGTTCAATTCCAGCGGTGGCCCTAGGATTTTTTAATGGGAGTGAAAAATCCTTAGCTATGCCGTCCCTCGGATAGGACGTAAAATGGAGGTCCCGAGCCTGTACGATGTCAGGTACTCGTTAAAGATCCCTATCCTAATAATACCTGGATAGGCAAAATTTAGGACTCCCACTGTAGCATCTTCCGATTAGCCTCAGTAGCATAAAAATGGACGTTAAACAAACAAACAAACAAACAACAAATGGAAACAGGAAAACATATTAAAGTTTGCCTACTACCTATTTAACTCAGAAAGAATATATTTTAACTCCGAAAATTCCAATTATCTCTATGATAATTTATCACTGGTATAACCTCTTGATAATTCCGGATTGAGTGACGAAAAATTTGAGCAGAGTGTTCTTCTGCGGGCCAAAGCAAATGCAAAATTTTGACATTGTTTTCAGATTGAATATTTTATAATTGATTATTGCAATTATAAGCAAACTATAATTTCTTTAAATTAGTTAATATTTTTGTTTTGTTTTTATGAATTGATTAAGTTGCCTATTTCTAGAATTATTTCCCTGATTATACATGTGAAGAATTATTTTTGATTCTTTTTAATATTTTTTAATTGGTTATTGCAATTAAGCAAACATTAATTTCTTTAAATTTATTAATACTTTTTTTTTATTTTTATGAATTGGTTTATTATTGCATATTTCTAGAATTAGTTCCTATTTAATAAAATATTTGATTACACACTTGAAGAATTATTTGATACATTATTATGACCTTATGATTTAGATTAGTATTACCTGTTTGATTAATTATTTGATGAATAAATCCTCCACCACGAAAATCCAGGAAAAAATACTAATACAGGTATATTCTCAACTAATAACACTAATTAAGGCATTCCATGACTAAACATTAATCTTGTTGTATTAATTTTTAGGTTAATTTTAAAAGTGATTCTTAAAAGTAATATATTTTTAATGTAAATTATAGTAATTCGGCAAAAATGATTTTCACCAGTTCAACAAAAATTGGGTCTTTTATTAATATTAAAGATTTGGCTTGCCCAATGATTATTTTTATGGCTGCTTCAACATTGTTGAGTCCTGGAATGCATGAATTAGTGTTTTTAAAAATTTAATTTGATTCTTGGCGAATTTTGCCCAGTACTTATAATATTTAAAAACTTTTTAGTTGAGAATATAGATGTATTCATATTTTTTTCCAGCGAAGATAGGTGAATTCGTATATTTTGGTAGCGAACACGAGTGTATTACTGTATTTCAGCTGCGAAAATATTAATATTCGCAGATTTTTCCTGCGAATGCGCGATTATTCGCAGATTTTCCCTGCGAATAATCGAATATTCGCAGATTTTCCCTGCGAATAATCGAATATTCGTATTTAAATTTGCGAATAATCGAATATTCGTATTTAAATTTGCGAATAATCGAATATTCGTATTTAAATTTGCGAATACAAATAAATTCGTATTCCTATATGCGAATACGAATATTCGTATTCGTATTCGCAGGTTAAGAGTGCTTTTGCTAATATTCGTATTCGTATTCGCGAATACGAATACGCCCAACTCTGGTAACGGCATATAAATTTAACAAAGTATTCACCATGGTATTTAAATCCAAAGAATTAAATTTAATTCAATAAAAATTTAAACGGTGTTGTCTACATCCAGTAAACAGAAATAATAATGATTATAGATAAAGAACGATTTTTGCAGACGTATTGCTTTTTGAACTTCTTGTTTATGTTGATTTGAAAAATATATATTTTTATGTATATAAACAAACCTTTAGTACTCAATTTAAAAAAATAAGTAAATTAAAATTATAAATAAAAAAAAGATTATGATATTAAAAAAATAAAATCAACAAGAACTTATTCTATGAATTTTGGGCATTACTGTCGAAATAACTGAAGAAAAAAAAATGTAGAATTTTATTTTTTTTAACTGCAGCTGAAATATGCGGTGTTCAAACGGCAGAATTCTTAGACTGAGCTTATTTAATCATATAAAAACTTATTATTATTTATTTTTTAAGAATATTTCGTTCCTCCAATAATTTATCTTCATCCATTTACGTCTAACGTAAATTTATCTAACGATAACTAATAACTACATAACAACTTACAAATTAAATTACTTGTTATACATTTACTATATATATTTTTTTTTCTGTTATCTTCGCCTCTACCCAATAGTGTCATTGGCGGTATGTTCACTTATTTTGTTGTAATACGTGATTTCTTTTAAGTATTTTAACAAAGTTTCTATATTTTCCTCGTCGTCCTTTAACAATTCGTTAAGTGTTTTTCCCATTTTTAGTTTTTTCCGGACATCTTTGTATTTTGCACAGTTTATTAGAAGGTGTTTCACCGTTTGGGGCACGTTATCACATTCTTGGCATGTGGGTGCCTCAAGTCCTCGGAGAAGATATTCGTGCGTGAATTGGCAATGCCCAATTCTGACTCGACATACTATGACTTCTTTCCTTCTCGAGATTCTCGTGCTTGTGGTCCACTTTTTGCAATCTATTTTTACTTCCGATAGTTTGGAGTGTTCGTTCCTCCACCTCAACTCCCAAATTTTGCTTTGGTTTTTCTTCAATTGGTGTAGCCAATCCTCTTTTGTGACTTCTTTTAATGTTATCACATTCTCTGATTCTCCCAGTCTAGCTATATTTTCTGCTTTATCGGCTGTCTCATTCCCTTTTATTCCTTTGTGGGATGGTACCCAAATGAAAATTACTTTTTTTGCCATCGACTCCAGTTCCCACCACATGTTTATTATTTCTCGAATAAGAGAGTTACTGGGGTTCTGATTGTTGATCGCCGCTAAGACGCTTAGGGAGTCTGTAATCATAGCTGATCTGTTTGTTTCTGATTCTGCAATCCAACTCAGGGCTTTCATAATTGCTGTAGCCTCTCCGGTGAAGATAGAGAGTGCCCCTGGTAGGTTATACAAGAATCGGTTTTGGGGAGTGTAAACTGCGCAGCCTATACTGTTTTCTAATTTGGAGGCGTCAGTGTATACAACTTTAAATTGACTGTATTTCTCTGGGAGTTGGATAAATGACTTTTGGATAATTTAAGGACATTCCTTTGAGCATTGTTTCATTGATTTATCAATAATTGGTCTCTTTTTTCCCACGCTGGTATTTTTAAATTTGGTTTTGGTCAGATCTACGTTTGCGTTTTGCATAAAGTTGTTATGCACAACTATATAATTTCTTTGAAATTGTTGCCTCTAATATTTCTATGTCGTAGCGTTTCTGATTCTTCGTCAAATAGGATCCGATTTAAGGGGTGTTGGGGATGCGTTTTCAATTTTGAGATATACTTCAATGAAAGATATTCTCTTCGCATGTAGGGATGGTTCTCCTGACTCAGCATATAAACTTTCAGCTGGTGAAGTTCGGTAAGCTCCTGTACATATTCTTAGAGCTGAATTGTGTATGGAATCCAACATCGTTAATGCTGTTTTTTTCGCAGTACCATATATCGGAACAATATACTCAATTTTGCTTCTTATGATGCTGTTGTATAGCTTTAGTAGAGTACTTCTGTCTGCACCCCATTTTGAGTGTGAGATACATTTTAAGATTCCTATTCTTTTTATGCATTCTTCTTTCACGTATTTTATATGTTGAATCCAAGAAAGTATTTTATCTAGTACCATACCCTAGTAAACATATTTTTTGACGTACTCGATATTTGATCCTTCTAACATGATATGGGGGTTATGTTGGCAGGTCTTTTTTCGGCAAAAATGCATGCATTTTGTTTTGGATGTTGAAAGTTTGAATCCGGCTTCGTTCAAATATAGTGCTAAAAAATATATTTTTAAAGCATTATATAAACAAATATTTCGACTTTTAAATGTTAATTAGTGCTATTTGAAAAATTAATAAAACCTTACAAGGTTCAGGATACCTCGAAGCCTTCCCCCAGGCATAAGAATTTTACCATCCTGTGCCCCCTGGACGAGATCTTGCGGACGTCCTTATTATAGACAAAGAACTTCAATTTTATAAATTAAACTAGGTCAGAAGTTTCTATCTTCTAATTTTTCTTTGTATAGAATATAAAATTATGAATTTTTTTAAAAATAACCTAAAATCCATATCCGAGTTTAATACTTTAAGAGACTAGGTCAACAAGCTAATCGATGCAATTTGATTAATGTTTAATTGGATACTTCACCTCGTACTAAACCACGATTGACATACATCTAATCTCGTAATATTTGTTTTATTAGAACTGGATTAGATTGTTGTGGTTATCTTGGATCCCAGTTGCGCTGCCAGTCTTCCTTGATCCCAAACAATAACTCCTTAGAGAATGAACAATACATAGTAAAGGTGATTAGGTTTTTTGAATTACCTGGAGCGAAATCGAAAGCTGCGTTGTAGTCTTAAAGTTTACAAGATCCTCATCTCGACTGCCAAATTCAATAAATTATCGATTTCGGTATCGAACCGAAGAGCCTTTTCCACAAAATTAAAAAGTGTCCTAGTCATTGCTTTTGTTTAGACTGTTAGTGAAATTTTTTGAATTTACATTTGAGTCTATTTCTTAATTCATTGTTGAATACTTAACATGTTGGTTGTTTTTTTAGACGCTTTGTTTTCGGAATTTTCAATATTATATCCTAACAAATAAATTGTAATCCTGACCTGCAATGCACATTCATTTATTTTAATTCCCCTGCTTCCATAATATGACACATAACTGAGTTTAGCTCCAACAAACAAAGAAACTATATTTGTAAAATTCGAAACATAAAAAAATCTATAACCATCAAGTGTAAGAAGTATAAATATAGATCATTATTTTGTATTTTGCGTTGCTAAGTTACGAGGTACTGCGTTATGATTGGCTACTATAGACCTGGAAGGCGTCCAATGAGCTAAGAGCTGGTTCATTGACTGCCGATGCCACCCTCAGAATGATAAGACAAAAGGCTCTTACAATGTAGCATTGTCTTCCATATTGTTTTCATATCCCTTCCTGATCCTTTAAGGTATGACCTTCATGGCAACAAAAAAGAGATGGATTAAGCTACTCAAAAGGGTCTAACCTAAATTGAATATAGATGAAGTAGTAGAGATTTCCTCCGATTTCAACCATCGAACCAGTCGGATTTTAAATTTGTTTTTACGTAAGATACCTCCGATTATTGGGGAAGGTATTAGGTTTTATAACAGGACGCTATATCCATTAGCAGTTAACATAATCATACTAGGTAATTAGGCTATTACGCTGGCATAATTTACTGTAATTATAGTTTGTAATAACTTCCAAAGCGCAAGAGAGAAACGTTTAAGAATATTGGAGGAAGTTTCCTTTTAAACAGAGGTATTAACTATTGCACTGTGGTTTATGGTGGTCTCTCGATAGTAGTTGAGGGAAATTAGATGGTAATCTTGAATTGTTGTTTAAGATTGCCTTCGGCTATGGAGTGAGGATAGAGGCGGGATTTAAAGGTGGGTAGGGCTTGGAATTGCGGATGAAAGGGGAATAGAGTTCCGTCCAGGGAAGATAGAGCAAATAATTTATTAATCTCTTGACTTTAGCACCGAAAGAGGTAAGGTACGGAATCTAAGAGGATACTTGGTCAAAGTTAGAAGTCTTTGAGGGTAAAAATCGGAAAGACGTAATCAATTTTAGTTAAGGCTAGATATGGATGGCGATATCATCATACGCTTAAGGAGTTAAGATAGTCAAAGTACCTGACGTAACACTTTCACCCCAGCACTGATTGGCTCAGTCACTTCTCAGATTATGTAAAAATCAATTTGCTGCTTCGTACCTTTTGTACCGGGCTTTCTCTTCTCGATGGCGGGCTCTAATCGGCGTAGAAAAATTGACGCGAAAATTGTCTCCCCCCGTGGCGTTGGTAACCGTACAGGAAGTCTAGGACAGGAATACTTTCGTTTCCATTCGTAAAAACTATGAGGTCATCAACGCCGGCACACAATATTAACTCCGGGCGTTGTGTGATACTTTTAACAGAAAAACATTAAAATACAATATTAAAGGAAATATAGAACAAAATTAACACCTTCTTGAAACTTCGGTTTTAACTTGGTATTAATAGAAAGATTCGAGATGTGCAGAGTCCGCTCATATAAGGGACCCCTATATACTTTATGGGGGTTGAAAATGGTAAATGAAAAATTAGTTTTGCTGCAAATTGGTCGAGTTATGCACCATTTTTGATGGTTTCTGTGATTCTGAATCCTATAAGCCCATTCCATGCGGTCGACAGATAATAAGTTATTAGATTATAGTTAAAAAATCAGTTAATTGAAAAAAAATCAGAGTATTTAATTTAGTCATATTTCGAGTACATCTTAGGCGCCGACTACTGGGGGGCTCGACCCTCTACTCAATGCTGCAGTTATAGTCTGTGCAAAATTTCAACCTATAAGCTGCAAAGCCATGTGAATTTGTCATTTGATTTAGTGATGTAAAAACTTGATATTCAACTATACATAACTGTATTTAACTTTACCCGACCATATTAATTAAAAAATTCATTCAAAAGATTACTTAACAAATCCCTGGGCAGACAATCTGGCTATTAATTTCAATTGACCATTTTCTATGAAAGTATTTATTCATTGAATGATGTATATATAAAGTTTTTTTTAACAAATTAACACCTTTCCATTACTCGTTAGTATTTGTTAACTTTGTTGTAAGGTTTTGTAATTATCTGATTAAATTTCACTCATATGTAGCTAAAGATTTTTGAAATAATAGTTACGTACATTTAACAGAGAACTCTTCAATCGACTTATTTTAACTCGGATTCTTACAACTCTAAATATATGAATTTTGAGTTATAAATGCCGTAAGAGTCACAGTAATATTGATAATTCCGTTACAATAGCTTAAGGCGCAATTTACCGTATTCTTTTACGGAGGGGATGATTGTGTTAACGCAAGTAGGGGGCTACTTTTGAGTTACAGTTAGTAGCACTGGTACTAAACGCCGCAATGGTTTCAATAGTCGCTATTTGTTGGTATATAATAACAGAAAGCAGTTGAAACTTCATATGCGATTATCCAAAGAAAAAAAAATTGTTTTTCGAGTTTTACCATCTTCTTGCCGGCATGCGAAATGTGCGTTATAATAATAAGAACGCGTTATAATAAACGTTATAATAAAAAGAGTTTCTATAAATCTTCGGTAGTTTCTATACCTCGGGATCTAACAGGACCATTTCTATGACGTTAAATTCAACAGATCAACAAGTTGTAATAGATTATAGTTGAAAAACCATAATAACCATATAATCATTGTTAGCAACGATCTGTTGAATTTAACGTCATAGACATGGTCCTGTTAGATCCCGAGGTATAGAAACTACCGAAGATTTATAGAAACTCTTTTTAAAGACCTTCCTTCCATTTCAACCTCCCTTAAGAGATCCCTCGTTAATTTGGGCGAACGTAGCCGATCTCGAATCTTTCAACTAATACAAAATCTAAACAAAAATATCATGAAGGCGCAATTTTTGTATCATATTTCTTTTTATCTTTGTCATATAATATCTATCTTTTCTTCTGTCTGACTGTGAGCGTATTACCACAGTGATTACATTGAGGCGATGGCTCCTTGCTGCTAAGACGGGAATGGGTCAGGTGTGTGTGGCCTATCCTTAGTCTGGTCAAGACGACTTCCTCTCTACGGATATGACGTTTTTAGGTGGACCATGGCTTGACTGATCTTTTGATACTATCAACTTACTAAGAGGGCTCTCGTTCCACATGGATCGCCGACCAAGGGCTGTTTCTGTTTTAAGAGAAATCTAGTGTCATGGGGTAGTCAAAGCTGCAGGGCACCGACCTGAGAAGGGCTGTGCCTGCTTAGCCGCCGCACAGTGGAGTATTAGCCATGAAATTCTGGCCAAAACTATTTACCTACTTTTTTGTAACTATGGAATACTTAAAACTTTCTATTAACAATCTAAAAATATATAAAACGAATAAACTATTTTTTGTTAGTAAACATGTTTTGACAAAAATTAGGGGAAAAATAAGAGAATTAGATAAAGTCAGGAAAATGTTCAATACATAATAAGACATTTGAAAGTTTTAGTGCAATTTCATATCTAGCTTTTGCAAATACTAAATACATTTTTTGCATAGTAAATTTTAATTGTGAAAACCTGCATGTAAATATTGTGATGTGACAACATATATAAATGAAACCAGATAACAAAAACTATTTTAAAAAAATCACTTTAAGAGGTATTTTCATACATTTATTTAAAAAGGGGGGTGTGTGGGGTAAGTTTTTTTTTTTTTTTTTTTTTTTTTTCGTTATGGCAAGTATAAGGATTCAAATTTACATTAATGCAAAAATATCTTCCCGTCAAACCCCGACAATACACAATTATCAAAAAATATTCACTTTAAGAGGTATTTTCATACATTTATTGAAAAAGGAGGGGGGGGGGGTGTTGAGATGAGATTTTTATTTTGCGTTATGGCAAATAGAAGGATTCAACTTTACATTAATGCAAAAATATCTGCCCGAAATAGCCCGACCAAACATAATCTATTTTATTCTTTTATACAAGTCTATTTTTTTTTGTTTAAACATCGTAATCAAAAGAACTATAAGTTAACCGTTATGACATTAAAACTTGCTAAAAACTAGTTATCACCGAAATATACGTAACTGTGTAGAAAAATTTTAGATTACTTCTAAAATGGATTCCACAGGACTCACAACATCTATAAGCAGGGGTCACCTGTGGTGTTGTGGTTAGCATGGCAACCTACAATACTAAAGATCGCGGGTTCAATTCCAGCGGTGGCCCTAGGATTTTTTAATGGGAGTAAAAAATCCTTAGCTATGCCGTCCCTCGGATAGAACGTAAAATGGAGGTCCCGAGCCTGTACGATGTCAGGTACTCGTTAAAGATCATTAACTTACTAATACCGGGATAGGCATAATTTAGGACTCCCGATGTAGTATCGTCCGATTAGCCTTAGTAGCATAAAAATGGACGTTAAACAAACAAACAAACAACATCTATAAGCATCTACAACTGTGTACATGCAGCGTCCTGAACTCTGGTTCGTTGGTTTGTTGACTTGTTTGGGCAGGAAGTGGATAACAATAACGAAATTAACATATCTCGATGCAACTATTCCTCAGCTACAAGGAAATACCTATTGTGATGCTCTGAAGTACAATTTATTTTTCGGACTTTTCGCCATGATTTGATGGTTAATACTCCACTATGCGCCGCCTACGTCTCCGCGAGATCTAAATATGATTTGGAACTGTCCTAAAATATCCTAAATTAGACCTGGAAATACTATGCCTCTTTTTTCAATCTCTTTACAGTTATTTTAAAACATAAGAAATATAGGGCCTATTTTTTCAAAATCAAATTTTGGAATCAGAACGTTAATAGTTCCGAAGATAAGCAAATGAACAATCTCAACACCTTTACCAACATAAGAATATAGATGTAGATAAATTTATAAGAACTTGAGCTAGACGATAACTAGTTAAGTGAAGGATGCACGGAGGTGAGCATTTAGGACCGAACATACTGCCCATCAATTGTTATTCACGATGCGGAGGCGCATTCCGAAGGTTAGTCCGTGAGTTACATGTCGATGGCATAATGGTGAGGCTACGGATTGCCTAAGTGGATATGAGAGGACACTCAAGGAATCAAGCAGGTGTGACACCTGCGTCTCGTCTTACGCCATATTGCTACCTCCTGCACGCCAAGTCGTAGGGGAAAATGTAATTACAATGAAAGGTCATTTAGATTCTTTTAATTCTTCACCTATTAAGCTATACGACGTTTTTTCCCGGGTTGGAGGCCGGGTATTAAATAAATATTTATTTGTTAAAAATCCTTCGGTAAATCAATATACCCTAACAGAAATTTTGATTAAAAAAAATGAAGATTACTAGAATGAAATCACGCACATAATTCTTGCATTTTCTACACATAATAGTAGTTATATATATATATATATATATATATATATATATATATATATATATATATATATATATATATATAAATCTATGATGATTGTTGTTTTTTATGTAATCATCTGTTTTAATTCAAATCACCATTCTTTAAATTCTTTCAAATGGAAAGTTTAATGACTGAATCAAATTTTAATCGTCATTAAATTAATCACTTCAAAATCGTTTTGTAATTATGATTCTTCTTCTTATCTAATGAGAAAAAATCGTATTCCACTATACTTGTATTATTTATTAAAATATTATAATACAAATAAATACGTGATTAACTTTCCCGACTTAAAACTTTTGATAGGTTGAAATTTGAAAAACTGTAGTCCAAGTTGTTTCAAAGCAGAGCAGAGCACTGAGATAAAGAATGGTGATGATCTTCCTTTTGAAAAAAAATAAATAGAGGACAAGCGATGGGAAGGCTTTTCAATCCACAAATTCGATTTAGTTCCCTTTGAAGTTTGAGCATCCACTTCAAAATTAACATCCACCGCTCTTTAAAATTTAAAACAAAATAGTAATACATACTCTAGTAATATACCTCTATACTGTATATCCGTATAGTTATGAATTTAAAGAAGTTCCCCTTTTATAAGTAAATAAGTTTGCTCTTTTTTTTATTTTATGTATGTTTTTTCCTTATTTATTTTTCATTCCGACCTATCCCCACCGTAAAAATTTTTGGGACCGCTCTTACTGAATATACAAACAATATGAAATTGATTTATGAACATACATTATCTTTAAGATAGTTCAATCTGATTCCCCCGACCCGAAAGTTTTATTATGGGAAGAACGTTCTTCTGAAAAGATTGTCTGATTTTCTCAGCCTATATTCCACTTCTTTTCGGTTCGACTAATTATTGTTTTGTATTCAACGGTTATACTTTCGCTTAGTTTTTGATGTGCATCTGATTATTAATAGTTTTCTTACTACTATTTTTTCCCACACAGTTCGGGGGGGGGGGGGCGCCAACATTCGAATCCGATGGTGATACTGATTAATTCATTAATCTGATCTAAATATCCAAGTATTTGCTCTTTAAAGTTCACTAAACTTTTTTATTATTAAATAAAAGTTCTTACTTGTGATAATTCGGCAATGCAAAGCATAATACTTCAAGTCGTCTGATTTTATAATTCTCTTTGTAGTTGAAAACTTCATATAGTTCCCATGAAACAAATAATTTCCGTTAAATACAGAGAACATATTTGATTATAAAGAATTGGTCTGTCATTAAAGGCGTACTGCGCAGGCGTTGCTCAACGTATTTTATGAGTTGACGGAATATTTTTCTTTTTATCTCCTGTATGTGTTTACTTGATTTTTTCACATTTCATATTTAGGCATTTCTTATTTTAGGCGAACCGAGAGACAGATAATTTATCCGTATAGACAAAACAAAGGTAGGTACTTAGTAGGAAAACAAAAAAGGGCCCCTCCTCATTTATGTCCCCTCAGGAAATTTTAATAATGATAAAGCTTACCTGATATTAAACAATACTCAATATTCTCATTAAACATGACTAGTTTAATCAAAATCGTTAAAGCTATTTTTGAGAAAATCGAAAAAAACATAAAATTGAGAAAACAAGTAATAAAATAAAGTGCCCCCTCCGGTTGATCAATTTAGATGAAATTTTCGATGTCACATCGCGGGCATATACATACACTAAATACCAAGTTTAATCAAAATCCTTACAGCCGCCTTTGAAAAAATCGAAAAAAACATAAAAAGTTACTAAATAAAGTACCCCTCCGTTTGACCAATTCTGATGAAATTTTTGCTTTCACATCAAGGGTATATAAATACACCACATACTCAATTTCAGGTTCGTAAGGTAATTCCGTTGAAAACCGGAAGTAGAAATTTTTCACGATCGCAATACTTTCCCCTTACTATATATTTCATATATAGGTAAGTGAAAGTAAGAAAAAAATATCATGATAAAGGAGAAACCAGAATGATGTACATACTTATATTAATTCATTGACTTTTATAACTTTATTCCACATGCTCTTACCATAAAAGTCAGGGGTGGATTTAGTATTAATGGAGATTATTACCTTATATTAAGAAGGCATGCGATCTAAACAGCCAACATTGTTTAAAAAAACAAAACAAAAAAAATTGAAATGGCCAAAATATTTGAGTGAGGTCTTGACCCCCCTGAACCGCTCATGAAATAAGTTGGTGCCAATAAAATAAAATAATTTTGAAATTGTGAAATAATTTTCTATCCTGTGAGTCTCTCTCACACATCCCCTGTTCGCCATAACTTCTCTGACACTCCCATACAAGCATTTCCTTGGGCGACGTTTGTTATTTTTTCTCCCCGGTCTCCAATCCAACATTTCAGCCTCATTATTTCGATCGTATGGAGAATATTCTCCATTTGCTTAACTTTTTGTAATATATCAATATTTGACACTTTCTGCAAATGTTAGATAGTACATAAAAATACTTAAAAACCATTTCCAGGGCTAAAATACTTTTTGACTGAGTAGCTTTAATCCTCCATGACTCAGAGCTTGCTAGAATGGATTTATACATTACATTTCTTTTTAAGGTCACATTTTTACTCCATAGTACCGGATTTATGGTTATTTTTATAATCCCTTCATCAGTCGTACCTGTAGAGTTCACACAGTTTCCTAGGTACTTGAACTGATGTTCTGTTTTAATAATCCACTATTTACATACTCTTTAGTGTAAATATTAAAAAAAAAAAAATCTTTACTTTCTTCTCTGAAGGGTATACCGTACAGTAATTGGCACCCTTAAGACTAAATTTCAGTGGTGACATTAAAAAAAAACTTCTTATGAAGGGATCTAATTGAAACTTCCTATAACTCCTCTTTATCTGTCCTTATAAAGACTCAAGAGTTTTTTTTGGGTCAAAAGTTCAATAGTTATAAAATATGGCAATACTATTTATGGTTAAAAGTGCCAAATCTAGTTATTGGCACCCTGTGGATTTAATTGTGAAATCTTCCCTATGGTTAGTTTGTTAAAGTCTTACTTCATAGATTACTTCATAGAGAACCCTTCAAATATTAGATTCATGTATATCTTGTAATAAAATTAGGACTTGTTTAACTTTTTCTTTAAGTTAAAGTTGGGGTGCCAATAACTGTATGGTTTACCCTATATTCCGATATAATTATATTTTTTTGTTACATTCTTACTATTCGAATAAATCTGTTATAAATCCCCGCTTAAATATGGTCCCTTTGCTTTACTTACGGGGGTTGCAAATAATACTTAAATGAATTACTCATAAACCTTCTATCTGATGACCATTCATATGCCGACACCTAACAATCAAACACGTATTTAGGATAAAAGATAGGGAAGTTTTATTATTATTATTATTATTGAGGGGGTCAAGCATATTTTTTGTGAAAGCTAAAAAACGGATCGGCTATTCCAACAATCTGTTCTAACAATCTCGTTCAGTTTTGATATTAATAACTTCTTCGAGGTTTTTTGGTTGCCTGAAGTTGGGGCTCTGGCAACTTTCGCCTTACAGTTCACATCCTCGACTGACTGACCTAATATTTTCAAAATCAGCTACTTTGGGGTGGTAGACAAGGTACATTCCATTTAAAAGAACATACAATTTGGTTGTTCACATTCAAACCTTCTCCTCCAATAAGTACCCCTTGTTGTCAGTCTCCAAGCTTGTTATGAAGCGGAGTTGCAGACCAAATTCCTGTCTGAACTGCCACTCTTACATATTCTTCGCATTTTATGAGATACATGTTATTTTATTCGGCAAAACTTTAAGGGAAAGTTTATTCTCTTTTTTTATTTCATATTTTTATTTGTTTTATTCAAATCATGCTTTAAGGCTCCAAAGCCCCACTATATTTATTTTCATTAATATAGTCATTTCTAAGAAAATAAATTTATCTACCTAAAAGCAGAAGCAGAAAAACGAAAGTGATGTTGGTCCCAATCGCTCACATTATTAAAATTAAATAAACAAATAAAATTGTGGTAACACGTAATATATTCGTGATATGGATTGGACTCTAGACAGATTTTTGGAACCATATTGGTTCCTACATAGATCTATAAAATTTCTAGCGTGAGAATTCTTTCATTCTGAGGACAAAAACTTTACAAAGTGCGACGTTTAAACTTTTTCCTGATGAACATCGTCCAATCTTTAAGTTGAAACTAGGAATGAGTTGCACAAAAACCGATTTCTTTTCGATTCAAAGCGGATTTAGAAGCAGATAAAGAGCACACAACCTTGACCGTGAGAAGATAACTGTATTGTGCGCTTACTGTTTCAGTCGGATTGTTCCTAACTAATTGTTTGGGCGGGTCGTGAGAAACAGCTGTCAGTGAATTAGTTGTGTTCATTCATCTTTACTCAGCTAATTAGCAGCTTAGTTCCCAGGCAGCGCTAGTTTCACCTCACTAATTCACTAACTGCGCTCCCTCTGTAGGTTCCTCCATTTTATCCATTTATCTCATCTAATTACCAATAACATCAGTCCTTTCACATCAAGATACTAAATGCCAACATGGATCCTTAATATTCTTTAGAAATACTTTTCAAAAATTTACAATCAAATCCCTGACACTTCTATAACAGCTTGTCCAAGTCTATTTAGTCCTCCAGCTCAGATCCCAGGTAAGATGGATATGACTCCGAAAGGTGAGAACACAAATAAACTATAACTATTCGTACATGAGAAGTCATTAAACGGTAAATGGATCGTATGTATTTAAAAATTAATTGTGATTCACACCATTGCTATGTTAAAAAGTATAATAAAAAGTGTGCCCCCTCAAAACATATGTGAATCCGTAACTGATTTGAGCCTTTGCAAACATATATACAGACAAATTATACATTTTTGAAATTCCTTTCTTAGTGGTTACCTACATCGCGTTTAAAGTCTAAATTCCGAACTTCAAGTTTCTACCATTAGTAGTTTTTGCTCTGCGTTGATTCTGTCAGTCAGGACAAAGCCTCTTATATATAGAGAGAGAGAGATTTTAGAATTAAAATAAAGTAAATCACATGTTATTTTCATTCATAAAAAAATTATTTTAATTTGTATTATAAATAATCAAATAAACTAAAACTTAGATATTTAAGTTAAAAAAATTTCGTAATACTATAGTGTAGTCCTTTGCACTAGAGCTCTCACCCCTAAATACTGAGCCCATACATTTATTTCATTTTGATGTTGTTGTTTTTTTTGGTGGGAGTTTGGGGGAAGGGAGGGGGAGCAATTATTAACTTTGTACCGATTCATCCGATTTCAACAAATGTTGTCACATTGGTTGTTTATTATCTAAATAGGTGTCTAATGAATTCATTTCACATAAATGTTACACATAGGTTTTGGGGTGGAGGGTTACATAGTAACTTTTTAACGTCATCTCCGATCGCCATGAAATATGAAACAATGATTGTTCATAGGTCAAATAGAAGTATAACAAGGCTGATTGCTCATACTGTTTACAATAAAAAGGTTTTTTTATGGGGGAGGATTTATAGTTCACTTTTTACTTTTTTTGGACGAGACACTTCCTATAACAGACTTTAAAATCAAAAGTATAATAAGGCAAATAACATTCAGGCTATGGGATAACAGATGGCAGACAACATCTAAGGATAGACATTTATATACATATATTTAATTAAATTAGAAAAGAGATAAAAGCTACACACAATCAACAGTCGACTTACAGAATGTCTGGGTGGATATTATGATGGAGATTATGATAAATAGTTTGGACAGGTGGGGCCACATAAAACATCATGTAATCATATTTTTTTGTGAAATCCAAAAGAAAGTTCTTCAACCATTACTAAAAACTTTCTTCTTACATATATGGTAACTGGCTATTAGTTCAAAATTTGCAGAATCATCGCCAAGAAATCATTAGCACTAAGTGAAAATTTCATCATTTCACAGTCGCAATAAAAGTTTTTATTTCTACATACACTTGTAACAGACTCTCCTTCACTTCTAAAATAAATTAGGAATAAGTAAATAAAAAATAACCCAATACACAATTTGGCTATTTGACCCCATCCTTAACCTATTCAAAAATATCCTTAACAATATAATCTGCTATCAATAGCGAAAATTTATTCCAGCTTGCCACGCCATAGTCCACTAGAGATCTCCTCCTTTGTTATACTCCTTTGATGTTGGACAGCGAAGAGATGAGGGCCTCCTGACATACTTCTGGTCCTCGTAAGTAGACAGCATTTCCCTCCCCGTAATGCCGGGATATGGCAGCTTTCGACAGGCTTATCCTCCCAGGAGTAGGGCACGATTACACATAACAAGAGGATATTTGCGACGTTTTATGTTGA
Organism: Aelia acuminata; assembly: GCA_911387785.2. Lineage (NCBI taxonomy): Eukaryota > Metazoa > Arthropoda > Insecta > Hemiptera > Pentatomidae > Aelia > Aelia acuminata. Next base: position 157,288,771 of record OU426979.1, on the reverse strand, counting down.
AATCTATGCAGCCATCTTGAGTGTTAACTTCAGCTCCTGAACACGTACTCCAACTGAAGTACACATAGAATATTATTTCATTTATATATATTTTTTTTAATTTAAACAAATACAGCGGTTGCCGGTTAATCCGTCGTCGGATATTCCGTTTTTCGGATATTCCGTGGAAAAATTATAGGACTTATTATAGGATTTTTTCCCATAAAATGCGAAGACAAATGTGTAGCTACTGACGGGACTATTTTTTCTTACTGCTTGGAATCCAGCTTTTGTTCGGAATCTAGGAACACTGTAGAATAAAGAATCCTGTTTATAAATTTCATCAATTAGGTAGCAATCCCATTCTTTTTCCATTTTTTTAACCTGACATTGTGGGATAGTTTAATTAATTTATATGTATTAATATATGTTCTTTATATTTAGCCGTATATCTGCAGATGAGGAATATAATTCCAATAGTTGAAACAACAAGAGAATGTTCATTTAACCCCCCCCCCAATTTCTCATTTTTCGTTTGAATAAAAAATCAGTTGAATTTTTGCGACCTCGATCAAACCGATTGCAACGGATTAAGCTGCAACGACTGTAATAGGCATTTTATTTTACCTAAATGGGGAGTGAAATTTAAGTATTTTAACGAAGCTTTGTTTAAGAACATTTCTTTGTACACAGGGAATAACTATAAACTGAAAAATAGTTCACAAGAGATATAGACATTGCGATGATGATCATATGATTGTGATATCTGGTGATATGATTTCAGAAGCCTGCTGCAGACTATGAAGAAGTTGACAACTCCAGTAATCATTAAGTACACCTAAAGATTTAGAGTTGCTAGTTGGTTATCAACTTCTTCGTAACTTAAATTCCAACTTATCTACTTATTTGCTGTGGCCAAAAATTTACAGTTTGACAGCACTGACGTTATTTCTTACAAATATATTCTGATATTTACTTAACAACTTCCTCTTCCATTTGGCAAAGCGGTTTTATGTGCCTTATGTGGTAGTAGCAAATGCTTAGGCTTAAAAAAAAATTCTAAATTTGGAAAGCCGCGATTTGGGCGGGTTCGTTAAAGGCAGGTTGGAGAACTTTCTCTACCTCGTTAAATGTTTTTGTCGTTAATCTGCTGAAAAGATTCTCTTTTATAATGAACCACACACCAAGATTTTTCTAGAAAGTTAGGCTGATAAATTAGAATTCTTTTCATTGAAAATAATCATTGATGCTAAATATAAACTAGATATTCTCTAGGGCATATCGGTTCTTTTACATTGGACCTTACTATCATACACATACTATCATCATATCATACCTTATAATCGTACACATTACTTAATGCTATTATACACATCTGTTGAGTTTGTTGCTGCTAACTACCGAAAACATTGGTCCGATTTCAAAAATTTCGTTTGTATTACTGAGGCCGTATCCTCCCTCTGGTTTATAGGCTTTGTAATATCAAACTATGACAAATAGGAACAGGAATGAAACAATAAAACTTTTTTTTTTTTTTCAATTTTTTTTTATTTTTGTTTCAAACTGAAACATTTTTGTTTTGAAGACCTCAAGTCATGTTTTTCATTTATGGTTAGTAGATTATTGTTTTGTTTAGCAAATTTTTCAACATTAAAGACAGCTTGTAAGATGTTACTTGTTTTGAAAGGTTTAAATTTTTTATTTAATTTAAAATTTAACTGCCGTAAAGCGAAAATAGTGCACTATAAAACCCCTAACCCCTAATTACTAATATGATAATTATTAGAATAGTACCTATGTTTGTTTGTTCAAGTAACTTCCCTTTATGCTGCTAAGGCTAATTAGACTCTTTTAACGGGAGATATTTTGCCTATCGAGGTATAATTAGGGATCTTTAACAAGTACCTGACATCGCACAGGCTCGGGACCTCCATTATACGTCCTATCAGAAGGATGGCATAGCCAAGAATATTTTACTCCCATTAAAAAATCCTAGGGCCGCGAAGGGACGCGATCCCGCGACCTTTAGTATTGTAGGTTGCTATGCTAGCCACTACGCCACAGGTGACCCCCGCTTGATTAGTACCTATGCATATAAAACCATGTTGAGATGTCAGTCTGTCTGTTACGTTTACATGTATATATTAAGCTATGTATCTGTTTAGGTATTTGAATCGTTCGACTAATGAAAAGCAAATCGATGTCCTATATGGATCATGCGAAGGCTCGACGGTTCTTTCTGCAGTCCGCCCATGACTGTTTTTCCTCGTTCGTGTCTTTTCTCTTTCATCTCACCAAAAAGAACACTAATTAAAATTAAGTTTTTTTCCCCCTTAAGCTTTCTCCAAAATTAATGTAAAATACAAAGAAACAGTACCCATTATAAAGCATGGACGGATCTAGCCGATTGTAAAGGGGGGGCTGCAGTTCTGAAGGGGGGGATTGCATCCCCACAGCCCTTTATTTGGATCTGCTAATTAGCTGTTTTACCTTTATGTTCCTTTCCCACAACTAACATTCTGCTAGTTCTGCATACAGTTTGCTGTTAAACTTACTTCCTTACTTTAAGGAGAGTCCGTTTCTATTTTTAAATTACGAAAAATTTTCCAAGGGAGGGGCTGCAGCCCCCACAGACCCCTTCCTCCCCTGGATCCGCCAATGAGACTGTTTTGCTTCAGTGAACGAAATCTTATCGATGATTTGAATTCATTCATCAATTAGATAATTTGATAGGTTTTATCAATGTTAGAATTCAATTTAAATATCGTTTTTCAAAAATGATATAGATTGCTCATAATGAATTTCTGGATTTGGGTGATTTCAAAAATAAATGCACCAAATAGACTTTTTAATGTAGTCAGTCGTTCAACGAATAAATGTTAAAAATTGCAACGTCTTCTAGCATCAACCTAATCATCAATTACGTAGGAAGGTATTTTTACGTTTCGCAATTCCCATAGGGGTGTAATACTAAGCAATTATAATATTGCTTTAGCTATAGCTATGCTTATCGTATATAATCAAATCAAACCTTGATTTTTTTTTCATTTGTTGTTGATGCAATTTTTTATCTTATATGTTTCTAAGAGAAATAAAGCTCGTTATCTTATGTATCAAATTAATTTTCCTATAAATACGATATCAGCTCATTTTTTGTTTATAGGTCTTATAGGGATTTTTTTAATTTTTTTTTCATTATTGTGATTTACATGTTATTGAGATATAGGGAAGAGTGGGGAACAGTGAGACGCAGTTAACTGTGAGACAATTACCTCATAGACCAATTGCAAGGACCCAGTTAGTGTAGGATTTGTTTGAGCATAGAATGTTAATCAAATAAGGTTTTCATGGAAAGAAATCAACGTTTGTAACTGTTTTTGTCCCATTTTGTTTTCAAGGCAAGTAAACTTTTTTTTTTGTGACTTGCTTTCTCTTTGACAGTGTGGGTACTATTGTTCATTTCACCGAATTTAAATTCTGTTAAAAAACAGAAATTTGTAATTAATGACGGCAAGGCCCTATGGGGATGAGTGAAACGGGAACAGTGAGATAGCCTACGAAGATACTTTTACTGTTATATAGGAAATTAAAATTATATTGTCTAATCCCAAGAAGGAAGCAATATTTTTATAGGAATAGGCCATCAACAGTGGTTATTTTTATTAAAATATAATATATAATTTTTTTCATCGTACCGCATCAAAAACATGTGTTTTCAATACTCGGTTTGAGTCCGTAAAGTAGTACTTTAAGGGCGAAGACCTGAAAAATCTTTTTGGTGAGCTAACCTTACCTGGTACTAATATATATTAATAGACATGTGTTTGAAGGAGGTTACTTACTATATTGTGCTTCATTCTAATATAAGTAGTTTGTTTGAAGTGAAAGATAACATGGTATACCAGAAGATATTTTAGAAGAAGCCCAAAAAGCTTTAATCGAACTACTTCCACCCAAATCCCGCGCTTTTCAGCTAAATCCCGAACTTTTTAGAGATGAGTCAGAAATTGAAATGTGTTTTCGGTGCTTGGTCTAATTTCCGCGTTCGGCTACCCTCGCGCTTTATACTCGACTACGCACCAAAAACAACCACTTTTGGTACTAGTGATGAAAATAACTATTTATTACATCACCTAATTTTATCAAAATTCTACTTTATTTATTGTCAATACGTGATTTAGTAATGTTAATCTCAAATTCTCATTGTAAGTATTGGACCCTAAATTAGAAAACAAAAAATAATTATATCTAGTGATACTAATCTTTCCAACGACTCATACATTTTTTATGTTAGTTATTATGATAATATTTTGTAATATAATGTTATTATCTTTTATTATTAATAATTTCATTAAAATATTTAGTTTTAATATGGTGTCTCACAGTTCCCCGAGCAATGTCTCAGTGTACCGCAGTGGGGTATACTGAGACAAAAACCTTGTGGTTTTATGAAAATAAATACTTTTGTGTGTAATGTTTTCAGATTTCACATCTAGTGAACAAAGGTCCATTGTAGTAAGATGTACTATATAAATTTCTGAGCTCTCTATAGTTTTTCTATTATTGTTGCACATTTAAAAAAAAACATCCCTAAATATTTTTGGAACATTATATACTTGTGTAATGGTAGGGAGTGATGGGTAAATGTAATTTAGATAAGATATATTTTTTTCTTGAATTACGAAAAGAATTTTCTTCTCCAATTCAAAAAGCTTGCAGTGAAGACAGAATTACGTCACAATAACGATTCGGAAGATGAATCGCGAAGAGATTCGTCAGTCAATGTAACAAAAAAAAAGTATGTCAAGTTTTACGCGAGTGAAACCGCGGTGGCGAGATAATTTATTGTACAGCATTGAAATAGCCGTGAGACTAGGATTCATCTCGAAGTATTCTATTTTAGTGTGCATCGTAAATGCCCGTTCCGACACGTAACATCCTCTCTTCGGCTTCTTGTTTCTCAACTCGAGGTGAAAGTTGTAACTGGATGCTTTAATATAATTGACCCTAGGCAACTTTCAATACTCGCAATCTTTCCTTACATTTGATTCCTATTTCACTTTATATAAAAGAGGCCGACTAAGGAGACTTCCGGAGGATCGGTTTCTTTTATAAGATAAAATGGAGTAAAAGTAGAGGACGAACACTCTGAAGAGACGTTGAAGCGAAAATTGCAGAACAAGACTAACTAACTCTCAAGACAACAGTGAAGCATCGAAGTATCGAAAATCACTTTCTTTTTCAGTCCGCTTTACGTATATCGTATATCGTTAACCTGACATTATGCTACTATGAATAATCGGACGATACTACAGTGGGAATCCTAAATTATGCCTATCCCGGTATAAGTAGGTTAATGATCTTTAACGAATACCTGACATCGAACAGACTCGGGACCTCTATCTTACGCCCCATCCGAAGGACGGCATAGCCAAGGATTTTTTCTCCCTTTAAAAAATCCTAGGGCCACCTGGCGGGATGCGAACCGTCGGATAGTCGGCTGTTCTATCCCATTGTATATGTTTTGCCACCTGAATCAGCCATTTTCACCGACGAATAAACTCTTGTTATCATCTTGGTTGATTATATCAATCTTTTGCCTTTTGTGAGGAATATATTTTTGTGTAGAGATTGACCAGTTTCTTTAAGATGTTCTTCAGTGGTCCTCTTCTCCGGTAATTAGAACTAAGATATCTCGTCGTTCCGGTTATCGTTTCCTTCGTGTTTGTGTCTCGCTGCCATGTGCGAATACTCGTCTTCGAGAAATCCTCATTTTATTTATATATTTGAAATTTTCAGTTGTTTTTGGAATTAATACATCCAGTGAATCGATAGCAATATCAGAAAAATTATACCATGAAAAGCAGGAAGAGAAACTACCCGTTGGTAGCACTCAATTAATACACCGAACTTAAAAGGTCCTGAGGCGATCTTCTTTTCGCCTAGAAGGATTGTCGGTATTGAGGAGGAGTTATCGGTATCTAGATCGGGCCAATTCAGCGACCTAGACTTAGAACTAATTTTTTTTATTCATGTCGAAAACGTACACACCATTGAAACTTTTGGATTCTGAGACCATGAATTTTTTTAAATCCCTGCATCAATACCAAGCTTCCCTTTGGGAAAATGGGAAAGCAATGACAGTACCAAGAAAATTTTAAATTACATATTTAAATACATTATAGAGGTGAGAGATGGGCAACTGTTATTCTTTACGACAGGTTAATTTATTGTCAGGATTTTCAGTTAAAACTTTTATATTTTGAAAAGCCAACGTTTCGACCCCACTTGTGGATCTTCATCAGGGCTTCTGAGTCTAGAGTAATACAAAGACAGAAGGAGTCTTTATATTGTATTACTTTGGACTTAGCAGCCCTGATGAAGATCCACAAGTGGGATCGAAACGTTGGCTTTTCAAACTGAAAACGTGTAAACTGAAAACCCTGCTTTAACCTAAATGTATTATACATTTATTTTAATTTAATAAACTTTAAAAATTATATTGGTGCATTGATTTATCATAATGGTCACAGAGTTTAAGTGTTGGGATATCTATTACCAAAGTTGCAGTTCTATTATCTTTCATCTGTTTCGAATCTTAAACATTCATTATCCACGGCTCACGGCCTCTTGAATTATACATTAACGGAAAAAGTTTTTTTATTATAAAATATTCATATAGATGTGCTAGAGAGAAGGTTGTCGTGTTCAGGAAACGCTGCGCTAGAATGGATTGTGAAGAAAGTGAATCTGTCTTCTTCCGCTTATTATATTTATCTGCTCACTGAATCGATGTTTTCGTCAAAATGGTTATTGTTACCTTAAACTGTTAAGGGAGAATAGTACGTGTTGGTAGAAAACTTTCCTATCACCGCCGTACTCCAATTAGTCTGTAAGCAGTGGAACATTGCGAGGATTCTCTCACCAGAGAACATCGCTTATTCTTGATATGTTCCCAAGAAAGTTTATGCAAAACGAACAAGTGGTGAAGCATTTTACATGATTAATAACGAATAACAACTACGTTGAAGTAACAGTTAACTTAATAAATAACCTATCAGCTTGCCCTACTGAAAAATAACTCTTCATCATAACGGTTAAACAACAAGAATCAATATTATTTTAAATTTTTACGAGCAGACCCTGCCACGCGTTGCTGTGGCTCAGTAGCTATAATGCCTTGAATTGGTTATATCCTATTCTTTTTAAAACAGTCAAATCAAAATTCACTGATAAAGATAAAAACGTTTCAGCTAAAAATCAACGATACTAAAATAGAACTTTATGCCAAATTTAAAATTGTTTGGTAAAGAATTTAGGTGGGTTAAAGTTTTTAATTTTTCTATCTTATATTTGACCATGGAGTATTAATGAATGACACATGTAAAAGGAAATAATAAATAATATAATCGGAACAGGGTTTAGTACAATCACAAGTATGCATAACTGTACAAATTAATATTTTGCCATTATACACATTGCTTAAATTCAGAATATAACACATGATGATATGATATATCGTATCAGGAGGTTATACTTATTAGTATAACCTCCTGATACGATATATCATGGTGCACAATGATTTCGGTTAACCTATCTTTTGTTAAAACAAATAGATTCGATGGCTACACATAATTTGCCTTGGGAAAAACACGGATTTTCCTAGTCCAAGCCGGAAAAAATAGATTTATGCTTACCCTACCTAAATATCGAAAGAAAATGAAGTGTTGTATCAATGACTTAACTGCCACCGGCATCTGTTCGAAATTTATAGAACTTACAAATAATCATGCTCAATTGTAGTATAATAAGCATTTAATTTGCAAGAAAAGAAAAAGTGAGGCCAATATTCGACATAAAAACTATCCTATCTTTTAAGTTGGACAAAACTACACACAATGAGCCAAATTTCATCAAAATCGGTTGAGTAGTTTCTGATTTTACCTCACACAAACATCGGGACACCAGATTTTTATATATATAGATATATAAGGATACGCTTATATGAGTCGTTAGGTATGGAAGCGACTATTATTACGTATTACGTATTATTACGTATTGTACTTGTGTTGCTATAAGAATAAATAGATAATCAGAGAACAAGTGATACATTAAAAAATGATTGTAAATATATAGAACATAGAAAATCAATAGTGTCTAATTTTTATTTTGTTACATACTTATACTTCGATCTCTAAAATCCTTAGCTCAAAGTTGATTTCGCAAAATTTTTGTAATTATCATTATTTTCTTCTTGTTCTTTCTTCTCTTTCAAATTTCTTTGGATGTTTTCTATGTTTTTATTACTGCGTTTTTTTTTTTTTAATTTCGGGTTATTCATGCATCCAAAAATATATTTATTTGTCCATTTTATTTTTCATTAATACGTACAACGTTTCGGACTTTTTAGGTAGGTACTTGAAAATGGACAAAAAATTCCGAAACGTTGTAAATTCATTTATACGTATTAATGAAAACTAAAAAGGACAAATTAATATATTTTTGGATGCATAAATAACCCGAATTAAAAAAAATCTGGTGCGTGCGCGCAACACACAACTTTCACTTACCAACTTACTTTGATTAGAAATTGACGTGTTTTGCTAAATATCATTTCCGAAAGTCACACATTTTTCTACATTCATATCTTATTTTTGTTAATCGTTAAAGCCGTTTTTGAGTAAATAAAAAAAACCCGCGAAAATAATACAAAATTTATTAAGTAAAGTCCCTCCTCCCGTAGATCAATTTTGATGAAATTTTTACAGTCATATCTCGGGCATATATATACATCAAATACCAAGTTTGATCAAAATCGTTAAAACCGTTTTTGAGTGAATAACAAAAACATGTGAAAATGATACAAAATTTATTAAGTAAAGTCCCACCTCCGGTTGATCAATTTTGATGAAATTTTTACAGTCATATTTCAGGCATATAAATAGATCAAATGCTCAGTTTAATCAAAATCGTTAGAGCCGTTTTTGAGAAAATCGAAAAAAACGTAAAAAGTTATTAAGTAAAGTACCCCCTCCCTTTAAGTAATTTTGATGAAATTTATGCTGTCACATCGCGGGCATATACTTACACTAAATACCCAATTTCAGTATCGCACGGTTTATAGTTTTTGAGCTAGTCTGTTCACACACAGACACACAGACACACAGACACACAGACACACAGACACACAGACACACACACAGACCATTTCGCGGGACTTGGTCATTTCGACTCAGGGGACCCCAAAACGTGTATTTCCGTTGAAAACCGGAAGTCGAAATTTTTCACGATCGCAATACTTCCACTTACTATATATTTCATATATAGGTAAGTGAAAGTAAAAACAAAAACATATTATCATTTACTAGCTGTATATACCGGTTTCACCCGGAGAATTTCATTTTTCTAAAAACCAATGTAAAGCGAGATCCTAACGATTCTTATAAGAATAAAGAATATACCCGGAGATTGGCTGAAGTTATGCAATTTTAGATTTTCTTTAATGAAGGAGCTCTTCCGTATTTTATAAATATTTATTTATTATTATTTGCTTCCCAACGTTTCGAGCTTGTGGCTCATCTTCTGGGGTTATCTTATCTTAGCTGTTACATTTCATTCAAGCCATTTGTCAAAACTTCTCTTTTTTTAACCAGTATAAAAATACTTTTGTCTTTTTTTTTTTATTTTGTTATACATTTTATGGCCTGTTACACTGTCTTATATTTCCATTGTCACTATAATGTGACAATGGAAATATAAGACAGTGTAACAGGCCATAAAATGTATAACAAAATAAAAAAAAAAAGACAAAAGTATTTTTATACTGGTTAAAAAAAGAGAAGTTTTGACAAATGGCTTGAATGAAATGTAACAGCTAAGATAAGATAACCCCAGAAGATGAGCCACAAGCTCGAAACGTTGGGAAGCAAATAATAATAAATAAATATTTATAAAATACGGAAGAGCTCCTTCATTAAAGAAAATCTACAATTTACAGCACTCTTCCCCTCTAAGTGAGGAAAAAGATCCTTATGCAATTTTAATATGGAGAGGTGTTCGCATCTGGTATGAAAGAGCGAAATTTGGAGAATTAAGGACAAACGGTATGGATTAAAGAACAAACAAACAGAATTTCATCTTTATTTATATAAATTATTTTTAAATATGTATTTACAAAAAAAAAAGTATAATTTTTGTTTTCTTTTTATAAACCAGTATTGTTACTATTCGCTGTATGATATTGGGTTGGGAAGAAAAACAACGCAAGGTTCTTTAGTTGTTTCTATGATCGGTGATTGTATCCCATAGAGATCTTACCAACAAAGAGCTATTTCAAGGATTATAAAAGATTTGTGCCGACTAGCAGTCATTGAAAGACTCTCATGCTTCCCTCTCTTTTGGTTGGTTTTCCCGTTGGACAGTTAGTTCGAAATGTTAGTTCGTTCCAACAACAACTAGAACTCTTTTAAATCATATGTTTTTGTGTTTTGTTTCACTTTACAATATTTAATTTATTTTTTACTAGGTAGGGTGCCCGGCTTTACTCCGTTAGTTGTGTGGTAGTTTTAATACCAGACAAACTTTAAAATTAAAGGAAATAGGGAACAAAATTAGCACCTTTACAAAATTCGGTTTTAACTTGGTATCAATATTCTGCAGACTTGAGATCTGCAGAGTCCGCCCAAATAAGGAACCCTGTATAATTTACAGGGGGTTGAAAATGGTAAATGAACAATTAATTTTGTTGCAACTTAGTCAAGTTATGCAACGTTTTTGATGGTTTCTGTGATTCTGAATCCTATAAGCCCATTCCAAGTAATCAGCAGATAATAAGTTTTTTAATAAGTTTTTTTTTTTTTTTTTTTTTTTTTTGTCTGTACCCCTCCCTGGCCATGTGTGGCATACGGGGGGTTACTCTACAGGTGTAACCAACCTATCCTAACCATGGTGGGTAGGTTGAGATTTATTCCGTGGGGCCTCCACGAAATAAAAGTCAACCATCCCAGGGCGGATTCGAACCGCCACCGTTCGGCTCGAGCGTGTTAAAGCGGGCCGCGCTCGAACACGCTCGGCTATCCCCGGCCCAGCAGATAATAAGTTATTAGATTATAGTCGAAAAATCTGGTATCTCAGTTAAAAAAATTATATTTCGTGTAAAACTTAAGCGCCGACTACTATGATGGTCCTATTTGATCCAGAAGTTATAGAAACGAAACCGAAGATTCATAGAAACTTTTTTTAAGACCTTTCTTCCATTTCAACCTCCCTTAAGATATCCCCCCGTAATTTGAACGGTTTCTGCATATCTCGAATCTTACTACTATTACAAAGTGAAAACCAAAATTTCTTGAAGGCACAATTTTTTCATCATATTTCTTTTTATCCTGAACTATGAGGGATGATAAAATCTTGAATGCTGTTATTAGAGTTAGTCGTTTTGTCAACTGGAATGCTCATCATACGTAGTAACCAAACCAACTTATTTTTCATAAATACAATAAGAACACTTCAAACTTTTTATTTTCGATTTATATTCAGTCAATTCATCTCTTTTTTATGTCTGATTTTATTCGCTCACTGTACTACTAAGAAATGTTCACTCGTATTGCATTAAATTTGCTTAAGTATATATTATATATAGATTAAATGTAATGTGCTGATCATATATTAGCCTTCTTATGAGAAAACTAATTTTTTAAGGAATCCAGTTGGTTTTCTAATTGATTGCAGAGATGTAAAATCATTATTTTATTTTGAAAGCAAAGGAGAAACTAATTATTTTCGCTTAATCTTTTAGTAATTTAAAAAGAACTGCTAAACAAATATATAACCTTTACAAATGAACTGGATGAATGAACAATAAACATTGAGTGAAACGCACCCTAGCGCTTCCTGGTAGTCTGGAGCTTGAACTAAATTTTTCATTCGTAAACTCGAATCTCAATCTCAGAGAAGCTAATTAAATGGTGCGAGAGGCTTAAAATTCCAGTCCTTTTCTCTTCAATTTTACACTCTAAAGAAAAAAACGGAAACCTTCTTCTCCTTTAGGGGTTATATGGCTAAATGACGACATAACTTCCTTAATCCTACGTGTAGTCGTTTTTGAGCCTTTTCGGGACGCACATTGTACACTTCGCTTTATAATATAAATTGATTATAGTTTAAGGAGGGGAATGGGAGAGCGTACCTCATCACTTGGTGTAGATAATCGGGCGAGCTGTTGGGAAATGGATGAAAGTAGCCATGCAGAACAGGACATGGCAAAACGTTCAGTTCCCTGACTGCTTCATTGGGCCCATAGATTAGCCACATTGTTGTCAGCAACTGTAGCTAATGTCATTCCTAATGCAACTGTTCTCGGTATCGTTTGAATTCATTAGCTGCAATGTTACAACTTACCATGTTAAATGAATATTTTGTCCTTGTATCAGGAAAGTCTATCAAAATACCCGTAGTTTGAGACACCACATAGACTGATCCGATTCTGTTGAAGTATAGGTATGCTCAACGAATAATTAGATGAACTATTAGAAAAGTCGAACAATAAAATTCAGCTTTTCGTGTGTAAAAATTGACTCGCAAGCGCATGACACGGCCAGTATCTCAAGGATCTAGATGAAAAATTTATTTGGAGGTTCCATTAAAACATAATAGAGTATTGTGCCGCAGGTGCCAACGGGCTCTGGACGCCGCACATAGGGGTATTTGACAGGTCTAGCTGGCGAAAAATCAGTTTCACAAAATGCAGCATAGGTGGGAAAACCTATTGAATGTTCAATTAGAATAGTTGGCGATTCAAGTCAAAGTCATATATCGCTTCTCTAGTTGAAAGGATTAGAGAAAAAACAGTTTAAACTGGTCTGTTAAACTTCCTTTGTTTTGTTTCGCATCAAAAGTAACTTTGTGAGTGCATATTAAAGTGCTACTTGTAAGCAATCAGATTTTTTTTAGACCTTCTCATTATGGATTGTGAAAGACCAGGCATGCATCTATGTTATAGCAAAATATTATTAATTAAAATATAGAATAAGGCACTAAAAAAAATACGAAACATGACCTTTATTTTAGCTGCTTGTTACTGTGAATTTCAACATTCGATGATGATTTAGTTATACTTCCCGATGAGTCCCGATAACTTTCTTAACATGATTGGTTGTCCAAATTATGTAGTAAAGAAATATTAAATCAACCTGGAAACCGCTAATCTGGAAAATATTGATTTTTTTCTCCGAAAATCTAAAAAAAGAAGCAAAATGTCAATACCATTGTGAGTGCATAGTTCAGTGCTCCCTGTAACCGATCAGATTTTTTTAGACCTACTCTAATGATATGAAAGATGCTCATATCTACTATAATATACTAATCATTCATACTCTAATATGAAAGATGCTCTTTTTTTTTTTTTTTGATGCTTGAATTTCAACATTCGATAAGGATTTAGTTATATTCCCGATGAGTACCGATAACAGAAGAAGTGCGCGGAAAAACAGATTTGCAGATCCTTTCTCATGCAAGCTAATCTATCCCCAACTATATGCCGCTGGACATCGAAATACTTTTCTAGTGGTTAAAGAAATCACTCAAGATCCACGGCACGCAACTATGTATATATAAGTATAAGGAACTCTTGTCGGATGATAAGACCTGCACGAAAATATCCTCTGCGCAGGCGTTATCGATGCTCGTTGAAGCAAATCTATCTAGAAGACAGTATGAGCTAGTACGAAATTCTTGTAAAAAATTAGATCCATGTTATAGTTTGCTACAAAAAGAAACTATTTGTTCACCCAAAATATAGAAAATTGTGTTAATATAAATGTAGATTAAAAGCTGTAAGAAACTTAATTTTTACTGTTTGGTAAAGTAATTTTTTTTTTTTTTTTGCAAAAGGCCTCCATTGAAGCACTATACTGCAAGTAATTATATTACCTCATTTGCACAGCAAAACCCAGACCAAGTTGATGGGATTGATTATTATTTGTAAGATTAATATCATATTTCAAAAACTAGAGGTCCTAGATTTTTTAGAATATTTTTTCAAAATCAGCAGCCGAAAATTAATAGAAAACGGTGACAAAATATTTTTGGCCGGCTAAACCTCTCAAATACCCCTCTGTGCGCCGAGAAAACAAATAAAATAACATTAAAATACTTTATTTTATATCTTAAAGTAAATTATGTCGTTAAAGGAGAAATGAGTTAAATGAGAAAAATGATATAGGCATTATTCTGGCACCAAAATTTTCATTTGTGAGTTGAGTGAATTTGAGATTAAAGGAAATATACAAGTTCAATTAAATTGTAAAAATAAAAATTAGATCTTTAAGCACCCTTATCCTATAATCACACAAACAATGACACCAGATTCGAATTCAACACTCTCAAAAACATTGGAAAACGTTTATTCAATAAAAACAAAAAAAAATATAAGTTTTTCAAAGCTTTCGAATTCGAAAACGGCGTCTTTTTTATGGCACAGGATAGAAAATCTATAAGAGGATTCTGATTAAGGATCTAAACATTTTTGTAATAATTTATTGACCTAAAACATAACCTATGCAGCGGATGTCCATTTCCTTAAATTTAAACTCAAAAATAACAATTTTGATGCTAAAATTGTGAAATAAAATAGATAATAGGGCTCATTATCTTTAGCGGCAATATACGTGTCTAATATTTTTCGACTAGAAAAATCTGATGCGGTGCGCGCATCACACAACTTTAACTTACCACACTTCTTTTTGACTAAAATAGAGAGAACACTAAACTTTCTTTAGCATTGAAATTAGTTAGATATCTTTAATATTGGAAAGTGGGCTCAGTAAAGGTCTGGCCACACAGGTCTGCACCGGATCCGCACCGCAGCGCTAATACAGGTTATGTTCAGAATATTTTTAATTTAACATACATATTACCTTATATATTTAATATTTATAGGTAAATATATTACCTTATACCTTATACCTTATATATTTATAGGTAAATATATTTTTAGAAGATTATAGAAATATAGAATATACCACCAAAATTTTAATGTGAATAAAACTACAATTTTAAGAAAAGGATAGAAATCAAATACGTTGGCAGGGGGATATGCAATATAGCCTTCTGGGATATATTTAGTTGAGTTGGTGCATTTAAATCATCCTTAATTTGAATTTCTCTTACAACATTTATGGAAAAATGGGATATCTTGGAAAAACATCGACCTGCCTCTTTTACATGCACCCTCTGTAACATCTTTCAGGTCTTAAAATGGTATCTGAGCATCAACTTGGTTACATTATCCAGTCCCTGTTTAGTATCCTTCAGGAACTGTCACTGGTTGTCAAAGCATTCTGCCATGTCATGTTAACATGCCGACTAGTAGAAGACTGGAGAGAAGCAGATGACAGATCTTCCTAAGTGCAAAATCATGCCGGAAGAGGTGCCGCTGGACATCACTCTTCCCCGTGCCTATCACTGCCATATTATTCCATGTTTTTCAGCCATCAAATTCGCTGATTGTCTTTCAATTTTAGACAGGTGTGAACATCAAAACAAAGTTTTAAATAAAAATGCTCAAAAATCGTATTACTTTATTCCTGTTTAATTTCTATATTATCCGAGGGGAACAAGAGATCTCTTAGCTGCTATGATAAGGCTGCTTTCTATTGAAAAACACATTTGATTTTCATGACTTTTTTTTTTTCAATTTGTAGGGAATCCTGCATTTACATAATTAAAAATCGTTATTTTTTTAGTAATCCGCAAATAAAGCATTCTTTTATTCATAGCTCTTCTCCTGGCATTTTCCGGGGAATCTATTTTTCCCACCTGAAAGGGAAGGAAATCTTTAAAATGATCAACCTCAATCATCGAATATGATCAATTGTCAAAAAAGTTATAGCGTACCGAAGCACAAAGACTTTTTAGAAATAGTATATAAAAAATAATAAATTTTAATTTTAAAACCCCTAAACAAGACATGGTAAATAAATGCTCATGGATTCTAGAGTTAAAATTAAGGCTTGTCTCAATAAATACCATATAATAATACCATGTAAAGGATCTTGACACTTAGACACCTAACTTGCCCAAATTCATTACTATTTGTAAGTTCATATCCTTTAGTGAAAAAAAAAATCTTAAGGACAAAGTAGGCATGTATCGATACGTTCTCTACATAACAAAAGATACTATTTTTAAGTTATTTAGTAGTCACAAAAATAATTATAAAATAAGAAATGATTGATAATGATCTAATGGCGGATGTGTGTTGATAATTATTAATGTTTATGATTTTTATCGATGTTGTTAAAGAGGAAGTACCATTGTGCAAGTTTACACTTGTATCAATGTCACGGAGGGTTGGGCAACCAAACAACCTCAGGCCCATCTGATAGTGCTCGGTAGATGTGGACGGAGGATAAATTTATATAAATATTCGTCGAAAAATTGATTGAAATGATTAATGTCTAGTTAATCTGATTAGTAATATTACGACATGGCTAACATCGATAATTATCTAATAATTAACAACAAGAAAAAAATTGAAAGTAACTAAAAAAAAAAAATATACCGATACATCAGAACAACAAAGAATATTAGCACTCGTGATTTTTAGGACTTAACAGTTCCAGCATTACATCTTTCCAAAATCTATAAAACAAAATTTATCCCATTGCAATCCGTCCACTTCACCATCGCCGAAATTTTGTGTTATTTTGTTTTTAATTGTTTTTATTTCAGACCTTATAACAATTTACAAATCGATCACGTGACCGTGAAATTCTATTTCAATGGATATCCCATTCATCGATGCCTAGTAGTGATTGTGGTTTCTAAAACTGAAATATTAGCTCTTCTGAACTTAAATAACTGCCTCCCGGTGGATTATAAGATTAAATGAAACACTAGAACTTTCATTTTCTCTGATATAGCTTATTAGGAGTTATGGTAGTCTTGCATTGAAGGTGAAATGTATAGTGTAAGATATTCCAAAGTATTTTTTTTTCTGTTCTGTATCCTATTTCTCGCATTCCCTGTGTCCTGTTCCAACCAAAAATTTTGGCTGGATTCGAACTGGCAATGATAAGAGATTTCTCAAATGTGCTAAAGTCCCATCTCACAAGCCTCTTTCTACTAATGGTGCCTTTACCCTGTCCAAACCTCACCCTCGAACAGGTGTTCCACCGAACCTTGCCGTATCGGCGTACCACGATCAGCTATTTACACTTAAACGTGAAGTCGAGCAAACAATGATATCTGACCGAACCTATGCACCTCAATACTATCATTTTCATTATAAAGACGGCTGACTTGGAACTAGCTGCAATTCTGACTCAGAGTTGGGCATGTTTAAATAAAAAAGTAATCATGATTTATTCCTGATTACTCATTACTCATCAATCATGACTAATGGGAATTCACTACTCATGGTTACAGATCATTCATTAATCATGAATAATATAAATTCATTAATCATGATTACAAAAAAAATCACAATTCTGAGTCTTACTAATCATGAATGATGATTGAAAATTTGTTTGCTCTTTTCATTCTTGTCAATAGACCTTTAATAATACCCATTGGAATTAGGGTCTAATTCTTTACTTGTGACTTCGAATGCTGTTCAGTTGACGACACCCACCCTTAGGCTTTGTCCTTGCTCATTAGGACAACTTTTAATTCAGAAATGCATACTCGTCTTTTAAATTTAAGAGCTGTTTAGAGGTCAATGTCTGGAAGCCCGTTGTAACTCTAAATTTCATCTTTTTTACAAAGAGCTAGAGATTGATTTACGGAACGACCCTTATATGAAAGATGAGTACAAACTTTCCTTCATTATCACTGTAATCAAAGCCAGGGGGGAGTTGCTGAAGCTTAACTATGGGCCTTGGGACAACAAGCGTAATCATAACTGCAGCCTATGCAATGCCAACCAGTTAGAAACAATTAGCCATTTTATTGGGAGTTGCACTATCTTAAGGGACTATAGGGCTAAGTGGTTTAATGCTTACACTCTAACTGACAAGGAGGTAATCTCGTATTTGAATGGTAAAGATTGGGCTTTGCTCAGCGGATATGTTAGAGAGGCATTTGCCTATCGGCTTTTTTTAACAGAGCAGTTCAACTTCCCATAACATACCGCAAACGATTTTCGTAAATTATGAACTAAAATGGCACATAGTATAATAAATATTGTATACCGAATTCTCATACCACGAGTACCTATAATAATGATATTCACTTTTTACCTTTAAATCTCCCTTTCAGTAACAACCATACGTTCTCCATATACTTAAGTTAACAATGAAAATAATCAAATATGTTCTGTAGGAAATATAGCTTATTGTGTATCTCTTATTTGCAGTCTTGAAAAATGAAGTTCTTTCGGAAATTGCTAATTCTTTTTGTTATTTATGGTAATTGGAGGCTATTATTATTATTTTTATTTATTTTTTTCAGTACCACCATTATATTTATTTACTTATTTTATTTGTTTTTATTAAGAGGCGATTATTAATATTTTACTTTAAGTTACTATTAAATCAGAACTCCTGCGAATGGGTGTTACCCACTTCAGTTTACCATTAAGGGTCTGGCCACACATGTCCGCACCGGATCCGCACCGTAGCAATAATACAGGTTATGTTCAGAATATTTTTAATTTAACTTACATATTACCTTTAGTTATGCCTAAAGTGGCCTGTGTCTGACATCTGTGGCTTGAACTTTAGGCATAACTAAAGGTAATATGTAAGTTAAATTAAAAATATTCTGAACATAACCTGTATTATTGCTACGGTGCGGATCCGGTGCGGAGATGTGTGGCCAGACCTTAATTTGGTGAGATTTTCATTGTATTTTAATTTTTTTTTCTTTTTTCTGTTTCTGTATATAAATAAACACATTTGTCTGTCTGTCTTTTAAATTTAAATGAATAATGATTATGAAATATCATATTCATGATTGTTGATTGGTGAATTTTTGTTATTCATGATTGATGATTATTAGGTATTCATGATAGATGAATATTATATTAATCCTAGCTCATGAATATATTTTATTCATGAATAAAGACTAACTGAATTTATGAGTACTCGTTAATCATAAATAAATGAATACCAGTTATTCATTATTCATTTCAGATGAATACCATAAGCACTCAATAATCATTAAAAATACTCCGCACTGATTATGAATATTGGTTATTCATTTGTTTTATTATTACAATTATTCATATTCATTAATCATTATTCAGATTACAATTTGCCCAACTCTGTTCTGATTTTTGCTTATTATGGATAAAAGCAACGTTAGAAAAATGCTAAAAGAAGGTCAAGAAGCTTATCTTAACTAACTCAAAAGCGACACTTGCGCTATCCCCGAACATACAGGCGAACAGATAAAGTTCGATTCGTGTCTTATTTAGATTAGCCCCACATTGTTCCGAACAGGCTGCTATCCCCCCTCCTCCAGTTACTATACACTTCCTACCTAGCTATTAGATGGGACTCGAGATAGCTCGGACCTGTTTCCCCGAACTGGAATGACAAGGCCCCACTTTCCATGACGGGTGAGGGCTGTCACGTGATTTCACTTTCGGACAGGCAGTGTCCTCTTCCTCTTTGCTTGCTAAGTGAAAGGGATCAAGCAGCTTCTTCTTACTCTTCATACTGTGCGTTATCAAATGAAACCAAAAAAAATATATATATGGAAAACATGTTATCTTATGATTCGCTAGATCACAGTTAAGATTTTAGCTTTAGGCCCACAACGTCAACAAACGTTCCACTAAGACCAGCATAATAATAAATACAGTAAACCCTCGATATAGCGAACTGGTAGGGGGTTTGATATCCATAGTTCGCTGTTACGAGATTCGTTATAACCGAGGATTCTTTTTTTTAATATTTTTTTAGCCAATAGCAGCCGCACTAATTTGATCATATTTAGAAGGAAATTCATTCATTAGAACTAGTTAAATTAAAACGCATGCATGTAATTTATTTTTAGATAAACTAAATAATAATTAAACAATGAGATTCATTAATTTACCTGCCAAGTTCACTTGAGAGTTCTTTAGCCTTAGCTTTAATAAAATGGTCTGAGATTGGTATTTGAGATCTCATTTGTTTAAAGCAATTTATCAATTGTTTTCCAAATATCCATGAGCCGCAGAGCGCAGTCGTTTATTTGATGCTGGGTTGAATCTATTTTAACTTTGTTTTTTAAAATGGTTGACAATGTTGATTTTAGAATTCAATATTTTTCTGCGATGGCTTTCTTGCTTAGAATTCCCGATTCAATATCCTGGAGAATTTCTAATTTTTCCTCGATTGATAAGTACTTAAGTTTGTGACACACGATTACCAACGAACTCATTGTGTATTAAAAAAAAAATTTAAACGACTACAGAACACTGATTCGAATAATACAGAGGCCGAAACAGAACTGAGCTAGTCATGAGAAAAAAATCAATGGAATCAGAGATAGAGCAAAAGGAAATCGGATTAGTTAAGAGTAAAAAAACACTTCAATTCTAGAAACTGGAGGTACTCGTCTTTCCGCGCTAATTCTACGTAATACAGTAAAAAAAAAATAAATAAATAAAAATTCTAGTAGTTCATTATAACAGAATATAATAATTCTCAGGCATCAAATTTAGTTCGTAATTCGCACCAACCAAGGGATTTCGCTATAACGAGGGGTTCAGCAAAAATATAATGCTAATTTTGGGGGGATAGTATTTTGGTTCGCTATATCGAGGTGTTCTTTATATCCGAGTTCGTAATAATGAGGGTTTACTGTATAGGGTGCGTACTTTAATTAAGTGGGATTTAAGTAGCTTAGAGTGCGAATGCTTCGCGCGGGTCAGCTAGTTATAAATTATTAATGTCTATAATAAAAAAGTTAATGACAAATTATAAATTATTAGTTAAAATAATGAATATCCATCTAAGAATTGGGGTGAGTAGAGGTACTCTGCAGCCTCTAAAAAGTAACTGAAAATTTAATATTTACCAAGATGGTATGGGTGCAATGTTACTATTTTACCTTTAAACACAAAGGCGTCCAAACGATTTCAATTTCAAGGAATTCAAATCAAGCCTAGGGGCGGACAGGGTGGTAAGTAAAATTCTTATGCCTAAGGGAGGATTTCGAGGTATTCTCTCTCACCTTGTAAGGCTCAATCAATTTTTCAAATATTGCTATTAAATAATTATTTAATTTAATTGTATTAATACAATTTTTTAATTTGTAGTTTCTGTTTCTTAAAATTTCTAGGGGGGAGCTTACTATCCCCTTTGCGGACGCTCATGTTTCAACACCTGTTGATAATAGTATTTCCTTTTTTTCATGAATATTAGTATGTTTTTTGTTGTTTTTTAATCATAATTTTATTGAGTCCCTTATTGTTCCCTATACTTAATTACTGTTGTTGTATTTATTTTTTTTGTCCCCATATGCTCAATTTTCTAATATTCATTTTTAATTACGTTTCACATTCATTTGTCTTCTGTCTAGTCAATGATTTTATTAAAATACGTATTACGTTTATTATAAAGGCTTATATAAAGGCTATGTCTTTCTTAACATTTTTTTCATTTATATTATTATTCATCATTCGTTTATTCTGGAATGACTAAGGTACATTACTCACTTATTAACAAATAAAATAAATAACAATTAAATTTATAAGTAAATTAGTAAATCGACATATCTTATAGTAATGAAACTTTGACCGCTATTTACGCATACGATGCAACAATCATAATAAAACATCAAGATACTGCATATGCTCCACTAACTTTACAACATCACTTGCATAAATTAAACGACTGGAGCAAAAAATGGAAAATTGTACTAACTTACACGGACAAGAGGCACAACTTACATTCATGAGATGTATGACAACAGCTGATACGCCCATAAATATAAGGACAAGATTAAAAATGCTTTGGATGATTGAACTTCTGTTCTTTGAACTCCTCAGACCAGAGCAACGAGACATGTCAGGGAAGAGGTACTGCTGAGTGCCATACTCCCCCGCACCGGAGATATCTTATATGATTATTATAAAAGCAAGATGGGAAAAAAAATGAGTTAATGTTTGTTTCCTTGTTTCAGATGAAGACTACGCCCCAATCTACGGTAGCCTCGGCGACCTGAAGAACTATTCGAGGTTCCCTCCACCATCTGTCCCATCTCCTAGCAGGTATCCAAAAATACTATTAGATGTATTTTTGTTACGTCTAAACATTAACCTTAAGAGAAGAGAAAAGTAACTTCCTGGTCTTTTGTATATTTCAAAAATTTGGATGTGGATTGTTTCATCGAGGAATCAGATTGACTTTATTAATAATTTTGAATAGGTTGAATGATTGTCAGGATTTTCAGTTAAACCTTATTAATTTTCAAAAGCCAACGTTTCGATTCAACTTGTGGATCTTCATCAGGGCTTCTAAGTCCAGAGTAATACAGAGAATCACACTGAGTAATACTCAGTCTTTGTATTACTCTGGACCCAGGAGCCCTGATGAAGATCCACAAGTTGAATCGAAACGTTGGCTTTTAAAAATTAAAAAGTTTTAACTGAAAATCCTAACAATCATTCAACCTATCGTAAAGAATTACAGTTGACTAGTTATTGACTCTCACCTCTATTAGTTTGAATAATGATGTTACCTTAGTTGTCTTGTCATACATAAGAAATATCTTAGAAGAATTTATTATGTATTATAGGTAATTTTTTTTTATTAAGATTAATTAATGTCATGATAATATAATATCACCTCATCACGCAAGAGCCGAATCCAAGCAATGAAAAAGACACCGAAGATACAAAAGAAGAAAACCCGGGGGAGGGGTCACGGGGTCATGATCCACCTCAAATATTTTGGCTTTTCAAGTTTTTTGTTTTTTTGTAGTAGGTAGATCTTTAAATATATTTAATAATAGTACAACCACTAGGACGATCTCATTATATATTTATTTTGATACAACTAAATAAATATGGAGCTTTCGGCGTCCAGCTCCATATTTAAGTATCTAAAATTACAATGATAAAAAATCTGGTGCGTGCTCGCAACACACAACTTTCACTTACCATCTTACTTAAATTAGAAATTGATGTGTTTTGTTAATTGCCACTTCTCAAAAACACATTTTTCCACATTCATTTCTTATTTTTGTTTTTATTGGCTCTATAAAAAACACTAATTTTTTATTACTAAATAAAAGTTTTTACTTGTGGTAATTCGGCAATGCAAGCATAATACTCCAAGTCGTCTGATTTTATAATTCTCCATGTAGTTGCTGAAAACTTCATTTATCATGAAACAAATAATTTCCATTAAATGAACAGAACGGCTTTAATTATGAACAATGGTCTGTCATTAAAGGCGTACTCCGCCGCATGCGTGTGCTCAACGTATGAGTTGACGGAATATTTTTCTTTTTTTTCTCCTCCATAAGTTTACTTGATTTTTTTCATATTTCATATTTAGCCATTTCTTATTTTTAGGCGTAACGAAAGACAGTTAATTTTTCCATATAAACAAAAACAAGGGTACTTTACAGGAAAACAAAAAAGGTCCCTTCCCCATTTAAGCCCCCTCAGAACATTTTAATAACGATAAAGCTTACCTGATATTAAAGAACACCTTATTTTAATTAAACATGGCGAATTTGATCAGAATAATTAAAGCTGTTTTTGAGATAATCGAAAAAAGGTATAAATTAGAAAAAAAGTTATAAAATAAAGTGCCCTCTCCGTTTGACCAATTTTGATGAAATGTTGGCTGTCACATCTTTGGTATATAAATGCATCAAATACCCAGTTTGATCACAATCGTTAAAGCCGTTTTTGAGTAAATAAAAAAAAATACGTGAAAATGATACAAAATTTATTAAGTAAAGTGTGCCCCTTGCGGTTGATCAATTTTGATGAAATTTTTAGTCATATCTCGGGCATATTAGTACATTAAATACTAAGTTTAATCAAAATCGTTAGAGCCGTTTTTTGATAAAATCGAAAAAAACGTAAAAAGATATTAAATAAAGCACCCCCTCCCTTTGACTAACTTTGATGAAATATTTGCTGTCACATCGCGGGCATATACATACACTAAATACCCAATTTCTAGTTCGCACGGTTTATGGTTTTTGAGCTAGTCTGTTCACACACACACACAGACCATTTCGCGGGACTTGCTTATTTGGACTCAGGGGACCCCAAAACGTGTATTTCCGTTGAAAACCGGAAGTCGAAATTTTTCACGATCGCAATACTTTCTCTTACTATATATTTCATATATAGGTAAGTGAAAGTAAAAATATTTAAATAATATGAAAATTTATAAAGCTAAAATTTAAATATGATACAGTTGTCATCCCATATAATATTGACAATCTCATGCTTTACCTGATCATTTTCCTTATAATGCTTGTGAAATTAAAATTTAAAACACAGTTGTCTGGCCCATCGCCCCTAAAGCGTACTGAAGGCCTACTGGCTTAAGGTCGACTGCATGCGCGATCTATTATAATTTATTATGTGTGAGTAGTATTTTGATATATGGGCTGCTTCCTGTTTTGTATTTAATATGCTGTCTAACATATTTTTTTTCATTGTATTTTTAGATAAATATGGCGCGGGACGCCGAAAGCTCCATGTTGTATCAAAATAAATATATTAATGAGATCGTCCTGATGCTTGTTATTTTTTGTATTTTTAAACGAATGATGCAATTTGGAAGTTACTTTGCCCTCAACAAAACACTATAGGTTATTTAGATCGCAGTAATTATTAGCACAAAGTAATAATCAAAAACTTAAATGGTGCTGTCAGCCACGTGATTATGAGGGGAATTTGGGGGGGGGGGGTTATGAGCCCCGTGCCCCTTAAATTTCATGGTATTCGCCCCTGATGGTTAAAGTTTTGTATGTAACGAGATTCCTTCTATTTAAAACTGTTATACAATTCGTATCGATATTTCATTCTTTCACTTTGCTTTTTTGTAGGGAATATGAAAGGATAGCCTACGAGGAACCGGTTTATGAAGATGTGGCCAGGTTTGGTGTCAACACATTAGGCCATCTAAGGATCGACTACACACCGAATTGGAACAAGCTTGATCGATACATCGGAAGAGCATGAACAACAATTGGCAATCTGTTCCAGTCAAAGTTTAAAATATATTGTACGCCGAAATAGTATTCCAGGATCATGTATGCAGTGGATATAACTGAGTTTCTTTGTCAAATGTAATGATGAAATGCATTGGAAAATCATGTTTGAATAGAATATGTTATTTTAAAAAATGAGATATTTATTTAGGTTATTGTTACATGGAATTCAATATATCTATAGATAAAGAACGCATGTGCTCTTATCAAATATTGTAAACTATACTGATATGTAAATAAATGATATTATATTATTACTATTATTGATAGTTTAAAGAAACTTTGTACAGTGACAAATGGGATTTCACACAAATATTTTATAAGAAATTTATCGAAATCAAAGCAAACAGCTTTATGCATGTAAAATTCACGATGCCTACAATTTTTAATATTTTATTATTCCAGTTTTCAGTGTAAATCTGGTGATTTCGAAACACAATTATGAAATGTTAAATGGTTATAGAGTTTTATATTTACATAGTTTTATTTATTTTTTGAGGAATAATCATTTTTCATTTAAGTTCACCGATTCACTGGAAATAAACGACTAAGGTATAAAAATGTTACGAAATCAATTTGATTAAAATCCTTACACACGAGGTACACCAATTTGGTTTGAACACAGTAGGTTCCTGCTGCAAATATTAGGTGCGGGTTGCATCCGTCGGAATGAAGGCATTTCGCTACTAATGATTTACTCAATCTCAAATAAATCTTCCAGCAATAAGTAAAGTGGTTTTTTTTTTTTTTGTTTTTTTTTTAATTTTAAATAACGTATTCATATGACCTAATTTTGTAACTGCCACAGACTTTTAGCTTGTTTATACTAAATCGAATCCATTAAAAATCTACAATAGAACAAGCACTGAATAATTATTCGTACTAAAAAAAAAAAATAATAAGAGTGCTGTAAAAATTATATGTGATTATATAAAGTTATAAAACTATTTATTTTTTATTTGTTGAAAATCCATTATAAGTGAATCCTATTGACATAATTAATTAAACAATCTATGATTCTTTTCTAGAAAATCTAAAATATCGAATAATTTACTATCCCCGAATATAAGTGGTAATTATAATGTTAGTATTAAAATAAAATTTAAAAAAACATTTCCATCGACAATGGCATTTTTAGGCATTTCGAAGGCATAGGAGTGACAGGAGACCTGAATCGTAGCGCCTGTTCATATTTAAAACATAACATGGTATCTTCTTTTAAATATTGATAATTATTTTATAAAAAAAGAAGGAATGTAAATGCTAATTAAAAATGATTACATTTATTAGCAGAAAAGTTCTATTGTCGATATTGTATATAAAATATGCATTTCGTGGTTTAACTGAAATCCTTCAATAAGTGCATTATTAAATTTTGATACCTTTCTTTACACTATGCCTAAGTGTTCACTTAAGATTAAGTCACGAGAATGTTTCGAGCTTTGGCGTCAGAAAGCAGTCCGTTTAAGCTCAGCAGATATGTGTAGAGATAGTTGTTTGACAGTCATTGCATTTCCACGCCAGACTCCAGTTTTTCTAATGACAAGATTAAAACGGAAAAAAAAAAAAGTTGTGTTGAGTAAGGAAATGGGTGTAAGGCATTAGGACGTTCCGTTCAACTCTAGTAAAATATGTGAATTTATTTTAATAATAATTTTTTTTTGCGTATCCTTCTTAATTATTTTAATTACAAATCGAACCCGACTTTGATCATTCCATAAAATCTTTGATTAACTAGAAAACTTCTTCATCGGTCCACTCTTTTATCTAAAAACTTTTCCACAATAATACTTAACTCATACTTACTAATACTTAACTTAACTTCATATTCAAATAATACAATACTAATATATATAAATATCTCGCGGCTAAGTCTAAATGCCTCGCGGCAAAGAATAACAGGCGTTCACTGAAGACTACATCAAGAGTGTAGGAATGAAGGCGAAAATCATAATACTTTTAGTGTGTCTCTTGTATGGATTCTTCAGTAATTTTTTTCAAGTTTTCAAGTAGGCACAAAGCGTTACTCCAGAAAATATAATAAGATAGTAATAACTTTATTCAATATTCTAAGCTTTATGATACACAGATTTTTTTTTTATTATTTCTTGCAATGTTCTTACAATCAAGGCCTTATCAAAGGTCCCATCAGTTGATCATTATCAACTGTACAATTGTACAATGAGGTACAATTACAAGTCGTGATAATAAAGGAGGTTACTCTTATTCATATATAATAAGTATGATGACATATATAATGAGGTAACCAGATTGTATTTCAGCAGATCAATCTATCACTCATTAGGCCCATTTTATCTTTTTGATATACTGACTTAATATAGAATTTTTATATTTAATTGTATATTTAAGTTTTTTTAAATATATGTTCATACCAAATCCATCAGATGTTTTTTGTTTTGTTTCTTCTGTTCCTCTACCATGTCAGCTATTTGATTAACTCGTTGTGTCAAATGCAGGTAATACAGTATTTTTTTAGTATGATTTCTTCATTGCATATATTAATTGTGTTATAATTACTTTATAAATCAATCACTCATGGGCGGTTCCAGGAGGGGGTGTCACAGGGATCATGATCCCTTCACAAAATTTTGGCTATTTTAATCTTTTGTCTATATTAAAACGAATACAATTAGGTAGTTGCTATGCCATCAGCCTAACCATTTTGGTTGTTTATATCGCAGTCATTTTAATACAAGGTAATAATCTCATACAAAAACGTTGTCAACACGTGATTATAAGACAGGGGTTTTCGTGCTAATTCGGCCCCTGAAATCACTTTTAAGAAATTATAAAATTTAGTATAAAGACCCCCCCCCCCCAACCGTTTTGTTACATAGTTTGTTTCGCCTTTCTTGTTAAATAAGTTGGCAACCCTGAAAAGGATTTTGGCTCCACAAAGGATATTGCTGTTAATATTATTTTTCCTTACAAACAAGAGTTAGTATATATTCCATAAAATTCTCCAAATTCATGCATTTGAAATATACAAAATAAATATCTTTTAATTTTACTAACTTCTCTCTTGAACTAACGAACAGATGATCCACTTTGGTAGTAGTCAAACAAAGTCATCTACATTCAATTTTTGGTGAGTATTCCGATTCCGAAACAGCTGTCTCTAATAATGGCTTCGCATTGGCAAAGGTTTTCCATGTTTTCCCGAAGATTTTCCCTTTTCAATGGGGGACTTAAAAAAAAGAGTAAGTAACATTTATAAATTTATGTACATACAATTTAAAATTTATCATCTTCCTTCGAAAAGCTTTTTTTCCTGTTTAAGTGGTATAATTATAAGATGTTAGGCCTTATGAGTATGTCAAAAATACCAACTTTTGAAGAAACCAAGTTGAAGGATTTCTCTTTATTATTTTTTCTACTCATGAACTTACCACCTTTTGTTTTTCATTTTGGATTATTATTCAATTTTTCCACATTTCTTGTATATTAGATGAGTATTTTATTATTACACATTTTTTTTGTTTTGCTTGTTTTATTGGAAGCTATTCAAATTTAATAATCCTAGAACACTCTAAAATTATATTGTTTTGCATTAGAATTGCTCTGTCATTTTATTATCATTAGAAAGATATCAATTTTGACTTTTGATACAAGTATAATTTAGAAACTATAATTTTTTACTTATATTTTTAATGCCTAACATCTCAGACTGATTAATAAAATTAATACTATTTCTTTATTTATGAGATGATAAATTAAAATATTAAATTCGATATTTATTTATTTTATAATGTTTTAGCCACCAAAATATTTTGAACATTTTCTAACCAAAATTAGTACTCTACTATTTGTCTAAAATCATTTTCATGTTCCCTTATTGTAACCTACAAGAATTCATTTATGATTGTATGAAATATACTTTATTGAGCTATCCTTCATTATTTTGTTTTATTGTAGTAACGTTATTTCTCACCTACCAAAATAGATAAGGCGGTAGTTCTGAAACTGTTATGTACTTCTAATTTTAATTTGTGTTCTAAAAGTGGCGGACCCTGTTGATCATGCTACAGGCTTAGAAAAGAAAGAACTTTTGGCTCGTATTTCTGGTAATGATGTAAGTATTTAGAGATTAATGTGTAAGTATTCTCGTTATTTTATTATGTTTGGCTATGAGTAGCATATAGTTACTTGTTTAAGTACCAGGTAAGTAATGTCACCCAAAATAGATAGCTGGGTCAGGATTGATCTTGTTAAATAAGCAATCTCAATATTTATTTATTTATTTACATCCCTACCTGGCCTAATGGCCATACGGGTTTCGACAGCAGTGGCACTAAGCTAAAACGCTTAGCGTCGCTGATGCCATGGTTCTCTTCTGTTTCTTTCTCTTCACTTCTTCCTCTATCACCCCATCACCACCTGCCCAGGGCGGACTTCATCTTCCGGTGGTCTTCCTGGTGGCTGCCCTCGTCTTCTTCCTCAAGCTCCTATGTTAAAGTGTGCAGGCCCCGCGATTGTTTTACATTCATTAATGAAACATTTAAACTGAGGAAAATTGTCCTCAGTAACCAATTGAGGAAATTTTTCTTCAGTGAGGTTGTAGACCCCTAAGGATCGCATGTTTGGCCCTTATCGCCTCAAACGCGGTGCAGGACGTGATCACGTGTTCTACAGTTTCGGGAACACCACATGCTACGCATAGAGGCTCGACATCCACGCCAAGACTGTGGAGTTTCGCTCGAAATCCTCCATGACCAGTAAGGAATTGGGAAACCCAATAGTCCGGGAGGACCCACCTAGCGGATAGCCGCGATTTTACAGAGGGAAAATATTTTTTCAGAGTACTCCCGTTCGGGGTTGCTATCCACCACAAGCTCCACTTCTCTATCGTGTCCTCCCGGATTATCTTTTTCCACTTGTTTGGCTCATTCCCAATTCTCATTCGAAGTTCCTCTGGAAGTCCTGTTGAGCCCTCCCTCTTGTATTTATATTTTATGACTGTTCCTTGCAGGAGGAGGTCGAGAAGTACCGCTTAATAAAGAAGAACATGTTAATTTCTTTAAACTAGCAAAATTTGAAGAAGTGGATATTTTAATAACATCTAATAATTAGTCTAACATTCCCAATATAGCATTCATGCGGTTAAGTTATAGCACTAATCATGCTTTTTCATGCTCACCTACTTTTACTACCCGTAGTTGGACATGTTCCAACTACGGGTTGATCAATATTTCTTGGTCTTATTCCCCTAGTTTGAGTCACACTTGTGAAGTTTTAACCTTCTATAATTAATTAACCTGTCTCCACAACATTTACTGATTGATTTAGTTGCTATATGACTACTAGGAATAAAGTTTAAATTTAAACAAACTTGTTGATAATTTTTAATTTTCAATTAAGTATACTATCTAATCTGAGTGCTCATATTATTATTATTATTATTTATTAACGTTATGCAGGCAGGCATTACTTTCCAATCTCCCGAACACCAAAAGAGTACAAAAGAGGTGTACATCTTCCTCCTTCCTTGAGACCGCCAGGCTTCACTATTTGCATCCACTATTATGAAAAAAAAAAAGAGGACTAAAACTGTCTCCTTATTTTGCTCCTTGTGCCGTAGGAAAGGGTTTCAAACTCATACTATTTATTTTTACAAAGCCATTTTGGCCTTGGTGGTTTGATTTAAGTGCATGAAACATTTTTAAATAGTTATATACTCTGTAAGAACAGACATATATTATACATTTAGATATTGTATAATTTCAAAGTATCGACCCTCGAGTCTCTGAGATGCAGATAAATAAACTAATCTGTCAATGTATTTCTTTATTTCAGGACATGTAACTAACAATAAATCACATGTGTTAATATGTAAAATGGGTACTATCCAGTTTCTAGGACACAAACAAACTGCTATTCTAACCATCTCAGCTATCTCACTTCGTGTTACCGACTATGCTACTAATAAAACTTTAAGAAATCAAAGGACCTAAGATAATTCGAGAACTGTATTAAAAATAAAAACGGCCAAAGGGTTATTAAACATATAGGCAACCAAAATGACAAATCAGTCCGAACTCCTGTACACGAGGTGTCAGATGACTTTGAACTAGCAAGCACACTCGACCATATCACAGCTGCTCCCATAAAGGGGTTAATTGTTTGCTACCCCCAGCTAAGGTTAATTACTGTTTTAATTCAATTTCTTTAAAAAAAATAGCTATACCAATTTGAAGTTGTCTTCTTTAGAAGAAGATGCCGTGAAATATTTTCAATAATATTTTATTGAGAGATAAAAATTGCACTCTTGCAATTGCACTGTTGCACTCTTAGCCCCTTGTTTGGGCGATTTTTTTTTTACCTAAATTTTTTTCCTAAGTGTCTAACGAACTCTGCTAATATAATTGTCTGGCACAAAAATACATTATGAACTAGGAAAAAATAATTTTTTATTGGAAATTTAAAAAAAAATAATTGGTTCTACCTATCTTAAAATTGCATATTTCCTTAAAAATACCCATTAACATCAATAACAAATGGAACAATGAATTACTTCCAAGAAAGTGTGTGACAAAGGACCATATCATGTACATGGTACTGTTGTGTTCATGGTGGTTGGAGACAAAAGGAATAACTTGTGTAATTATGTAACTTATCATTTTAGTATGGGGTTCAGGGAAATGTTGAAACAAAAAACACAGGGGAACGTCTTGGGAACATTTGAACTCATCTTTAGGCAAATTCATGTGGAGGCAGAGAAAGAATAAAGAATGGGGTCCTTTTATTGTTATATTGTACTTAAAAATGAAATTAATATATGCATTTTATTATTTATATTTATTTAGTTTAGTTTTATAACTAATTTAAATGTACAAGTTGAAGGTATTTTAATTTGTTAAAAATAAAGAAAAGTAGGTCTCATCAGTGTGTCAGGTTATAAGCACCTCAGATATCAGTGTTGGTCCTGAATACTGGAAAGTACCATACAATTCAATATACCTCAACAATCTATAAAGAATTATCAGCCCTCATGATGACCTACTATGTGGGGTTACTAAGTGAGTAAATAAAAAAATTAATTTTTTGACTGGCTCTCTGACTATCTTGAATAATCATTGAATTAGCAATCTATACATCATCAGGTGTGTCGTCATAGAGATATTTCTTGCGACCTTTTTTTATAGTTGATGAGATTGGTTGTATTTTATTATGTATGAGTGAATCTATTCAGGATAAATTTGTTTTTGTCCTGATAAAACCTAAAGTTGTGAACTTGTTAGTTTTTTCAACTGCATCTCATAGACTCTAGGCTTTAGATCTTAAAATTTTCCAAAGTATATGGTACCATAATAAAGCTTATATTGGTTATAATGAGACTACACACATGTGCCCTTATAGAATCCATTTAACCTGCGGGTACTGAAGAGAGGATCAGGTTGTAGAGACTCACCAAACAATGTTCCGTCAAGTTTCGACGCTCGGCTGGTTGGCTGTATCTGTGAGGAAGAATCTACAGCTATCCAGTGGATGTGGCTCCACCAGGGGTGCCCAAGAAGGTGTGCCTGCGGCCATTGGTTCCAACTAACCTACAAGGCTCCTCTCTGACTATCAATTACTATTATTATAACAACCTTTTACCAGTTTGTCTTCCTACTTGCCTAATCATATATACATATACCATAGTATTTATAAATATATAAATACTATTAATTATAAAAGCTGTTTATAAATAAAACAAATTAATTATTTATCTCCCTATTATTTCTCTTTCGAAAATAGGTTAGTTAATTGCTGAAGAACCATGCTGGTTTCAGTGATATATAAACAGAAGCACACATTGAAGCTGACGATAAGCCATAGGTTCCACAATGCGGAACTAATTTATTTATTTTTTTTCAATTAAATACAGTTTTACTGAAAAAAAAAATATATATATATATATATATACCAGGTGTGTAAATATGAAACCGGAATTTTTCAAATAGAAAAAAGAGTTTCTTGTGTAAAAATGATACATACTATTTTATTTGAAGTACTGTCCTTCGCTATCTATGCATTTTTCCCATCTCTCAGGCAATTTGTGGATTCCCTGCCAAAAGAATTCCTCCTTTTTTGGGTCAAACATATCACTTAGCCAATTTCGTACATCTTCATAAGAATTAAAGGGTTGTTCAGCTAGTGTGTGTCCCATCAATGCAAATAGGTAGTAATCAGATGGGGCCAAATCTTGTGAATAAGTTGCATACGCAAGAATTTCCCTACCAAACGCTTGGATCGTTTCCTTGGTCCATTTAGCCGAATGTGATGGAGCAAGATCACTTTTGTGTATCCTTTCTTGATATTTAGGACGTTTTTGGTGCAAAGCTTGATTCAAATTGATCGTCTGTTGTACGTAGTGTTCTGTATTAACAGTTTCCTCAGCTCATAGTAATAAAAACCATCTGATCCCACCAAACACAAAACATTGTCTTCCTTCCGAAGCGATTTGACCTTGCAGTCGATGCCGATGGTTCACCTGGAGCTTCCCAGGATTTTTTACGCTTAGGATCCTCGAAGTAAATCCACTTCACATTATGAAATAATCAGTGTCTTCAAACTTTTTTTGCTGTTTTCCACAATCTTTGTTTCTGGCATCGAAATCGCCATCTTTAAATTTTTTTGAACCAATCAAAACATCTAGGGCATGCTCCCCGTAAGCTTCAGCAAGCATCCTATGTGATTCCGCAGCAGTTTTTTTCAGATGGAAACAGAAAATCAATACTGTCCCCAAATTGTAATTTGTTGGTACTAAAGTCCAACATGTTCAATGCCACTAAACACACAGTTATAGAATGAAACTGATGTTGGTATCAATTGGAACTCTTTATCACATGTAAGCAAAAGCAGAAAACACTACTTACGGATTAGTTAGAAGATTATATTGACTGCTACCTCCTATCATTACCTAATTATGGTTTCATATTTATACCCCTGGTAAATATAGTATTACTACTATCTGTTTAACCCTTCAACTACAGAGGTGACGGGGCATGAGCGGTCCCGTTGTGCGGAGTACTTTTACGGCAATTAATGCTACACAAAGTTCTTCATCCCCACTTTTCGATCTTTACTTTGGACCAGCACTGGTGGAGTTAAAAACTTTTTAAAATTTAAAAAACATCACCATCACTAGCACCGGTTACGAGCTCCCAAAACTCTTCCTCACTATTTTTTTCGCCATCACATCACAGGTTCATGCCACAGTAGCTGAAAATAAACTAAAATTTGACAAAGGTTAAATAGGCAGGTATAGAAAGGTTTGATATCAGACAAAAGGTTATGTTATTCATAAAAAGCTGAAAAGCACGTATGTATCAAGGCAATATAGTAAGGAAAAGAACATTCAAATGCCCTTTAGTCTTATGGGGAAATATTATAGATTCCAAAAAACATCAAAAGAAAGCGCTGGTTACCAGGATCGTAAATAAGTCTGGAGCAGTGAAGGGGAAGAACAGGGGGGCTGGCTCATATACTAGCCCGGCCGGCTCATATGCGAGTCAGTAGCAGTTAAAGGGTTAAAAACAGATTTTTTTATCAGTTAAATTTTAATTTAATTTGAATTTTTTTTTTTTTTTTGGGGGGGGGGGCCTTAAATCTATCCCAGCCCTTGAGGAACCCAGCTGTAAATAAAAACCTTATTAACTTCTTTCCTTTTAACTGATGACTTGTCCATTTTACATTCCAAATCTGAAAAATTCAGATTGGCACAATTTTAGTAATTCAATAAAAATCTTGAGTGAAACAATGATAAACAAGTAGTTACTTTTACAGATACATTCCAAGTAAATAATAAAAAATTTGCAATTGATCAAAAATCTAAATCAAATGAATCTAAATCAAAATCAAAATCTAAAATCTAAATCAAATGAATCAAAGCACCATTTAATACTAATTATTAGACGGACATTTAAGCTACAAAAAAAAACGTTAGAATTTGTACAATATTATTTATTCATTTAATACAATAATTGTTTGAATTATATACCAGTAGTAATTTTTAGTATATATTTTATTTGTTTTAATTGAAACAATGTTATAATAAATCAATGATATGAATATGTTTAGTAAATGATTCAGCTGAAATTATATATAGTATGGTTATTCAGATTATTATTACTAGTTAAAGGGCTATCATTAAGACACATTAAAAAATAAAACATTATTCATCGAACAGCAATATTTTTTTTTTTTTTAAATATATTTCTTTCAATACTATCAAATTTAATATATCTTTCTCATAAAGTTCATAAAAAAATCTCAACAAATCCTTATTGACCAAGAGGGAAAAATAAACAAATCCTCGTTGCCAAATAAAATTTATACACTATATAATGTAATTATTCGAGGAATGTATTAATGTTTCTGAAATAAACGAATGTGTCTTATATCTGAATAATTCTAAAATATACAATTTTACATCAAAACTAGAATTATGCGATTAACAGTCAAGTGATCAGCTTTAAACTGAGAAATTTGAAGAATTTAAACATTACAGCATTAAAATAAATTAGTCTTATTTCAAGCATTGCACAATAAAATATACAAGCCATATTATTTGTAAAATAATACGTACATTTGAACTAACAACTAATATAATACATTTTTTTGAGGAGGATCACCTTTTACGTAACCAAATACCAACAAAAAAAAGACATCGCTACACTAAACGAAAATAACCTCCCCGTTCCAAAATATTGTAGTGAAACCAAAATCACAAAGAATAAATTTTAAGTGTAGCATATCAAATAACAACTGGAGAGTGAAGTGACGGCTTTATGTAAAGAGAAAATGAACATCATTCGCACGTTGATTGATCCCATTCACACATTCGTTCAAAAAAATTTACAATAGATGCAAAAACAATACATAAAATATATATATGGCTAGTTAATCTTCCTTGCTGTATTGTGGGAACAGCAGCAGTCAGTCAAGAGTGCTTGGTTTGACTATTTATGGAAATCCTCCGCTCCTGAAACAATAAATGAGAAGTTATAAGTAGGTTTAACTAAAATGAATCAAACTATAAGTACACTCGACTCCGGTTTATTGGGCCCTAAGGTGAAAATTGTTTTTCTCCCAATTAGGCAGAGGACCCAATAAAGCGGAGATCATGATCCACACGTTTTATGATTTACGTAAGATGAGATTGACGTAAATGCTAAGAAAAAATGCCTAAATGCGCTTCATCCCTGGGTTACCGTACAAGTATGGTAAACGATGCCACAAATTGGACATTAGGTGCATTTGGGCTTATGTATTCTCGTCTATTAATTTAATGAAGGGGTCAAAATAATACGATTGATATAACTGTTAAAATATATTACAGTGTACTGTTAAAATTTATTTTTATTAACAAGGTGTTTTATAATATGACAAAATATAAGAAATATACAAAATGACTCAAATTAAAATAACTATTTGTGTATGATATTGTAGAGAATGATTAAAAAATCACATATGATTTTAATCATTATTGAAAATAATTCAGTTTAATTAAAAATGCTAGAAAAGCAATTTCGGTCTTGAGCTCGAAAAAATAAAAACCGTGACGAACCCACTACGACACCTGCAAGTGGACGAAGCCGAAAAGAGAACTCTGGTACGTAAGAACGTTTTTTATAAAACTCAAAGACAATATATTGATATTTACATTCTTATGTGTTAATTGAGAAATAAATATTTTCATACATCATTATATTTATATTTTTATTGGGGTACCTTCTGGTACGTGAGTTAACTCCGTTGTAACTTAGATCCTATAACCCCGATAAGTGGTGACCCCGACGTGATCAGATAAGATGTAATGATGCCTGCAGATAGAAACGTAAGCGAATCCCAGCAACAACTACCTATAACGGAACATTCCGCGTTTCACTCAGAGATAGCCTCTTTTACGGGAGCTACAACCCGCCTACCTCCGTTTTATAAAACAAACCCGAACCTTTGGTTCCTAGAAGCAGACGCTGTATTTGCAACTTCACAGGTTACATCGTCCCGAATCAAATTCCAGTCAATCATAGCCAGCCTGGATCTCGAGGTGCTTACACAGGTAGCAGATCTTCTTACATCTCCATCTGATGACCCGTATAAGCAGCTGCGTGATAGGTTAGTTTCGATTTATGGCGAATCAAAAAGCTTTTAGAAGAAACCCAGCTCGGAAGCCAGCGGCCATCTCAGCTCTTCATCAGATGACCTAGCTGGCTGGTTCGACAATTAGCGTGGATGTCGTCCGAACATTGTGGCTTCAAAATCTACCCCCAAACGTTCAGGAAATTTTGGCTGCGACCAAGCAGGAAGACGTGGATGCCATTACAAGCGTAGCCGATAAGATCATGGAGGTCGATCGTCCTGAGGTTTACGCTCTTTCATCACAGGTTCCTTCGGTTCCCAAGGCGAGTTCCAGTAACAATGAAATCTTGGAAGAGGTTAGGAAACTCAGGGCAGAGGTAGCAGATCTTAGGAAGAGGTGTAGGTCTGCGAGTAGGGATCGGCCCAGCCATTCGCAGCAGCGAGAACGCTCCAAGTCCCCTAACGATGATGGACTCTGCTTCTTTCATCATAGATTTCGTTCCAAGGCTAGGAACTGTAGACCCCCTTGCAGCTGGAAGCCCCAACCACCACGGGATTTTTAGAAGGGCCGATGAATCAAGCGGCCGTCATTGAAGCCCAACCTTAGCGCCGCCTTTTTATTACTGACAAGAGGTCCGGTCTTTCCTTTCTGGTGGATACCGATGCTTCTATTTCCATTGTTCCTCTCAATCCTCGTACTCATCGCAAAGCGACCGACTACAGCCTCATCACCGCAAACAACACCACCGTATCAACGTATCGAGAGAAAACGCTTTCCCTCGATATGGGTCTTCGTCGCGTCTTTCCATGGACCTTTTTGATCGCGGATATCGGCAGCAGGCGGCTCATCGATCAGCATACGGGATTGAAAGTAATAGGGAAGATCTCTTCCATCTCTTCACCTTCGATTTCGACCATACCCGATGTTTGCGCTTACGCACACATTCTACGGGACTTTCCTACCATCACACGTCCCTCACCCATCCGTGGACCACCAAGGCAAGTCGTGGAACACCAAATAGGGACTAAGGGACACCCCGTGAAGAGCAAAGCCAGGCGATTACCACCGGAGAAATACAAGGCTGTCAAAGAAGAATTCCAGAGCATGATGGATGAAGGAATCTGCCGGCCATCGAAGAGCAGCTGGTCCAGTCCACTTCACGTTGTGACGAAACGGGGCGGGAGTTTTAGAATCTGCAGAGAATGAGCTTACTCTTACGGACAGATACGCGGTGCCGAACCTGATGGACTTTACCAACCATCTCGATGGGAAAACAATCTTTACGACCCTCGATATTACACGCGCGTACCACCACATTCCTATAGCCGAGCAAGATGATCGTGACAGACCACAAGCCACTCACACACGCTTTTGTCCAGCATTCAGAGTCGACATCTCCGCGTCGAATACAACACTTTTTTTTCTTTTTTTATAGTGGCATATGCACCACGACCCAAATGGGCCTATTGTGCGCCATGTTGTCTGCCTGGGTTCTGCTTCACTTTATATGCTTATTTTCAGTACCACAGTGTATTTAAGGAGGCTGCTTGTGTTAATTAACTCATGCACCTTAGGGTCCGTGATGCGTATATATAAGTCTTTTTAGTGCGTTCCTGTCAAGATTTAGTAGTTCTCTACTTCTTTTGACATAGGGACTGTCCAGGAACAATTTGGAGTGTTTAAGATTTTGCATCCTCCAAAGTTGTTTTCTTTTCGCTCCATATATTTCCTCTATCCTCCTTATGGCAGAGCATTTGCTTATGCCACACACCGGTTCCGGGGTGATAGGTTTGATATTGGATCCTTTTCTGGCAAGAGTGTCTGCATTTTCGTTTCCTGTTACGCCAGTGTGGCCTGGCACCCATTCTACGTTCACTCTGTTGTTATTTGCTAGGCTGTTGAGTCTTGTTTTGCACTCCCATACAACCGTTTGTATCTATATGATTGAGGGCACCAAGTGCAGCTTGGCTGTCTGTGTAAATAGTGATTGTCTTCCTAGATATCTTTTCGTTCAGCAACTCATAGGCACAGTGGCTAATTGCCAGCACCTCTGATTGAAATACCGTGGTGAATTTGCCCAATGCGGCATAGATTCCTTCATTGGGTTTATCTTTTCTCCAGATGCCCGCACCCGACCCTTTGCTGGTGAGTGAGCCATCCGTGTAGCAGCAGATACCGTTGTTTGGTATGTGCAGTTCTTTATCGTTTATTTTGACGTTAAAATTTGCTTCCAGTGAGACCCTGATCTGAATGTCAGAGAGCATGGATAGTAGTCTATCCTTTTCAAGCTCCTGGAATATTTTCCAGTGTCCCCAATTTGTAGTAGCTTTAGAGGACAGATTTAGCTTGTTGATCCTGTAGCAGGCCTTCATGGCTTGCACCTCCGCTTCCATGTGCAGTGGTGCTAGGTTAAGCATCAGTTCCATGGTGGCAGTAGGTGTGGTCTTCATCGCGCCTGTTATCATGAGGCAGGCTAGTCGTTGCAGTTTTTCCAGCCGAGCTTTGTTTCTGCCTATCCCTGATTTATGCCACCAGACCAGGGAAGAGTATAGCACCATTGGCCTTATAACCATGGTGTAAAGCCAATGTACCATTTTGGGTTTAAGTCCCCTGTTTATGCCTATTGCTCTTTTGCAGGCCCATAGACATTTCAGGGCTTTGTTGGTCGTGTCTTCCACGTGTTTAGCCCAATTGAGTTTATTGTCCAGTGTGACTCCTAGATGTTTTACTTTGGCTCAACTGGACGCCCTCAATTGTTGGTAGTTTAATAGCTATCTTCCTCCTTGAGCTGAAGATGCAAATAATCTGGTTCACAACAAACAGGGCTTTTGTTATAAAAAAAAATCAATACATGTAATATGCATATATATTTATTTCTATAGTATTATCAAAATTAAATAAATTAATCTGATCAGTCTTATTTACTGTAAGTATAAAACACACATTTTTATCATCAAATAAAAACATGTATTCAATTTCAAGAAAGTGTCTATGGGACATAGACGAATTCGTGTCCGTATAATACGGTACAAAAACATTTAATTTTATCTTATCTAAAATTTTCATTTCATAATACTGATTCGTTATAATAATCTATTTTGTTATTTATTCTTTCCTCTTTATTCCTAATCAATATTTTTTTATTAAGATATTTGACAGTTGTCATAGTTTTTTACTTTTTAAAATATATCATTAAAAGTGTCTCTAATGACGTTCTTTTTTATTGTTGGTTAATCCTCAATTGCAAGGGAGATACAGTAAGTTGTCTTTCTCTAGAACCACGGATGATTACTACTAATTCCATTTCTGAATTTGTCAAAGCTGTTCTGTAAAAGGTAAGGGAAGCAAAGCTGTCCAGTTAAACTAAAATCTTTTGAATCTTAAACAGGCAAGATACATTTTCTATTGAAAGAAAATTAGAACTGAAAAAGATGCTTAAAAAGATTAATTTACCTTATAACTGATATATATGAATAGGTTTGCAGAGTTCTTCACACGCATTATTGAGGATTAATTATTTTATTTTAATCAGAAGCAATTATCACTGAAGGATGAAGTGATTAGAAAATATTCGAAGAATACCCATCTATCCTAAATCTAAAGGATGTTATTTCTACATAGATAATTTTCAAGAAATCTATTTTCTTTAATTTCAAGTCTGATAGTACATAATGTGTATATTAGTATTTACATTCATACGTGTAACCATGCCAAAGAAGACAATTATAATATCGATGGCATATTGTTCTTAAGCCATGATAAACAAAAACTTTTTTCAAATACTAGGAACATCTAAATAATAATACACATTATTATTTATCTAAAATAAGGTATACAAAAAGGATACCAATATCTTTTAAGGATGTAATTCCAACCACATTAGAAATAACATTTTACATGATTCATGCATTTTCATGCCATGCATTGTTTCCGATAAACATTAAGGAGTAAAAGGAGTAAATTTACAAACGAGAATGATAAAACCAAGATATAATCTGACTATGAATTGCTTAAGGAGGGAGAATTAATTATAATCATATATTATGATTGTAACTTATAAAAAGATGGTAGTCAAAACAAACAGAGCGCAGTTTATTTCCAGCTACGATTTTAACCCGACAATGATTCTGGTGAAGTCGTTTTCTTCTTTTTCCTTCAAGAAGAATTATTGGGGCAAAATTTTGGCCACAAATAGTGTAGAGTACTTAGTATTGAGGTTTATTATATGGGTTCTTTACAAAATAAATTTTAGCCAGCCCAGGGCTGATTCAAACCACCACTGCTACACTCGAAATGCTATAGTGCGCCAGGATTGGGTGTCACAGTCCAATTATCCACCCAAAATCACCTCTTTGAGAATAGTAATCAGCCGAGATCTTTACTTAGATACGACCTTCAAAGGTTTCTGTTCCAAAATCTTGTAGTTATAACTTAACACATTTCTCTCCTCTCTGATTGACTTCATGGTGAACTCTCGTAATTAAAATGTTTGAAATATACAGCTGTTTTAAATTTTGATGTTCATTTTTACTTGACAAATGTCTGTAATAGCTATCTTCCCAACTTCATTAAATGCTACATATCACTGTTTTTGTTCAACTAATCAGTTTTGTAATAAAAAA
Source organism: Aelia acuminata (assembly GCA_911387785.2). Classification (NCBI taxonomy): domain Eukaryota; kingdom Metazoa; phylum Arthropoda; class Insecta; order Hemiptera; family Pentatomidae; genus Aelia; species Aelia acuminata. The sequence goes on along the minus strand of OU426979.1, from coordinate 157,246,906 downwards.
TATGTGTTAAATAAAAGTTTTTTTATTTTTTTTTTTTTTTTATACCAATAGTCAACCACTTAGCCATAATAAGTAATCCTGATGTGCCCCTGTATAGCCAACAAGTGCATGACCTATGGAAACCTTATCATCTGCAATCCTGTGCCATAAATATGTCAGAGGTGTTTTGGAATATTTTTTGATTTGCCACTTGATCTTGTTAGAACTGCTGGTTAACATACATTATAAATGGGTAAGCATTACGTGGTGTTATACAGCCAAATAGTATGAGGATCAAGTCACTAAGTATTCTATGAGAGAGTTGTACGTGATGATCCGCAACACAACTCTGATATTGAGATAACAAAGGATAGCAGACCACAAGGAAGCCATGGGTCAGGCACTTGTGAGCTATACACAGGCGCATCAGGATCACTTCTCTCTGAGCTTATATATGATTTTATTCACTTATTTTCAGTACAGTTGACTATATTTTCGCTCAACTCCTCACCATTCAGTTATACGAAATGCCATCGGAAATCGTTATTTTAGACAACCCTATCAGCAAGTTTAATTAACAGCTGCAATTACAAGAGACACAGAACAAATATACTGAAATATAGTTCACACATAGATTTTCATGAGTATACAACATTCGATGAGAAAATAATTCTAAAAATGAGTAAGGCTGATAATGAATCGGAGTAAAGATTAGATTTTTTGTTTATTTTTTAGTAGGTTGGATAACATTAAAGCTACTGTAAATTTCAAGCATTTCAGCAATGTAGCAGCTATATATTCAATATAAAGAAAAAAGATATGGATCATTACACCTGAGGAGTATTGGATATCCCACACCTGAGGAGTATTGGAGTCGTCAGTAATAGCTATATTATTGAGTTAAACTTTGTTTTACTTAGTAAATACAGAAATAATTTATCTTAAATAACTACATAATTAAAGTATTTACATGTTAGAGGATTCAATACGCAATTTCATGTCAATAAGTATTTCCATGCACAAGACCTATAATAATGACATTTTATGTTTACAGAGAGATTTGATAGAAGACTATGATAATGTACATTATCACAGAAATGTTAACATGCTTTAGTCAGAAAAGTTAGCACTTCCATTGCAACACCACCAAAATCAAGGAAGGGAAAATAGCAGTAACTAGCTATTTACAAATTAACTAGTTTATTTTAGGCTTAAGAGAGGTTTTAAGATAAGCTAACAATTTTAACATTGTTAACCTGAAAATCTTTAGATGTGAATATTTCATAAACAAACCGTCAGCAGGCACACCTTTATAAGAAAAATTAATCTTTTTTTTTAGGTCCTTTTTTTTATATTCATATTTAAAGTTATCCCAAAATACCCTGTACATAAATAATTATTATACCATTTGAAATTCATCAAGCTAACTAAATTGTCAATAATAAGGATAATGCATTCGAATTTATATACATTTTTTAATAATTTAAAACCTTTCTTCTTCTATTATACTGTTCGACAAGTTGAAAAGCATATCAGTAACTTGTATGCTATACTGCAAAACGTATGTAAATAAACAGGTTTTTCAAAATGTGCTCACAGTGAATATGCCTAACAATATCAGATGTGCTTTATGGAAGGTAAATTTTCTATTATATTAGTATTGAATTCAGATTTCAGGTTATTAGGCATCAAACCTTCTTTTGTTTTTCTGATAATTTTGATATTCTAGATGAAGTCACGCTGATTGATTAATAGAAAAGCAGGCAAGAGAAGCGCTAACCACTGAAACTGATTGAGATTTAAGAAAACACCAATAAGATGACAGAAGTAACAAAAGCCAAAGAGCAAAGAGATGAGAGAGCATGCATACCTGGAACCTTAATACCTTGATGGTTGGTTGAACTGCGATTGTACAGCGGCAGAGGCAGCGGTGCTGGCAGCTCCTCTCACGTGCTCGTTCTTCATAATTTCAGTAGTGAATTCCGCACGTGCTTTCGCCATACTAGCTCCAGAACTACGATAAATTCTGTGAACCTATTAATAAACAATAATAAAAACAATTGTATGGAAGGTTGGTTGGGGGTACTGTTATAGAAATACATGTTGTGATGCTGTGAAGGCATGTTATAGGGTTATTTTAGGGGTTATTATAAAAAAAAAAAGATAAAAAAATAATTCAGATACATTAGTACCTCGATTAACCATATCTCAATTAACTGTGCTCACTATTAAAAAAAAAAATTATACAGTATAACCTCCATTATCCGGGGTAATGATGGGTATGGGGGTCCATGGATAATCGAATTAAAACATTTTATTGACTTAATGTGATAGAAAAAAAGGTTAAAAAATCACTTGTAAGGTATTTAATCACTTTTATTAACAAACAAACGCTTTATATACATTAAATTATAATATAAAAAAATAATAAAAAAAGTAAATGTATGTTTTTATATATTATGGGCCGACGACGATACGATGTCGAAAATGTCTTTTTTTTTCTTCAAAATATCCCGCACAGTTTGTTTGCCGATTCCTAGTTGAGCACCCCCTTTCACCCTTTTCTAATCTGTTTATAATAGTTAATTTCTCTTCAAGCGTTAAAACGACACGTTTTCTTTTTTCCGACATTTTACTACTTCATTTGTATTTAAATCGAGACTAAATCACAACTGACAATGTTTTGTAGCCAAACAGGCCAGAGTAGGAGTTTCCTGGAAAGACTTGAAAACAATACCGTTCCTAGATTATGAATTGGAGTATTAGATACCACATGGCATGCAAATTAAAAAAAGCTTATTAAAAAAAAAAAATTGGCTCCGGTTAATCGAGGCCCGGATAATGGAGGTCCTACTGTAATTAAGTAAAAAAGTTGATCATTCACTTAAAATAGCTAATCAAATGTGTTATTTAGCAATTGACAAAAAAGGTATTCAAAGATTTTTCTCGGTTTTATTTTAAAAGAAAATAATTAAATGTGGAGCATGAATATGCTATTATCTCACTATTTTATGCATGGGAAAACAAATGCAAGTACATCAAGACTTTCCTGAGAAAATTTTAGATCAAGAATATGATATTGAGGTAAACATTGCAGAGAGATATAGAAGTTTGTTTTGATCTGATCACATTCATTCTAGATTTCACAAACATTGATAAGGTTATATTTTTTTTATTGACTGAAAAATTATTTTAACCTTCCGTCACTCGCATGGGAATTCATGACACCATCACTCGCATGTTGGATTCTGTCCATCGCTGGAATAACTTTGTATTTCTATTGTTCTTGATTGTTTTATCTTTAATTTTATTTATTTCAAAATACATTTTAATTATTTGGACAATTTAGGAAGAAAAAATACAATTATAATAACAACAATTTTTTTATTTACACTTTTATAAATGAAAATACGACAATTTAAGTTACAATACGAATTTTTTTACTACGTTTTCCTTTCTCTCTTATCTATTTGCTGAACATACTTTATTTATGATTATTTACAACAACTATTTAATTTAACAATTTAAACAAATATTTAATATAAACTTGGAAATATTTATTCAGAATTTTCTGAGGACATTTCTTTAGATACGCATTTATTGCACAAAATCACTGAGTGCGTTTTACATGTAAAATTATCACACTTATAACATCGAATAGTCGTATTGCTATTTTTCTTCCGACCACATTCGCTGCACGTACCTTTCTTCTTTTTCGCTGGTGGTGCAGAAGTAGATGCTAATGGCTCTTCTTGAATTGGAAGCCTACGTTTTAAAAATTCTTTTATATCTACTGGTAGGGAGGGTATACTTTGCCTTGAAATCATATGCTCTTTCATCAGAGCCAATGCTAAATTATGTAAGAAAATTCTTCGTAATTTTGGCGATTCATTTGGCTTCGCAAGATATAAAATTACCTGGGCATTTATTCCTCCAATGTTAACTAAAGCCAAAAATATGACCATTGGCCACCGTCTGCTTATTCGGGAGACAGAATAAGATGCGCACATTTTGTCCACAGTGTCCACACCTCCTTTAGTCGCATTATAATCAGCTATTATAGCGGGTTTCCCGGTTTTTTCGTCTACTTCTGCCTTGTCGTGCATAGATGAAATCAAAATAACTGATTTATCTTTTTTTGTAGCCATACTAAGTAACACTTTGTCTTTTTGAAACCCATAAACAGTGTTTCCAACAATTTGGTTTTTCTTTGCCTGGAATTGCGGCGGGATTTCTCTCTTATTTTTTTTTAGAGTACCGATCACAGTTATTTTTTTCTTCTGCATGTCGTCGACTAAAGGGATTGTAGTGTACCAGTTGTCAATCGTCAGATTCCTTCCGGAATTCTCAATAGATTTAGTCAGCCTCCTAACTATATCAGCTGGGGAATTAGACAAACTAAAAGGACCAGCAGGCTGCTTTCCAACATAAACCTCTAGATCTGAAGTGTAAAATGTTTTGGCATCGCACAAAGCATACATTTTTATGCCATACTTTGCCGGTTTACTGGGGATATACTGTATCCAAGAACACCGGCCTCTGAATGGGTGGAGCATCTCATCGATGGTGACATACTCACTCGGTTCATACAATGAGCGTGTGTTAGTTAAAAAATTTTCCAAAATATCACGCATTGCTGCCAATTTGTCAGTAGCTCTTCGTTCAGGACGAGTCCTTTTATTGTCGGAGCGAAGGCATCGTAGTAAAAATAAAAATCGGTTGTAACTCATCACTGATCGCAGTATTTCAAGACCGGTCCCATCAGATGCCCACAGCTCTAAAACATTTGTATGATGGCCTTTCTTTGTACCAATGAAAAAGAGGAGTCCCAAAAGTGCCATGATTTCTGCACGGGTAGTGTCCTTACAATTCCTTTCCCTAGAATATTTCTGTTTATTTTCATGAATTTCTGCATTCGTCTCTTTTACTATAATATCAATTATTTCAGTTGATATAAAAGCTAAAAAGGATGAAATTTCAGAAGAGACTTCTTTGGCTATACCTTTGGGACCTGGTGTAATTTTTACAATGTTTTTAGCTCTAATTTTTGATGACTTAGAAATACTCACTTTACTCCATTTTGTGATTCCATCTTTACCGATATAAACATCAGTTCTGGTTTCACTGTCACTTTCACTATTTTCACTACACTCTTGTTCAGAAGCACTGTTATGGTCACTCAACTGAATGCCTTCTTCACTCAAATCACTGTCTGATTCATCTAACTCTACTGCTTTCCCAGAAATTTTTTCTTCTTCTTCAAGCTCCAAAAGAATTTTTGGAATGTCTTCAAGTCGAATACGCTCGGCCCTATAGAAATAAAAAGTTAAATATTATAATAAAATAGGCCGTAAATAGGCAATAAAATAGGCAAAGAATGTGATTTATCCAGTGTAATATATAAAAATATTTGGATTATGACTAATCAACACGATAAACAAACATTAAAATTAACAGAACATAGTAATAAATGTCTAGAATTATTATATATCACAAAAAGAAAAAGTTAAAGTAAAGAAAAGTTACTTACATTTTTATAACACAAGCACTCGCGCGCTGGATTTTGTCAAACACAGAGCAACTTTCCAGTTCAATAGCTTCCTGGACACTAAGGGTTGGAAAATCCAGGTAGCAACCCCCACCCTCATTACAATGAGTGTCTAAAAATAGAATAGATATGAGTGACAGGTTGCCCAGACCCCTTGGGGAATCCCCATGAAAACAAACAGGAGGCTGTTTGACTCTGTCCAACAGTGCGAGTGACGGAAGGTTAATGAAGAGGAATTCGAACGTCTAAGTGATTGTGACCTAGTAGCTCGTTATGGCCACACAATTAATGCATCATCTAGCATACTGTTGCGGATGATATTGAAATGAGAACTCAGGTCCACACTGTATAGACTGAAGTTGCTGTAAAACATTTTAACCATTGGCTAATTGGGCTATTAAAAATGAAACACTGAAGTTTTATTACTCCATCTTCGAGATGAAGCACTGTAGAAGAGTTTAGAAATATCCCAAAACAGAAAAATTACAGTCATTCATGAATACATATGTTTATCATTATGTAAATTTATATGTATAAATTTCTTTTCAGTACATACAAATGTAATTTATTGCTACATATAACTAACTATCACTATTAGTTTGATTTAGCGAGACTAATGCGACATTATGTCAATGAAAAAAATTTATTGATACCTAACAGTTGACATGAAAAATATTGTAAGGATTAGAAAATATGGCAAAAACATAAGTATATGGTAATCTGTAAGGGAAGAAAATGAAAGATTAAGACCATAAAAGACAATATAAATTATTCTAATGCAAGTAGATTTATATTTTATTCATTAATCTTCGAAACTATAATTAACATTGAAGAAATATAAGAATGATTTATAAATATCATTGAAAGAAAAATACCTTTGAGATCAGAACAAAATCTAGAAGAACAGCAGATATAAACCCAAGTGTGACAGAGAGCATAAGCAAGCCAACGATGATACCACTGGCCCCACCAATCTCAAATGTTGTTATGGTTTTAAACAGACCACTGAAAAATTAATATAAATATAAATAAAATTAGAAAAATGAGAATCAAGTTTTATCAGTCTTAATATAAAAAGGAAGCTCAGTATAAAGTCACAACTGATTGGAACAGAGACCATCCAAATGAAATAGAATTCAGTGTAAAATACAAATATTTCTTAATCATATGAATTTAGATTTCTCTGAATCATCGCTAAACCGGATCAAACACCCTTATCATATCTATTAAACACCATAAGTGTATAATATATAATAATAGCGTTTCCCGCTGTAGCATACTCGAGTATACGGTTGGGATGCGGCCTGGGCAGATTTAATTTCGTGGCGGTATTACAGAATGAATCTTGATCTACAACTCTAGTTTATTATTTGGCAAATAAAGGGTAAACTCCCAACCACAAAAAATTTACCATACCCATACCTATTTCCATAAAAAGCCGTATATTTTTATATATATATATATATATATATATATATATATATATATATATATATATATATATATATATATATATATATATTTTAATACTGCAACCAAGAATAACATTATGTTTTAGTTAGTTACTACAACGTACATTTAAAAAAAAATAATTTACTACTCACCAAGAGCCTCCTCCACTCATTCCAAGAGCCATGACGGTAGTGACAAGCATTTGAAATGCAAATATAAAGAAGAAAACCATAAAACTGAAGGAGCTGTCATCCCTGCAATGAAAAATTGTAAAACCTTGTAAATACTTTATCAGCTTAAAATATAATGAAATTTTACTTATATATTAGGATATAAATGCAATAACAAAAAAAATTGGGAATAAAAGCAATTTTTATTTTTGCAATTAAAATAATATTTGATTTGTCTAGTTACAAGTAGAAGGAAAAAAAAAAACTTACTTCAATTAACACTTTCAACTCCAGCTGTAATCTGAAATATTTTTTTTAACACTAAACATATTCCTTTATTTAACAAGAAAAAAGAAGGTCCTGGGTGTTGGTCGAGAAATCTACAGATAGCATGCAATTATTGGGCCAAGCGCACATTGAGGCACAGGCGGCGCAGAGCAGATTTTGTAATATATGTGGTAGATAGGACACTGCTCTGCTTCCTAATGTACGCGCGCGGTTCCTATCTAATTCACGTTTCACAAAAACTGCTCTGCATCATGTCTTTCAATGTGCGCCTAGTTTTATACTTGTAGCCAATTTATTGACTTAACATTGCTCATTCAACGTTCCGAACAAAAAACCATCACACTGTTACAATACAACTATTATTTGTTCAATTACCTACATTTATTAACTTACTTGCTATTCCTTAATCATTTTATATTATCATTAGTTAATAATTCACTTTATGTTGTGACAGAAAAAAACACAATACTTTATTACAAAAAATAACTCAGTAAATTTTATCTCTTTATATCTGTTATTTTAGCTTTATTTTACTCTTATTATTAAGCTTTTCAAATTATTCTATTCATAGCTATGTTTTGTAAATGTACGTCTTCATTTAGGTCTAAAGAACACCTGCATTATTGTGTTGAAACATCGGCTAGAAAAGGAATAGTTGCATACAGCCTATTTGGCTCAACATTCTTATCTCCTTTAATATGAAATTTTATTCTATTTTTTTGTAAAAACAATTTGTAGCTTCACTTACATGTAAGTCATTACAACTTTAATAAGTTAGTTTATTTTTAACAATGTATGAATGTTGTGTAAAATTTACTACTCAAATCTGAAAAATTTACTACAAAAAAAAAAGTATCAGGTTACCTGAATGCCTTATATCCAGGACGATACCAGCACACAAATGAAAATGGAGTAAGTATTATAGTATATAGCAGGGATAATCCAAATGTTTCGAAGTCTTGAAACATGATAATTCGGAGCAGGGCGACAAACATGTTAGCCAAAAGCAACAGGAAATGAACTGTCAAAACAACAAAAGTAATGTATTAATTACCACATAAATATGTTCAAACAGAATCAATTATAATGTAAAAATTAAATAAAAAGCTAAATAATGTGCTTAGCCATAAATGGCAGTCTTATAACATGTAATTCTCAAGTTTAAAAAAAAATTTAAATATTAATTAGCTATCTGTAATTAACCCTTTCATGGCTCTGGATGATATTACCTATTAAACGTCCTCAGATTTACACGAGATAACTTATCGTGACTGAGGCACATCCTAGCGGATCCACAGAGACTTAATAAATACACCTAGCGGCTGCTAGGCTGCAGGGGTGTCTCTATTGTGGAAATATTTGTTTCGTGTAGCCATCTGGGTCTTCCGTTTGGGTAAGCCTGTCTCACCCCATTTTTACCAGCTAAATTTTTTTTTCTGTCCCTTATCCCTCCCCCGGCTACCGTCAGGGGTCTTGAAGGACATATTTACTATTATTCATTTCGAGTTCTGGACGCTCTGAGCGATAGTCCTCTGTGTTTTTTGGTGATATTTACTGTTTTATTTCACACTCACGTAATCTGTTATTACAATATCGATAATCTAGCATTTTAATTTATTGAAATAATCATAAAGGTATTAGAGAACCATAAATAAATAAAACATTAAGAAATTGTCGGAGAAGGTTATGAGGAGTTAAAGAAGTCAGCGCGGTAAGTCAGTGGTGGAAAGTGGCCTGCACGCCTTAGGCTTGTTTCACACTTGCCAGACTGTCGTTTAAACGACATCCAACCGACTTATGGCCGACGCTGACACGGAAGTTGGATCTTTTCACAATTAACCGACTGTCGAGGAACCGACATCAGACCTTCATTCGACACAGGTTCGCGTTGAGTGATGCGTACTTACTCTATTCATTTCTGTCTTGTTGACTCAACTCTTCAAATCCTTCTTTCAGTTCATAGAAAATCTCCAACCAAGCATTTCTTGTTTTTATTCTGTTTTTTGTAATCTTGAATTGTCTTATCCCACAAAATCAGACTAATTGTATCAGGAGCTCGAGATCAATTTCCATGTTGAAAAACTTTATAAACTTAAAAAAAAAATCTTTTGAAATAAACAATGACAACAATTCTGCGTGAAAAGTATAAATAATAGCAAACTGCGACACTGCCGTTACTAGCATATTCCGTCGTTGGCTCAATCCCCACCCTTGGCCGGTTTTCTTAGCCGACATCGGCTCCCGACTGGGGGGTGTCGGCTTTCCCTCACCAATAGCACGACAGTCGGGTGTCGTTTAACCGACCCCGACATTTGTCGGTCAAGTGAGTAGTCTCTCATATACTCTTCGTCCCTAGTGTCGTGTACACGACATCGTTTAGACGACAGTCGGGTAAGTGTGAAACGGGCCTTAGCTTGCCGAGTGTAAAAGCCGTCAGACCCACTTAGCTTCTCAGTGCAACTTTCCTTCCGAGTGCTTAGATGTTAAAGGGTTAATATTTAAAATTAATAAAATGATTAACTTTCATCTTTTAATATTAAATATTGACTGTTTTTCAATTAGATCCTACCATTAGACCCTCCCCATATACTTCTCTAAAACTTGGTGATATGTGGGTGCAAGAGGATTAGTTAAGAGAATAGATTGTCAAAGCTGGCACAAAGACCTAGGTAACCTGGTTGGTTTGCACACCCCAACAAAGATGGGGAGGACCAGGTTCGAGTCCCAGCCATAGCCAATCTTTTCTCTTATAATTTTGAATAGTTTGATTTGAAAATATTTTGTAACCCTATTGGGCATTTAAATAAATTTTATTTACAAAAAATAATAATTCACAATGTCAGACAAACAATAAAAACTCAAATTATTAACAATGTTACAAAAAGTAACGATACAGTAACACAAAAGTAACCATATGGTTCAATCTTCAAAGTAAGACTCTAGTCCATTGCTCCTTATGTTTAGTCTGAATTCGAACATTCTAGAAGGTTCTCGAAAAGCGTAGAAGATTCTAGAAGTGACCAAAACTTATGGTTTTGTTTCACGTTATAATATTAAGAAAAAATCTGGTGCGATGCGCGCAACACACAACTTTCACTTACCAACTTACTTACATTAGAAATCGACATGTTTTTTTAATTGCCATTTTTATAAATAATATAAAAAATATGACTTGATTTTGATTAAAAATGATTAATTTAATCAAAATTATTAAAGCCGTTTTTCAGATATTCCAAAAAAATGTAAAAATTGGAAAAAAAAGTTATGAAATAAAGAGCCCCCTGCATTTGACCAATTTTGATGAAATGTTGTCTGTCACATTGTGAGCATATACATACACCAAATATCCAGTCTGATAAAAATCATTACAGCCGCTGTTGAGTAAATAAAAAAACACGTAAACATAAGAAAAAGTTTATTAAATGAAGTGCCCCCTCCGTTTCACCAATATTGATGAAATTTCAGCTGTCGCATCGCGGGCATATACATACATCAAATACCCAGTTTCATCAAAATCATCAAAGCCGTTTTTGAGAAAAAAAAAAAAAAAAATGTAAACATTAGATAAAATTCTTTAAGTAAAGTCCCCCCTCCGGTTGATCAATTTTGATGAAATTTTTACAGTCGTATCTCGGGCATATACATACATCATATACCCAGTTTGATCAAAATCTTTAAAGCCGTTTTTGAGTAAATAAAAAAAAACACGTGAAAATGATACAAAATTTATTAAGTAAAGTCCCCCCTCCGGTTAATCAATTTTGATGAAATTTTTACAGTCATATCTCAGGCATATAAATAGATCAAATACTCAGTTTAATCAAAATCGTTAGAGCCGTTTTCGAGAAAATCGAAAAAAACGTAAAAAGTTATTAAATAAAGTACCCCCTCCCTTTGAGCAATTTAGATGAAATTTTTGCTGTCACATCGCGGGCATATACCTACACTAAATACCCAATTTAAGGTTCCCACGGTTTATAGTTTTTGAGCTAGTCTGTTCACACACACACACAGACCATTTCGCGGGACTTGGTTATTTCGACTCAGGGGGTCCCAAAACGTGTATTTCCATTGAAAACCGGAAGTCGAAATTTTTCACGATCGCAATACTTCCACTTACTATATATTTCATATATGGGACGTTCTTTTACAAACCGAACACCTTTCTGACCGACACATTTTAGATTTAACTGAAACTTTTTTTACGGGTTCTATATCGAAAAAAAAGAGATACGTGTAAGAGGATTTTTTTTTATTTTCGATATTTTGAAAAATAAACAAGATCGAAAATTCATGAATTTGATGATTTATCGATAATAGCCTTTTTTCAAAAAATCATAACTCCGGTTCTATTTAAGCTAAAAAATCTATTTTTTTTTTATTTTGAAGGTAAAAAGACAAGCTTTAAGAAAAAAAAACTTTCAAAACAAATTGTCGAAAAATTCAAATTGTTATTAACAATTTCAATGTTTAAATCGGTTTTTAACAGAGGCGCCACCCATGAATCAACTTTTTACTATTTTTATCGTATTCTGCGTCCAATTTTCTATCGAAAACGCTTTTAAAATCGATGGAGAAGTTATTTTTACTGTAGAAAAAAATTAATTAATTTAGCGCGGTACCTCACATCAACAACGTGGGTCACATTTCACGGCTCATATTCTTGTTTTACACCGTTTATCTCTTAAATACAAATAATTGTTTCATTTTTTTAATTAAAAACGATATTTTATTAGCCAAGAAGATGGGAAAAATAGAAAAAATACATAAATAAAAAACATTGTTGAAAATGAAATTTTTTTATTAAGATTTCGATAATGCATTAGTTAATAAGAACAATATTTAGAATATAATAATAAATACAATATTTAAAAATAAGACAATGTTTACATTTTCTGTTTAAAAATTTTTACAATAACCTTTTTTTCGCAAGATGAAAACCGTTTTGCTTCCAATTGCTGTAAAGAAATCGGATTAATACAATGATATTTTAAACTTCCTTTTATTGTTAAAGCTTTTTGGAAACGTTCGTACAATTGTTCATTAACTGTCGAATAACAACACGTTATATTCGGCAATGCTTCTGTTGCCCAGTAATTGATATTGCTTCTGTTCATGTATTGCACACACACAGACAGAATGAGTGACGCGAAATCATATGCAAAAAGACTAATCTTAAATATGACATTTCCAAAAAGCTTTAACAGTAAAAGGAAGTTTAAAATATCATTACAGCAATTGGAAGCAAAACGGTTTTCATCTTGCGAAAAAAAGGTTATTGTAAAAATTTTTAAACAGAAAATGTAAACATTGTCTTATTTTTAAATATTTTATTTATTATTATATTCTAAATATTGTTCTTATTAACTAATGCATTATCGAAATCTTAATAAAAAAATTTCATTTTCAACAATTTTTTTTATTTATTTTTATTTATGTATTTTTTCTATTTTTCCCATCTTCTTGGCTAATAAAATATCGTTTTTAATTAAAAAAATGAAACAATTATTTGTATTTAAGAGATAAACGGTGTAAAACAAGAATATGAGCCGTGAAATGTGACCCACGTTGTCGATGTGACGTACCGCGCTAAATTAATTAATTTTTTCTTACAGTAAAAATAACTTCTCCATCGATTTTAAAAGCGTTTTCGATAGAAAATTTGACGCAGAATACTATAAAAATAGTAAAAAGTTGATTCATAGGTGGCGCCACAGTTAAAAACCTATTTAAACATTGAAATTGTTAATAACAATTTGAATTTTTCGACAATTTGTTTTGAAAGTTTTTTTTTCTTAAAGTTTGTCTTTTTACCTTCAAAATAAAAAAAAATAGATTTTTTAGCTTAAATAGAACCGGAGTTATGATTTTTTGAAAAAAAGGCTATTATCGATAAATCATCAAATTCACGAATTTTCGATCTTGTTTATTTTTCAAAATATCGAAAATAAAAAAAAATCCTCTTACACGTATCTCTTTTTTTTCGATATAGAACACGTAAAAAAAGTTTCAGTTAAATCTAAAATGTGTCGGTCAATTTTTGTCCAAATCTGTTCGGTTTGTAAAAGAATGACCCATATATGGTAAGTGAAAGTAAAAAGTTGAGTAAAATTCCCCCACTTTCGGTTCAAAAGTAAAAATACACATCAACCGAAATTCCTGTATGATTCCCGCATTTCCCACATGCTAGACACCCTGATGATGGCTTTTTTATTTTTTACTTTCACTTACCTATATATGAAATATATAGTAAGTGGAAGTATTGCGATCGTGAAAATTTTCGACTTCCGGTTTTCAACGGAAATACACGTTTTGGGGTCCCCTGAGTCAAAATAACCAAGTCCCGCGAAATGGTCTGTGTGTGTGTGTGTGTGTGTGTGTGTGTGTGTCTGTGTGTGTGTGTGTGTGTGTGAACAGACTAGCTCAAAAACTATAAACCGTGCGAACCTGAAATTGGGTATTTTGGGTATGTATAAGCCCGCGATGTGACAGCGAAAATTTCATCAAATTTGCTCAAAGGGAGGGGGTACTTTATTGAATAACTTTTTACGTTTTTTTCGATTTTCTCAAAAACGGCTCTAACGATTTTGATTAAACTGAGTATTTGATTTATTTATATGCCTGAAATATGACTGTAAAAATTTCATCAAAATTGATCAACCGGAGGGGGGACTTTACTTAATAAATTTTGTATCATTTTCAAATGTTTTTTTTATTTACTCAAAAACGGTTTTAACGATTTTGATCAAACTTGGTATTTGATGTATTTATATGCCAAAGATGTGATAACCAACATTTCATCACAATTGATCAACCGGAGGGGGGACTTTACTTAATAAATTTTATATCATTTTCATGTGTTTTTTTTTATTTACTCAAAAATGGTTTTAACGATTTCGATCAAACTTGGTATTTGATGTATACATATGCCCGAGATTTGACTGTAAAAATTTCATCAAAATTGATCTACGGGAGGGGGGACTTTACTTAATAAATTTTGTATCATTTTCACGGTTTTTTTTTTATTTACTCAAAAACGGCTTTAACGATTAACAAAAATAAGATATGAATGTAGAAAAATGTGTGGCTTTGGGAAATGATATTTAGCAAAACACGTCAATTTCTAATCTAAGTAAGTTGGTAAGTGAAAGTTGTGTGTTGCGCGCACGCACCAGATTTTTTGTTTTATACGGTTGTATATAAAAGTAGTTTTTTTACTTTCACTTACCTATATATGAAATATATAGTAAGTGGAAGTATTGCGATCGTGAAAAATTTCGACTTCCGGTTTTCAACGGAAATACACGTTTTGGGGTCCCCTGAGTCGAAATGACCAAGTCCCGCGAAATGGTCTGTGTGTGTGTCTGTGTGTCTGTGTGTCTGTGTGTCTGTGTGTCTGTGTGTGAACAGACTAGCTCAAAAACTATAAACCGTGGGAATCTGAAATTGGGTATTTAGTGTAGGTATATGCCCGCGATGTGACAGCAAAAATTTCATCAAAATTGCTCAAAGGGAGGGTGTACTTTATTTAATAACTTTTTACGTTTTTTTCGATTTTCTCAAAAACGGCTCTAACGATTTTGATTTAACTGAGTATTTGATCTATTTATATGCCCGAGATATGACTGTAAAAATTCCATCAAAATTGATCAACCGGAGGGGGGACTTTACTTAATAAATTTTGTATTATTTTAACATGTTTTTTTTATTTACTCAAAAACGGCTTTCATGATTTTGATCAAACTGGGTATTTGATGTATGTATATGCCGAAGATGTGATAGCCAACATTTCATCAAAATTGATCAACCGGAGGGGGGACTTTACTTAATAAATTTTGTATAATTTTCATGTGTTTTTTTTCTTTACTCAAAAAAGGTTTTCACGATTTTGATCAAACTGGGTATTTTATGTATGTATATGCCAAAGGTGTGATAGCCAACATTTCATCAAAATCGGTCAAACGGAGAGGGCACTTTATTTCATAATTTTTTTCCAATTTTTAACTTTTTTTCGATGATCTCAAAAACGGCTTTAATGATCTTTATCATATTCGTCATGTTTAATGAAAATTAGGTTTTCTTTAATATCAGGTAAGCTTTATCATTATTAAAATGTTCTGAGTTAAGTAAGTTGGTAAGTGAAAGTTGTGTGTTGCGCGCACGCACCAGATTTTTTTATTTTTATGTTTTAATTAAAAATTAACTTTTAAATTTTTATTATTGGGGTGATCCCAGATGATATTAGATGACAAACATGGCTCAACTACAAATGAAAATGGCAAAATTTGCATGTTTTATAGCACCATTTTATGAAACAAAAACCCAGTCTGTAATCAAAACAAAAGAATAGGAAACTTAACAAAAATTACAATTGATAAAATTTTACTTACAAATCCAGAGGTAGTACATCTGCCTGACCACTGACTGGAAATCAACAGGTATATCAACATTGATGTCTTGATAAAAGCATGGCTCTAAACCACAAGAATTAGAAGGAAGTGGTGGCCAGTTATTTTTCCTAACTACACAAAAATAAAGTTTATATTTAATCATTTGACGGCATCATATTTCAAATTATAAAATTCATGTATCTTTAAAATTTAATGATTTTAAAACTCACCATTATAAGTGTTATTCCGAAGTTCTTCTTCTCTGCGTTGTAATTCAGCAGCTTTTCGTTCAAGTTCCTCCTGTCTCCTCTTCAAACAAAAAGTTAAACAAGGAATTAAAAAAAACAATATTTAGTTCAACATTAAATTAAAATAAAATAATTTCATTGAAAAAAGTATACTTACATCTAAAGCAGCCTTTATAAATGTGAGCAATAAAAGAAACAATAAATTAGTTATGTATGATTGATAAAGAGGGGATATTAATTATAATGGTAAATTTATTCATAAAAATTATATAAATAGTTTAAGTAAAATTACAAAAGTAGGAAAGCATACTAAAAAAAAGGTATAAAATAAAAAAAAAAAAAGTTTTATTAATTTTATATTTAAGTGCATAATATTATTTTTAATCTACTTAATAAAGTCACGGTAATTATATACCAATAATTAAAACTTACATTGCAGAAAACATTCTAGAATGTAAAGTAGTTTTTTATTTTTAAATGTTTCTTGACATCTGTAGCTATAGAAGATATAAATTCTTGACAAATCATTATAAATAGAATGCATTACTGACAATTTATACTTTTGACTTTCATTTAAGAAAGACTTTAGCCTTTATGACCGAATATCACTTAAAGGTTGTTTAACTTTATACTTTGCTTTCTTAGAAGCTAAACCACTTGTAGAGATGGCCTTTTTTTGTTTATAAATTACATATTTTAATGAGTTTTTCTCATGTTTTAAAATTTTTTTTTTTATCAAAATCATCATTGCCAAGGATGAAAACCTCCTGACAGAAAAGATGCCAGACTCATTTAGTCATAAAAATGAATCCGACGATTCAATTATAACATTATTTCTAACAATTAAAACAGTTTGTTGATCTTTGGGCTCCTAGCGTTCCGAGGTATATAATTTAAAAGAATTATGTTTCTAATTCTGAGTTCAAATAAAAGATGTTTCAGATAAAATCATTTAAATTAAGAAAATCTCTTAGCGTATAAGTAGATACTTATTCTTTTCGAGGGTTTCTCAAACTAGTATTTCCTGATGAGAAAATTTATAACTAAATAATGTATTGAATAATTTTTATTTTTAATAAATAATTTTATATTTAACACTCAATTTTCTTGAGATTATACTTTATATTTAACACTCAATTTTCTTGAGATTTTTATCTAATGTAAGAGCAGTAATTAAAACAATCTGTAAATTAAAAAAAAAAGCCAATTCTGCATATGCTAACTTCGATTCTGTTACAAGCAATATTACATTTTCAAAATTC
Source organism: Aelia acuminata (assembly GCA_911387785.2). Lineage (NCBI taxonomy): Eukaryota > Metazoa > Arthropoda > Insecta > Hemiptera > Pentatomidae > Aelia > Aelia acuminata. The sequence goes on along the minus strand of OU426979.1, from coordinate 157,229,569 downwards.
AAAAATAAAATGTGTTAATTTTTTAGAAAGGTTTCCTAGATGTTTGATTCAATCTAATAATTCACCTTTTAAGTTATTCGAAATAGTAAAGTTCTTAAAGGGGGAAAATTAATTCGGGATCTATAACATTATGATTAAAACTTGAATTTTTTAATTAAAACCACTTACTTGAAAATCAGCAGCAGTCATATTTGCAGCCGCATTAGGCGGTGGAGCAGACCCTGTGGTTCTTGTATAAGGAGGTGGAGGTTCTTGTGTAGCAGGCATAACAGCCGGCTCCTTCCTCTCTCCGCCAGTTCGAATCTGAAATTATAGCAATTAATATTTACACATTATTATTATTTATATTACAGTGATAACAAATTAACAGTAATGGACAACATAACAAGGCAAAAGCATCCCATCCATTAAACTTAGGAGAGTACATACAAAAAAAAAGAAAAGTGGAGTACATACAAAAAAAAAGAAAAAAACTTTAAGGACAGAAATAATAAATAGATAAGAAGAAGTATATAAATATAAAACTATTATTAATGCGGGCAAACAAAGGAAAAGAAACGTAAATTTAGGAAAGGAGATTTTTAAGTTAATGTAATACTTCATATTAAACAGTATAAGCAGTAAACAATAAAAAAAAAAAGTTAGTGAAATCTCAGTGACCTGAATACAATCGAAAATGAGCAAAAAAAAATCTAAATAAACAAAGCTGTCGAGTTGGTTTAGAACAATCGCAGAAATTACCGATACAATTCTTAGAATAACTCTGCCTAAGCCGGTTGAAGAAAGAGGAGGGTTGAGGGTGGGGATGGCATCCTATCTTTGTCGAAAATTTTGCTATAAAACTTACTAACAGCTACTAAGATGTCGGCAAAGGTAAATAGTTATTTCCCTGTGGGGACCCATTAGGATTCAGGGGGGGGGGGGGGGCTACAACCAATGTCTGATGTAGTAATTGATAGAAGGGCTCTGAATAAAAAGTATCAGGCATAACAGATGGAACAATATACGCCTGGGTACCTGGAATATTAGGAGTTTACTTCAAGCAGGTACAAGCAGAGGCCTAGAGGAAGAGTTGGAAAATTATAATGTTGACATTGTGGCATTACTGGAGATTGGATGGACAAATGTAGAGATGGTTGAGCTACAGAAATACATCCTCATTAATAGTGGTAACACTTAACTTTGGCACCGGATTCATGATAAAAAAAGAGTCTCAAACACACGCTAATAGATTATCAGGGAACAAATGAACGCATCTGTCCTATAAGAATTAAAGGAAGGTTCTTTAATATCAGTATCTTAAGTGTACACGCATCGACAGAGGAAAAAGATGATGAAGTTAAGGACAAGTTTTATGGGACCCTGGAAAATATATACGAAGCTCTCCCTAGATATGATTCCAAGATTATACTCGGGGACTTGAATGCTAAAATAGGAAAAGAGGCAGCGTTTAGACTCACCATTGGCATACAAAGTAAGCACGATCTGTGTAATGACAATGGTATCCGAATAGTTAGTTTTGCAGACGAAAAGGGACTCAGAATTATGAGCACCAACTTTAAGCATGAGTATCACAAAGAAACATGGATTTCCCCCGACAACATGACTAGGAACCGAATGGATCATGTTCTGATTGATTCACGACACATACTGGACATACGGAGCTAATGCCGATAGTGACCACTTTCTTGTTATGGTTGTAGAAAAAAGAAAAGGATAAAAGAGAATGAGAGACTCGGGAAATTAGAGAATCATTATAAGGCCAAGGAGACAAGGAAGTTCTACAAAGGTGTAAAAGAATTTAAAAATGGATTCACTCCAAGATCCGACTCCGTTAGGGATGATCAGGGTAACCTACTTCAAGACAAGGAGGAAGTACTAAGCAGGTGGCAGAGGTACTTTGAGGAAGTATAAGGAGTGGAAGAAAAAGCCCACAGCCCGACATGCTCAAGGTATCTGTCAGAGGAAGACTTGGTAGAGGAAGATACTCCACCTGAAATATAGGAGATCATAGAGATTATCTCAGACCTCAGAAACAATAAGGCACCGAGAGGAGATGGCATTCACGCAGAAATGCTGAAGTATGGAGGAGAAGACATCTGGGAGGATGTGTACCAGATTGTTTTTGATGTTTGGACTTCCGAAAAAATGCCAGAGGAATGGTCTGAGTTACTTGTGTGTCTGATATCCAAAAAGGGGAGCCAAACCAAGTGTAGAAATTATCATGGAATTTCCCTCCTAAGAATCGTCTACAAAGTGTTCTCTATAACGATCAGCAGAAGGCTATCAAAATGGGAATAGAAAATAGTAGGAGAGTACCAATGTGGCTTAGACCAGGTCGGTCAACCACTGATCATATATTTTCAATAAGGCAAATACTCGAAAAATCAAATGATTACAATGTAACTCTCCACCATGTATCTATCAATTTCAAGCAGGCCTACGATACCATCCACAGGGAGAGCATGTTAAAATGCCTAAATTCTTTAGGGATTCCAAAAATACTTATCCGGCTTATTGATGTAACTGTTACGAATACATCCTGTAAAGTCAAGATCAGACTAAGATGCTCCAAAAGATTTAAAGTGGGGGAAAGGATTACGCCAAGGTGACCCACTGTCAGGACTTTTCAACCTAGTTTTGGAGTCCGCAATTCCTAAAATAAGAACGAATCCGGGAGGTAGCATATTCAACCGCCTAAAACAACATACGGCTTTTGCGGATGATGTACTGATCTCAACTAGAACACGTCAAGCTCTGGCAGGTGCATTGGAAGAGTTTCTAGGGGCTGCAAAGGAAATCGGGCTTGAGATCAATCATCAGAAGACTCTGTATATGCAGACCGCGAAAAGATGTGATGAATAGCGGACTATATAGCTGGGAGAGTACCGATTACAGGCCTGTCTGGAATCCAAGTACCTCATCAGCTTAATTACCACTGATAATGTAACTATAACAGATATAAAAGCCTGAATCGCTGCTGGAAACCGCTGCCTATAGGGTTTACAAAAGGCCCTGAAGTTCAATAACCTCTCAAGACAGGCAAAGCTGCTAATATACAAAACAGTATTAAGGCTGACTGTTACTTATGGTAGCGAAGCATGGACCCTAACAGCAGAAAACAAAAGAGTTCTAAAAGTCTGGGAGAGGAAAGTTTTTCGGCGAATATTCGGTGCAGTGAAAACTGGAGATGCCTGGAGAATCAGAAACAACAAGGAACTGCAGGAATTGTTTGGGGAAGGAGATATCGTCTCATATATCCAGATAGGTCGATTAAGATGGTTGGGACATGTTGAGCGGATGGATCCGAGCATAATCCCGAAAAAGCTGCTCTACGGGAAGCCAGGAGGTGGACGAAGGCAAGGGAGGCCTCGACTACGATGGATTGATGATGTCGAGACAGACCTGAAGGCTTTAGGAGTACATCGCTGGAGATGATTTGCAACAGACAGAGCCGAATGGAGCAAGCTGTTAAAGGAGGCCAAGGTCCTACATGGACTGTAGCGCCGATATGTGAGGGAGTCAGTATTCTTAAAATTCTTTATATAATAGGGAGTTTACTCATTACTTAGGCTTTATAGAACCCGATTCATGATTGATAGGAACAGAACAGTAACCAAGAAGACTTCCACCAGCAATTGATGAGGCTGAACTTTGGCTTATTATGGAATAAAACCCTTAGCAAGGACTAGTAGGACAACTGAATACAAATTTATCGAGCTTCTCAACACTGAAGGAAAAGATAGACCTATGGGTAAATCATAAACCTTATGAGCAGCTCAGCCAAAGCATTATAAGAGAGTATTTCACTGCTAACTAAGCAATAAACGAGCCTTTCCTCGAAAATCGATAATCATGTCTGATGTAAAGTGGATTGAATATAACAGCAGGCCATGGTCAGGTCAATGGTTAAATATTCATAAAAGACCAGGACACATGCCAAAACAAAATTTGCTTTACAAAAATTGCCTTACAAACACAACAGATGTTTTCAGACATTTGGAAACTTACTTAAAAATAAATTTTTTAAAATGATTCAATGGTCAAAAACACATTTTTTAACATTTATTCACGAAACCCTGAACATTTTTCAGTTCTGGGAATGAAAAGTTGATAATACAGAAAAAACATGTAAAAATAAGGATAAATATTTTGAATTAAAATGTTTTGATTTCATAAAATTGTTTTAATAAATAACATTTCCGGTGAAATGTCGGTTTCATATAAAACGACCCAATGCAGAAACTAGTTTGGTTTACTGAGATTTCACTGTACCATGCAAAGCTGACATTAAACTGAAACAACTACATTACTTACATTAAAATCTAGAATAATCGGTTAATATTCACAAACAATAAAATTATAAATAACCTCTACTAGATTCTCTAATCATCTTTAGGTTTAATGATTTATTTAATATCATGAAATAAAAAGAATAGGCCTCTAATATATGTGGCCAAGTATATGGAAATCAAAAATCAATCGCATACAAACAAAAAAATAAATGAAGGTAAAAATAAAATGATAATATAAAGACAATAATAAATAGAACTAAAATCAAAATCTATAAATAAGCTGTATAGATTTTATTCAACCAGGTGCTAATATTGTCACCAACACAATTAGAAAATTATCATGCAATGATTGATAACAGTTCAACTTCAAAGAATATCATTATATCAACAATAATTAAACTATTAAATTATAATTCACCAGCTGAACCTCTTTAAGACGTTGACTGCCCCAAGCATGGTACTTTTCATTATAGCAGTCTAAATTTTAAATGTTACAATCTAAAAGAACATCAAATTTCATATTTTGAAAAAAGACATAGCAAAAAATCATAAGAGGCATTCTTAGGCAGAATAACAGATGGGCAGTCAACGTGTTTAAAATTAACATAGAAAATTTACTCTAAGCTAGCCTCTGATAGAGCAGGCATGACAGTTGCCATAAAAACAAATTTTATATAAGCATTTTCCCAAATTCATAAGTTAAACATATAAGCAATATGATCCTTTTTTTTCAAATCATTTTCAATCAAAAAGAGAAAGAATTGGTTTCAGGTAGAAAAAAATATAATTATATATAATTATATGAAATAATGATCATTATATATAATATAATGAAAAAATGAGAAAAAAAAGTTGTATCACTACTACCCTTGAAGGGTCTTTCGTTTAGTACTAAGAAATGAAGTATTGCTTTTTTTCAACAGTTAGGCAATGATATTATTTCACTGTAATTTATCTGTATGAAAGCACAGCACATGAAAATAAAATACTCATCCTACATGCACAATGTTCCGGTTTCATGAAAGGAAACATCATAAAAATGCATAGGGATTCAATATTATGAAATTAACTTCATGATTTTTAGTAATAAAACAATATTGTTACTTCAGAAAAGTGATCACTACTTTAAAGTGATCAATATAACACAATGGAGCTACATTGTAAAGAACATTAAAAAAAAATGAATCTATAAGTAAACAGAAAGCAAAGTTCAATCATTTGCTGTTTTTTTTTTCTCTCCTCTTTAGTTTACAAAAAAGCACAAAACTTTGATCTTAAACAATTAAAAGCATTAAAAAAAAAATAAATCAAACACCAAGATGATTCATAATAGTGATTCATTCATGGATATCTTGTTGAGCCAATACCAAATAACAAAAACTTTATATGAAGTGTATAAAACTAAATAAAGGAAAAAACATAGAACTAAAAACCATGAACATTCAATAACTTTATAACTAATTGGTAAGATATAAATCTTATTTATCAACAACAAAGCTCTAAAACATAATTAGTCAGATCTTATTAAAACAAATTGATTACTTAAATAAATATTTTTTAATAATCGTATTAAAGAAGAAGTCTTAAATTTTAAACAGAGGAAATTATCTACTTAAAGTAATTTATTTATTCAATCAATAAATAACAACCTTAATAAAATGACAAAGCAAAGGAAATGACATATCACAACTCAACAAGAAATGACAGCTTAAAAAAAAGTATCATTATAGAATAATCAGTGCATTGAATTTTAACGTAAGCTTAATACTAATTTTATAGAATTATTTTCAATTTTATTATTCTCTGATATTATATTTCTATACTATACTATATTTTTTACATCATATTTCTTACAGAGGTGTGACACTACTAAAGCAGTATGACAAAACAAGCACACATTAGTTATTCTTAAATCCATACAACAAAGCGATCAAATATCACAGACATTTTTACTTGTATTTATTTCATAGGATGAAATTAGTATACAGATGACTACATCCATCCAAATAATCTCTTTGCTTTAATTTTAATTATCTAACTAAGCAACAAGGTAATAAATTCAGCCAATCAACTATAAGAATGCAATAAAAAAATTAATAATCATTACAGTCAAGTCCAAATGACACATGATTCAAGAACACTGAGGATTAATCAGTCGCCACGGCATTCTTTCAAATAGACTCAAATTGTTTCAGCACAAAATGGATATCATGTTTATATAATCTTGACACACATGTAATGCGAATTTGATACTTTTTAACTAATTTCAAGTAAACATTAAAATTAAATTAGATTAAAAAAGAATTACAGAAAAAAATACAAATAAAAAATCTTGTATCATGAATAAATAAGATAAACAATTTAAAAAATGAATCCAGTATATAACGTACAGCATTTACAGCAGGTGGTGAGGGTTGATCCGCAAAAGGATTATATTCTTCTAGGCCCCGCTGAACACTACTTGTCTGTTTTGTAACTTGTTGAACAGCAGGATCCTAATATACAACAAAGTTAACAAGTTTGAGGCTATAAACATGGACATAAAAAAAAATTAAAATAAATTAAATATAATACTGTGATCAGTAAATAAGTGTACTTATAGATTTGAAGATAAGGATATAGAACATAGAAAATAGAAATAGAAGTAGGAGTAAGCTTGAAAAAATATATATAATAATTAACAATAGACTTATAAAATGTATTCTAAATAATCAAAAAAGCAAATGATAAAGGTAGAGATCCAAATATTTAGTAAAAGTTTGATCATGACTATAAAAACATGAATAAAAAGAATTTGACTCCTGATTATAAATTGTACCAGCAAAGTAATTTCATATAGAACAATAATAATAATAATCGGATTTGAAAATTTTCCCAATTATATCAATAGAACATAAAAGATTTTGCTGCTAAACTGTCAGCGAATTAAAAAAATAATTTCAAAGTTGAGCTAGAAGCTTTTATCACTTTCTTGGCCAACCATACAATACTCAATGTAAGGGATAATTTTAACATCCCAGTTATTTTTGTAATCAGTACACATAACCATTTTCATTTTGAATTAATTTGGCAAAATTCGCTATTGAAAATCTGCAATAAGGAGTAATAGTGTATGCAGGTAACTTTAAGGTAAGACTACTTTACTAAAAGCCAAATAATAGGATTTAATATTGAAGACAAAACAGTGAGTCATAAGACATCTTTTACATCCTTATTGCAAACATATGTAAGTTTTTCATCTATATTTAAAGTAAATCCTAAAACAATATATATATATAAAATCCGTAAGTTACTTACTGCGAAAGGGTTGTCAACGGCAGGAGGGCTAAAAGGGTTAACTACATCATCAAATCCAGACATTTTGGGTAAAAGAATGGCAACACCTGAATTAATACTTAGTTAATAGACAAGAAACTAAATATTATACAGAATTTCATTTATATAACTCATTTCTTCCACACACGGCACTAACACTCCTAAACACACTAAATGACGTAACAATTCTGGTAGGCTCTCCTGTCTGTTACTTCAAACAACTGCTATAATGATAACATTCAGTGTTGCCATCTCTTTGCTTAATTCATGTACGAACACAATTATAAGTTGGGTGAAAACTCCCCATTTTAAATCTAATATGTAGTACTTAATATTTTAAGTATTTATTGCAGTTAGATTTGAAGATGCAGATAAATTTATCTTTTATTATATGCGTATTATTTTAATCAATGAGATTATGCAGGAAAGCCAGGTTGTGTTTGTTTTCCATTTTGCAGAGTCAGAATTTTTTTCTTTTGTTTGTTTGTTTGTTTGTTTAACGTCCATTTTTATGCTACTAAGGCTAATCGGACGATGCTACAGTGGGAGTCCTAAATTTTGCCTATCCAGGTATAATTAGGATAGGGATCTTTAACGAGTACCTGACATCGTACAGGCTCGGGACCTTCATTTTACGTCCTATCCGAGGGACGGCATAGCTAAGGATTTTTTACTCCCATTAAAAAATCCTGGGGCCACCGCTGGAATTGAACCCGCGATCTTTAGTATTGTAGGTTGCCATGCTAACCACAACACCACAGGTGACCCCTTTTTTTCTTTTGTTAATTGTTTGTTCTTTTTAAAATTGTTAATTTTCAAAATAATACGGAATTTTTAGAAGAGTTTATTTGTCGCTAAAAGCGATCCTGGGCTAAGTTGACTATCGTAGGTCCTTCCTGACTCAAGAAATTAAATAAAGAATGAACCCCTCTTCAGGACATTTCTGGATCCGCTACTAGTAACAGTCACGCGAAATGTGTCAAGCGAGTTTCCTTTGCTTTTCTACCTTAATTCGCGTTTACCTACTTAAATGTTCCTTCGAAGGTACTCCGTCACATCCTGGGTTATGAATTTTCCCGTTAAAATAAAGAGGCATAAAGACACATTGGCTATTCTATCATAGGGCCATTGTGTTGTAGGACCATTGCAGATAATACATTCCACTCCCAACCGTACCATGCCTTTTGTTGTGTCTAGTAGATACTTTTAAAGCATCTTATTTGTTATATTGTTATCATAAGGATCTTATCTTATAGATATAACTGTGCATTTTATTATGACTATTTTAGTTGTACTGATCATACACATTTAAGTTACATGTTCAAAGCTGTATTGTATTTGGACAATGGGTTCAACTAGCAAATATTTCACAATATTTATTTTTCCATATAAAAGCTCATTTATTTTTAAATAACTAAACTGTGGGACCCCCACCACAAACCCTTCATCGAGCCTCCCACTTGAGGACCTATATTCTTGGGAGAGGGGGATAAGGAGCTTTTAAAGGAGGCAAGTGTACACAGGGTTGCGAATTATTGGGGACCTCCTTGCTAACTATTGTATGCGGTCTAAGGTAAATGTAAATAAGTTCAGTTGTTAAATTTATCCTCTAAAATTTTCAATGTTCAAAAAGGGAGTTAATTACTATATGTATTTTATCCAAAATGAAAACAAAGGCGTTTATTTTTGTTGTATTTCATATGCCAAGCTTATTATCCTTTTTTCATTTTATTTACTTATTTATTTTATTCAGCGGTTAAATATTGCTAGTATAATGAGTATTCACCCCTGGAATGTTTCTTATGTGTACTTTCAATCTGTATTTCTTGTTTACATTAATCATCTATATCTAATCGTTAAGTGGGAGTGGGGGGAGGAGTTTTAAAAATAACTGATTAAAGCTGAGGAAGATCCTGACTTTTCAAACAATATTGCATAATATAGTAGAACAAACATTGTATAATTAAGTATATTAACCACCAAAGATTATTTGAGCTTTCCAATTGACAGAATCACTAACCTCGTTCAATAAATAGAAGGGGGAAAAATATAAATAGAAACAGGTAAAAATTTTATTTGGTTAAGAAAAATAAAAACTGTAAAAACATTCAAGTAACACAAGGAATTTCTCTCGATCAAAAAGGAAACTACAATTTTAGGCTAAATTTGCAGCGACATTCATCAAACGCCGCACTCCATAAAATACATTTCGAAACATTACATTACATACATTTCTTTCTATAATCAATTAAATGTTTTTTGTGTTTGGTACGCGATATATTCTTTAATTCATACTCAAATTCAATAAATGAGCCATTATTTTGAAGATTGCCTCCCACTGTGAAAAAATATTCCCTTACCAATTCAGGAAAAAGTTACGAAAACATTGATGGCGGGTAGCAAGTATCCAATTTTTCGCGATTACATTATAAGAAATTTAAAGTAAAATGAAAAAAAGAGCAACATGAAAATCAGGGCATTTTCAGCAACGTTATAGCCTATTGAATTTTGCATTCTGATTATTTACAATATTTAAGAAACCATTGGTGACGTTCCAACAAAAGTATTATTGTTTTCATGTTCTTAAAATATGTTGTGTTTATTGCTGTTCTGTATTGTACGAACCTGAAATTGGGTATGGTGTATGTATATGCCCGCGATGTGACAGCAAAAATTTTATCAAGATTGGTAAAACGGAGGGGGTACTTTATCTAATAAATTGTCTGCTTTTCACGTTTTTTTTCCTATTTTCTCAAAAACGGCTGTAAAGATTTTGATCAAACTGGGGCATTTGATATATATGTATATGCCCGCGATGTGACAGCCAAAATTTCATCAAAATTGGTCAAACGAAGGGGGCGCTTTATTTAATAAATTTTGTCTGCTTTTCTTGTTTTTTTTTTCCTATTTTCTCAAAAACGGCTGTAACTATTTTGATCAAACTGGGTATTTGATCATTGGGTATCAAGGGCGTACCCAGGATCAAAACTAGGGGAGGCAAGCTAAAATCTAGGGGGGGGGGCAAGCTATGGTCGTGCATGTAGTAACATCTTACCGCGGAAAAGGTGAATGAAACCAAAATTATGTATAATTATAGCAGTGCTTTATCAACTAAGTTATTACAATTATTTGCTTGAAAAAAATTTATTCTATCATTGCTTCCAGTCTTAAGAGCCTAAAAAATTATTGCTTCCAGCCTTCCAGGGGGGGGGGCAGCTGCCCCCTCCTGCCCCCCGCTGGGTACGCCCATGGTACGTATCTGCCCGCGATGTGACAACCAAAATTTTATATCCCATATTAACACTGATGAAAATAAAAACTTTTATAATAGGCGGGCGCAAGTGACGGTGCTGCTTCTGTGACGGCGCTGCAGGAACTAAAGAAACGGGGATAAATCAATTAGATAGATCAAATATATCATAGATCAATTAGAAAATCAAAAGACGTGTCATTTCCTTTTATTTCCAAAAAATAAAAAGCTTCTTAAAGAGTGGATTGTAAAATTAAGAATAGATAAGCCTGTTTCGAAACATATGACAATATGTAGTCTTTATTTTAAAGAAAGAGACTATATTTATCCAGGTAAATATTAGTATTTGACATTTTATTATTCCAAAATGCTAGTTTCATGCAAATAACATTGAGACCATAGTGTCATAGATTTGTTTTTCTTTTTTAATTTTCCCCATTTTTCTATTACATCCGTTGTGCTTAATTGTTCCATGTTTTCAATGCGAAGCCTGAAAGTTTTGACAAATAAATAAACAATATGACAAAGAATCTAAGCTGTCATAACAATGATTGTGTGAATAGGTAATTAATGTTATTACTAACCGAAAAACGTCGAGTAAAGTTACAATGATGTGTTTGCATTTACCAGAACTACCAGCTTTACACGTACAATGACAAGAAAATTGCTCATTATTATTAATAAATTTGATTTCCACTTTTATTTGATGGGGCAGTCCTTTAAGATTGCTGGTTTAAAGGCACGAGGCTTGTAAAATAACTGTTTTTTTATTTTTAGATATTATTCCACATGTAAATATGTGGTTTGCATCAAGAATAGCCTGCCCTTCAATTAATGGTCTTTTAAAATTACAAATTATCTCTATCACATCCACTTGTCTAACACCGTTCTTTCCGACATTTTGCAAAACTACTAGCGCACCCTATATTCGATTGCGCCTGCCTATAAATAAATCTTTTTATTTTACTTTAGAGAGTAAATATGTGTCGCTCAAATCATTTAAAGCATTGAAAGTGTGAAAAAATATGGTATAAGATAATCTTTAATTAATTTTATGTTATTGTAGAAACTTTAGTTCCATATGTGAATTTGAGAAATGGCGTTTACATATTATTGAAACACGTCAATTTCTAATATAAGTAAGTTGATAAGTGAAAGTTGTGTGTTCCGCGCATCGCACCAGATTTTCCTTAACTGTTTGGGAAGTTTTTTTTTTTTTTTTTAAGCTAGTTTTCAATTTCTTTTTTTTTTATGTTAATATAATGAAATGTTTCACTTTTTTTCTGCAACCACTAACATTTGGTCGTGCTAGAAGTGGTTCAGCTGATCCACTATCATATCACTGACATCAAAGATAAAAATCTGGTGCGTGCGCGCAACACACAACTTTCACTTACCAACTTACTTAGATAAGAAATTAATGCGTTTTGTTTATGCCACTTCTCAAAGTTACACATTTTCCACATTCATTTCTTATTTTTGTTTTCATTTGCTCTATAAACCCCTCAGAACATTTTAATAATGATAACGCTTATCTGATATTATATAACACTCAATTTTCATTAAACATGACGAATATGAAGAAAATCGTTAAAGCCGTTTTTGAGATAATCTAAAAATTAGAAAAAAAGTTATGAAATAAAGTGTCCCCTTCGGTTGATCAATCTTGATGAAATGTTGGCTATCACATCTTTGGCATATACATACATAAATACCCAGTTTGATCAAAATCTTGAAAGCCGTTTTTGAATAAATTAAAAAAACACGTGAAATTGATACAAAATTTATTAAGTAAAGTCCCCCCCTCCGGTTGATCAATTTTGATAAAATGTTGGCTATCACATCTTTGGCATGTACATACATCAAATACCCAGTTTGATCAAAATCGTGAAAGCCGTCTTTGAGTAAATAAAAAAAACACTTGAAAATGATACAAAATTTATTAAGTAAAGTCCCCCCACCGGTTGATCAATATTGATGAAATGTTGGCTATCAAATCTTTGGCATATACATACATCAAATACCCAGTGTGATCAAAATTGTGAAAACCGTTTTTAGTAAATAAAAAAAAAACACTTGAAAATGATACAAAATTTATTAAGTAAAGTCCCCCCTCCGGTTGATCAATTTTGATGAAATGTTGGCAATCACATCTTTGGCATATACATACATCAAATACCCAGTTTGATCAAAATCGTGAAAGCCGTTTTTGAGTAAATAAAAAAAAAACACTTGAAAATGATACAAAATTTATTAAGTAAAGTCCCCCCTCCGGTTGATCAATTTTGATGAAATTTTTACAGTCATATCTCGGGCATATAAATAGATCAAATACTCAGTTTAATCAAAATCGTTAGAGCCGTTTTTGAGAAAATCGAAAAAAACTTAAAAAGTTATTAAACAAAGTACCCCCCTCCCTTTGAGCAATTTTGATGAAATTTTTGCTGTCACATCGCGGGCATATACATACACTAAATACCCAATCTCAGGTTCATACGGTTTATAGTTTTTGAGCTAGTCTGTTCACACACACACACACACACACACACACACACACAGACACACACACACACACACACAGACCATTTCGCGGGACTTGGTTAATTGGACTCAGGGGACCCCAAAACGTGTATTTCCGTTGAAAACCGGAAGTCGAAATTTTTCACGATCGCAATACTTCCACTTACTATATATTTCATATATAGGTAAGTGAAAGTAAAAATTTATCATATATCAATTAATTATATTTATACCATTTAAGTTCAATGTCCTCCTATGGAATTCCATCTATTATCTAAATAGTTAAACTCGAAGATTATTGATTGGCCTTGAAAAATGCAAGGACATATAATGCCCCGCCCCCGAGCAATTTGGTGATGAGCGCCCCCCCCCCCCCACTGTCAGTCAGTCACTTCATGGCTCTACAGTCCTTTTTAAAACCTGGACCACCATAAATATGTTTTAATACGTTTAATCACTCTGTTCTGTCTAGGGCAGAGTGGCAAGCAAATTCGCAGTATTTTCGATGTCTATTACCCATCTGCTTCGTGGTCGTCCTCAGTGGCTATCTTGGAGGGGGGCTTAAATCATTTTATTGAATTTTAGAAAAAAATATCTCACTACATCAGTCAAGTACAAAATTTAATATTATTTATTTGGCAATGAAGTGAATGGGAAAATGATGCTCAAAATTTAAATCTTATATTACACAGATTTTCCCTCATTAACATGCCAACCAAGGCGACCGCATGTTTCATCTTGAGGGGGAGAACTGGCCCAGTAAAATTTTCGTCTGGGGGGGGGCAGGCTGATTAAGTTCTTTTTTTCTGTCCAATTGTAACGGGGGGCAAATGGCAGGGGTAAAGGGGGGCTGAGGCGGAAGACGGGTGCGGGAGTCTTCCTCCCCTCACGTGGGAACATCAGGCTATAGTGCCCCACTCACTGTCTGTTGTTCCCCGCTTGCCCGATCCCCTGCAACGCCTACTGTCACCTCCTTGTGGTGCCCCCTGGGGAGTTGTTTACAACTCGCGAACGACAGAGGCGCTGGCACGGGACCAGTCCTCCTTAGGCCATGGTGGTAAGCCCCCGCCATCATGCCCTAAGTAGGAGAATCCGTAGGACAGATTGTCCGGCCCGCTATCCATTCGGGAGTTGAGGCGGTGATGCCAAATGGTACCACGGGGATGACGCTCTCCCGGGCGTCATCGTTGGGTGGTGCCGAGACCCCTCGGGGTGCTCGGTATGGACGTGGTGGTCGTGGTTACTGAGACCACCAGGCGCCGACCTGTAAAGGTCATGAGTGTTTGTTGGGGTCAGGCTGGTTAGCAGGTTCTGTCCCTTTCCTCTCTCTTCTCGCCTTTCATGTGCGAGGGTGGTCGGTGTAGGCCACAGGCTAGGTACGACCACCCTTGAACGCGCGTGATTCCTCCACGAGATTCCCTCTGTCCAATTGTAACAAATCTTTTTTGTTTGTATACATGTTTTTCATATATATTTTTTTATTCTATTCTATCTAACTAGTTCTTATTATCGGGGGAGAGGGTCGAGGTATATTGACTGTGTAAGGCTCAATTAATGCTTCAAATAAAGCTTATTGATACTTGGTGGCGGAATGGCCGAGTGGGCAAAAGAGTTAGAAAATACGTGTTGCACGTGGCAATGCATGATTGGGAACCGAAGATAGCAAGTTCAAAACACGGACCCAGGGGACATTTAATAATACTCAACATCAATCCCCCACCCTCTCCTCTGGCCCGGGAAACCCCATATACTCTAAAAGGCGAGGAACAAAAAACAATTTATTGACATTTAAGAAGTAACATATTTGCTTATGTAATACTTAATAAATATTGTATATGAATATGAATTTATGTTTATATTGCTCATATTCTACGTGGGGGGGGGGGGCAGCTGCCCATGTTACCAACCCAATTTGCTCTATCCAATGCCAATATCCTGGACCTCTTCAAAACCACCTGAGAACACAGGCCGATCCAGCTGGTTGTCCCAAAGGGGGAGAAGCTGCCTTTCACCTGAATCTACTAATCAGGTTTTTACCTTTATTCTCCTTTGCCACACTAGAATTCTATTCCATCTTTATTCTTTACCTTACTTTTAGTAAATTATCATGTCTTTAAATTACAACAAATTTCCCAAAGGGGGGCTGCAGCCCCTACAGCCTTCCCCCTGGATCCGCCAAAGCCTGAGTAGAGAGAGCTACAACTATTATCGCTTTTAACACTAAATCATGATGCTAAAAAAGAATTTAGCATAGAATAGCTATGCTAAATTCTAGTTCAGTCATCTTATTGAATATGATGCCATTTTTTTTTTTTTTTGCGAATTTCAGGAAAGACTATCTCAAGCACCCGTTTGAAAAGCGTCGGCGACAATCAATCTCCTTGTATTAACCCAACTTGAACAGCATTCCTTGTATTTTTGCTTTATACAAGGAGTAAGGCTGTAGGAGTCGTCATTTTAAGTAACAAACGCCCTTTAATGTTATTTTAGTTTTTCAGATCGAAGTTTTTATTGTTTGGTGAGAAAGATTAGCTGCTTTCAGATCTCCAAATTCTTAATTTATTTTTTTCCTTATCAACACTCAAAAACATTTGTACAAATATCACCCCTAATCTGCATATATGAATTGAAACTAAAGTTTAAACACACAAACCAAAGCGAGTTGTGTGAATAAAAACCACCTAGACTCAAGTCCATAAATTCTAGAAATAGAAAAGGAGGCAATATTTTTTACCTGAAAGTATGAAGTAGCTTTGTGAAAGGTTCCCTAATTAACTCTAGTAGGATTGAATTTTTTACATTGCTTTTCTAAAAGTTCAAATCTTGAATATAGCAATATGTCCAATTTCGAATAGAAATAGAATAACATTTGTTTACAAAGCTTATAAGCTTTAATTATGGATTGTTTTACCAGTCAAAACATCCCATAAATTAAAAATGATTTAAAAATAAAAATCTCCGATTAAAAATATGTACCAAACTCCCTCATTATATGAAAATCAAGGTTACATAAATATATTTAGTACATACCTATTTTGGCAGCAATTTAATTTTTTTTTTGCATATCACTACCAATTTAATTGTATTAATACTAAAAGTTACTATACAACTAGGTATAATCTATTAAATATCAATTAAAAACATAAAACTTGAAAAAAAGAGGTAATGTTTCCAGAATAAATAAATAAAATTTAAAAAATTACATAATAATAATAGTGGCAATATAATCATTCAAAAAAAAAAATGTATATTAAAAACAAAATTTATGTATGGTTTTCTTGGGCAGTGCGGGATAAATATCATTGAAGAAGATTTAAGACAAAAATATCATATTTATTTTTAAAACAATCAATCCATAATTAAATAGGAAGACATTTGTCATAACAGATACAATTGATTTCACTTCTTATTTCACTATATTGAACAATAATAATATGTTCCTAATCAGTTCTATTAAAATTACTAGTAACAAATATATGTATTTTATGTATAATAGACCTACAATTCATTCAGTCATCAAGAAAAGACATTAATATAACATTAATAATATATAATAGTGTTTTTTAAACTTAGCTACAATTACAATAAAATATGTAGATTAAAAAATCTCAAGTGTGAATTTTTTTCCGATGAACTCCATCAATTGATGTGGTTTTACGAAGGAAGGCTTGCTACAAACAACAAAAATATATTAAATAATATAATAGATAATTACACAAGAAAGAATGAAAATATTCAATAATGAAACATTTGAAGCATTGCAATACTTTCTCTTACCTCTATACTATTTTATATAAAGGGAAGTGGAAGTAAAAAAAACAAAACAAAAAAAAAAAAAACAGATTCCAAGGTAAGTTGAGTCTAAATGAGATCATTAATTTAAAATAAGATATATTTCATAATTTGAATAACAAACTAACTAATTTAGGCTAGCCTTCAATTTATTTTGATTTGCTGAATTTATTGTTCAGTATATCCTTGGCATCAAAGAATAAAAAAAAGATATTTGATCAAAGTGTTTAAATAAGGTTCAAATTAATGGTCAGAAAATAATGATAAAAATAAACTAAATTTATAGTACATATTTCGAAGTAGATTTTAGCCTATTTCACAATTATAAAAACATTATTTTTCTGATTGGAAAAAAAAAAAAAAAAAAATGGCAATGAAACAAGTTTTATTTATTCAGAGAGAGGTTTTGCAAAAGTTATAACGATATTAATTTGCTTGTTCCACTTGTTGATGAAAAGAGATTGCTCTGCCTTTACATCCCTCCTACTTTGCTGCAGCTCCTAATAGATCACATGTTACCTTCAAATAGATTAAATTATATCGTAAATTTCTAGTTTAAAATTTGTTACAACCTTCATTTCCAATAGATCAATATCTAATACAAATAACATGAAGAGAAGAGGAAGGCATTAAATGTTTTTGTGCGTAAACATTCGGTATTAATATGCTTTTTAATTAAAAATATGTAAGTATAAAACAATAATTGAGTAGCAGAAATTATTTCAATAATGCTTACCTGATGATATTTTAATAGAACTTTATTGTATAGCATGTCCTTGGCACTATACTACAAAAAAATTGAACTAATATTTTTTATTTATTTTTTAATGTTTTGCTTTTGGACTTTTATTACATGGTTCTGAATTAAACTGATAACAGGAAAATGAGAAAAATTGAGATCATCAAAAGACTCTTCTCTGTCAAGAAAACAACTACTTAATGTTGATGTTTTCAATATTTTAACTTTATTCGGAGGAGCTGGGAAACCTTAATAAAACAGGGAAAAAGCAATCGTAATATTTTTTGGTACTACTTCTGCTGAGTTACTTCTTGGCGTGGCAAATTGGCACTGTTTAATGGATAGTTTGATCCTTATTTCAACTGAAAAAGATTCGTTTAGGGGTAGATTAACCCCTTTAGATTGAACAACCCTACATACCAAATTTATGAATCATGAATAATGAATGCTTTTGACTAATCTTTTAATTTTTTGTGGCTTGGCATCAGGGGATCATTTACACTTTTAAAATACAGGTGCAATGCAAGATAAAAAAATTGTGATTCGTGGCTATTTGAGACTCAACTGGAAAAAGTGTAAATGCTGTTGCCAAAGAAATTGGTGCCATAGAAAGATAGTAAATTATTAATTGAAATAATGCCACACATTGGTTCAGGCCTTTCAACGATGATGAGTTTTGCAGATTAATCTAAATTAAGTAGTCCAAACAACCCATTCGTTGATAACATTCTTAAATGTGTGAACCAGATCTTATGATTCATTCAAGACAATTCAATTATGTACTTGCGGTTTATCGGCCAGAGTGGAAACTTCTATAGCTAGAAAATGCTTGTCTTAAAATTAGGGCATGCACAATTTAAGAACAAGCAAAGACATGGACTGACTGAAAATAATGACATAATAATTTACATAGACGTAAAAATCACTCATTGTAAGAATGGGGTCTCTTTAGCACACCCAATATCATGAGAACGTAATGGATGAGATTCTGTCAAGTTAATTTTACCTAAAACAACGCCACTCAAGAGATACTGTTGGTTATTTATTCTTCCTGACAGGCCATTATTATTAACAATTCAGACAGGCAATGTACTGCCGATCAAAATTGATTTAGACAGATGAGGATATATAAATTAATTTAAAATAGTAATAATGCATAAATATAAAAACTAATTAGAATAATGGATTGGTTGTTTGTTTAACGTCACTTTATTCCACTAAGGTTAATCGGACAATGCTACAGTGGGAGTCCTAAATTTTGCCTATCCAGATATAGTTAGTATAGGGATCTTTAACAAGTACCTGATCTAACAGGCTCCAACAGGTCGAACAGGACCTCCATTTTAGGTCCTATCCGAGGGATGGCATAGCTAAGGATTTTTTACTCCTTTCAAAAAATCCAAGGGCTACTGCAGGACACAAACCCATGACCTTTAGTATTGTACTTTGCTATGCAAACCGCTACACCACAGGTGACCCCTAATTAGAATAATAATGGATATTGCTATTCAAAATAATCTATTCAGACTTATAGAATACTTTATTAGTAACACAAATCTATTAACAAGACTGACAATTTTACGATCTTGTTTGTTGAAAGGAAATAAATTCCTATATTTAAGAACAAGGAACTACAGTTAATGTTTGAATAAAAAACAACACCATTTGCAGAAATAATTAAAATGGTTGTATCTTTAAGGGAAACTGACTTGTTGTTGATGCTGCTTTTGAGCAAGTCTGGTCCTGACAGCCCAACGCAGATCTGTTCTAGGATCTTCACCAGGAAGTGGCTTCTTAGACCACTGATTTTGATAATAATGATACAAAGCGACCGGGTCACACTTAGCAGGCTTGCACATCCCCGGCCTTATAACTGAAAAAATGTAACAGTACATTGAATAAATATTGAACAATTTTGACAAATAATGAAATTGTAAAATAAAAAATTAGTGATAACATTTTAATATTGTAAATGACAACCTATATGTTAAGACATTTAATGAGCATCAGAGTCAAACTGCTAATGAAATCTGTTTTCAGTAAAAAAATAATTTATTAAGGGATATTTCTCATACAATGCTATCAAGATTTCAAATTATATTGAACTATTTGGAGGCAAAAATTAATATATTTACTGATTACTGAGTATATTTTTTAAGTTTTGGTTATTTCCATAATTAAATTGGAATTCGCAAAGAAAAAATAAGCTAGGCTGGCTTCATCATTGCAGGAACAGTGCATGAGATCTTGGCACAAATGTCATCCAAACCTGATTACTAGATTATCACTATTAAATGTGAGGTATTACAACACTAGGATGCTTTCATGGATATTCAAAAGATTCCATGATCACAATAAAATGGAATTCCAAAAGTGGCAGAGCATGTCAAAAGTAGAAAGGGAGGATTTACCTGTTTTGTATAGCCCCCACTTCATTTGAAAGACTTGTCCTTCATCTTAAAGGAACAGAGGCTATAGAAAGAATAAGAGACCCATAAAGGACAAGTAAACAGAAGATATACTTTAAAGAACCAACAAAACTTCTGTCATCCTAGAAGATGACAACTACCAAATCTGATTTAGAGGTAAAAACAATCAGATTAAGGATAAGGTCGCTAACTGAAGGGAAAAACCCAAAAGATCTACTTTGGGACTCCACATACTTTTACCTTCGGAGATTTATTCACATACTTTTATTCAAGGTCATTACGCGTACTAACCAAAATAAATTTTGAACATATACAAGTGGATGAAAACTGATAAAATCACAATAATTAATCAAATGTCATATCACTTAAATCAATAAATAAATTTATCAATGAATTCAAGATTCAATAATACCGCAATAACAATTTACAACCTACATGAAGGACATGGCTGCTTCTCAGTTTCAAAACAATCCTTCACTCCACAAGTTTTTAAATCATTTTTCTTTTCACACTGCTTACAGCATGAAATGTGATCAACATCCAGCGGTTTGTTCTGTGCATCTGGAATTCGATAAATTAATTTAAAATTAAGCCACACAATTATTAAATAAATAATATTATTTAGGCACAAACCAAATTCTTCTGAGTGGTAACTTCTTTGTAAGTTGGGTGATCCCGGTTTGGTGACAGGAGAACATTGGTGATGAGTGGAATATTGCTCCTCATTACCTGATAAAGAAGCTGTTTGATGCTTAGAATTAGCAATTAGTGCTTCCAATGGTAAAGATGTTTCACAGGCAACAGATACTTTGTCTTGTGCTATTTGTGCCTTCTTTTCTTTAGATTGCTCATATTTTATAAGCTTTTTTAAATCTAAAAATTAAATTAATATTAAAACTGTTTAAATATTAATTTGTACATTGAATTAATGAATATTAACACACCTCTTATAAAATCTGCAAGTTGATCTTTCGTTATGGATGTGTAACCTAAATATTCCAAATGTTCTAAAACTTCACGAGGATCAATTTCAATTGACATTTCAAATTATTTCCATGAATATTATCTAACTAAAAAATAAAAACTATGCAGCCACTTCACAAGTCTTCTGTTAACAAACATTAGCATATCAGGCAGCTTTAGGAGGGAATGAAATTTCAAAACAAACGTTAGATCAAAATTTTCGAGGGAACGTTCAAAATAAATCGATAGCTTCCAGATGTTCAATACTGCAATTTTAAACCTTACTCGTTTTACAGAATTAAGGTAACCAGGCTTAATGTACTAAATTTGAAAAATGCAACAAAGTTTTGTCATTTAACAATATGCCATATATAGTAAAGAGGAATATATACCAATATACGATATAAAATAAGGCAGATGGATACCGCATTCCGTCAAATCCATACTTTTCCAAAGGCAACAAAAACGTTAAAATTTATTTTAATCATTTAAAAGATTTTTTTATATTTGTAGCCCAATTAGAAAAACGTCAGGGTTCCCTAGGCCCTAGGAGCACGTTAATGTGTATTGTATTTTTGACGTACACTCAGAAACCCTTCTTCCTTTTCTTTTGCTCCAGTGTCACTGACGTATTATTTATAGGTTTAATGTTACGATTTAAGGTCTGGTCACACATAACCGCACCGCAGCGGATACACACATGGGTGTGTATCGGATCCGATTCAAATACGAAGGATAGATAGTAAAGGGTCGGTTGACACGGAGTGGGCATGTGTGACCGTTTACTATCTATCCTAGTATGTGCTCTTTGTATTCCACTTAAGTTAGTTCACTTCTACCCTTTTTGCCTTATCTGGTTTTCTTAAAATCTAAACGCATATGGAATTGGTCGATTTTTTAAATAGCTTTTAACGTTTCTCCCCATTTTTTTTTTATTTTTTTCCTTTTATGTATAACCTGAAAATGAAAGAATTAATTTATAACTCAGTAGGTGATTAAAATGGACCTAGCTATGTTTAAGACTGGACTACTTAATTATAGTTTGTGCTAGAATTAGGAGAATACTGACGAAGTAAACTAAAAGAAAAATAATAGCTGTTGTGTAAAAAAAAAAAAAAAAAAAACAATCCTGAATCAAAACTCTTGTGCTTAAGCAGTTTTCATTCAATAATTTTGTTACGATAGTTATTGCGATGTCCGGTACTCGTTAAAGATCCCTAGCCAATAATACCTGGATCATTGGCGGGTCCAAGGGTAGGGCTGTGGGGGCTACAGCCCCCCCCCTTTGGAAAATTTTTTGACATTTAAAGTTTGAATATTACTTTACTAAAAGTGAGGAAGTAACGCAAAAAACAAATTATCTGAAGAATAACCAGAATCTTAGTTTCGGTAAAGGATCAGGGAGCTGATTGGCTGATCCAAAGGAAGGGCCATGGGGGCCTTAGGCTGAGCGCACATTGAGACACTCGCGACTCAGAGCAGAGCAGATTTTGTGGAAAGTGAATTAGATAGGAACCGCGCACATTTGGACGCAGAGCAGAGCAGAGCAGGCCAATGTGGCACTCGTGGATCTGCCACAGAAAACTGTGCCGATATTTAATTATTTTAATTCCTATTATTATCATTTAATATTATGGTTTGAGAAATTCTACTTCTTTTTTAAGTAGGTTAATGAAACTAGGAAGGTTTTCTGTATATATGGGTGTTGTAGATAAGTACAGGGGGGGGGGGGAAACGTCCTAAAAATTTACAATAATTTACAAAATATTTATATTCTGTTATTTTGGATTTCAAAATCGGAATATAATTTTGAAATTTCTCGCAATTCCAAATGTGCATGTTACAAGTGTTTTGAATTTCTAAAACTAACCAATTTCAAGATAAAAAATCTGGTGCGTGCGCGCAACACACAACTTTCACTTACCAACTTACTTAGATAAGAAATTGACGTGTTCTGTTAAATACAATTTCCCAAAGTCACACATTTTTCTACATCCATATCTTATTTTTGTTAATCGTTAAAGCCGTTTTTGAGTAAATAAAAAAACTCGTGAAAATGATACAAAATTTATTAAGTAAAGTCCCCCTCCGGTTAATCAATTTTAATGAAATTTTAACAGTCATATCTCGGGCATATACATACATCAATTACCAAGTTTGATCAAAATCGTTAAAGCCGATTTAGAGTAAATAAAAAAAAACACGTGAAAATGTTACAAAATTTATTAAGTAAAGTCCCCCCTCCGGTTAATCAATTTTTATGAAATTTTTACAGTCATATTTCGGGCATATAAATAGATGAAATACTCAGTTTAATCAAAATCGTTAGAGCCGTTTTTGAGAAAATCGAAAAAACCTAAAAAGTTATTAAGTAAAGTACCCCCTCCCTTTAAGTAATTTTGATGAAATTTATGCTGTCACATCGCGGGCATATACCTACATTAAATACCCAATTTCAGGATCGCACGGTTTATAGTTTTTGAACTAGTCTTTTCACACACACACACACACACACACACACACACACACACACACACACACACACACACACACACACACACACACACACACACACAGACACACAGACACACACCAGACCATTTCGCGGGACTTGGTCATTTCGACTCAGGGGACCCCAAAACGTGTATTTCCGTTGAAAACCGGAAGTCGAATTTTTTCACGATCGCAATACTTCCACTTACTATATATTTCATATATAGGTAAGTGAAAGTAAAAATCTGGTGCGTGCTCGCAACACACAACTTTCACTTACCAACTTACTTAGATTAGAAATTAATGCTTTTTGTTAATTGCCACTTCTAAAATGAACAGAACGGCTTTAATCATGAACAATGGTCTGTCATTAAAGGCGTTCTCCGCATGCG